>CM059803.1:38776400-39376400 GCA_030435695.1 Brachymystax lenok tsinlingensis
TAAAGAGATGGGTGGAGCTAAAGCTTAAGAGGGTGTGAACGATGCCGAATGGGCGGAGACAAAGAAGAGCTCTCCAGTAGGTACCAAAACATTCAAAGGCCATTTTTTCTCAAAAGTGAGGTTAGAAGTTTATCAACTTTCAAAGCAGAACACAACCAGAGAGAGATACTGTCTATACAACCAGAGAGAGATACCGTCTATACAACCAGGTAGAGATAACGTCTATACAACCAGAGAGATAATGTCTATACAACCAGAGAGATACTGTCTATACAACCAGAGAGATACTGTCTATACAACCAGAGAGATACCGTCTATACAACCAGTGAGATACTGTCTATATAACCAGAGAGATACTGTATACACAACCAGAAAGAAACGGTCTATACAACCAGATAGAGATACTGTCTATACAACCAGAGAGATACTGTCTATACCACCAGAGGGATACCGCCTATATAATCAGAGAGATACTGTCTATACAACCAGAGAGATACGGTCTATACGACCAGAGAAATACGGTCTATACGACCAGAGAGATACTGTCTATACAACCAGAGAGATACGGTCTATACAACCAGAGAGATACTGTCTATACAACCAGAGAGATACTGTCTATACAACCAGAGAAATAATGTCTATACAACCAGAGAGATACTGTCTATACAACCAGAGAAATAATGTCTATACAACCAGAGAGATACTGTCTATACAACCAGAGAGATACTGTCTATACAACCAGAGAAATAATTCCGAATCGAAAGGGCTAAATGATCCTTGGTATGACCATCTTAAAACAATTCCATATGTTAGCTTAGTAGAACTCCCATATCAAATCATTAAGTCAGACAACGCCAGCACAGCAGAAAGGACGCCATGTGGTATGGGTCTAACGAGTATAATATTATATGAACCAAGCTATTTGAGCTCCAACCAAGCACATTCTCAGGTGATATGGGTCTGAAAACAGTACATTGCAGGTACAGAGAACACTGCTGTTTGAGCTGTCTAGGATCTAGGACCCAAGTGTGGGACCAAAAGGCTCCTTAACAACTTCTACCCCCAAGCAATAAGACCGCTGAACAATTAATCAAATGGCCACCGGACTATTTACATTGACCCCCCCCCTTTGTTTTTACACTGCTGCTACTCACTGTTTATTATCTATGCGTAGTCACTTCACCCCTACCTACATGTACACTGCTGCTACTCACTGTTTATTATCTATGCATAGTCACTTTACCCCTACCTACATGTACACTGCTGCTACTCGCTGTTCATTATCTATGCATAGTCACTTTTCCTCTACCTACATGTACACTGCTGCTACTCACTGTTTATTATCTATACATAGTCACTTTTCCTCTACCTACATGTACACTGCTGCTACTCACTGTTTATTATCTATACATAGTCACTTCACCCCTACCTACATGTACACTGCTGCTACTCACTGTTTATTATCTATGCATAGTCACTTTTCCTCTACCTACATGTACACTGCTGCTACTCTCTGTTTATTATCTATGCATAGTCCCTTTTCCTCTACCTACATGTACACTGCTGCTACTCTCTGTTTATTATCTATGCATAGTCACTTCACCCCTACCTACATGTACACTGCTGCTACTCACTGTTTATTATCTATGCATAGTCACTTCACCCCTACCTACATGTACACTGCTGCTACTCACTGTTTATTATCTATGCATAGTCACTTCACCTCTACCTACATGTACACTGCTGCTACTCGCTGTTTATTATCTATACATAGTCACTTCACCCCTACCTACATGTACACTGCTGCTACTCACTGTTTATTATCTATGCATAGTCACTTCACCCCTACCTACATGTACACTGCTGCTACTCACTGTTTATTATCTATACATAGTCACTTCACCCCTACCTACATGTACACTGCTGCTACTCGCTGTTTATTATCTATGCATAGTCACTTCACCCCTACCTACATGTACACTGCTGCTACTCGCTGTTTATTATCTATGCATAGTCACTTTTCCTCTACCTACATGTACACTGCTGCTACTCGCTGTTTATTATCTATGCATAGTCACTTCACCCCTACCTACATGTACACTGCTGCTACTCACTGTTTATTATCTATGCATAGTCACTTCACCCCTACCTACATGTACACTGCTGCTACTCGCTGTTTATTATCTATGCATAGTCACTTCACCCCTACCTACATGTACACTGCTGCTACTCACTGTTTATTATCTATGCATAGTCACTTTACCCCTACCTACATGTACACTGCTGCTACTCGCTGTTTATTATCTATGCATAGTCACTTCACCCCTACCTACATGTACACTGCTGCTACTCACTGTTTATTATCTATACATAGTCACTTTACCCCTACCTACATGTACACTGCTGCTACTCACTGTTTATTATCTATGCATAGTCACTTCACCCCTACCTACATGTACACTGCTGCTACTCACTGTTTATTATCTATGCGTAGTCACTTTACCTCTACCTACATGTACACTGCTGCTACTCACTGTTTATTATCTATACATAGTCACTTCACCCCTACCTACATGTACACTGCTGCTACTCACTGTTTATTATCTATGCATAGTCACTTTTCCTCTACCTACATGTACACTGCTGCTACTCACTGTTTATTATCTATGCATAGTCACTTCACCCCTACCTACATGTATACTGCTGCTACTCACTGTTTATTATCTATGCGTAGTCACTTCACCCCTACCTACATGTACACTGCTGCTACTGTCTGTTTATTATCTATGCATAGTCACTTCACCCCTACCTACATGTACACTGCTGCTACTCACTGTTTATTATCTATGCATAGTCACTTTTCCTCTACCTACATGTACACTGCTGCTACTCACTGTTTATTATCTATGCATAGTCACTTCCACCCTACCTACATGTATACTGCTGCTACTCACTGTTTATTATCTATGCGTAGTCACTTCACCCCTACCTACATGTACACTGCTGCTACTGTCTGTTTATTATCTATGCATAGTCACTTTTCCTCTACCTACATGTACACTGCTGCTACTCACTGTTTATTATCTATGCGTAGTCACTTTTCCTCTACCTACATGTACACTGCTGCTACTCACTGTTTATTATCTATGCGTAGTCACTTTTCCTCTACCTACATGTACACTGCTGCTACTCACTGTTTATTATCTATGCATAGTCACTTTTCCTCTACCTACATGTACACTGCTGCTACTCACTGTTTATTATCTATGCATAGTCACTTTTCCTCTACCTACATGTACACTGCTGCTACTCACTGTTTATTATCTATGCATAGTCACTTTTCCTCTACCTACATGTACACTGCTGCTACTCACTGTTTATTATCTATGCATAGTCACTTTTCCTCTACCTACATGTACACTGCTGCTACTCACTGTTTATTATCTATGCGTAGTCACTTTACACCTACCTACATGTACACATTACCTCTAACCTGTACCCCCGCACACTGACTCAGTACCAGTACCCCCTGTATATAGACGTGTTATTGCTTTCTTATTGTGTTACTTTTTATTATTACTTTATATTTATTTGGTAAATAGTTTCTTAACTCTTCTTATTACTGCACTGTTGGTTAAGGGCTTGTAAGTAAGCATTTCACGGTAAGGTCTACACTTGTTGTATTTGGCGCATGTGACTAATAGAGCGTGCAAATCAAATCACGCTCTATCTTCTTATTACTGATGCTGAGTCAGTCCTCAACGTGGTACATGGCAGCTCTAAGCACTCTGTGTACCCTCTAACTCACTGATCCTGAATCAGCACTTACACTATATCCTTTTCACAATAATGAGCCCAGCCAACGTAAGCTGTACCGGGCTGGCCTGGTTGCAAATCTACCGTAGTCGCTATCAGAACGATGCCTGAAAGTGGATGCAAAGACAGCGGATGCCAGAAAATAGATGCAAAGACAGTGGTGATTCCACACCTTGCTCTGCGATCTCGATCTCCCGTCTGCCGAACTCTGCCTGTTTGACGTTCTTAACGCAGAAGTCGCTGCTGCCCTTGGAGTTGGCCTGGGCCTTGTCCCGAGGAGAGGTCTCGTCATCTGAGCTGTCTGAGTAGGACGCAGCTGGACGTTGTGTTGAGGGGAGGGGGAGGACAAAGAGTCAGAGACACATAATGAAGTGCTTTCTGGTATACCAGTCTACAGTAGGCAGTGTAGTTAGTAGCTTGACATGGTATTTTACATCAGTTGAATAATAGAAGGATTGACAGCTAATAATAGAAGTACTTTTGCTACCTTGCTAATCACCAGCACCTATTGCTGTGTGGAGTAGTGCCTGTGTACTGTGTGTGTGTGTGTGTGTGTGTGTGTGTGTGTGTGTGTGTGTGTGTGTGTGTGTGTGTGTGTGTGTGTGTGTGTGTGTGTGTGTGTGTGTGTGTGTGTGTGTGTGTGATCTACCTGAGCTGTAGCTATCTGTGGAGGACTGGGAGATGGAGCGAGAGAGGGAGCGCCGGCCGGCCTTAGTGGGGTACTTCTGAAACTCCTGTTTATCCTCTGCGTTAGCAAACTGAATCTGAAGAAGAAAAAGAAGAAGGGGAGGGGGCATGAGTTACTCTTCTGCTGACATTACGGTGTAAACGTTATTCAGTGAGATGGGGTGAGTCAGAGACACAGTCAGAGATACAGTCAGTGAGCCTGTGGTGAGTCAGAGATACAGTCAGTGAGCCTGTAGTGAGTCAGAGATACAGTCAGAGATACCATCAGAGATACAGTCAGTGAGCCTCTGTTGAGTCAGAGATACAGTCAGTGAGCCTGTAGTGAGTCAGAGATACCATCAGAGATACAGTCAGTGAGCCTCTGTTGAGTCAGAGATACAGTCAGTGAGCCTCTGTTGAGTCAGAGATACCATCAGAGATACAGTCAGTGAGCCTCTGTTGAGTCAGAGATACAGTCAGTGAGCCTCTGTTGAGTCAGAGATACCGTCAGAGATACAGTCAGTGAGCCTGGGGTAAGCCAGATATACAGTCAGTGACATTGAATTTCCAACTATGGACTTTTATGTAGATATGTTACAGTGTTTAATGAGGAGGGGACCAGATGTATGGAGTTCTATGGAGATCTGCTATAATATTTTGGGTTTGAGTGAAAACCTACAGGACAGTAGTTCTCCAGAAACAGGGTTGGAGTATTTGTATTTATTATGGATCCCCATTAGTTCCTGCCAAAGCAGCAGCTACTCTTCCTGGGGTCCAGCAAAATTAAGGCAGTTTATACAATTTAAAAAACATTACAATTCATTCACAAATTTCACAACACACTGTGTGCCCTCAGGCCCATACTCCACCACTACCACATATCTACAGTACTAAATCCATGTGTATGTATAGTACGTATGTTATCGTGTGTGTGTGTGTGTGTGTGTGTGTGTGTGTGTGTGTGTGTGTGTGTATGCATGTGTCTGTGCCAATGTTTGTGTTGCTTCACAGTCCCCGCTGTTCCATAAATAGTTTATCTGTTTTTTAAATCTAATTTTACTGCTTTCGTCAGTCACTTGATGTGGAATAGAAGTCCATGTAGTCATGGCTCTATGTAGTACTGCGTGCCTACCATAGTCTTTCTGGACTTGGGGACTGTGAAGAGATCTCTTGTGGCATGTCTTATGGGGTATGCATGGGTGTCCGAGCTGTGTGCCAGTAGTTTAGACATACATCTCTGTGCACTCAACATGTCAATACCTCTCATAAATAAAAGTAGTGATGAAGTCAATCTCTCCTCCACTTTCAGCCAGGAGAGATTGACATGCAATGCATATTATTCATATTAGCTCTCTGTGTACATCCAAGGGCCAGCCGTGCTGCCCTGTTCTGAACCAATTGCAATTTTCCTAAGTCCATTTTTGTGGCACTTGACCACACGACTGAACAGTAGTCCAGGTGCGACAAAACTAGGGCCTGTAGGACCTGCCTTGTTGATAGTGCTGTTAAGAAGGCAGAGAATCACTTTATTATAGACATCTTAGCTACTACTGCATCGACATATTTTGACCATGACAGTTTGCAATCTAGGGTTACCCCAAGCAGTTTCGTCATCTCAACTTTTTCCACATTATTTATTACAAGATTTAGTTGAGGTTTAGGGTTTAGTGAGTGTTTTGTTCCAAATTCAATGCTTTTAGTTTTAGCAATATTTAGGGCTAACTTATTCCTTGCCACCCACTCTGAAACTAACTGAAACTCTTTGTTAAGTGTTGCAGTCATTTCAGTCGCTGTAGTAGCTGACGTGTATAGTGTTGAGTCATCCAAATACATAGACACTCTGGCTTTACTCAAAGTCAGTAGCATGTCGTTAGTAAAAATTTAAAAAAGCAAGGGGCCTAAACAGCTACCCTGGGGAATTCCTGATTCTAACTGGATTATGTTTGAGAGGCTTCCATTAAAGAACACCCTCTGTGTTCTGTGAGACAAGTAACTCTTTATCCACATTATAGCGGGGGGTATAAAGCCACAACACATACATTTTTCAAGCAGCAGACTATGATTGATAATGTCAAAAGTTGCACTGAAGTCTAACAAGACAGCCCCCACAATAATTTTATCATCAATTTATCTCAGCCAATCATCAGTCATTTGTGTAAGTGCTGTGCTTGTTGAGTGTCCTTTCCTATAAGCATGCTGAAATTCTGTTGTCAGTTTGTTTACTGTGAAATAGCATTGTATCTGGTCAAACACAATTTTTTCCAGAAGTTTACTAACGGTTGGTAACAGGCTGATTGGTCCGCTGTTTGAGCCAGTAAAGGGGGCATTACTATTCTTGGGTAGCGGAATGACTTTAGCTTCCCTCCAGGCTTGAGGGCACATGCTCTCTAGTAGGCTTAAATTAAAGATGTGGCAAATAGGAGTGGCAATATCGTCTGCTATTATCCTCAGTAATTTTACATCCAGATTGTCAGACCCCGGTGGCTTGTCATTGTTAAAAGACAACAATCATTTTTTTCACCTCTTTCACACTGACTTTATGGAATTCAAAAACACAATTCTTGTCTTTCATAATTTGGTCCAATATACTTGGATGTGTAGTGTCAGCGTTTGTTGCTGGCATGTCATCCCTACGTCTGCGTATCTTTCCAATGAAAAAGTAATTAAAGTAAAGGCTTTGTGATGAATGAGCCATCTGATTCAATGAATGAGCCGAGATGGCTTTTTTTCACAACATTTCATATAAGGTGCCCCAAAGCTTTTTACTATCATTCTTTATATAATTTATCTTTGTTTCATAGTATAATTTATTTTTCTTTAGTTTAGTCACATGATTTCTTAATTTGCAGTACGTTTGCCAATCAGTTGGGCTGACAAACTTAATTGCCATACATTTTGCCTCATCCCTCTCAAACATACGATTTTTCAATTCCTCATCAACCCAAGGGGATTTAACAGTTTTTACAGACATTTTCTTAATGGGTGCTTATTAGTAACTGGAATAAGTAGTTTCATAAATGCATCAAGTGCAGCGTCTGGTTGCTCCTCATTACACACCACAGACCAGCAAATATTCTTTACATCAACAACATATGAATCACTACAAAACGTATTGTATGACCTCTTATACACTACATTAGGCCCAGCCTTTGGAACTTTGGTTTTCCTAGATATGGCTAATATATTGTGATCACTACATCCAATGGATTTGGATACTGCTTTAAAGCAAATTTCTGCAGCATTAGTAAAGATGTGATCAATACATGTTGATGATTTAATTCCTGTGCTGTTTGTAACTACTCTGGTAGGTTGACTGATAACCTGATCCAGGTTGCAGGCACTGGTTACAGTTTGAAGTTTGTTCTTGAGTGGGCAGCTTGATGATAACCAGTCAATATTTAAATCACCCAGAAAATATACTTCTCTGTTGATATCACACACGTTATCAAGCATTTCACACATATTATCCAGATACTGACTGTTAGAACTTGGTGGTCTACAGCAGCAGCTTTAGGTGAGGCAGATGAACCTGTAGCCATATTACTTCAACAGTATTTAACATGAGATCATCTCTAAGCTTTACAGGAATGAGGTAGTGAATATAGACTGCATCACCGCCCCTGTTGGCATTTCTGTCTTTTTGGTAGATGTTATAACCATGTATTGCTACCACTGTATCATCAAAGGTATTATCTAAGTGAGTTTCAGAGATATGAGTCAGAATATGAATGTCATCTGTTACAAGCAAGTTATTGACTTCATCGACCTTGTTTCTTAGGCTACGTATGTTAATATGGGCTATTTTTAGCACTTTTACTGTATCTCTGACTGTATCTCTGACTCACCACAGGCTTACTGACTGTATCTCTGACTCACCACAGGCTCACTGACTGTATCTCTGACTCACCACAGGCTCACTGACTGTATCTCTGACTCACCACAGGCTCACTGACTGTATCTCTGACTCACCACAGGCTCACTGACTGTATCTCTGACTGTATCTCTGACTCACTGACTGTATCTCTGACTGTATCTCTGACTCACTACAGGCTCACTGACTGTATCTCTGACTCACCACAGGCTCACTGACTGGTAGACTTACTCATGTTAATTACACTGGAGCTGATAGCGCAGGGTGAGCTGCATAAAGTAGTCGTCCTACTAGGGCACACCGCCTCAGTGCTAACAGTGTAACTCTGGTTTTATAGGCTCATGATTACTGCTTACAATAGCTGTAGGATAAACAGATGTATTCGGTGCAATTAGGCGTACATAAATTAAATGACTTACATTGTGTTTGCCAATGCCCCTGAGATCATGTACATTTGATGCAGCAGTATGACGACTCATTGTCACAATGGTAGGGATTAACTGAGCTGGTCTTGGATCATTTACCAGTCATTGTTTCAACGCGGCCTCCAGGAGCCAGTATGATTTGGATGGACTCCGTCATTCCTGTAGAGTATCTTCTGTTTCCAGAAGGTGTCAAAGTTATCAATAGAAGTGACTCCAGCAGAGCCACAGTAGTCTTTTAGCCAGATGTGTAATGCCAGCAGTCTGCTGAATCTTTCACACACGCGGCCCAACAATGGTACTGGACCTGAAATTATTGGCAGTTTTTTGGAGTCTTTTAATGCTAAAATCAGTTCTTTAAAATACATTTTAAAATGTTCCGAGCTAGGCCTTCTGATGTCATTTGACCCCACATGGACTATGACAGTGTCAGCTCCCGGCATCTGTGGTAGAAGTCGGAAGCAGCCTTGTTATGTCCTGTACTCGTGCTCCAGGGCAGCACAGGGTTTTTGCCTTGGTGACCAAGATGTTTCTCACCATAGAGCTGCCTATGATGACAGCTGGTGATGTTGAATGGGCCAGTCTCTCAGGCAGCCTCACTGTCTGGTGAGCTCCGAGGATCTGAACCCGAGGTAGAAGCCACCGGAGAGGGGGACAGAACCTCTGGATCCAGGGCGGCAAAGCTGTTTCGGGTCTGTGTCAGTTCCAGGCTCAACATCTCCATGGAGACCCCCGTTGCCAGAGGACGCCTTCTTCGACTTCCACGGCGATGACGTACCTCCATCGCCGGTTGGTTGGGTCGAAATCAGCTCCATTCTCCAGGGAAGGGGGAGACCCCTTCGGGGATGGAACCCTGCCGAGCACCGGACAGTCGGCTGTGGAGAGCCGACACGGTGGCGAAACTTCCACCAGACCAGAGCGGCATCCGGCTACTGGGGTGGAAGAATAAGAAAAAGTAGGTGGGCGTGGGTTCCACAGTAGCTTATGTTGGTTTGCAACTCGCTTGCTAAGAGTAGCTACTTCACTCCTGTAGTCCTCCGCAAGAAATCAGTTGCTACATTGAAAGTCAGCGCGGTCCACATTGTCCCGGAACAAAGAAAAGTAAACACAGCTCCTGCAATGCTGGAAACGTCCAATAGCAGCCGCCATTTGAGACCGCCGAGCCAGCTAGCGGTCTCCCCCTACATGGAATCTGGCAGAATCCCGGGACAGATAGCAGCGCTCACAGCAATTTGGCCCAAGAGAGCCGCATGATTCAAAATAAAATGAAAGTATATAAAAACACTGTCAGCTTTTAAACCAAGGTCTTTAGTTCAGGTTTCGCTGTTCGACAGCGTTCAACAACAGCAAACCTACAGGACAGTAGTTCTCCAGGAACAGGGTTGGAGAGTAAACCTACAGGAGGGTAGCTGTCCAGGAAAAGGGTTGGAGAGTAAACCTACAGGAGGGTAGCTGTCCAGGAACAGGGTTGGAGAGTAAACCTACAGGAGGGTATCTGTCCAGGAATAGGGATGGAGAGCCTTGCTCTAGATTCTTTACCTACAGTACCTATGGAACATGTTCCTAAACCTGACATACTTCACATCAAATGTATATAACCAAATGACAGGGATTAACAGTACATTTCCTGACGGTAGGCAACCACATGAGCATTCATAAAAGTGCATTGTGGGACGACATTGTATAGCCTAGGCTACTATTCTACTTTGTGGGGATAGGAGGGTGACAAAAAAAGACATCTTGCCTAGGGCAGCGTATCGGCCAGGACAAGGCCTAATCAGCGCCGATTAGTCTATAAATTAAGAAAAGATACCGTATCAAATTATACCATGCCAGGTTGGAGAAGATTGCCGCATTGTCCATTTGACACAACGTTAGCACATTATAGGCCTCAGAGCCAGAACAACCTTGTCGACTGCTGTTGAATAATTAACGAATAGGTCAGACACATCCAACCTTTTTTTCTTTTTTTAAGAAAACCAATTTATTTATTTATTTACTAGCAAGCAATGAAAATGTGCATTGTATGAAAGAATGTCCACACATCAAATATTTTTTTTTACTTGAAGCGCCATAGCGTACAGCTGTCTTAGCTGCTGGAGCACCAGAGGACAGTTGGAAAGAGGAGGAGATGTAGAGAGTTCAATAGAAAGACTTAAGTTAGCAAAACAATTGTTTATAATCTTTGGTAAACACTCCCATTAATTAAATCAAGTTTATTTACACAACAATTAAAAAAGCTATTTTTTTAATCAAATGTGGCCTATTTAAACGGTTATTTTATTTTCATGACTGTCTTCATCCATCTAAATGTCAGTTACACAGTTATTCAATTACCGTCACAGCCTTTAGCCCTGTTTATACTTGGTTCTAACATGCATCCTTTTGTCCTGATCTTGTCCACATTCTGATTGTGCAAACAGTTTTATACAGGCTATAGACGATTAAAAGATATTGTGATCTGATCTTCCTGACCACTGGTAGTCAAGCACGCATTGCGTCTCGATATAAAAAAAGATGGTCTGGATGGTCTAACTATTCAAATCAGTATACTGGTCTCAAAAATGATTGACAGGTAACACCATTGAATGGTTCTAGAATAAATAAATGTATCTTATTTTGAAAGAGAATCTGGTCACAATGTGGACAGTGGAAGGACAAGAGACACATTTTATTACAATGTGTTCATGTGGCCAAAACCTTGACCAGATAGTAATTGGATCATATTGATCATGTCACCAAACTCACTTGTTTAGCACAAGGCTATATTTTCTGTAAATATAATGACAATCAGATTGTATTTGACCAAACCAGAACTTATTACTCTATATGAAGTTGTTATCAAAGTGAATGGTAAACCAACCCCATTGAGTGGATTAGAAAATAAATATATTTGACTAATCCTCTAACTACTATGTATGTAGAGATGCTCTGTTCTGCTGTTACGAGATCAGTCTGGACTAACACGATTCTTCTTGGAAGTACACACACACACAAACAGATCAGTGTGGGCAGACAGAAAGACGCTCAGCCTGGAAGACATACAGTATGGTGTTGGACATTAAAGAGATTAAGGAGAGTTTTAACTGAGTCAATAAGGGCAACTGAGACAGCCATGGTGTTGGAGGTACAGCTCTGTGGAGCGACCTGTGAAAGCTTAGAGAGTGAGAACATACTAATTTACCTTGTAGTGACATCCCCACTGATTTACCTTGTAGTGACATCACCACTGATTTACCTTGTAGTGACATCACCACTGATAACCTCAGAAAAAGAGAAGTATGATATCTAGCATTCAGGCTGGTTCCACCAGGATAATAGAATGTTGAAGGCAGCGATCAGGCTGGTTCCACCAGGATAATGGGAATGTTGACGGCTGACGGCGTATCAGGCTGGTTCCACCAGGATAATAGAATGTTGAAGGCAGCGATCAGGCTGGTTCCACCAGGATAATAGAATGTTGACGGCAGCGATCAGGCTGGTTCCACCAGGATAATAGAATGTTGAAGGCAGCGATCAGGCTGGTTCCACCAGGATAATAGAATGTTGAAGGCAGCGATCAGGCTGGTTCCACCAGGATAATAGAATGTTGACGGCAGCGATCAGGCTGGTTCCACCAGGATAATAGAATGTTGAAGGCAGCGATCAGGCTGGTTCCACCAGGATAATAGAATGTTGAAGGCAGCGATCAGGCTGGTTCCATCAGGATAATAGAATGTTGAAGGCAGCGATCAGGCTGGTTCCACCAGGATAATAGAATGTTGAAGGCAGCGATCAGGCTGGTTCCACCAGGATAATAGAATGTTGAAGGCAGCGATCAGGCTGGTTCCACCAGGATAATAGAATGTTGAAGGCAGCGATCAGGCTGGTTCCACCAGGATAATAGAATGTTGAAGGCAGCGTATCAGGCTGGTTCTCTATCAGGATAATAGAATGTTGAAGGCAGCGTTCAGGCTGGTTCCATCAGGATAATAGAATGTTGAAGGCAGCGTTCAGGCTGGTTCTATCAGGATAATAGAATGTTGACGGCAGCGATCAGGCTGGTTCTATAAGGATAATAAAATGTTGACTGCAGCGATCAGGCTGGTTCTATCAGGATAATAGAATGTTGACGGCAGCGATCAAGCTGGTTCCAACATGATAATAGAATGTTGAAGGCAGCGTTCAGGCTGGTTCCACCAGGATAATAGAATGTTGACGGCAGCGATCAGGCTGGTTCCAACATGATAATAGAATGTTGACGGCAGCGATCAGGCTGGTTCCAACATGATAATAGAATGTTGACGGCAGTGATCAGGCTGGTTCCAACATGATAATAGAATGTTGAAGGCAGCGTTCAGGCTGGTTCTATCAGGATAATAGAATGTTGACGGCAGCGATCAGGCTGGTTCTATCAGGATAATAGAATGTTGACGGCAGCGATCAGGCTGGTTCCACCAGGATAATAGAATGTTGAAGGCAGCGTTCAGGCTGGTTCCATCAGGATAATAGAATGTTGAAGGCAGTGATCAGGCTGGTTCCAACAGGATAATAGAATGTTGACGGCAGCGATCAGGCTGGTTCCAACAGGATAATAGAATGTTGAAGGCATAGAATGTTGAAGGCAGCGATCAGGCTGGTTCCAACAGGATAATAGAATGTTGACGGCAGCGATCAGGCTGGTTCCAACAGGATAATAGAATGTTGAAGGCATAGAATGTTGAAGGCAGCGATCAGGCTGGTTCCAACAGGATAATAGAATGTTGAAGGCAGCGATCAGGCTGGTTCCAACAGGATAATAGAATGTTGAAGGCAGCGATCAGGCTGGTTCCAACAGAATAATAGAATGTTGAAGGCAGCGATCAGGCTGGTTCCATCAGGATAATAGAATGTTGACGGCAGCGATCAGGCTGGTTCCATCAGGATAATAGAATGTTGACGGCAGCGATCAGGCTGGTTCTATCAGGATAATAGAATAGATCTTTATTGTCCACTTGTATGTATAGCCTTTTATTTTAGTTGTTGTCACGACACCCAACCTGACACCACACATACACACACACATACACATACACACACACATACACACACACAAAGAAGACAGGCTGGGTGCAGCACAAGGTCAGAAACAGAGCATTGTCCCTGGCCAGCTAACAACTCAGCCTTAAGAGACTAATGTACCAGTGACGTATCCATATCATAGCTCTGTTCCTCGTGGTCATTTCACATCATTAGGTTTATTTAACAGACAGTGTCCTTCACTCTTCATAGCTCTGTTTCCTCGTGGTCATTTCACATCATTAGGTTTAATTAACAGAAAGTGTCCTCACTCCTCAATGATACTTCCACAGCGCCACAATGTCTTCACTCCTCAATACCACTTCCACAGGGCCACAATGTCCAGTGTCCTCACTCTTCAATGACACTTCCACAGGGCCACAATGTCCAGTGTCCTTACTCCTCAATGACACTTCCACAGCGCCACATTGTCTTCACTCCTCAATGACACTTCCACAGGGCCACAATATCCAGTGTCTTCACTCCTCAATGACACTTCCACAGGGCCACAATGTCCAGTGTCCTCACTCCTCAATGACACTTCCACAGGGCCACAATGTCCAGTGTCCTCACTCCTCAATGACACTTCCACAGGGCCACAATGTCCAATGTCCTCACTCCTCAATGACCCTTCCACAGGGCCACAATGTCTTCACCCCTCAATGACACTTCCACAGGGCCAAAATGTCTTCACCCCTCAATGACACTTCCACAGCACCACATTGTCCACCAAAACATAACAAGTATGTGTCTCTAGGTTTGTGTGTGTGTGTTTGTGTCTGTATCTGTGTGTGTACGTGCCTGCGTGTGTGTCTGTGTGAGCATGTGTGTGTGGGTGTGTGTGTGTGTGCGTGTTTGTGTCTGTATCTATGTGTGTGTGTGTGTGTGTACGTGCCTGCGTGTGTGTGTGTGTGTGTGTGTGTTTGTCGGTGTGTGTATGTATTTGCGCGTGTGGGGGCGTTCCTGCGTGTCTGGGTGTTTGTGTGTGTCTGTGTGTGTGTGTGTGTGGGGGCGTTCCTGCGTGTCTGGGTGTTTGTGTGTGTCTGTGTGTGTGTGAGGTCTCTAGATTTGTCCCTCTGCAAGAGTTGCAGACATTCCTTCTTTCATTTAACTCATGCAACTCAACACAACGTGAAGAGAAGGATGTAACCGGTGTGAAATGCTCGCTAGTTAGCGGGGTGCGCACTAATAGCGTTTAAAATCGGTGACGTCACTCGCTCTGAGACCTTGAAGTAGTTGTTCCCCTTGCTCTGCGAGGGCCGCGGCTTTTGTGGAGCGATGGGTAACGATGCTTTGAGGGTGTCAGTTGTTGATGTGTGCAGAGGGTCCCTGGTTCGAGCCCAGGTAGGGGTGAGGAGAGGGACGGAAGCAATATTGTTACAAGGACAACCTCCCCTGGCCATCCATTCCTGCATAGTCAGCTTCCTGGATGTTCTGTTGCTATATTTTAGATGTCCATAGGTTGTGTTTGGACTGAAAACGAGATGTGTGGAGCCGGCGTGTTGACACAACACACAAGGGATAGCTCACAGACAACAAGGAGGCAGACTAACCCAACAGTGACTTGGCTATTATTGGTTTCATTGGCGTATGATGCACACAATGTGTGTAGGGTAGTCATTGCATGGTCATCCATACTTTATAATGACCATAATAAAAGGTACACAAGTCAAAACCAGTATTGTGAGTGACAATATTTTATAGAGGCCTAACCCAAAACACAGTAACAAATGTCATGCGTTGACACATCGAACCATGACTGGAACTGTCTTAAAGATGGCCTGATAGGTAGAGTTAGTTAGTTATATACCTAGTTAGTAGCATATCTAGTTAGTTAGTTATATACCTAGTTAGTAGTAGAGTTTGTTAGTTAGTTAGTTATATACCTAGTTAGTAGTAGAGTTGGTTAGTTACTTAGTTAGTTCTATACCTAGTTAGTAGCATAGTTAGTTAGTTAGTTGGTTAGTTATTGTAACGCCCAGTCCCGAGTTTCAGGCTGGAGCGTTTTGGTTTTGTCTTTGTGTAGGGTTTGTTCTTTCTAGGTGTCGTATTTCTATGTTGGGTAATGGTTCCCAATTAGAGGCAGCTGTGTGTCGTTGTCTCTAATTGGGAACCATATTTAGGCTAGTAGGTTTCACTCTGGGTTCGTGGGTTATTGTATGTTCATAGCTGTGTTTGTTTGTTCAGTTATGTTCATACGTTCGCTTCTCCGTGTATTGTTTTGTTCACGTCGTGGTCCCGTGTATAATTAAATATGTATTCTGGCTACATCGCTGCCTTGGTCTGTCCCCTCAGAAGTGAAACGTGACAGAATAACCCGCAAAGCGAAGACCAAGCAGCGAGAGACTCGGGAGTGCTGGACCAGGAGGACCTCATCGGATCTCGCCTGGCACGGAGGTCCGTAAGGCTGCCCCAAGAAACTTTTGGGGGGGCACCACGAGGAGGTTGGCCGGTTCAGGAGGGACTCTGAGCCAACCCCTCGTGCTTTATGGAGAGAGAGCGTTGGGGAGAGCGTCGCAGCGAAGGGAGGCCGTGCTATGCAGTGTTGCGCACGGTTTCCCTATAGGATTCAGAGGCCGGTGCGAGTGATTCCCGCCTCCACTCATCAGTCGGGGAAAATAAGTGTTCAGCCAGAAAGAGTGGTGCCATCGCTGCGCACTAAGTCCCCGGCACGTCTCCTGGGACCCGGATATCCTGCTCCGGCCCCCGCGCATTCAAGCTCCCGTGCGCTCCGAGAGTCCAGCACGTCCTGTTCCGGCTCCGCGCGCACCAAGCTCCCCGTGCGCCCGAGAGTCCAGCACGTCCTGTTCGGCTCCCGCGCACCCAGCTCCACGTGCGCTCCGAGAGTCCAGCACGTCCTGTCCCGGCTCAAGGCACCAAGCTCCCCGATGCGTTCAGAGAGTCCAGCACGTCCTGTCCTCGGCTCCGCGCACCAAGCTCCCGTGGTTCAGAGAGTCCAGCACGCCCTGTCCCGGCTCCGCGCACCAAGCTCCCCGTGCGTTCAGAGAGTCCAGCACGTCCTGTCCCGGCTCCGCCGCACCAAGCTCCCGTGCGTTCAGAGAGTCCAGTGCGACCAGTTCCTGCTCCACGCACCAGAGTCCCAGTGAGCATCACGGAGTCCAGTACTGCCAGTTCCTGCTCCACGCACCAGCGCCCCAGTGAGCATCACAAGTCCAGTACGACCAGTTCCTGCTCCACGCACCAGAGTTCCAGTGAGCATCACAAGTCCAGTACTGCCAGTTCCTGCTCCACGCGACCAGAGTACCAGTGAGCATCACTAGTCCGGTACTGCCAGTTCCTGCTCCACGCACCAGAGTTCCAGTGAGCATCACAAGTCCAGTACTGCCAGTTCCTGCTCCCACACCAGAGTTCCAGTGAGCATCACAAGTCCAGTACTGCCAGTTCCTGCTCACGCACCAGAGTTCCAGTGAGCATCACGAGGTCCAGTACGACCAGTTTCTGCTCCACGCACCAGAGTCCCAGTGAGCATCACGAGTCCAGTACGACCAGTTCCTGCTCCACGCACCAGAGTCCCAGTGAGCATCACGGGTCCAGTACTGCCAGTTCCTGCTCCACGCACCAGAGTCCCAGTGAGCATCACGAGTCCAGTACTGCCAGTTCCTGCTCCACGCGCAGCGTTCGCCCAGTGAGCATCACGAGTCCAGTGCGGCCAGTTCCAACTCCACGCACCAGAGTTCCAGGAGAAGGCCCAGGGCCTCCGGTTCTGGATGTCAGACCAGCACGGCCAGCACCGAGCCTCCACCTGGGACAAGCGACCACCAAGACCCACATTGACTTTTTGGCTAGTCCGAGTCCGCGCCTTTGGGTACTGTAACGCCCAGTCCGAGTTTCAGGCTGGAGCGTTTTGGTTTTGTCTTTGTGTAGGGTTTGTTCTTTCTAGGTGTCGTATTTCTATGTTGGGTAATGGTTCCCAATTAGAGGCAGCTGTGTGTCGTTGTCTCTAATTGGGAACCATATTTAGGCTAGTAGGTTTCACTCTGGGTTCGTGGGTTATTGTATGTTCATAGCTGTGTTTGTTTGTTCAGTTATGTTCATCGTTCACGTTCTCCGTGTATTGTTTTGTTCCGTCGTGGTCCGTGTATAATTAAATATGTATTCTGGCTACATCGCTGCGTCTTGGTCTGTCCCCTCAGAAGTGAAACGTGACAGTTATATACCTAGTTAGTAGTAGAGTTGGTTAGTTAGCTATATACCTAGTTAGTAGTTTGAAGAGTAGATGCTACCCACTGGGCCACAACTGGTTGAATCAAAGTTGTTTCCAACGTCATTTCAACCCCCAAAAGAACACTAACAGGACATAATACAGAACACTAACATGACATAATACAGAACACTAACAGGACATAATACTGAACACTAACAGGACATAATACAGAATACTAACATGACATAATACAGAACACTAACAGGACATAATACAGAACACTAACAGGACATAATACAGAACACTAACAGGACATAATACAGAATACTAACAGGACATAATACAGAACACTAACAGGACATAATACAGAATACTAACAGGACATAATACAGAACACTAACAGGACATAATACAGAACTACGTACATCAATTTTTAAAAAGACACACATAGCCTACATATCAGTACATACACACAAATTGTGTGTGTCAGAGCTGTGTGTAAGTTGACTATGCAAACAATTTGGAATTTTCAATACATGAAGGTATCTTATAAAAAGAAGAAGTGATGCAGTCAGTCTCTCCTCAACTCTTAGCCAAGAGAGACTGGCATGCATAGTATTTATATTAGCCCTCTGATTACAATGAAGAGCAAGACGTTCCGCTCTGTTCTGGGCCATCTGCAGCTTAACTATGTCTTTCCTTGCAGCACTCGACCACATGACTGGACAATAATCAAGATAAGACAAAACTAAACTTTGTGGAGTGTGGTGTCAAAAAAGCAGAACATCTCTTTATTACAGACAGACCTCTCCCCATCTTTACAACCACTGAATCTATATGTTTTGACCATGACAGTTTATAATCTAAGGTGACACCAAGTAATTTAGTCTCCTCCACTTGTTAAACTGCCACACCATTCCTTACCAGATTCTAGAACTTAGTGAATGATTTGTACCGAATACAATGCTCTTAGTTTTAGAGATGTTCAGGACCAGTTTATTACTGGCCACCCATTCCAAAACAGACTGCAACTCTTTGTTAAGGGTTTCAATTACTTAAATAACTTCATTAGCTGTGGTTGTTGATGCGTATATGGTTGAATCATCAGCATACATGGACACACGTGCTTTGTTTAATGCCAGTGGCAGGTCATTGGTAAAAAATAGAAAATAGTAGAGGGCCTAGAGAGCTGCCCTGCAGTTCATCATACTTTACATGTTTGACATTAGAGAAGCTTCCATTAAAGAAAACCCTCTGAGTTCTATTAGATAGATATCTCTGAATCCACGATATGGCAGAGGTTGAAAAGCCATAACACAAGTTCTCAACAACAGTTTATGATCAAATATCAACGGCTGCACTGAAGACTAACAGTACATCTCCCACAATCTTCTTATTATCAATTTCTTTCAACCAATCATCAGTCATTTGTGTCAGTGCAGTACATGTTGAGTGCCCTTCTCTAAAAGCATGCTGAAAGTCTGTTGTTCATTTGTTTACAGAGAAGTAGCATTGTATTTGATCAAATATATTTTTTTCCAACAGTTTGTTAAGAGCTGGCAGCAAGCTGATAGGTCTGCTGTTAGAACCAGTAAAGGCCAATTTACCACTCTTGGGTAGCGGAATTACTTTGGCTTCCCTCCAGGCCTGAGGACAAAGACTTTCCTCTAGGCTCAGATTAAACATATGACAGATAGGAGTGGCTTTAGAGTCAGCTACAGTCCTCAGTAGCTTTCCATCTAAGTTGTCAATGCCAGAAGGTTTGTCATTATTGATCAATAACAATATTTTTTCCACCTCTCCCACACTAACTTTACAAAATTCAAACTTAAAATGCTTTTCTTTCATTATTAGTTTTTTATACATGAGTATGATGGCTCACTGTTCGTTGTTGGCATTTCCTGCATAAGTTTGCCCACTTTGCCAACGAAGTAATCATCAAAATGATTGGCAACATCAAATGGTTTTGTGATGAATAAGCCATCTGATTCGATGAAGGATGGAGTTGAATGTATTTCTGCCCATAATTTCATTTAAAGTACTTTTCCATCATTCTTTATATCATTGATCTTGGCTTCATAATACAGTTTCTTCTTCTTTTTGTTGAGTTTAGTCATATAATTTCACAATTTGCCATAAGTTAGCCAGTCAGATGTGCAGCCAGACTTATTAGCCACTCCTTTTGCCCCATCTCGTTTAACCAGACAGTTTTTCAATTCCTCATCAATCCATGGAGCCTTAACAGTTCTAACAGTCCGTTTCTTAACAGGTGCATGTTTATCAATAATTGGAAGAAGCAATTTCATAAATTCATCAAGTGCAGCGTCTGGATGCTCCTCTTTAATCACATCAGACCAACAAATATGCTTTACATCATCCACATAAGAATCACAGCAAAATCTTTTGTATGATCTCTTATACACTATTTTAGCTTTTGGAACTTTGGCTTTCCTGGATATAGGGGCGGCAGGTAGCCTAGTGGTTAGAGCGTTGGACTTGTAACTGGAGGGTTGCAAGTTTAAATCCCCGAGCTGACAAGGTAAAAATCTGTCGTTCTGCCCCTGAACAAGGCAGTTAACCCACTGTGCCGAAGACGTGGATGTTGATTAAGGCAGCCCCCTGCACCTCTCTGATTCAGAGGGGTTGGGTTAAATGCGGAAGACACATTTCAGTTGAAGGCATTCGGTTGTACAACTGACTAATAATGGTGACTTTGACTTTATATTGTCATCACTGCATCCAATGGGTACAGATACAGCTTTAGAACAAAGTTCTACAGCATTAGTAAAAATGTGATCACAACATGTGGATGATCTTGTTCCTGTAGTGTTTGTAAACACCCTGGTAGGCTGATTAATAACTTGAATCAGATTACAGGCACTGGTTACAGTGAGAAGCTTCCTGTTGAGTGGACAGCTTGATGAAAACCAGTCAATATTCAGGTCCCCAAGAAAGTAGACCTCTGTTTAAATCATATACACTATCAAGCATTTCACACATATTATTTAGATACAAACTGATTTCACATTGAATTCACGTTAGTTAACAACTCAACCAACTATACGTTGAACTGATGTCTGTGCCCAGTGGGTAGTAGACTATCCATTTCACTTTCCTAACATCGGATTAAGAATTCAGTGAAAGCCAGAGTAACTAACAAAAAACAAAAAACAGCACGGAGTGGAGAAATCAGCATGTCGCTGTTTTGGCAACTAGGTGTGTGGCCTAACTGGCCTGAAGTGTGCTCGGTCTCATATTTTTGTGGGAAACAATTTTGTGTTTTACTTTGCATCTGGAACATGTAGACTACACTTTGAAGAATTCAGCTGAAGTTCCAGAGCTAGGTGTTCTATAACCTAATCAACTCACTGCTAGGTGGAGTCCATTTCAATGTTCTGCTTTTCCCAACATCAAGTCATGACATCGGCTGAATCTAGTCGTTGATCCCATGTCAAAAGGCTTGATTCTGTCGACGTAGTCGAGGCTGAGGCACGGTTTGTTCAGATCAAATGGTCACAGGACCAGAGAGTGAAGGACAGTGACTGTTGCGCACCGCATACAGTGAGGGAAAAAAGTACTTGATCCCCTGCTGATTTTGTACGTTTGCCCACTGACAAAGAAATGATCAGTCTATAATTTTAATGGTAGGTTTATTTGAACAGTGAGAGACAGAATAACAACAAAAAAATCCAGAAAAACGCATGTGAAAAATTTTATAAATTGATTTGCATTTTAAGGAGGGAAATAAGTATTTGACCCCTCTGCAAAACATGACTTAGTACTTGGTGGAAAAACCCTTGGCAATCACAGAGGTCAGACATTTCCTGTAGTTGGCCACCAGGTTTGCACACATCTCAGGAGGGATTTTGTCCCACTCCTCTTTGCAGATCTTCTCCAAGTCATTAAGGTTTCGAGGCTGACGTTTGGCAACTCGAACCTTCAGCTCCCTCCACAGATTTTCTATGGGATTAAGGTCTGGAGACTGGCTAGGCCACTGCAGGACATTAATGTGCTTCTTCTTGAGCCACTCCTTTGTTGCCTTGGCCGTGTGTTTTGGGTCATTGTCATGCTGGAATACCCATCCACGACCCATTTTCAATGCCCTGGCTGAGGGAAGGAGGTTCTCACCCAATATTTGACGGTACATGGCCCCGTCCATCGTCCCTTTGACGCGGTGAAGTTGTCCTGTCCTCTTAGCAGAAAAACACCCTCCAAAGCATAATGTTTCCACCTCCATGTTTGACGGTGGGGATGGTGTTCTTGGGGCCATAGGCAGCATTCCTCCTCCTACAAACACAGCGAGTTGAGTTGATGACAAAGAGCTCCATTTTGGTCTCATCTGACAACAACACTTTCACCGAGTTGTCCTCTGAATAATTCAGAGGTTCATTGGCAAACTTCAGACGGGCATGTATATGTGCTTTCTTGAGCAGGGGAACACTTGCGGGCGCTGCAGGATTTCAGTCCTTCACGGCGTAGTGTGTTATCAATTGTTTTCTTGGTGACTATGGTCCCAGCTGCCTTGAGATCATTGACAAGATCCTCCCGTGTAGTTCTGGGCTACCGGCGGTCGACGTCACCGGAGTTCTAGCCACCACCGATCCATTTCTCATTTTCTGTTTGCCTTTTCTCATCCACACCTGGTTCCCATTTCCCTAATTACATGTGTCCTTATTTAATCCCTCTGTTTCCCCCTGGGTTTTGTCCGTGATTATTTATCTGTACGTGTGGCAGTGTGTTCACTACTGCTGTTAGTAGTTTGTTTTCTTCGAGTAAAGAAGTTTTGTCGCATCTCCGTTTCCTGCGCTTGATTCCGCAAGACCTGCATCACAGAGCCATTACAATTGTCCAGTAGCCAAAGGCATAATCCTAGTCATATTAGGAATAGGATTAGTAACCCATTGATGCATCTTCAGATCTTCCCTCTTTCTTAATTTCTCATGAAAATGTTCATCTCTGTCTCATGAAACCGCTAGCTGTGAGGTGTGTTTTCCCGCGTAGCCTACAGCCATTCACTCGTAGCCTACAGCCATGTGCACATTGCTATTATCTATTCATTATGAAGAAATAAAACTGTCAACATTTTAAACTGTCTGATATGTTACATCAGCCTCATTGCTTTAAAAAAATATATATGTGCTGTGGTTGTGTATTGTAGTCCCACAACTGTTTGTTTTGAACTGCCATAGACATATTTTATCAAGACATAAATAGTATTGTAATTGTAAACTTGCAATATTTTACAGGCTACAAGGGTGGCCAATCATCCTCCAGGAGAGCCTTAAAGGGCCAGTGTTGTAATTAGAGACAGGATTGTATATGCAAAGACACCAATAGGCAGTGTACCTTCCATGCCCGCTAGCAGTGGCTAACTGACTACTAGCTAGTAGCTAGTTAGCTGGCTAACTTCTGTTGGCGGTTCCGGTTTTAAAGTTTAGAAAATAGGAGATCCATACCACAATGGGTGAGGCGGGTTACAGGAGAGTATGTTGTAATTGTAAGGGCTCTCCGTGATGCCGGTATGGCAGAGTCAGGCGCAAGACAACAAAAATGAGTGTTCATAAGATTTACTCAAATTCAATAATACGAGTGGGAAAACAACCACTCGAAACCACGGAAACAAAATACAACAAACAATCACGCACAAAAACATGGGGGGAAACAGAGGGTTAAATAAGGAACATGTAATCATGGGAATGTAAACCAGGTGGGTGAAAAAGGAAGACAAAACCAACAGAATATGAATAATGGATCGGTGTCGGCTAGGAGGTCGTGACAGTAGGAGGTTAAAAATATTAAAAAAATATATACGAAATATATACTACATTTTTATCTGATTCGCTGTTGTAAAAAACATAGTAATGTAGTAATTTTGTAATTTATATTGTAAAGTGGTTCCTTGCATCACATCATTTTTTTGTGACTAAAATCAGTCTTACTTGACCCCAAGGACAAGTGGCTAAAAAGTTAATGTCAAGCCATTTAACAACATGTTCTAATTGTCTACAATTCCATTTACACAGAACTAAAATATAAATGCAACACGTAAATTGTTGGTCCTATGTTTCATGAGCTGAAAAAAAAAAAATCCCAGAAATGTTCCATACACACAAAAAGCATATTTCATATTTCTCCTTTGCCAAGATAATCCATCCACTTGACAGGTGTGGCATATCAAGAACCTGATTAAACAGCATGATCATTACACAAGTGCACCTATGCTGGGGACAATGCCACAGATGTCCCAAGTTTTGAGGGAGCGTGCAATTGGCATGCTGACTGCAGGAATGTCCACCAGAGCTGTTGCCAGATAATTTAGTGTTAATATCTCTACCATAAGCTGCCTCCAATGTCATTTTAGAGAATTTGGCAGTACTTCCAACCAGCCTCACAACCTCAGACCACTAACCACACCAGCCCAGGACCTCCACATCCGGTTTCTTCACCTGCGGTCCCCACAAAGCCCTTTTGTGGGCTGGGCCTGACTCCCCAGTAGGTGGGCCTGGTTGGCAAGTGGGTGGGCCTATGCACTCCCAGGTCCACCCATGGTTGCACCCCTGCCCAGTCATGTGAAATCCATAAATTAGGACCTAATGAAGTTATTTAAATTGACTGATTTCCTTATATGAACTGTAACTCAGTAAAATCTTAATATCTAAGTGTCTCATACAGTTATACAGTAGGTATCCGATTACAGAACAGAGACATATTCTGGACTAAAACACTATGTAAAAACTGTTTAGAGTACGTGTATAGGTCTGCATAAAGAATAATTACGTTAAACAACTTCATAAAGAGTAAGTAACTTGCCTGCTCCATCCCGTGCCGATGCCCAGGCCCATATCCATGTTGTGGTTTTCTATATGTCATGGTTCCCTGTCTGTCCTTCTCCATGGTCAGCTCTTAGTCTCTAGCTCTGCCTCTTTCCCTCAGCCTCTATTTCTCCGTCTGAGTGATGGTCCTGTGCGTCGCTGTCTGAGTCATGGTCCTGTGCGCCCTGTCTGAGTGATGGTCCTGTGCGCCGCTGTCTGAGTGATGGTCCTGTGCGTCGCAGTCTGAGTGATGGTCCTGTGTGTCCCTGACGTTACGTTGCTACTGGGTTATTATTACTGAACATACACACCCCAGACCAGACAGACAGGGGGAGTTTTCAGGCATTGGAGATCACCATCATGTCTTATGGACATTATGTAGAAAGTGGGGGTGTCCAAACTGTCCAACCTGAACAATCCCTCCTCTCCCCCTCTGTCTGTCTGTCTCGGTCTTGTCCTTGGCAACTACATGCTAGCTAGAGCCGCAGACCATATGTTTAGCACACAAGACTCCACACACACACACACAACAAACTCAGAGTCCTGCCTTACTTAATCTACCTGAGGCCATTGCCAACAGCTCTTCCTTTCCCACTGTGTGTTCCCAGTCAGACAGGACTCCTAGCTAATAAAAAGGGGATTGAGGTGGAATTAAACCTTAGTTTCCATGAGCCTCCTAGCCTGCTTCCAGATCAGTTTGTGCCGGCTACAAGCCTACAGTGCATTCCTATACCCATCTAGTCATCCTAAAAATACTCCTTCTGTGTCTTAGATGGCTGAGTAGGTCTTTGGCTCCCTTGGCCTCTGTGATTCCCTAGTGATTGTCAATAGGAGATGTAGGAGCAGAGAACAGGCTAAGTATAGAGGAACATTAAAACCACTTAGAGTGACACCACTAATACCACCACACCATCTGACAGAACAGGACAGAACAGTACAGTACAGGACAGGAGGTGTAATCCATATACCAGGGGTAGTCAACTACGATTTGAAAAAGGTCCGGTCACACATACAGTGCATTCGGAAAGTATTCAGACCCCTTGACAATTTCCACATTTTGTTACGTTACAGCCTTATTCTAAAATGGATTACTTCGTTTTTTTTCCCCTCATCAATCTACACACAATACCCCATAATGACATCACAATACCCCATCATGACATCACAATACCCCATCATGACATCACAATACCCCATAATGACAAAGCAAAAAATGGTTTTTAGACATTTTTCACAAATCTATTAAAAATAAAAAAGAGAGATATTACATTAACATAAGTATTCATACCCTTTACTCAGGACTTTGTTGAAGCACCTTTGGCAGCAATTAAAGCGTTGTCTTTTTTTTCTTTTTAAAAAAATCTTTATTTAACCAGGTAGGCCAGTTGAGAACAAGTTCTCATTTACAACTGCGACCTGGCCAAGATAAAGCAAAGCAGTGCGACAAAAACAACAACACAGAGTTACACATGAACAAACGTAAAGTCAATAACACAACGCAAGAGTGGGTATGACGCTACAAGCTTGGCATACCTGTATTTGGGAAGTTTCTCCCATTCTTCTCTGTATATCCTATCAAGGTCTGTCAGGTTGGATGGGGAGCGTTGCTGTACATCTATTTTCAGGTCTCTCCAGAAAAGTATTCAGACCCCTTGACTTTTTCCATTTTGTTACGTTACAGCCTTATTCTTCAATGGATTAAATTAAATGTTTTCCTTATCAATCTACACACGATACCCCATAATGACAAAGCGAAAACAGTTTTTTAGAAACAGAAATACATTATTTACATAGGTATTCAGACCCTTTGCTATGAGACTTGAAATTGAGCTCAGGTGCATCCTGTTTCCATTGATATATATTTTTTTATTTTACCTTTATTTAACCAGGCAAGTCAGTTAAGAACAAATTCTTATTTTCAATGACGGCCTAAGAACAGTGGGTTAACTGCCTTGTTCAGGGGCAGAACAACAGATTTTTACCTTGTCGGCTCGGGGATTCGATCTTGCAACCTTTTGGTTACTGGCCCAATGCTCTAACCACTAGGCTACCCGCCACCCCATGATCCTTTAAAATGTTTCTACAACTTGATTGGAGTCCAGCTGTGGTAAATTCAATTGATTGGAAATTATTTGGAAAGGCACACACCTGTCTATATAAGGTCCCACAGTTGACAGTTCATGTCAGAGCAAAAAACCAAGCCATGAGGTTGAAGGAATTGTCCGTAGAGCTCCGAGACAGGATTGTGTTGAGGCACAGATCTACGACGAATAGGTTTTGTCGTGCCCTCTTCACAACTGTCTTGGTGTGCTTGGACCATGTTAGTTTGTTGGTGATGTGGACACCAAGGAACTTGAAGCTCTCAACTTGCTCCACTACAGCCCCGTCGATGAGAATGGGGGTGTGCTCGGTCCTCCTTTTCCTGTAGTCCACAATCATTTCCTTTGTCTTGATCACGTTGAGGGAGAGATTGTTGTCCTTGCACCACACGGTCAGATCTCTGACCTCCTCCCTATAGGCTGTCTCATTGTTGTCGATGATCAAGCCTACCACTGTTGTGTAATCGGCAAACTTAATGATGGTGTTGGAGTTGTGCCTGGCTGTGCAGTCATGAGTGAACAGGGTGTACAGGAGGGGACTGAGCACGCACCCCTGAGGGGCCCCCCGTGTTGAGAATGAGCTGTCGGATGTGTTGTTACCTACCCTTACCACCTGGGCGCGGCCCTTCAAGAAGTCCAGGATCCAGTTGCAGAGGGAGGTGTTTAGTCCCAGGGTAATTAGCTTAGTGATGAGCTTTAAGGGCACCATGGTGTTAAAAGCTGAGCTGTAGTCAATGAATAGCATTCTCACATAGGTGTTCCTTTTGTCCAGGCGTGAAAGGGCAGTGTGGAGTGCAATAGAGATTGCATCATCTGTGGTCTCTGTTGGTGCGGTATGCAAATTGGAGTGGGTCTAGGGTTTCTGGGATAATGGTGTTGATGTGAGCCATGACGCTGCGGAGAGCGTGATCAAACAGACGTCCGGAACAGCTTATGCTCTCATGCATGTTGCAGTGTTACTTGTCTCGAAGCGAGCATAGAAGTTATTTAGCTCATCTGACTTGTGTCACTGGGCAGCTCTCGGCTGTGCTTCCCTTTGTAGTCTGTAACAGTTTGCAAGCCATGCTACATCCGACGAGCATCGGAGCCGGTGTAGTACGATTCGATCTTAGTCCTGTATTGACACTTTGCCTGTTTGATGGTTCATCAGAGGACATAGCGGGATTTCTTATAAGCTTCCGGGTTAGAGTCCCGCTCCTTGAAAGCCGCACCCTTTAGCTCAGTGCGAATGTTGCCTGTAATCCATGGCTTCTGGTTGGGGTATGTAAGTACAGTCACTGTGGGGATGACGTCATCGATTCACATATTGATGAAGCCAGTGACTGACGTGGTGTACTCCTCAATGCCATCGGAAGAGTCATGGAACATATTCCAGTCTGTGCTGTAGCAAAACAGACCTGTAGTTTAGCATCTGCTTCATCTGACCTCTTTTTTATAGACCGAGTCACTGGTGCTTCCTGCTTTAATTTTTGCTTGTAAGCAGGAATCAGGAGGATGGAATTATGGTCAGATTTGCCAAATGGAGGGCGAGGGAGAGCTTTGTATGCGTCTCTGTGTGTGATTTGATTTGATCTGATTTGACTGATAGTCAAACACTGTGAGCACAGCACTGCGGCATGACTCAGTACTGCTGGTAATGGCAGAAATAGAGAAGTTACTTACTGTTCCAGATTAAACAATGTTATCAATAGAGCTACTGTTTGATTTTAGTGTTGAATTCAGATTTACGAGGGACCAGAACAGTTTCAGTCATAAGATCAACAGAGATAAAGCCTAGATAGTAAGTAAACATTCAAGTTCGTTCTATGGCTATTTGCTAATAGCTTATCTTCTATAACAAACATGCAGTGTATATTAAATGAATTTCTGAGCTTGACCTTGACGTGAACAAAGTATGCCATAAGATAAAATGGCTTTGAATGTTTGACTAATGTAGAACATTGTTTTTCCTAAGAGGTAGTCTTTCATGACTGCCTACTACCTAAGTGATATGACTGCCTATTACCTAAGTGATATGACTGCCTATTACCTAAGTGATATGACTGCCTATTACCTAAGTGATATGACTGCCTATTACCTAAGTGATATGACTGCCTATTACCTAAGTGATATGACTGCATATTACCTAAGTGATATGACTGCATATTACCTAAGTGATATGACTGCCTATTACCTAAGTGATATGACTGCATATTACCTAAGTGATATGACTGCCTATTACCTAAGTGATATGACTGCATATTACCTAAGTGATATGACTGCATATTACCTAAGTGATAACATCAAAGGTAAAAGCTTTAATAAATGTATTATAATGATGACTCCATTCTCAGCCACATTCCTCCCAGGAGGTGTATTGTTGTGTTACTAGTGGGTAGATTGAAGAGGAGGAAGTAGGCAGAGGAGTGCTATCACCAACACGCACACGCACACACGCACACGCACACACACACACACACAGTCAAAAGAAGGGTTTTTCTTTATTTTTACTATTTTCTACATTGTAGAATAATAGTGAAGACATCAAAACTATAAAATAACACATGTGATAATGTAGTAAACAAAAAAGTGTTAAACAAATCTAAATATATTTTAGATTTGAGATTCTTCAAAGTAGACACCATTTGCCTTGATGACAGCCTTAATGACACACTCTCAACTTGCATAACTGTCCAGCGTTCAGCCATTTGGTAAGGAGAGAGAGCCCGGTTGAGACTTGGGGAAAATAAATCACTCTTCTATTTGAAATGTGTTTGTTTGGTTTTAGAAAACCATAATGAAGCTACTTATTTTCCCCAAATACTGATTCCCACTCATGCAAAAGAAAAGCATATTTTTGGTAAATACTTTTTAGATTGGTCTATGTTCAGTGTTTACATAATCTATGTTTAGTGTTTACATAATCTATGTTCAGTGTATACATAATCTTCTTCACTATTTTGACCCTGTAAATTCATCTTCTTACTCAAGACTTTAACATTACACATGGCACAGTTTGGAGCCCTGGCTCACAGCCTCTCACATGAATTCATAACACACAGATTTATTTTCACAAGACTCAGACCACATTCCTCCCATATCCACTGTTTAAACACCAGGACCCGTAATCACAACGTTTCTCAGAGTGGGAGCGCTGATCTAGGATCAGATCCCGGCTGTACATATAATCTGATTAATTATTATCTAAAAAGGAAAAAACTGATTTTAGGATCAGCACTCTGAGACGCTTTGTGAATACAGCTGAGGCTCTGGCCTGCTCAATCCACATATTGTCAGGCCAACCAGATGGTATGCGACAATATTAATGTATTTTATTTTATTTTAACCTTTATTTAACTAGGCAACAAAGTTGGAAGCACAGGATCATTTAGAAAGTCATTGTATGCTGTATTACTCCTCCACCAAACTTTACAGTTGGCACTATGAATTGGGGCAGGTAGCGTTCTCCTAGCATCTGCCAAACCCAGATTTGTCCGTCAGACTGCCAGATGGTGAAGCGTGATTCATCGCTCCAGAGAACGTATTTCCACTGCTCCAATGGCGGCGAGCTTTACACCACTCCAACCGACGCTTGGCATTGCACATGGTGATCTTAGGCTTGTGTGCAGCTACTCGGCCATGGAAACCTATTTCACGAAGTTCCCAACAAACAGTTATTGTGCTGACGTTGCTTCCGGAGGCAGTTTGAAACTCGGTAGTGAGTGTTGCAACCGAGGACAGATGATTTTTACGCTCTACGCGCTTTAGCACTCTGCGGTCCTGTTCTGTGAGCTTGTGTGGCCTACCACTTCGCGGCTGAGACGTTGTTGCTCCTAGACGTTTCCACTTCACAATAACAGCACTTACAATTTACCAAGCAGCTCTAGCAGGGAAGAAATTTGATGAACTGACTTGTTGGAAAGGTGGCATCCTATGACGGTGCCACGTTGAAAGTCAATGAGCTCTTCAGTAAGGCCATCCTACTGCCAATGTTTGTCTATGGAGATTGTATGGCTGTGTGCTCGATTTTGTACACCTGTCAGCAACAGGTGTGGCTTAAATAGCCGAATCCACTCATTTGAAGGGGTGTCCACATAGTTTTGTATATATAGTGTATTCAAGGAAGATGTTCATTATAATAAACATATGGGTAAGATCTAACAATAAAGGAACACCAACATAAAGGGTCTTAACAGATTCGTTGGGTCACCGCCACCGGCCAGAACAGCTTCAATGCACCTCGGCATAGATTCTAGACGTGTCTGGAACTCCATTGGAGGGATGCGACACCATTCTTCCACGAGAAAATTCCATCATTTTGTGTTTTTTTGTTGTTGTTTATAGTGGTTGAAAACGCCACTCCTGAATCTCCCATAGGTATTCAATTGGGTTGAGATCTGGTGACTGAGACGGCCATGGCATATGATTTATATATTGCCATTATCATCAAACCATTCAGTTATCACTCGTGCCCTGTGGATGGGGGCATGGTCATCCTATTCGGGCATAGCAATGGCACCGAAGACGTGGTTGTCATTAAGGCAGCACCTCTCGTATTCAGAGGGGTTGGGTTAAATTCGGAAGACACATTTCAGTTGAATACATTCAGTTGTACAACTGACTAGGTACCCCCTTTCCCTTTCCCAATGGTAGCCAAAATAATGACCTGCCCAGCACAGCGTTGTAATGACCCTAAGGCCGGGTCTATATTACACGACTTTCAAAATCCAACCTGCTTCTCGCTGACCCTCTCACATTACACGACCGTCTTTCCAGTAGTTTTTTTTGTTTTGTTGTCTTGCAAGTGTAGTGGTGCGCGCACTAATACCGCCGGCTGGTACACTACATGATTTTGGCCACGATTTAGTTGTCTCGGACAGATCGGAGACAAAATACACATGCCATTGCCGACTCTGGGCGCACGGCAGTCACCGACGCTCGTTTAATGTGAACGGGTCAAGGACGCAATCTTAGAGCTACCGATCCCGCTCTTGTAGTGTGAGAGGTGCAACGACACGTTTTGAGAACAGTGATCAGCAATGAGAGCTCGCCAGAGAAGAAGCCAGTGAGATGATGGCGTTGTTTCGCATCAGCCCAGAATGTGTTGACTCCAGCCGGAGGGAGGACTACTACTACCGTAGTACTGAGTTTGTACTTGCATTTAACCAAAGCCAATGTGTCAAGTAGTTACAGCTCTGAAGTTCACAAGTAATGTTTTTCCATTCAAAATGCTGGCTAGATACTTCAACTCTGTATGGCAAGCGTGAATGTCTGACTTAACGTTCACGAGTCTTCTCTTTGAGTCACAGCTCGTAGCTACGTTATATATAATCGCATTGAAAAAATCTTGTAGTGTCCCTTACAAAAACAGACTGATGTTTTGAAACTGCAGTAAAAGTGCAGTAACTGCAGCCGACTGTGTTATTTTGGACGCAGTAATTGCAGAATAGCGGCCGTGTAGTGCACTTGAACTGCAGTTAAACTGCACTGTAACTGCATAAACACTGCAGAATTACTACAGTAAAAAAAAAAAAGTGTTATTTTGGACGCTGTATTTACATCATACTGCAGATATACTGCATTTTAACTGCAATATTATTTCGTAAGGGCTGTGACCGCCATCTGTGACGCACCGTTTGGTGTGCGCACCACTAGGTTGGGAACAGGAGAAGACGAAAAAAACCTACAGGAAAGAAAGACGGTCTTTTAATGTGAGCGGCTCAGCGATGTTATGGATTTTGAAAAGTCGTGATGTCCTCCCGGCTTAAACGATGTGGCACAGACAGGGGTCCCACATTACAAGATTCTTCACTTGGTCGTGAGGATTCTCTCGATACAACGTTGTCTAACGAAATCAATAATGTGATTAGATGTATAACGTCGCTATAAAAGGAGCTGGCCTAAAGCAGCCTCATAAACGTTTTCCGTCAGACATTCACACTTCCCATACAGAGTTAAAAGTATCTAGCCAAGATTTTTAATTGAATAACATTGCTTGTGAACTTCAGAGCTGTAACGATTTTGTCGCTTTCGTTAATTAAAGGCAAGTAAAACCGCATAGTAATAGTAGTAGTCCCTCCTGCTTGACAGTCTTCACATGTTGGGTGACGCAAAACAACATCAGCGTCTCACTGGCTTCTTTGGCGAGCTCTCATTGGCTATTGCTGATCGCCGTTCTCAACAAAAAAAAATTGTCATTAGACATCTCACTTTACAAGAGCATTGCAGATAAAATCAAAAAAAAATGTTTGAGAATATCGGGACGTGTGGGACTGCTCAAAGACGAGATCGGTAGCCCTCAGATTGCGTCTCTTGAACCGCTCACATTAAACGAGCGTCGGTGACGGCCGCGCATGGGGATTTAGTCTCCGATCGGGGCCAAAATCGTGTAGTGTACACCCCGCTTAATGCACGATGGGATGTTAATTGCTTAATTAACTCAGGAACAACACCTGTGTGGAAGCACCTGCCTTCAATGTACTTTTTATTCCTCATGTACGTAGGTGTTTACGTTATTTTGGCAGTTACACTTGTATAATCTATTCCAACGAGTATTGTGGAGGTGCTCGTGATGGCCCAACACCATATTAAGACACGTGTCCTTTATTTTGACAGTTACCTGGATATTATAAGAATAAAGGTCCTGAATTTCTCAGTAAATAAATAAAACCTTTATCATTGGACAACATAAGGTGAAACACATATTTGGTATCATTTAAATGTTACATTTTAGAAGGTCATACATGCAATCGGGATGTTTCCTCTCCTGAGTACGTTATAGCAGGCAAGTCCTGCACACATCTCTCCATCCCGCATAACTGCAGTTTCCACAACAGTATCCTAGGCCTAAGGTAGTGAATGATGATGATGATGCTGATGGTGATGATGACTGTGCTTTGCTTCTTACCTTCTTGATGGGTTTGAGAGTTGGCACCGCAGTAAATGCTGCGGACTGCAATTCACCCACGTTCATGTTCATGTCGCTGTTCTTGCTAACCGTCATCGCAGAATATTTTTCCGCAACGTTCTCGGTCTCTTTGACATATTTCGTAGCCTGTTTCACCGCCTCCAGTTTGCCGTCCACGACCGCGTCTGTCATCTTCGCATTCAAGTGATTCCGACCTCTTGGGATATAATTGTGATGATGTCAGACTTGGTAGCAACTGTGTAGGCTAGTCTCTCTCTCTCTCTCTCTCTCTCTCTCTCTCTCTCTCTCTCTCTCTCTCTCTCTCTCTCTCTCTCTCTCTCTCTCTCTCTCTCTCTCTCTCTCTCTGCTGTCACGCACCTCTCTAGTCTCCTTGTCCTGTGAGCTTTTCTGTTTAGTGTTTGGAATTTCCGAACCGAAACGGCCTGCTGTCAACCACAAAATGTAAAGACGGACCTTGTAGCACTAGCCTGACTATTATATACAGACGGTGGGCAGAGTTGAACGAGAACGCTATTTTTCTTGCCGTCGTGACTTCGGTCTTCAGCCGGTTAACCAGTCGGTTGCCAGTCAGTCACAAACTCAGCATCCGAAGTGGGCGGTTTGTTGGATAAGTCACCTGAACGAGGGGCCGGGGTGTGGGAGGCTTTCATCCAATGGCCAGCCGAGAAGGTGACAAGGGACTGCTTCTGTGCCCAATGAGAACTGGACTTGACCCATCTCACTTCTGGTACAGTTTGATAGCGTCATGACCACTGCGAGGCCACCATTGGCGATTTTGTTCAAATTTGGATTACTGTCATTAAACTGTATTGATGGTCAAAATCAAGAGCTGAACCATATGACTACAATTTAACTTGTAAAAAAAATAGTTCACTGTCAAATAATTTGTTAATGACAAAAAACGGCTCTATCATCCCTGAAAGACTATACCAGAAGAATTGAATATAGTCATTGGTTGAGGAGATTAATAGCAGGGATTTTCTTGATGGAGAAATCATACACTGAAGGTCATGAAATCAGAGGGTGAAGGTCATGAAATCAGATTGACCTATCATTGACCTTGATTTAAGAACAAATTATGAACTAACTACTTATGAACAACTTATATTCTTAGAACAATTTATAAGAATTTAAGAATTAAGAGTTTTACAGACACATTTACAGCATAATACAATTCCTGATTGAGACAGATGCAGAACCCACTGTTACAGATACTTTCACAGGTCAAATATTCAAAGGATGACCTTCACAATAATGTGTATATATGCATGGAAAGTGTCTCTCAGTGAATGTGTGTGTAGTTGTGTGTTTGTACAGCTGCACTCTCTGCCTCTGGGGTTTCTGTCTCACTGTGAAGGTAAATGAGAGCCACTGGGGGGGGTTCTGCCTCACTGTAAAGGTAATGAGAGACCCTTGGGGTTTCCGTCTCACTGTGAAGGTAAATGAGAGCCACTGGGGGGGTTTCTGCCTCACTGTAAAGGTAATACGACCCAGTTTGTTTTGTCTCACTGTAAAGGTGATGAGAGACCCTTGGGGTTTCTGTCTCACCCCCAGGGTCTCTACTTACCTTCACAGTGAGACAGAAACCCCCAAGGTCTCTCATTACCCTCACAGTGAGACAGAAACCCCCAAGGGTCTCTCATTACCTTCACAGTGAGGCAGAAACCCCCCAGGGTCTCTCATTACCTTCACAGTGAGGCAGAAACCCCCCAGGGTCTCTCATTACCTTCACAGTGAGACAGAAACCTCCAGGGTCTCTCATTACCTTCACAGTGAGACAGAAACCCCCAGCTTCTCTCCTCACTTTCACAGTGAGGCAGAAACTCCCAGTGGCTCTCATTACCTTGACAGTGAGACAGAAACCCACAGGGTCTCTCCACACTTTCACAGTGAGACAGAAACCCCAGAGGACCAGAGTGCAGCTGGACAAACACAGAACTACACACACATTCACTGAGAGACACTTTCCATACACTTCCTTTTGGCGTGGATCCAGAGTGTGGTCACAGAGTCTGTCCAGTGGAAGAAAAACACATCCTTCTGGCATGGATCCTGGGGTATTTATTTGAATGATAGTGGTGGAATTGCTCTCTCATTACCTTCACAGTGAGGCAGAAACCCCCCAGGGTCTCTCATTACCTTCACAGTGAGACAGAAACCCCCCAGGGTCTCTCATTACCTTCACAGTGAGGCAGAAACCCCCCAGGGTTTCTCATTACCTTCACAGTGAGACAGAAACCCCCCAGGGTCTCTCATTACCTTCACAGTGAGGCAGAAACCCCCCAGGGTCTCTCATTACCTTCACAGTGAGGCAGAAACCCCCCAGGGTCTCTCATTACCTTCACAGTGAGGCAGAAACCCCCCAGGGTCTCTCATTACCTTCACAGTGAGACAGAAACCCCCCAGGGTCTCTCATTACCTTCACAGTGAGGCGGAAACCCCCCAGGGTCTCTCATTACCTTCACAGTGAGGCGGAAACCCCCCAGGGTCTCTCATTACCTTCACAGTGAGGCAGAAACCCCCCAGGTCTCTCATTACCTTCACAGTGAGGCAGAAACCCCCCAGGGTTTCTCATTACCTTCACAGTGAGGCAGAAACCCCCCAGGGTCTCTCATTACCTTCACAGTGAGACAGAAACCCCCCAGTGTCTCTCATTACCTTCACAGTGAGGCAGAAACCCCCCAGGGTTTCTCATTACCTTCACAGTGAGGCAGAAACCCCCCAGGGTTTCTCATTACCTTCACAGTGAGACAGAAACCCCCCAGGGTCTCTCATTACCTTCACAGTGAGGCAGAAACCCCCCAGGGTCTCTCATTACCTTCACAGTGAGGCAGAAACCCCCCAGGGTCTCTCATTACCTTCACAGTGAGGCAGAAACCCCCCAGGGTTTCTCATTACCTTCACAGTGAGGCAGAAACCCCCCAGGGTCTCTCATTACCTTCACAGTGAGACAGAAACCCCCCAGTGTCTCTCATTACCTTCACAGTGAGGCAGAAACCCCCCAGGGTTTCTCATTACCTTCACAGTGAGGCAGAAACCCCCCAGGGTTTCTCATTACCTTCACAGTGAGGCAGAAACCCCCCAGGGTCTCTCATTACCTTCACAGTGAGGCAGAAACCCCCCAGGGTCTCTCATTACCTTCACAGTGAGGCAGAAACCCCCCAGGGTCTCTCATTACCTTCACAGTGAGGCAGAAACCCCCCAGGGTTTCTCATTACCTTCACAGTGAGGCAGAAACCCCCCAGGGTCTCTCATTACCTTCACAGTGAGGCAGAAACCCCCCAGGGTCTCTCATTACCTTCACAGTGAGGCAGAAACCCCCCAGGGTCTCTCATTACCTTCACAGTGAGACAGAAACCCCCTGAATCTAGAACCTAATCTCACTCTAAAACCTGTTGAACACGGAATGAGGAAGAGCTCAGTTTGTTGTTTTGGAAAGTTTGTTATTTTGGGAAGTTTTGAAAGTCTATTGAACAAATTTGGTTACTAGCTAGCTACCTACCTTTGGAATTTGGATCCAGCGACGCGGTTGGCATCAGTTGCTGGGACCGCTACTATCTGTCCAGGGATCCTGCCGACCAAGTTCGGGTTTTAGGAGCTGCTTGGCGTAGCAGGGTTTTCTTGAGGTCTTGAACGTGTGAGGTTAGCCATTATGGCTGGGACCTCGGATTGTCCCGGGTTTGTGGCTGTCTAGACCCCTGCTGTTTGTTGTAGTTTTCAATCTTCCTTGTGACCCGCCCTGTCTGGAACCGCGAGGAGTAACAGCGTAACCTACGTTGTTGGGATTATAAAGACCAAAGCCGGTGGGAGTACCGTTGAGGACAGTGGTGTCTCTCTATCACAGGTGAAGGATATTTTAAACAAACAAAAAGAGACCTACGAGCAGTTGTTACAACAACAAGAAAATTGTTTTACGTGTTTTATCCAAATGCTGGTGGAGTCAACTAATAAAAGAATCGACGACCTGACCAGAGAGGTCCAGGACCTGAAGAACAGCTTTCAGTTCTCCCAGGGTCAGCTCAATGAGTTTAAACAGGAGAACGGCAAGATGACAGCAATTTGTAAGTCAATATCGAGAGGACATCAGTTCTGTATGTGAGTCTGTGACAACAATGAATGAGAAATAGGATTATCTTGAGGGAGAATCTAAGTGGAATAACATGGTTGTGGACGGAATTGCAGAACTCCCCATGAGACTGAGGACAAAGTGATGGAAATGATCTCGGAGAAACTGAAGAAGGACCACAGGAAGATTGAGGTGGAGCGCGCCCACAGGACTGGAAAACCCACCAGCGGCCCAGGTGACAGGCCCAGGCTGATAGTGATCAGGTTCCTGAGGTTCAAGGACAAGGTAGCTGTTCTGGAAAGAGCCAAGAACTTGAGAGGAATGCATATCTTTCTCAACGAGGACTATCCTGAACCTGTGCGCCAGAGGAGGAACAAACTCATCCCAGCCATGAAAGCTGCCAGAGCGCGTGGGGACATTGCTTACATCCACTATGGCAGGCTCATTGTCCACCCTCCCTCCCAAAAGCCTGGAAGGGATGAGAGAGCCAAGCCTATGGGTTCATAGCTTCAACCCTGCAGTACACACACACACCACACACACACTTACACACACCAACGGATTAATTGACTTCTGAATGTATATTTTTGTCTCTTGCTTTGTTTGCTCTTTTCCACATTATGTCTATCTCTAATAAGCTACATAGGAAAGGGCTGAAAATAGAACATATTAATATATGTAGCTTTAGAAATAAGGTTCATGAAATCAATAACTTGCTAACATCAGATAACACTCATATATCAGCCATTTCTGAGACTCACTTACTTCATTAATTTGATGATACAGCAGTAGCAATATAACGATAAAACATATATAGAAGAGACAGGAATGCTGATGGGGGAGGTGTTGCTGTATATATTCAGAGCCATATCCCTGTAATACTTGGAGACGATCTCATGTCAAGTGTTATTGAAGTGTTGTGGTTGCAGGTTCACTTGGCACATCTAAAGCCTTTTATTTTGGGGTGTTGCTATAGGCCACCAAGTGCTAACAGTCAGTATCTAAATAATATGGGTGAAATGCTTGATAGTGTATGTGATGTAAACAGAGAGGTCTTCTTTCTTGGGGACCTGAATATTGACTGGTTTTCATCAAGCTGTCCACTCAAGAGGAAGCTTCTGACTGTAACCAGTGGCTGTAATCTGGTTCAGGTTATTAATCAGCCTACCAGGGTGTTTCCAAACACTACAGGAACAAGATCATCCACATGTATTGATCACATTTTTACTAATACTGCAGAACTTTGTTCTAAAGCTGTATCCGTCCCCATTGGATGCAGTGATCACAATATAGTGGCTATATCCAGGAAAGCCAAAGTTCCAACAGCTGGGCCTAAATAGTGTATAAGAGATCATACAAAATATTTTGCTGTGACTCTTATGTGGATGATGTAAAGCATATTTGTTGTTCTGATGTGATTAATAAGGAGCATCCAGACTCTACACTTGATTAATTTATGAAATTGCTTCCAATTATTGATAAACATGCACCTGTAAAGAAACTGACTGTAAGAACTGTTAAGGTTCCATGGATTGATGAGGAATTGAAAAACTGTATGGTTGAAAGAGATGGGGGATGGACAGGCTAATAAGTCTGGCTGCACATCTGATTGGCTGACTTACTGCAAATTGAGAACAATTATTGTTATTGATCAATAATGACAAACCTCCTGGCATTGACAACTTAGATGGAAAGCTACTGAGGATGGTAGCTGACTCTATAGCCACTCCTATCTTTAATCTGAGCCTAGAGGAAAGTCTTTTGTCCTCAGACAAGCCAAAGTCATTCCGCTACCCAACAGTGATAAAGCAGCCTTTACTGGTTCTAACAACACAAATGAATAATGGTTGTTTGAAAGAAGTTAATAATAAGATGATTGTGGGAGCTGTACTGTTAGATTTCAAGGCAGCCTTTGATATTATTGACCATAACCTGTTGAGAAAACTTTTGTGTTAAGGCCTTTCAACTTCTGCCATATCGTGGATTCCGCGCTATCTATCTAATAGAACTCAAAGGGTTTTCTTCAATGGAAGCTTCTCTAATGTCAAACATGTAAAGTATGATGAACTGCAGGGCAGCTCTCTAGGCCCTCTACTATTTTCTATTTTTTACCAATGACCTGCCACTTGCAATTAAACAAAGCATGTGTGTCCATGTAAGCTAATGATTCAACCATATACGCATCAGCAACCACAGCTAATGAAGTCACTGAAACCCTTAAAGAGTTGCAGTCTGTTTTGGAAAAGGTGGCCAGTAATACAACTAAGAACATTGTATTTGGTACAAATCATTCACTAAGTTCTAGACCTTAGCTGAATCTGGTAATGAACGGTATGGATTTTGAACAAGTTGAGGAGACTAAATTACTTGGTGTCACCTTGGATTGTAAACTGTCATGGTCAAAACATATAGATTCAATGGTTGTAAAGAAGGGGAGAGGTCTGTCTGTAATAAAGAGATGCTCTGCTTTTTTGACACCACACTCCACAAAGCAAGTCCTGCAGGCCCAAGTTTTTTCTTATCCTGATTATTTTCCAGTCGTATGGTCAAGTGCTGCAAGGAAAGACATAGTTAAGCTGCTGCTGGCCCAGAACAGAGCGGCACGTCTTGCTCTTCATTGTAATCAGAGGGCTAATATAAATACTATGCATGCCAGTCTCTCTTGACTAAGAGTGGAGGAGAGACTGACTGCATCACTTCTTGTTTTCATAAGAAACATTCATGTGTTGAAAATTCCAAATTGGGATGCAAATTCCACTTACACACGGCACTGACACACCCACTTACAACACCAGAGATGGCACCAGGGGTCTTTTCAGTCCCCAGGTCCAGAACAAATTCAAGGAAACATACAGTATTATACAGAGCCGTGAGTGCATTGAACTCCCTTCCATCCTATATAGCACAAGTGAACAGCAAACCTGGTTTCAAAAAACAAATAATGTGACCTACTTGTTGCGTGTATGTACTGACATACAGTTGAAGTCGGAACTTTACATAGACCTTAGCCAAATATATTTAAACTCAGTTTTCACAATTCCTGACATTTAATCCTAGTAAAAATTCCCTGTCTTAGGTCAGTTAGGATCACCACTTTATTTTAAGAATGTGAAATGTCAGAATAATAGTAAAGAGAATTATTTATTTCAGCTTTATTTCTTTCATCACATTCCCAGTGGGTCAGAAGTTTACATACACTCATTTAGTATTTGGTATCATTGCCTTTAAATTGTTTAACTTGGGTCAAACATTTCGGGTAGCCTTACACAAGCTTCCCACAATAAGTTGGGTGAATTTTGGCCCATTCCTCCTGACAGAGCTGTTGTAACTGACTCAGGTTTGTAGGCCTCCTTGCTCGCACAGCAATTTTCTGTTCTGCCCACAAATGTTCTATAGGATTGAGGTCAGGGCTTTGTGATGGCCACTCCAATACCTTGACTTTGTTGTCCTTGAGCCATTTTTCCACAACTTTGGAAGTATGCTTGGGGTCATTGTCCATTTGGAAGACCCATTTGCGACCAAGCTTTAACTTTCTGACAGATGTCTTGAGATGTTGCTTCAATATATCCACATAATTCTTCTGCCTCATGATGCCATCTATTTTGTGAAGTGCACCTGCCACCCCCGTGCTTCACGGTTGGGATGGTGTTCTTCGGCTTGCAAGCCTCACCCTTTTTCCTCCAAACATAACACAGGCCATCATGGCCTTAACAGTTCTATTTTTGTTTCATCAGACCAGAGGCCATTTCTCCAAAAAGTATGTTATTTTTCCCCATGTGCAGTTGCAAACCGTAGTCTGGCTTTTTTATGGCGGTTTTGGAGCAGTGGATTCTTCCTTGCTGAACGGACTTTCAGGTTATGTCGATATAGGACTCGTTTAACTGTGGATATAGATACTTTTGTACCTGTTCCCTCTAGCATCTTCACAAGGTCCTTTGCTGTTGTTCTGGAATTGATTTGGAGTGTCTCTTTGAGACAGAACGTGTCTCCTTCCTGAGCGGTATGACGGCTGCGTGGTCCCATGGTGTTTATACTTGCGTACTATTGTTTGTACAGATGAACGTGGTACCTTCAGGCATTTGGGAATTTCTCCCAAGGATGAACCAGACTTGTGGAGGTCTACAATTTTTTTTAATTTCCCATGATGTCAAGCAAAGAGGCCCTGAGTTTGAAGGTAGGCCTTGAAATGCATCCACAGGTACACCTCCAATTGACTCAAATGATGTCAATTAGCCTATCAGAAGCTTCTAAAGCCATGACAGAATTTTCTGGAATTTTCCAAGCTGTTTAAAGGCACCGTCAACTTAGTGTATGTAAACTTCTGACCCACTGGAATTGTGATACAGTGAGTTATAAGTGAAATAATTTGTCTGTAAACAATTGTTGGAAAAATTACTTCTGTCAAGTGTAGCAGTGGGATGTTGTTCCCCTAGATTATGCACCAAGTTGCACACAATGACCAGTTCAAATAAGCCAGGTGAAGAGGGGATGTTAATAATTTGATAAATAATAATAACTCAATGTGTTTTTAAAATTTAATTACAGCTGCATAGCTAATGTTATTTTTTTGGTGTACAAACACTTTTTTCATATCTATATTGTAAATACACTTGATTGTAAAAGTTTTGTATATTTTGGTTTGGTCCATCGCGGGTTATCTGTATTTACTGTGACTGTACCAAAGGGCTGACATATTGTGTGTTGTCCCTTCGTGTGCAGGGCAAATAAAAATAATCCAACCAGCAGACCTCCAGTTGTGGCAGTGTCCTAATTAAAAGTACACCGAACGCCGAACGAACCACGCTACACATGCACAAAGTAGATGTCCTAACAGACTTGCCAAAACTATAGTTTGTTAACAAGACATTTGTGGAGTGGTTGAAAAACAAGTTTTAAAGACTCCAACCTACGTGTATGTAAACTACCAACTTCAACTGTGTATGTGTAGATGCACACACACACACACACACACACACTACATTTTCATGTTTAAAAAAAAATATTTTGTCTATAATATCTATTTCGTTATATGTCAGACTCCAGCATGACTAGCTGTTGCCATTAGCATCGGCTAATGAAGATCCGAATAAAAAAATATTAACACACACACACATATTACACACCCTATAAATACTATCAATGAAACACACAGAACTAGAAAACAGACAAAGTGAACTTAATACAATTTAATTGACGGATTGTTACACAAGAGTTCACAGTCAAACAATGTTGTAAACCACAAAAACATAAATGTATTGTCCTTCAGAATCAGGAGAATATAAAATGTACTTTTCAAATAAAGACCCCAGTAGAGTAAAACAGACAAAGTACATGGGTAGTCAGACATCAACGCAACATACACGTGCCGTCTATCTCACAACAAACATCTAGTTTTTAAATCATGAAGGTTGTATAAAATACATTCCCTGTACAAACAACATGGGGGACTGGATATTGAAAACCCCTTTCTGAAAAGTAGTGTTGGGGTCAATTCCATTTCAATTCGGGAAGTCAACTGAAATTCCAATTCTCCTCTGTGTTTATCTATGAGAAGTGCTTCCAAAAAACATTCTAACGAATATCCATTTTCATTTAGTCTGTCAATATCGGAGTTGAGAATCTCTATGGACCAAGGCTTCTATAATGTTGCTATGTTTCAACAAACAAGATACACACAGGGCAAAAAAATAACTAACTATCATAATTTTGACTCTTACAGCGGAATTTGTAAACAGTCTTTGCTTCAGTAAAATACAAAAAAAATAAAAGTTCCTGTAAGACCAACGAAATGTATTCTGCGACTAACTGCCATCGGCTATGACTGCTTCAGCAAACATGAAGTCATCGACCAGGGTTTTATGAAGGTAAAACATCTCATAGTTGTAACCTTAGTATTGGTTTCCCAGGACACAGCACAACAGTTCCAGTAAAAAGGTCAAGGGTTAAAGTTCATTCATAGTGACCCATCATGGAGAAATCCCCGTCATAGCCTTATATGGGCGAGGGGTAAGGTTGGGCAGTATCAAGATTTTCATGTCACACCGTTTCTGTACCATACCGGGTATTACCGGAAATGAACATAAGGGGCGCCATTAAAATGATAATCTTTTTTTTTTTTATATATATATAATTACCAAAATAAACAATTTAGGCAGGAGGGTTGAGGGTTCTTGATCCAGGATGGGATTGACTGTCTTTGTAGTAAACCAAGAAGCTTGATCTTGACATCTAGCCACTTAGCTAGTAAGTTAGCGAACCACATGCATCGCTGGAGCCCTGAACAGAATATCATTTATTTAACACATCTTACATTTCAAAGCAGTGGTGTAGTACGCACCCCCCGAAACAAAAAATATTTTTTTGTTGTTTTTAACGGTTTTGAAAATCATACTGTCGGTATTTGGAAATACCCCGGTGTACGGTATATCGGCCAAGCCTAGCGAGAGGTGTGTGTATATACGGAGGAAGACATCGTCGGGGTGTAGAATGCTACGAAACACGGACCATCTGGGCTACAGAGTCTTCTCCTGCCTGGGCGGCCAGCTCTGCCTGTTGCTACGGGGAGAGAAGGAGAGAGAGAGAGGAAAGATGTTAGGTACCAGTCAACACATGCAACCAAAACATGTCGCTAGTGAATGTCTATACACCCATTACACAGTCATCAATGCCTCAAAATTGCATCTCAAAAGGGAATAAATTGTATTTGTTTTTGTTTTTTTTACTGATCTACACAACCTACTCCACATTTTCAAAGTAAAAAAAAAAATAAGAAAAAAACTTTTATTTATTTATAAAACAATTAAAAGATTTCTTCATAGCGTGTGTCTTCACAGCCCAGAGTTAATACCTGGTGGAATCCCCTTTGCCAGCTATCACAGCTGTGGAATCCTTTTGAATGAGATTCTACCTACAGTGTCTTCAGAAAGTATTCCCACCCCAAGACTTTTCTACATTTTGTTGTGTTACAGCCTGAATTTAAAATGGATAAAAAAATTATGATTTTTTTTTGTTCACTGGCCAACACACAATACCCCCATAATGTTAAAATGGAATTATGTTTTTCGAAATGTTTACAAATTACACTGAACAAAAGTATAAACGGAATATGTAAAGTGTTGGTCCCATGTTTCCACGATCTGTAATAAATACGCACAAAACTCTTATTTCTCTCAGAATTTGGCAGAAAATGTGTTTACATCGCTGTTAGTGAGCATTTCTCCTTTGCCAAGATAATCCATCCAATTGACATGTGTGTCATCAGGAAGCTGGCTAAACAGCACGAGGCCACTCTAAAATGTGATTTCTTTTTTTGACACACAAAACAATGCCACAGATGTCTCCAGTTGTGAGGGAAATGCAATTGGCATGCTGACTGCAGCCCTATTTTAACAGTAAAGTATAACAATAACTGGATTAGGTTGCACATCAAAATATTTTGGAATCACAACATTTTAGACAAAACGTATTATTGAATACCTTTTCAGTAGTCTAATACACCCCTTAAAGCTGCAATATGTAGCACTTTTTAACATGACACTTTGTATTCAGGACAAAAGAGTGAATCACGTATTTAAAGAAGCGGTTAATCTGTTCTATGGGTGCTTTCTATGCTTCCCGTTCTTAAGTTTCTTTTTGAACACCAACTTCAAATAGCCGAAAATACAATATTTTTGGTTATGGAAAATATATTTTACAGCGGTTTAGATGGTACACTGATTCTCTAGTTGCTTGTTTTGTCACAAACTGAAATTAGGCAAACTATTATAATTTTTGCAAACAGGAAATGGCAGAGCGATGTCTGCATAGTGCACCTTGTGAATGTTGCAGGGATTTTTGTGATGATTTTGCTGTGGCTATTATGACATTTTGCACAGCAATATGCAACGATTTTGTTGAATTTGTTGCGGAAATTGACATGTGGCTTGATTGAACAATAACTTTTTAAAATGTATTTAACTAGGCAAGTCAGTTAAGAACAAATTCTTATTTACAATGATGGCCTAACCCCGGCCAAACCCTCACCTAACCCAGATGACGCTGGGCCAATTGTGCGCCGCCCTACGGGACTCCCGATCACAGACGGTTGTGATACAGCCCGGAATCGAACCAGGGTCTGTAGTGACGCCTCTAGCACTGCGATGCCTTGCCTTAGACCACTTCGCCTCCCGGGAGCTGTGATTGGTCAAATTAACAAGCCCTCGCATAATATAAAAGGGGAATTTGTGATTTTGCTAAAATATTGCAAATCGCAGAATCCTGGAGGGACTGGAATGACATTGAATTTGTTTCTATTGTGACACCAAATCATGGCCTAGTGCCACCAACTGAAAAACATATTGGCACCAGTGAATTGTTGTCTGTAGCTCTGGGTTTATGTGTATTGTATATAGCCTGCAGAACTTAGTAAGGACTCTTCACTTCAAATTGTATAATGGCGGTTATGGGGAGGAGGCAGATTGAGGCAGCCAATAGGAGCTCAAACAATCCCCTCCTCAATTTCTCTTCTCAAGCTCTCCTACCTGGGCCAGGGCCAGGGCCATCTCCTCCCTCTCCTTGGGAGAGAAGAAGCGTCCTCCGTCTCCCCTCTTGCGCTGCATGGCGTGGCGGTGACGGGACTCATGCAGATATTTCTGTCAGATAGAGAGAGAGAGAGAGAGATAGAGAGATAGAGAGAGAGAGATGTTAGTCACTAACCACTAAGGGTGTAACGGCACTAAGGGTGTAACGGTTCACCAAGCGCACAGTTCGGTACGTATTGCGGTTTTGGAGTCACGTTTTGGTTTCAGTACAGCGGGGGAAATTAAATGCCATTCACAATGTTCAGCATTCACAATGTTCCTTGCATTGTCTGTTGTGACCGGATTGCTATTTTGGGCCTCTCAAGTTTCCACTCTGAGGCTGCGTTCGTAACCAAGCGGGGGGGTGGGAATTTACCATAAAGTCGTAAATACCAGTTGCATTCATGTGATTTTAACTCGTTGAGGAACACTGATTGGCTGATAAACTAAAAGTACAGCTATCATGCTTGTAAACAAATTGTAGAGTTCAAAACCCCATTAATATATTGTTTTTTTTATAAATACTGTTTTGTTGTTGCATTTAACTGCCAAAAATGCTGTTATAGAGGCCATTTTCTTAGTAGGTGACATCAGAGGTCCCCATGTGTAAGAAGTGGGTGCTCAGGATGATAGCCAGTTTCCCACTAGAGTTGCAGCGATGAGACAAGATTGAAATTTGGGAGAGAGAGAGGGTAAAAAAAAAACATTAATAAATAAAAGAGCATTATCATATTTCTTTCAATTTCACAGTATTATTCCAACCAAATAGTGTAGAAATATATACAAAACATAGGAAATCGTGTTTTTGACTGCACTGGGCCTTTAAGTAAGCGCAACACTGGGTGCATCGCCAATGAATTGAAAACTCGGGCTGTGGTTTGCTTATATAGAGCGGGTACTTACTACTTGTTTGCTGAAATGGGTGCAAGAGAGAAGCTAGTAACGTGGTTTGAGGCCTTTCTTATTGTGTTACTTTTTATTATTACTTTATATTTACTTGGTAAATATTTTCTTAACTCTTCTTGAACTGCACTGTTGGTTAAGGGCTTGTAAGTATGCATTTCACGGTAAAGTCTACACTTGTAGACTTGTAGTTGTATTCGGCGCATGTGACAAATAAAGTTTGATTTGATAACTTGTGGAATAGACACCGGCTGGAATGCGATTTTAAACAATCAGCATCCAGGATTAGACTCACCTTGAATGCCGATTGGCTGACAGCCGTGGTATATCAGACCGTACAACAAAACATTTATTTTTACTGCTATAATAACGTTGGTAACCCGTTTATAATAGCAATAAGGCACCTCAGGGGGTTTGTGGTATATGACCAATATACCACGGGTTGGGGCTGTGTCCAGGAGCCAAGGTATATTGGCAATATACCACAGAACGCTTGTGGAAAGCAGCACGTCACCGACATTGTTACATCCATCTAACCATGCAGAGTGAACAGCAAGAAAGTGCATGTGAATCCGTCGTTGAACAACTGCTCTCTCCTTGAGTGAATAGGGCTTGGTATTGTTAGCGGCATGCAGGAGGAGAGGGAGAGAGATGTCTCAAGTAGCCAAAAGGAGTAAAGTATGAAAACGGACATTATACGAGCCAGAGTTGCGTATCACATTCAACAAACCAAACATTGAAATAGAGTTATAGGAAGGTAAAGCAAAAACTCAAACCGATCCGTGCATCAATACCGGTATATAGTAAAATAATGTGTACGACCCAGTCCTATTTTGGCCCGGTTCAAAAATCAGCTGCAAGGGTCTGCTTGAATGCAGAGGACGTGTTGTTGTTTCTTTACGTCTTGCTCCAATATACTGGGGGTGACGTCAGCATGAATACGTCAACATACTTCTTGTTGAGCAATGGAGACATACTCTCTCTGTCCGTCACTGGCGGTTCTGGGGGCAGTGCCCCTGTGACAACAATTTTGGACCCCCTTGTGGCCCCCCTAAATGTGGAGTATGAAATAATTTTTGCATAACTAATTTTTGCTATCCTTCTTTTTTTACATCTGTTATTAGACAGTGGCAACGTGGAAAACTAATTAAACCCACACATTTACTAGAGGGACATGGTCTTTTGCCTACTAATGCCTGCAATGAAGTGAAGAAAACGATATGACAACAATAACGTCTAATGTAACTGGCCCCTCTAACAGTACAACTGGCCCCAGCTTGGCCCCCCCCTAGTTGAAAGGGTCTAGAACCTCCACTGACTGTCTGTCACCGTTGTTATCTACTGGGAAGCCTAAATGTTCCCAAACTGGAGATTTAAAACGATAGAGAATCCTCCTGGTTTATCACCCCCCCCGCCACTCACCATCGTACACAACTAGTTCCCGGCTGCGACTCACTAAAAAGGACCATTTTATTACAACGTGTGATAGGCTATTCCGTTTATTACAACGTGTGATAGGCTATTCCGTCTTTTTTATGTATTAATTCGGGCTCACAGGAGGTCCCGTACAAAACGGTTATGTATGAATCTGTGTACGGTTACACCCGTAACTACAACTAATTTGACCAATCTGGGAGGTAAAGTTGTTAAAAGTATTCAATAATTTAGCTGTATAGCCCTACTAACAACATTAACAACACTGTTCTCAGTCCAGCAAGAGCAGGACATTATCAATTCCCATTCTCCATAGTGACAGCCCTTCAGAAAGAGAGAGGCCAAGCTACTCACCCTCCCCTCCTTAGGGATCTTGCCCTCTGCCTCCAGCTTGGCACGGGCCTGTCGTCACACACTAACCCTAACCCCTACCTTAACCCAGGCTAACCACCCTCCGCTCCTTAGGGATCTTGCCCTCTTCCTCTAGCTTGGCTCAGGCCTGTTGTCACACACTAACCCCTACCCTAACCCCTACACTAACCCCTACACTAACCCAGGCTACTCACCCTCCGCTCCTTAGGGATCTTGCCCTCTGCCTCCAGCTTGGCTCAGGCCTGTTGTCACACACTAATCCCTACCCTAACCCCTACACTAACCCCTACACTAACCCCTACCTTAACCCAGGCTACTCACCCTCCGCTCCTTAGGGATCTTGCCCTCTGCCTCCAGCTTGGCACGGGCCTGTCTTCTCTTCAGGATGCGATGGTACTGTTTAGCGTTGACGTACAGAGGTTCCTCCTCTAACATCTCAGCCCCAGGTAGAGGGATACGCTGCATAGCAGGAACCGCACCCCCACTAGGCATCATCTAGCAGGGAGAGAGAGAAAAAGAGACATACTAGTTAGAGCCTCTGGTCAAAGAGGAGAGAAAAGGATAGAAAGAGTGTGTGTGGGGTGGGGTGGGGGGGTAAAGAGAGACACTCCATAGACTGTCTGATTAACAAACACACTGATCGCTGTGTGTGTTTGTGTGTAATTTGCAACAATTATTTCTGATCAAACACCCCATACCACAGGGATATACTATTGTGTAATATATAATTATATGACCTCACTGAGTCTAGGTACTAACCCACTATAGGCTCTGTAATAACCAGGTACTAACACACCGTGCCCCAACCCCCTCAGTGATCTAGGTAATAGGATGTCTGGGTATCCCTGGTTGGGGGCCTTACCATGACCATGCCACCAGCGTTCATCATGTTGCCTGAGACTGGCAGGGTGACGGTCACAGTGCCCTGCTGTCCACTGTTGGTAGTGGTGGTGTTGGCGCCCCCTGTCTGTACCATCTGGGCCCCCGTCAGGCTGCCTGCTGGGATGGTGATCATTCCTGGGGAGAAAAGGCCTTCTTACCACCACCTTCACCATTTTATTTGTATATTTGTGTGTGTGTGTGTGTGTGTGTGTGTGTGTGTGGGCATACCCTGTTGCAGGACAGTGCCGTCTGCGTTGACTGGCTGGTAGACGATGGTCTGTCCATCAGCCGTCTGCGCAAGCTGCTGGCCCTGCTGCAACTGGATCTGCTGGCCCTGCTGCAACTGGATCTGCTGGCCCTGCTGCAACTGGATCTGCTGGCCCTACAGGATCACACAGGACTGGGTCATATACAGTATGGCGACAAGTAAAGTAAGTATCCTTGCATGAACCTTGGCTTGTGCGAGCCACAACTGCTCATAGGAGCAGGAGCTCCTGTTTCTGTAGAGTGAGGCTGCTTGATGTACCAGTACAGGGACAGGACGCTAGTCTATTGCGGGACCTTACCCCTGATCTCTCTCTTTAATGCTATAAAATATAATAAAAAAAAATGTTATTGGTCGCGTACACATATTTTGCAGCTGTTATCGTGGGTGTAGCTAAATGCTTGTGTTTCTAGCTCCAACAGTGCAGTAATATCTAACTAAATGCTTGTGTTTCTAGCTCCAACAGTGCAGTAATACCTAACTAAATGCTTGTGTTTCTAGCTCCAACAGTGCAGTAATACCTAACTAAATGCTTGTGTTTCTAGCTCCAACAGTGCAGTAATACCTAACTAAATGCTTGTGTTTCTAGCTCCAACAGTGCATTAATATCTAACTAAATGCTTGTGTTCCTAGCTCCAACAGTGCAGTAATACCTAACTAAATGCTTGTGTTTCTAGCTCCAACAGTGCATTAATATCTAACTAAATGCTTGTGTTCCTAGCTCCAACAATGCAGTAGTATCTAAATAAATGCTTGTGTTTCTAGCTCCAACAGTGCAGTAATACCTAACTAAATGCTTGTGTTCCCAGCTCCAACAGTGCATTAATATCTAACTAAATGCTTGTGTTCCCAGCTCCAACAGTGCATTAATATCTAACTAAATGCTTGTGTTCCTAGCTCCAACAATGCAGTAGTATCTAACTAAATGCTTGTGTTTCTAGCTCCAACAGTGCAGTAATACCTAACTAAATGCTTGTGTTCCCAGCTCCAACAGTGCAGTAGTATCTAACTAAATGCTTGTGTTTCTAGCTCCAACAGTGCAGTAATACCTAACTAAATGCTTGTGTTTCTAGCTCCAACAGTGCATTAATATCTAACTAAATGCTTGTGTTTCTAGCTCCAACAGTGCATTAATATCTAACTAAATGCTTGTGTTTCTAGCTCCAACAGTGCATTAATATCTAACTAAATGCTTGTGTTTCTAGCTCCAACAGTGCATTAATATCTAACTAAATGCTTGTGTTTCTAGCTCCAACAGTGCATTAATATCTAACTAAATGCTTGTGTTTCTAGCTCCAACAGTGCATTAATATCTAACTAAATGCTTGTGTTTCTAGCTCCAACAGTGCATTAATATCTAACTAAATGCTTGTGTTTCTAGCTCTAACAGTGCAGTAATATCTAACTAAATGCTTGTGTTCCTAGCTCCAACAGTGCAGTAATACCTAACAATAAAAAACAAATACACAAATCCAAAAAATAAATAGAAAGGAATTTAAAAAGTATGTGAACCCTTTGGAATTACCTGGATTTCTGTATAAATTGGTCATCAAATTTGATCTGATCTCCATCTAAGTCACAACAATAGACAAACAGCCTGCTTAAACTAATAACACACAAATTGTTGTATTTTTCTTGTCTATATTGAATACATAATTTAAACATTCACAGTGTAGTTTGGAAAAGGTATGTGATCCCCTAGGCTAATGACTTCTCCAAAAGCTAATTGGAGTCGAGTCAGCTAACCTGGAGTACAATCAATGAGACTGGAGATGTTGGTTAGAGCATTGCCTGCCCTATAAAAAAAAAATAAAAAAAAATAACAAAATTTGAGTTTGCTATTCATAAGAAGCATTGCCTGAAACAATGCCTCAAACAGAAGAGATCTCAGAAGACCTAAGATTAAGAATTGTTGACTTTCATAAAGCTGGAAAGGGTTACAGAAGTATCTCTAAAAGCCTTGATGTTCATCAGTCCAATGTAAGTCAAATTGTCTATAAAATGGAGAAAGTTCAGCACTGTTGCTACTCTCCCTGGGAGTGGCCGTCCTGCAAAGATGACTGCAAGAGCACAGCGCAGAACGCTCAATGAGGTTCAGACGGATCCTAGAGTGTCAGCTAAAGACTTACAGAAATCTCTGGAACATGCTAACATCTTTGTTGACGAGTCTACGATACGTAAAACACTAAACAAGAACGGTGTTCATGGGAGGACACCATAGAAGAAGCCACTGCTGTCCAAAAAAAAACATTGCAGTGCGTGTGAAGTTCGCAAAAGAGTACCTGGATGTTCCACAGCGCTACTGGCAAAATATTCTGTGGACAGATGAAACTACAGTTGAGTTGTTTGGAAGGAACAAACAACACGGTGTGTGGAGAGAAAAAGGCACAGCACACCAACATCAAAACCTCATCCCAACTGTAAAGTATGGTGGAGGGAGCATCATGGTTTGGGGCTGCTTTGCTGCCTCAGGGCCTGGACAGCTTGCTATCATCGACGGGAAAATGAATCAAGTTTATCAAGACATTTTGGAGGAGAATGTAAGGCTATCTGTCCGCAATTTTTTTTTTTACATTTATTTAACCGGGCAAGTCAGTTAAGAACAAATTCCTATTTACAACGACGGCCTAGGAACAGTGGGTTAACTGCCTTGTTCAGGGGCAGAATGACAAATTTTTTTTACCTTGTCAGCTCTGGGATTTTATCTAGCAACCTTTTGGTTACTGGCCCAACGCTCTAACCACTAGGCTACCTGTTGAATTGAAGCTCAACAGAAGTTGGGTGATGCAACAGGACAATGACCCAAAACACAGAAGTAAATCCAAGGGTTCACAGTTTTTCCACCGTGCACTGTGAATGTTTACACAGTGTGTTCAGTAGACATGAAAACGTATAATTGTTTGTGTTATTAGTTCAAGCAGACTGTGTTTGTCTATTGTTGTGACTTAGGTGAAGATCAGATCAAATTTTATGATCAATTTATGCAGAAATCCAGGTAATTCCAAAGGGTTCAAATACTTTTTCTTGCCACTGTACACACACACACACACACACACACAGTGGCCAGTTTATTAGGTACACACATCTCGTACAGAATAGCCTGAATGCTTCGGGAAACATTACTCAATTTGTATCAAGGGACCTAACGTGTGCCAGTGAAAAGTTCCCGACACCATTACACCACCACCATCCTGTACTGTTGACACCAGGCAGAATGGGGCCATGGACCAGGCAGAATGGGGCCATGGACCAGGCAGAATGGGGCCATGGACCAGGCAGAATGGGGCAATGGACTCAAGAGACAGCAAGAGCGGTAGAGATACTCTGAATGATGGGCTATGAAAAGCCAACTGACATTTACTCCTGAGGTGCTGACCTGTTGCACCCTCTACAACCACTGTTTATTATTATCTGACCCTGCTGGTCATCTATGAACATTTGAACATCTTGGCCATGTTCTGTTATAATCTCCACCCGGCACAGCCAGAAGAGGACTGGCCACCCCTCATAGCCTGGTTCCTCTCTAGGTTTCTTCCTAGGTTCTGGCCTTTCTAGGGAGTTTTTCCTAGCCACCGTGCTTCTACACCTGCATTGCTTGCTGTTTGGGGTTTTAGGCTGGGTTTCTGTACAGCACTTTGTGACATCAGCTGATGTAAGAAGGGCTTTATAAATACATTTGATTGATTGATTGCTTACGCCAAATCTTGACTCTGCCATCAGCATGACGCAACAGGAACCGGGAATCGTCGGACCAGGCGATGTTTTTCCACTCCTCAATTGTCCAGTCTTGGTAAGTGCGTGCCGAACTTCTTCTTGTTTTGAGCTGATAGGAGTGGAACCCGGCGTGGTCGTCTGCTGCAATAGCCCATCCGTGACAAGGACCGACGAGTTATGCGTTCTGTTATTTCCCCCGCCTGTTAACTTGCACGATTCTTGCCCTTCTCCTTCGACCTCTCGTCAACGTGCTGTTTTCGCCCCACAGGACTGCCGCTGACTGTTTTTTGTTTGTTTGTTGCAACATTCTCTGTAAACCCTAGACACTGTCGTTTCTGAGATACTGGAACCGGCGCGCCTGACACCGACGATCATATCATGCTCAAAGTTGCTTAGGTCTCTCGTTTTGCCCATTCTAACGGTCAATCGGGCCACTGAGTGTATTGTATATATTGCATAGGACTGAAGCTAAACACCTGTGGCCTTTGCTGCAGCTGGATCAGCTGACCCATGAATCAGTGTCAATAAGAGATTTGAACTTACATTGTAGTTCATCGTGTGGAAGTTGAACTAAAAGTATGTTTGAATTCAGACTCAAATGCTGATGGTTAGCGATGATGTCACAATGTCCCAATAGAGGAAGCGTGTCATCAGAAGTCTGTATAGGTGTATACCTTTCAGAGTGTGTGTGTGTGTGTGTGTGTACGTCATATATGTGTGCGTGTGTGTGTGTGTGTACCTGGTTCTGTCCGGCTGTGATGGCTTGTTGTGGCTGTTGGATGATGATCTGTTGGGGTTGACCCTGCTGTCCCCCTAGCTGTAACATCTGGCCGTTCTGCAGCTGGATCTGCTGTCCCCCTAGATGGATCGTCTGGCCGTTCTGTAGCTGGATCTGCTGTCCCCCCTGTAGCTGAATCTGACAATGAAACATAATCAGATGATAGTCAGATCATAATATCATTCCAACTCCAGACTCTGGCTCAAATAAATATGATTCCTAGAATGAGAAAAGACTCTTAAGAACACTGCACTTTGAAAGCATTCTAATTGAATTGAATGGATTATAGTAGATATATTTCTATATGGTTTTCCTCTCATCCCATTCCTCACCTGTTGTAGTCCCTGTCCTCCAGACACAGGCACCTGCATGATGGTCTGTCCCTGTCCACCCCCCATAGCCTGCACCATGATGGGTTGCCCTGACGATGTGATCAGCTGCCCTCCGCTCACCTGCACCACCAGGGGCTGGCCTTGGACCTGTTGGGGGGAGAGATGGTTAAAACTGATACATTCATTCCTAGATAATCATATACATTGAGTGTACAAATCACTAAGAATGCCTTCCTTTTGCCCTCAGAACAGCCTCAATTCATCGGGGTACGGACTCTACAAGGTGTCGAAAAGCGTTCCACAGGGATGCAGGCCCATGTTGACTCCAATGCTTCTACAGTTGTGTCCAGTTGGCTGGATGTCCTTTGGGTATTGGACCACTGTTGAGCGTGAAAAACCCAGCAGCATTGCAGTTCTTGGCACAAACCGGTGCGCCTGGCACCTACTACCATACCCCCGTTCAAAGCCACCTAAATATTTTGTCTTGCCCATTCACCCTCTGAATGGCACACACACACACAATCCATTTCTCAATTGTCAAAGGATTAAAAATGCTTCTTTAACCTGTCTCCTCCCCCTTCCTCTACACTGATTTGAAGTTGATTTAACAGGTGACATCAATAAGGGATCATAGCTTTCACCTGGATTCACCTGGTCAGTCTATGTCATGGAAAGAGCAGGTGTTCTTAATGTTTTGTTCACTCAGTGTATAACTTAAATCTGCAGTTTCACGTCACGGCCAGAGTGCTGATAAAACACCAAGCATGTCATTAAGACAGAATGTAATTCCTGTTTTAGGACATAAAATGATGAACACATAAACCAGTTGACAGTGTAAGTGGATCATAGAGTGAACAATGGTGAAAAGACTCTGGCAAATGGCCATAATATGATGGTCAATCCGATGTTTCACACTGTTGCTAGAACCTTCATGGATGACTGGGACCGACTCAGTCAAACTGAGCTGGGGCATGCAGCTCAGAGCAGTGATAGCATTCTGGGGCAGCTAGCACTGAGATGGGACATGGTAATCACGGTAGGCGAGAGGCATGCTGTACACTGTGACACTAATGCAGTGCGATGTAATACTGTGACCGGGTGACAACGTGACACAGGCCGACGGTCACACCACTACCTGGAGTGTCTGCACCTGCTGGCCAGAGGCCGTCAATACCGGCGCCTCGGTCTGCAGCTGCACAGCCGTCATTGTGCCCTGAGTCTGCAGACAAAGTCATGTTCATTAGGGCACGCACCCCCGGAAACCGTTTCAAAGCAGTTAACTCATCCCAGAAGTCTCATAGATTAGATTGAATCATTTTATATAAATGAATTGCCTATAATGACACTTCTCAGTCTAGACTCAACAACATGTAGGCCTACGTTGTATTTCAGTTGTTATACGTCAGTAAAGTCTGGTTGAGATTCACCAGCTCAGGTTGAACGGTTTTCCACCTCACCTGTTGTTGGATCTGTCCATTGGATGTCTGCACTACTATCTGCTCCCCTGTTGAGGTGGTGGCGGTGGTGTACTCCATGGTTAGTTAGTCACAGTTTTTCCTGTCATTGTCAAAATACAGGACTTTGGTCAATCAAATTGGAGGCAAAGAGAGTGACAAATTAGGCCTACAAGGGAAAATCCAATACAAGCTGGGATGTCAAACCCAAAAGGGTCACACAAGCAATCATAGGCTATGAGGTTGTTGTAGCCACATATAACAGGAAAAATACTATGAATGATTGTTGGGAATTATCTTATTTCAGGAGACACGTGGAACACAAGCGTGCGTGTGTTTTCCGTGTCTTGTCCCTCAGGATTGTAGCCTAATTTAATGATTGTAGCTGAGGCGGGTACAATCATCAGATAGCATTCAGTTTAAGTACAAACATTTCGCTACACTCGCGATAACATCTGCAAAATATTTTGCATGTGTACGCAATAACATTTGATTTTGGACAATAAATATTCCATGAAAATAACAGAATGGGATACACAGTACATTCATGTAGAGAATGAATATAAAACGCTAGTTAAAAACGTTAGATTTGTTGGAAGGACATATTGAAGTGCTTTTCCTTTGTCTTGTCGCTAGCTACACAGGCTAAGGATAAGACACGGCTCTTCGGGTAACTCGCTAGCTGGATAGTTGACTAGCTAGTTAGCAAGTTAACTCCGTGGGCTGTAAAGAACGGAAGCATGTTGAAAACGCATAAATATTTGCGTATAACATTAGCCAGCTACAAAAAAAAAAACAGCACATTATTTATTGTGGGGGGATTTATTCTAAACGCTAAGGTTGCATTTAGCATGCAAATCTGTCTCCGTCGCCCCTCCGGTTGTGTAGCACGGATGGGATGGTCGTCCTTACAAAATGCCCCCTGGACACGACTACAGTTCAACTCAAAAAACACAACGTGGATATTGCTTTAACGTTCGAGTCCTATGTATTTTTTGTAGAGTTAGTAATTTGGTTGGTCACTGACAAACCAATCCGTGCTGACAACTAGCATAGGGCTTTCTATTACCGTGTCTCCGCTGTCCGGTGTCCCTCTGATTGGCTCCCAGTACACGGTTCCAGAGCCCAATCACCAAAGTGAGCAGACAAAATGGCGCAAATGAGACAACAGCGACGCCGAAGAGATGCGATGTTGATCGGCGAGCCGAAGAAAGACGAAGATTGCCGATCTTTTTTTTTTTACAACCCCCCGCCCCCCCCCGGCGGGCAGATGACGCAATTTGGTTCTTTATTTTAATGTCCTGCCTGTGGTAGTCAGTGGTGGGTAAAAGTACCCAATTGTTATACTTGAGTAAAAGTAAAGGATACCTTAATAGAAAATGACTCAAGTAAAAGTGAAAGTCACCCAGTACAATACTAGTCAAAAAGTTTAAAAAATATATTTGGTTTTAAATATATTTAAGTTTCAAAACTAAATGTAATTACTTAAGTATTACACGTAAAAGTATGAATCATTTCAAATTCCTTATATTAAGAAAACCATTTTAATTTTTTATTTATTTACGGATAGCCATGGGCACACTCCAACACTCAGACATAATTTCCAAACTAATAATTTGTGTTTAATGAGTCTGCCAGATCAGAGGCAGTAGAGATGACCAGAGATGTTGTCTTGATAAGTGTGTGAACTGGACCATTTTCCTGTCCAGCATTCAAAATGTAACAAGTACTTTATTTTCCTTAGGAACGTAGTGATGAAAAGTTTTTAAAAAAAATCCAAAATATAAATAGTATAGTGAAGTACAGATACCTCAAATAAACTACATAAGTAGTACTTTAAAGTATTTTTTTTTTACTTAAGTACTTTACGCCACTTGTGCTAATCTCTCTTTACCAAATGTTACCACTGCATACATGGGTAATATTCATAAATATCAATGCATTTACTTAAATGATGGTTTGTTGTTAGCTATTTTTGATCAACTAGTGACTGTTGTGTGTAGTTATCATTCCCAACCCCACAGCCCAGCAGGTGGCAGTATGTGGAAATACAGGCTGTATTCCACTCACGACTAAAGACTGTTTTCGGAAGTGCTACATTGTTTCCACGAGACAACCAGGTCTAGACTGAAATGTAACTAAAGAAACCTGGAGAATATCTTATTTGGGTGAATACAAATTGTTAATTATTTCTATCTATATTGGCTAGACACCTGGTTATTGTTTGAAGACTGTGAGATGTGAATGGGCGGTAGCAGCAAGAGGCCGTTAGGTAGCTAGTTAAGGTCTTTGGCTCTGTGCACTAGTCAAGGTTACTATCACATATATAGCAGATGTTATTGCGGGTGTAGCAGAAATGCTTGTGTTCCTAGCAGTGCAGTAGTATCTAACGATTCACAACAATGCACACAAAATGTAAAATAATGGAATTAAGAAATATTTTAATGTCAGGACGAGAAATGTCGGAGTGGCATTGACTAAGATACAGTCGAATAGAATACAGTATATACATATGAGATGAGTAAAGCAGTATGTAAACATCATTAAAGTGACTAGTGTTCCATTATTAAAGTGGCCAGTGATTCCATGTCTATGTGTATAGGGCAGCAGCCTCTAAGGTGCAGGGTTGAGTAACCGGGTGGTAGCCGGCTAGTGATGGCTATTTAACATTCTGATGGCCTTGAGATATAAACTGTTTTTCAGTTGCCGTACCAGGCGGTGATAAAGTCCGACAGGATGCTCTCAGTTGTGCATCTGTAAAAGTTTGTGAGGGTCTTTCCATTGGCATTAAGGTTATTTCAACGAGCTGAACTTTTTTTTAACTAACAAGATGACCGAATGGACGTGCTGCCGGGCAAATCAGCTAGATAGAAAATGTTGCAAATTTCTGTTCTTGTGTTTTCTTCATCCAGTAGTATCTGGTGACCAGTGGTGAGCCTTCGGAATAGCCATGATGTCTTTCAGGATGGTCTCCTTGATAGCCTCCAGGCTTGGCAAACTGCCAGTGATGCCCACAGCGTCTACAAAGAGCTGTAGTCGACAGGTCAGCAGAGATGCCAGCAAGGCCTGGATGGATCAGAGGCAGACACACAGGACCTCAGCCCACAGACACAGAGGGAAGGAGGAGAGGTTTGAAGAACAAGATCCAGATATGGACGATGTAGACGACAAGGTCCAGGCTGTGTTCAGGTGAGAAACATTTATCCTAAACTGAACCCTAGTCTTAGCCTGGTCCCAGATCTGTTTGAGCGGTCTTTCTGACAACAACTGTTGGCGATGCATACAGCACAAACAGACCTGGGACCACCAGGCTATTTGAAGGATGCTTATCTACATACTTGCCACTTTTGCCCAGTCAGTGATGGGCCTACATAGTATCTAAGATAATATCATATATTTATCAAGTCATCACTCCACACTCGTGATGCAACTAGGCCTAATGCCATCTGTCTCACCTTCCCTGTGTAGTGAAGAGAGGAGGAGACAGAGGACGGTGAAGTACCATATAGTCAGGAGACAGCTGACTGAGTCTGGAGCTCCAGAGAGAAGGCTGAGCTGGGACGCCATGGAACAGATCAGGTGAGGAAGGCTGCAATGTTACTAAATATTCAGAAATATATTATATATATATATATATATATATATACACACACAGTACCAGTCTAAAGTTTGGACACACCTACTCATTCCAGGGTTTGTCTTTATTTTTACTATTTTCTACATTGTAGAATAATAGTGAAGATATCAAAACTATGAAATAACACATATGGAATCATGTAGTAAGCAAAAAAGTGTTAAACAAATCAAAATATATTTTAGATTCATCAAAGTAGCCACCCTTTGCCTTGATGACAGCTTTGCTGTACTGTATGAATGCCATGTTTGATTGTCTGTCAGGTAGACTAGGGAGTCGTGTCAGCTTTATCTGCAACATTGTCAATGTTTTGCCTCAATGACTACACCAATGACTCAATGACTGACTGCACCCCAGGTATCTGAAGCAGGAGCTACCAGAGGAATGGACCATTGACCGTCTGGCAGAGGGATTCTCTGTCCATCGTGACGTCATCCTGCGAGTCCTGAGGAGCAAGTTCACCCCCACCCCAGAGAGGAAAGCTAAACAGGACGCCAGCGTGTGGGCCAGGCTGAGACAGCAGGCCTTACCTGGGGGTGGAGCAGATGGCCAGGGCAGGCATGTGGCCTTACCTGGGGGTGGCACAGGGGGACAGGGCGGCCTACCTGGGGGTGGCACATGGGGACAGGAGAGGCAGGTGGCCCTACCTGGGGGTGGAGGGGCAAGGGGACCGGGCAGACCACAGCTACCTGCCTCTGGACATAGCAGTAGCAAACCAGCCATGCTGCCCACAGGAAGTGGCGGCACTGGTGCCCTGGTCACCCTGGCTAGCCACAGTAGCCAGAGGCTGATAGCCGGGGACTTGGAGGATGGCCCTGGCCCAAGAGCCATGATGACTACTGCTAATAGTCCTGCTGCTCCTCTCACCTCACTATCCACCCAGCTCTCATCCTCACCAACCCTGCACAGCAAACACACCTCCGGACAAGATAACTCTAGAGAGGAGTGGGAGGAAGAGGAGAATGTTCCAGAGGGCAATGTGTCGGAGAAGGTTGAGGAGAAAGACGACCAGGAGGAGAGATGGGACGGAAGAGTGTTTTTAGAGGAAGAACTGGAGGAACTAATGCTGTCGTCAAAGCCTTCGCCAGTGGTACAGAATGGGAAAGAGTTCTTTGACAGTGAAGGAAACTTCCTGTACAGAATCTGAGATAGCAAAATGGCACCCTATTCCCTTCATAGTGCGCTACTTTTGACCAGGGCCACATGGGTGCCCTGTTAGAAGTAGCCTGAGATATGTTGTTAATGTGTTGGTTTCCTAAATACAATAACATGCAAATAGACTTCTGTTGGAAGATGCCAGAGACTGATTATGCTGCACACCAATAAAGCACTATTTCTAAAATGTATGGGTTAGTCACAAGTTTTGATTGTAATTCTATAATTTAATTGTTTTCTTGAATGTAGCACATATTGACATTGGAATGAAATGTAAATTTTAACACAACGTTAGTCCAGAAAAGAAAGAGGCTAAACCTTCAAAGGGAAAGTGAATTTATTGGTCGTCAACCCAAAAGCAAAATGGTTCTCATACACAGAACAAGAGATACGCAGCCGATACCAATATTCAACAATTGAGCCATCGTCACAATTATTTCTTTATACAGCCATTTTAAAATGTAAGAAAGAAAAAAAAAAAAAAAAAAGTGTCTCACCTCTCAAAATCAAGACATTAAAACCAGCATGATTAAATAGGTATGAAGAACTCAGAACGAGTGTCTTCCCAGTGTTAACTACTGTACAGGTGTTGGCTCTAATGCCAATCGACATTTAGCCATTTTCTTTCAGTCCTGTGCAAGTGCAGAGATGTTTTTGTACAAACCAAACCCCAAATATAGGTTGGATTGTAAATTAGATGAAACATTGCATTTGTATGTTTCACAGTGGACACATCAAGTTGTATTGCATGACAAGGGGGAATCAAAATTGGTTTATGTTTCCATTTCCCATTGCTTTAGATGGGGGATTTCAGAGGACAGTTGTACTGAACAGAAGGGTAGTCTGTATTGAAGACAGTTTCATTTGAGGTGAAATACCTATTTCACATAATTACAGTAAGTGCAATCTAGGGGGGTGTCAATGACAAAGTGGATGCAACTGTGGTTTCACACAGACATCTGATATCTAGGGTGCATCCTATGGGCCCTGGTCAAAAGTAGTCCCCTATTTGGGATGCACACTTTGAAGCTATTATAGACAGTACGTACACTTGCCACTCATTGGGAAGGCACAGACCCAGCCCCCATGCTAGACAGAACCCGCCCCCATTGCTAGACAGAACCTACCCCCATACTAGACAGACAATACCCCCCAAATGGGCTTCCGAGGCCAGAATGATCCTGTCTCTGTGAAACTAAGTCAATGACCTTCTCAGGTAATGTGGCGACCATAATAAATATGTGATTCAGTAGAATTAGCTCATCACATATTAAAATATGAGCTACAGTATATAGAGGTCAGTTCTACACATACAGAAAACAGGCACGCCAGTGCAAAACTGCTACACATCCATACAACATTGTTATACAACCACTTCTAGCAAGCTGCGTCATCGAAAATGTCCAAATCTATGTACACATTTACAAATGTGCTCTTAGTTCCTGTGTTGCTGCCCTGTGTAGTCCAATGATTGATTCCTACTGTCCTTCCTTCACGTTTGGATCTACTTTCACTGGTATGATTAGCTTAACATGTTTTTTTTTTAATAAGTATAATTTTTATTGAGAAATGAGGAGGCGTAAAGGCCAATAGCTATTTGTAACACTAGATTTTCTCCCTCTAACTAACTAAAATCAGACAGTTTTCACATACAAAGGACATTGTTCCAATACAGCCACATCATCATTGGAGAGGCATACACGCAACACATTGTGTATCACCCCATTTGATATCAATGCATGATTTAGGAGGTGAAAGTTTGAGCCAGGTACACATTTCTCGTGTTAGGATACGTCCCTTTGGGTCAGTCTAGTTTGGAGGATGCTCACCTCCTGCTATGAAAGCCTTAGTGTGTAGATACAGTGGATCTAAAACATGTTATTGCTATCCAACTTTAAAAGCGTATAAATATTTCCACTTGCATCTTATTAGTTAGGCAAAATACTTACAAATAATTTTTGTTCAAGCCACAGTACCCAACAGCAACCTATTTACCATGTCCCCGACTGAGTCACATCAATGAAAAAGAGACGGTCTTTATGTACAGTGCAAGGGGAGGGAAGAGGGGAAACAGGAAGTCCTCATTAGAAGCGTATACATAATATTCCAAAGAGCCCCAGTCCCAAGCATGTATAACCCGTAATGTCACGTTGTTTATGTTCACTTGGTGGGGAAGAAAAAAAAAGATAGTTTTATGTTGTTAAGAGAAGACGCAGATAAAACAGATTCTACACAGCAGTTCCAGAGTTCCATTGGGTTCATGTTCACCAGCAGTCCAGAACCACCACATTCCATCACTCAATTGTTCCCAACGGAAAAAGGAACTTGGGGAGGATAAATTCTAAAAATCAACCATGACAACACTACTGGCCCCTTTTGCTCTCCTGCTGATACTCTGTATGTGTCTCACTCAGAACAGAAAGCCTCATTGGATACCTCATTGATGAGAGCTGCATTAGAAGGACCATTGTAAGGTCAGGGGTTAGAGTTAAAGGGTCAGGGTGGAGGGGGGGAGGAAGTAGCAGGAAGCAAAGGGGAGAGAGCAGCAGCGAGCCTCTGGGTGTACACATAGGACAAACGTGTTCTTCAATGTAGAGCAGTAAGGCTCAGGACAGACAGGAGACTAGATTCCAATGGTAGCTGCAGGAGCTTCTGGTTTGTAAAGGATAGACAGGAGACTAGATTCCCCTGGTAGCTGCGTGAGCTTCTGGTTTGTAAAGGATAGACAGGAGACTAGATTCCCCTGGTAGCTGAAGGACCTTCTGGTTTGTAAAGGATAGACAGGAGACTAGATTCCCCTGGTAGCTGCGGGAGCTTCTAGTTTGTAAAGGATAGACAGGAGACTAGTAGTTCCTCCTGGTATCTGCGGGAGCTTCTGGTTTGTAAAGGAAAGACAGGAGACTAGATTCCCCTGGTAGCTGCGGGAGCTTCTGGTTTGTAAAGGATAGACAGGAGACTAGATTCCCCTGGTAGCTGCAGGAGCTTCTGGTTTGTAAAGGATAGACAGGAGACTAGATTCCCCTGGTAGCTGCGAGAGCTTCTGGTTTGTAAAGGATAGACAGGAGACTAGATTCCCCTGGTAGCTGCAGGAACTTCTGGTTTGTAAAGGATAGACAGGAGACTAGTAGTTCCTCCTGGTAGTTGCAAATGCCACCTGTTACTCCAGAAGATCCTAGAGACACACAGAGAACAAACAACATTCAGACAACATTCCTATGTAAGTGGACTTTAACAGAAAGGACTAGAGAAAACACTGAGGCAAAGTAGTCACGACCAATCCTTCACCAAGGGATTGAGGTAAATTGTATATTTATAATAAGTGCGGAAGCCATACAAAAAAAATGACGTTTGTGTGTTTGTACCATTACCTCGTCAGAATCACGTAAGCCGGTCTTGTTGCTAGCCAGAGTGTGGTTGGTGTCTAATGGCTCGTCTGCTCCGTCTCCCTGGGCCTCAGCATGCTGCTGTAGGACAGAGTACCTGTGTACCAGGAACCTGGGGGAGCCAATCAAAACACACTGAGCCACTTATAACCTTTACACAAATCATTGTGCCGACCAGAACCAAACGGTGCTGGCTCAGATATTTTCAATTTTTCACGGTGCTTGAGTAACCGGCTCTGATCTTAAACAACAACAGCTCTGCTCTTAAACAACAACAGTATAGCTTGGGTTTACTATGTACTGATCATAACAACAGTATAGCTTGGGTTTACTATGTACTGATCTTAACAACAGTATAGCTTGGGTTTACTATGTACTGATCTTAAACGACAGTATAGCTTGGGTTTACTATGTACTGATCTTAAACAACAGTATAGCTTGGGTTTACTATGTACTGATCTTAAACAACAGTTGCTGTACTGACCTTCCACCGCAGATGTACTTCTTGACAAAGAGGACCCCAGCTACGATACTGAGCAGGATAACGATTAGAACCGTCACTACGATGGGTGCAGGGCTGGACAGCTGGCCGCCTGTCTTTAGGAGGGGAGCGATACACAGAGAGAGTATAAAGAACAACTCTTCCATCGTTGTCATGCCGTATACACAGAGAGAGAGAGACTTCCAGAAATGGGAAAGCATGTGCTACCATGACTACCGACAGTTGTGCAGCACAATCAAGGTCATGTAACCATGGTTACGGAGGTTCTATACTGCTTGAAGATTAAATCACTATCAATCTTTCTGTCAGTCTCTTGGGTTAAAATGTTTATAAAGTGATTCCACGTTCAAACTGCCCTTGTTACGTCAGTTGTCAAATTCAATAAATGTTATGCAAGGATTCCTTCTATTGTTTTGTTTTGACATTCTAGAACAGGACCAGTGAGAACCAGTGAGAACCAGTGATGACCAGTGAGAACCAGTGAGGACCAGTGAGGACCAGTGAGGACCAGTGTGGACCAGTGAGGACCAGTGAGAACCAGTGAGTGTGGACCAGTGAGAACCAGTGGTGTGGTCATCTCTACTCACCAGTAGTTCCTGAGGTCCCAGTAGGTCGCTGACACACCTCTTACTGAGGTCTATCTCTTTCCTCTCCGGCTGAGTTCCTCCCTCACACTTATCCCCAGGGATCTTCCTATAGCTGTGGACCAAGAGGACATGGTTAGTGGTCAGTCATGGTCACAAAGACAGCATCTTAATAAAATACAATTGGATTGGTCACATACACATGGTTAGCAGATGTTATTGCGAGTGTAGCGAAATGCTTGTGCTTAAAACAATTTAATAATTTTTTTTTTTTTAAACTCTTCCATCGTTGTCATGTCGTATACACACAGAGAGAGACTTCCAGAAATAGGAACGCATGTGCTACCATGACTACTGACGGTTGTGCAGCACGATCAGGTGGTTCGGTGATCCCCACTCTGATGAGTTACCTTGTCTGAGACCTGTAGACTTGTGTTAGCTCCTCACGCTAATTCCTAGACTTCAGCACAGTGGGCTAACACGGTCTTGTGATACGCAGCGCATGAGATCCAGGTTGGAACACAGATGACTAAAGCCTTACCCTCTGGTCTGCAGCATCTCTTTCTTGCCTTGTAGACAGAACTCCAGAACGTGGCCCTTCAGGTCCGGCTGCTCCACACACTCGGAGCTGTTCTCTTTACGATAGTACCCAAAGTCACTGCAGGAGGGCAGCGAGGAGCAGGTTAGACAGCACAGTTAGTGGTGTTGAGAACAATTACTATTCCTCTGCCACTGGTAAACTGTCTGGAGGTGACCACCACAGTGTACCGACGCTAGGGTGACCACCACAGTGCATCGTCGCTAGGGTGACCACCACAGTGCACCGTCGCTAGGGTGACCACCACAGTGCACCGTCGCTAGGGTGACCACCACAGTGTACCGTCGCTAGGGTGACCACCACAGTGCACCGTCGCTAGGGTGACCACCACAGTGCACCGTCGCTAGGGTGACCACCACAGTGCACCGTCGCTAGGGTGACCACCACAGTGCACCGTCGCTAGGGTGACCACCACAGTGTACTGGAGCTGACTGAAACATATGCAGCAAACGGTAAAGTTCGCCCAACTTTAAAACCACTGTGGTTACGTTCCCATCTCCAAACTACCATAACAGAATGCATGCCCAATACAAGGCTTGATCTTAGGCAGTATACTAGTGTGGATATTGGAACAGATTCACGATGACAGTCTTCTCACCACTGGAAGTCATCCAGGGTGCAGGGGCAGGGGCTGGGTTGCTTGTTGACCTCGTAGTCCCGTCCGTTCCAGCAGACAGAGGCCTTCCTCAGACGCAGGAGCTTCTCCTTATAACCCAACACACAGCCGTCGTTAGGGTCGCTGATGTCATCAGAGTGCGCCAGCCACTGCACGTAGTCTTGGTCCTCACCTGAGAAACAGATATGAGTTTGCAAGAGGCTTTAGTTCGGTGGGCTAACACAGACCTGTGATGTGCTGGAGACCCAGGTGCCATCTAATACAGCAGCTTTATTCCCTGGAACTGAGTACTCAGTGTTATAATGCATGTCTAGGTACTGGGTACTCAGTGTTATAATGCATGTCTGGGTACTCAGTGTTATAATGAATGTCTGGGTACTCAGTGTTATAATGCATGTCTGTATCACATCATTAGTCTACAGTAGCTGTATCCCATGGTATTACTAGTACTCACAGTCTCTAGTGAGCAGCTCTCTGAAGTCGATGGTGACTGATACCCAGTACTGACTGAGCAGAGCGTCTCTGTAGCCCCAGACACTGACGTTCATAGACCTCGCCCCCGGCTCCGACGCTAGCCCTGTGAAATGGATTGGATCGCTAGTGAACTGGTGAACGTGCCAGCACTGGCCCTCGTCTGTGGAAAACCTGACAGGAAAGAACACATACTGTACATCAGCACAATTGTCATGAGGTGTTTTATTGTATGTTTTAGTGGTTTCTTTCTTTCTTGGCCTCTGCATTCTAGCCTGGGTACCAGTATGTCTTACAGCAGAATAGTCTGAGACTGGGATCCAGGCTACCTGCATCGCCTGTCTGAAATGACACCCTGACCTATTCCCTTATGCAGTACACTACTTTTGACCAGAACCCTTCTTTTGAAACAGACGTACTTGATGTCTTTAACGGGCTGAGCAGAGTGCTCCACGGCCACCAGCAGTCCACCAGAGTCCAAGATGGCATAGTGGTGAGGTCCCTCCAGGGCCAGCAGCCAGGTGTAGCCTCCGTCATCTGACACGAACACGTCAGGCTTCATCACAGAGATGGCGTCGCCCACACTCCCTGAGGGTTAGGGGTCAAAGGGGAGAGGTTAGAGGTCAAATAGACCGCAAGGTGTAGCCCCTGTCATCTGATAGTTACTGTATATTCTTCAAGAATCAATTTCTATTCTGTATGTAATTCATTTAAAAAGTCAAAAAATGGATGTACCAATCCGTTTAGATAACATTCGACGGTATACCTTCTGAACCATTTGACCTGTCAGGAAGAAGAAAACTTCATAGCCCTATCCATAACACATCCATAGCACACTGCACGGCATATCCTCATCAATCATAATCACAGTCACTTAGTGGTGCGATATTGATTACATTTTGCATGTCACCATTTGCATGCCAGCCAGGTGTGGTCCATCAAGGGGATGGAGTGACACAGGTGTGTGTATTTGTGTGTGTGTGTGTGTGTGTGTGTGTGTTTGCAGCACACAATCAGCTTCAACTTGTCAATGTAACATCAGCTCTACACTTTCCAGACCGGAGGAGAACTCTGTCCATTCAGGTGTGTTCCTTTTAATCTCAGAATGTGTCTCTATGCAGACCTGGGTTCAAATACTATTAAGGGTATTTCAATTAATTTCCAGGACATTTATTAGTAAATAATTGGATGAATATATTTTTAAAAACACTAGTTGAATATTTGATATGTTTGTAACTACACTTGGAAAGTATTGGCATGTATTTGAAAATACTAAAATACACAGTATTTATACAAATACATAATGTGCTGCATTTAAACCCTGAATTTAAAATTATGTATATGGAAATATTTTGAAAAAGTTGGTTATTTATAGGAAATTATTTGAAAATAGTTCCAACAGAGGTAGGTGATTATTTAAAATACTCAAACACACAGCAAATGAGTATTTATATTACTATCAATCAAACACACGTGTATTTAAACCCAGTTCTGATCTAATGTAAGAAACAAATGGGGGAAATGGTCGTTTCACAGAATTTTTATAATTTCATCAGATGTGTTGAATAAAGACATTTATGATATTGATTGATTTCCTTAATGGAATTCACCCAAATCTTGATTCCTCTGATTGATACATGCTTTACCGTACCATTGCAACAGGTATAAACCTCTTTATCATTGTCAAAGCACACTTAAAGCCCAAACACACCAATCCAGAAGGTGAAGACATGAACATCTCAGAGACAAACAGAACTTCAGTAGCTGGCCTCCATGCACAAGGCACTCAATCTCCTCCTGAGTGTTTAGTTTAGTTTATAATGACGTGGACAGTCCCTTTTGATAAAAAGAGCAGCTTTAGCCTCTACGGCTAATTTCCAGCTGTAGTCCCCGGCCAGTTGTCAATAGGCAACTGGCCGGGGATGGCTACGTCCTGTGGCTACGTCCTGTGGCTGCGTCCACCAATGGCTACGTCCTGTGGCTGATCATGACCAGAGCGGGAGGGACAATGGCCTCAGAGTTCTTCTCTCTCAACCTAGCCGCGTCGGAGGTCCTCTTCTGCCTAAAATTCGGTCTTTCTTCGTTGTCAGCATACGCATCAAATCAACTGCCGTCTCAAGTCTTGCAGCATTTGGTATGTGGTCTCTTGCTCATTGGTCGATCCCAGTGTTTCAAAAGCTGCAAATCCCTGAGATACAGGGGTGGGCTGTTGTGGTGCTGTCTGGCTGATGGTTCTTGGGGCCGGTTTGTTCGGTGTGCATCTGATTGAAATGTCTACATACATCTACGCTTACTTGGTTCTGCTGCCTTTCAGTTCTCATGGCTCTGAAACAGCCCGGGCCAGGGGAAGGGGACAAATAACATGAAGATGAGGGCGTTTAAGATCCTTTTTATTATCCCGGTGTCTATGTTGGTGAGTTACCTCCCCGTTATTGTAGTTCTATCTTTATCCATTGTCCTCAATCATGTTGAAATGCAATACTTCTCACAATCCATTGGTTTGTCCACTACTGTGTTTACTGGGTTTGTGCAGCCCCTCCTCTATGTCCACAGGGCTGGGAAACTGCCCTGCACCAGGGTTCTCTCAGTCTAGTTCCTCTCTTTTCTTGTTTTAAAATGTTTTGGGCATAAATATAATTTGTTGTTTGTTTTGTTCTATAAATATTTTTAAAAAAATGAGGAGGAGCCTTCTGTAACAGTTTCACTTCCCGTCCCTCTCCTCGCCACTACCTGGGCTCGAACCAAGGACCCCTCTGCACACATCAACAACTGCCTCCCGTCGAAGCATCGTTACCCGTCGCCACACAAAAGCCACGGCCCTTGCAGAGCAAGGGAAACAACTACTTCAAGGTCTCAGAGCGAGTGACGTCACCGATTGAAACGCACCCCGCTAACTGGCTAGCCATTTAGTAGAACATGGTCCTCTGTAGTCCAGTTAGTAGAACATGGTCCTCTGTAGTCCAGTGAGTAGAACATGGTCCTCTGTAGTCCAGTGAGTAGAACATGGTCCTCTGTAGTTCAGTTAGTAGAACATGGTCCTCTGTAGTTCAGTTAGTAGAACATGGTCCTCTGTAGTTCAGTTAGTAGAACATGGTCCTCTGTAGTTCAGTTAGTAGAACATGGTCCTCTGTAGTCCAGTTAGTAGAACATGGTCCTCTGTAGTCCAGTTAGTAGAACATGGTCCTCTGTAGTCCAGTTAGTAGAACATGGTCCTCTGTAGTTAGTAGAACATGGTCCTCTGTAGTTCAGTTGTTAGAACATGGCACAATGCCAGGATAGTTGGTTCGATACCCGGGACCACCAGTACATAATAAATGTATGCAACATGAATAACATGAATAAGTTGCTTTGGATAAAACTGTCCGCTAAAAGGCATATATTATTATTACAGGGGTGTCACACTAATTTATTCATAATAATATAATATACAGTGCCTTCGGAAAGTATTCAGACCCCTTGACTTTTTCCACATTTTGTTAGGTTACAGCCTTATTCTAAAATTGATAAAATAGTTTTTTCCCCCTCATCAATCTACACACAATACCCCATAATGACATCACAATACCCCATAATGACATCACAATACCCCATAATGACAAAGCAGAAACTGTTTTTTAGAAACTGAAATATTGCATTAGCATAAGTATTCGGACCCTTAGTCGGTACTTTGTTGAAGCACCTTTGGCAGCGATTACAATCTTGAGTCTTCTTGGGTATGACGCTACAAGCTTGGCACACCTGTATTTGGGGAGTTTCTCCCATTCATCTCTGCAGATCCTCTCAAGCTCTGTCAGGTTGGATGGGGAGCGTTGCTGCACAGCTATTTTTCAGGTTTCTCCAGATGGTAGATTGGGTTCTAGTCCGGGCTCTGGCTGGGCCACTCAAGGACATGTTGGAAAGTGAAGCTTCGCCCCAGTCGGAGGTCCTGAGCGCTCTGGAGCAGGTTTTCATCAAGGATCTCTGTACTTTGCTCCGTTCATCTTTGCCTCGATGCTAACTAGTCTCCCAGTCCCTGCCGCTGAAAAACATCCCCACAGCATGATGCTGCCAACACCATGCTTAACCGATGGGATGGTGCCAGGTTTCCTCCAGACGTGACACTTGGCAGTCAGGCCAAAGAGTTCAATCTTGGTTTCATCAGACCAGAGAATCTTGTTTCTCATGGTCTGAGAATCTTTTGGGTGCCTTCAGGCAAACTCCAAGCGGGCTGTCATGTGCCTTTTACTGAGGAGTGGCTTCCGTCTGGCCACTCTACCATAAAGGCCTGATTGGTGGAGTGCTGCAGAGATGGTTGTCCTTCTGGAAGGTTCTCCCATCTCCACAGAGGAACTCTGGAGCTCTGTCAGAGTGACCATTGGGGTCTTAGTCACCTCCCTGCCCAAGGCCCTCCTCCCCCGATTGCTCAGTTTGGCCAGGCGGCCAGCTCTAGGAAGAGTCTTGGTGGTTCCAAATGTCTTCCATTTAAGAATGATGGAGGCCACTGTGTTCTTGGGGACCTTCAATGCTGCAGACATTTTTTGGTACCCTTTCCCAGATCTGTGCCTCGACACAATCCTGTCTCGGAACTCTACGGACAAGTAGAGTTCCGACCTCATGGCTTGGTTTTTGCTCTGACGTGCACTGTCAACTGTGGGACCTTATATAGACAGGTGTGTTCCTTTCCAAATCATGTCCAATCAATTGAATTGAAAACAGGTGGACTCCAATCCAGTTGTAGAAACATCTCAAGGATGATCAATGGAAACAGGATGCACCTGAGCTCAAAGTCTCATAGCAAATGTCTAAAAACTTGTTTTCGCTTTGTCATTATGGGGTATTGTGATGTCATTATGGGGTATTGTGATGTCATTATGGGGTATTGTGATGTCATTATGGGGTATTGTGTGTAGATTGCTGAGGATTTCTATTTATTTCATTTAAAAAGTCAAGGGGTCTGTATACTTTCCGAAGGCACTGTATGCCTTTTAGATTATGGGAGAAGGCCACCGATCAGTGGCTGAGTTGAGACTTGAACCACGAGTGTTAACGCTGGACCAGACTCCGGCACAACACAACGGCCTGGCCTTTTTGCTTAGTCAAATTGAAACACTCATGGACAGGTTAATGAGGATGAGATGTCTGTGTGTGTGTGTGTGTGTGTGTGTGCTTGCATGCCTGCGTGTGTGATTTACCGTGAGCCATAATGAGTCCTACAGCGTTTGGTTCACTGAGAGGCAGCATGGGGATGTTCAGCTTCATAGCCGTGCTGTAAGCTGCGTGGATGTGGAGACTGCACTTGTCAGGGTCTTTGGCTGTGGAGTCACACTTGGTGTTGGCAGGCTTCTGCAGGGGCACCCATTCCCCTCCTTGGTCGAAGGACACCACGGACTGCACCGAGCCGTCTGGAAAAAACAATACAACGACGAGACAGAGTTTACTCTGAGAGCCATATAGATATAATCCAGTGGATCTCCATCTATGGCTCCTGCTGTAGACATGCAACTGATCTCACACTGAACAGCTAATGAAAAAGGCATTCATCCTAGGCCTCTATAACTGTTATGGCGCAACACACCGTAGGTCTGACAAACAGGCGTCTGGGACACGTGTCCTTTTTCCTGCCTTTGGTACTCCCTTTATCATCTCAGGCCTGCTCTGTTGGGGCATTTAAAGCAGGTGTGTGTGTGTGTGTGTGTGTAGTCCCTACCCTCTGCCAGTATACTGGTGATGAAGACCCCCCGTAGAGAGGTAACGTTGGTGAAGTCAGTGTCTCCCCCTGTGGTGGTGTAGAGGTGACGCTCCAGAGACTTAGAGTACACTGTGCCCCTGTCATCTGACACGTAGATGCTGCCATAGCCTGTGTCTGGGGACATATAGGAGAAGAACTGTATTCAGGTACTGTAGATAAGACATGGAGAAAAGTAAAGGAGAGTATAAGAGGAGAGGAGGAACAGAGGAGGAGAGGAGGAACAGGGGAGGAGGGGAGGAGAGTAGGGGAGGAACAGGGGAGGAGAAGAACAGGGGAGGAAAGGAGGAGTGTATGAGAGGAGGGGAGGAATAGGGGAGGAGAGGAGGGGAGGAACAGGGGAGGAGAGTATGAGAGGGGAGGAGGAGAGGAGAGAATGGGAGGAGAGGAACAGAGACTTAAACAGTGCCTCTGTCATCTGACACAGATGGTGCCAAAGCCAGTGTCTAGGGACATAAAGGATTAGGTCACTGTATTAGGTCACTGAGACAACTGCATCAGAATAGATAAAGAATGGAGAAAAGTGAAGGAGAGGAAGAGAGGAGACATGGCCAGTGTCTGGACACAATGAAACCAAGTTATGATACATTTAGAAACTAAAGGAGAACCTTTTACGAGAAAGTTGTTTCATGTAGTGAATCTGTTATTCAATGCATTTGTATGGGCTAATCGCAATAAGGCGAATAGCAATATCTTTTATAAATATATATACACACAGTACCAGTCAAAAGTTTGTACACACCTACTCATTAACGTGTTTTCCTTAATTTGTACTATTTTCTACATTGTAGAATAATAGTGAAGACATCAAAACTATGAAATAACACATATAGAATCACGTAGTAATTAAAAAAAGTGTTAAACAAATCAAAATATATTTCATATTTGAGATTCTTTAAAGTAGCCACCCGTTGCCTTGATGACAGCTTTGCACACTCTTGGCATTCTCTCAACCAGCTTCATGAGGTATTCACCTGGAATGCATTTCAATTAACAGGTGTGCCTTGTTAAAAGTTAATTTGTGGAATTTATTTCCTTCTTAATGTGTTTGAGCCAATCAGTTGTGTTGTGACAAGGTAGGGTTGGTATACAGAAGATAGCCCTATTTGGTGAAAGACCAAGTCCATATTATGGCAAGAACAGCTCAAAAATCCAAAGAGAAACGACAGTCCATCATTACTTTAAGACATGAAGGTCAGTCAATGTGGAACATTTCAAGAACTTTGAAAGTGTTTGAGTGCAGTCACAAAAACCATCAAGCGCTATGATGAAACTGGCTCTCGTGAGGACCACCACAGGAAAGGAAGACCCAGAGTTACCTCTTGCTGCAGAGGATAAATTCATTAGAGTTACCAGCCTCAGAAATTGCAGCCCAAATAAATGCTTCACAGAGTTCAAGTAACAGACACATCAACATCAACTGTTCAGAGGAGACTGCATGAATCAGGACTTCATGGTCAAATTGCTGCAAAGAAACCACTACTAAAGGACACCAATAAGATGAAGAGACTTGCTTGGGCCAAGAAACACGAGCAATGGACATTAGACCGGTGGAAATATGTCCTTTGGTCTGATGAGTCCAAATATGAGAATTTTGGTTCCAACCGTCATGTCTTTGTGAGACGCAGAGTAGGTGAACGGATGATCTCCGCATGTGTGGTTCCCACCGTGAAGCATGGAGGAGGAAGGTGTGATGGTGGTTTCGTGGAGACACTGTCTGGGATTCATTTAGAATTCAAGGAACACTTAACCAGCATGGCTACCAGAGCATTCTGCAGCGATACGCCATCCCAATGGGTTTGCACTTAGTGGGACTATCATTTGTTTTTCAACAGGACAGTGACCCAACACACCTCCAGGCTGTGTAAGGGCTATTTGACCAAGAAGGAAAGTGATGGAGTGCTGCATCAGATGACCTGGCCTCCACAATCACCTGACCTCAACCCAATTGAGAGGATTTGAAAAAAAGAAAAGAAGAAAAACCCTTGAATGAGTAGGTGTGTCCAAACTTTTGACTGGTACTGTATATATGTATTTTTTTTTTTTTTATAGACTTTAAAAAGGGGTCTTAAAATTCAAACTCAAAAAGCTAAATGATCCTTGCTATGACCTTCTTAAAACAAGTTGAGGAAGACCGGAATAGACAAGGAGATGAAGGGAGGTCGAGAGGACATGAAAGGATGAGGAGAGAACATTGGTCCTGTTAGGGTCCTCTCCAACATGGTTAACTAGAACACAGTATAGGCTATTGACTGACCTCCTTGTTCATCCACATGCATGAACACCATGTCCTCATTGGCTGACAAGATAGAATAGAACTCCTCGTGGCCAACCGGAGGCAGCTGAGCCATGTTCCACTCCTCCCCCTGGTTAGTCGACACATGGATCATCCTCAGAGTGCCCTGGGTGAGGGAGGCAGAGTGAGAGAGTGAGATACAGACAGAAAGAGAAACAGAGAGAGAGAGACAGAGAGACACACAGAGAGAGAGAGAGACACAGAGAGATGCAAAGATAGCCAGAGACAGAGACAGCACGAGGGAATGAGAAAGAGAAAGAAAGTGAGAGAGAGATGGTATCAGCTAGGCCTTAGGCTTAAAGAACAAGCTCACATACAAAACATTTGCAAACTAACACACACACTCACACACACGTAAACAAGTACACCACACACACTCATACTTACAGTTCCAGTCATAACAGAAGCAAACAGGAACTTTCCGCCCAGGCCAAAGGAGAAGATTTTAATGGCAACAGTCTTGATGGTCTTCCCGTAGTCTGCAGTCTTCCTCAAGTCTAGCATCCCCCTTTCATCTGAGAGAGAGAGAGAGAGAGAGAGAGAGAGAGAGAGAGCGAGAGAGAGAAAAGAGTGCATTTGACTGTAATTGATTTATTTATGTCGGTCTGTCACGAGAGACTATGAAATAATTTTCAAGTTTATTAGCTATTTGAATGGATGTCAGTGTCACTCACTGCAGGATCCATTGAGGTTGGTCGTAAAGAATATGTTACTGTCCATCCCCCTGGAAACAGAGAAGACAAGCTGTCACCCACACATTACTGTACAGAATCTAGCCATTATAAACATTTACAAGCAGTCACCTCACGTTACTGTACAGAATCTAGCCTTTAAAAAACATTTACAAGCAGTCACCTCACGTTACTGTACAGGATCTAGCCTTTATAAACATTTACAAGCAGTCACCTCACGTTACTGTACAGGATCTAGCCTTTATAAACATTTACAAGCAGTCACCTAACATTACTGTACAGAATCTAGCCTTTATAAACATTTACAAGCAGTCACCTAACATTACTGTACATAATCTAGCCTTTATAAACATTTACAAGCAGTCACCTCACGTTACTGTACAGAATCTAGCCTTTGGAAACATTTACAAAATCAGCCAATCATGTTTTGCTGTAAGTACAGCACCGTGGTCAATGTTTTCAAACTATAGTGGAATGAAATATGACCTTGTTTAGGATATACTTTGGGACACACTGGTAACAGTTGAAAATGCGCTGCTCCTGCTGTACTAAAAAGGACCTCTGTGACGTGATTCATCATCTTCGTGCTAATTGTCATGGTGCCACATGCCTATGGTTAGTTTACCACACGCCCCGTCCCGCAGGCTGTTAGAGCCGTGCCCTTCTCAAATAGGTACTTTGCTTCCAACGGTTCCATTGTGAGGATCTTCAGAATCTCTTCATTGTCCTAGTTAGTTGAGCTTGACCTATTTTCCTATCAAGGTTAGGTTTCAAGGGACTGGGAAGAGAGGCTGGGTGGCGTGATGTCGCTGTATGTGTGCGTGTGTGTGCGTGTGTGTGCGTGTGTGTGTGTGTATGTCTGCCTGCCTGCCTCGGTGTGTGTGTACTCAACACTCTTGGTGCCACAGCATTAAAAAGTGAACCAGCGAAGGTAAACAAACACTCACAGCTAGTACCCACGCCCTTTCATCACAGCTAGTACCAACCACCCTTTCATCACAGCTAGTACCCACCACCCTTTCATCACAGCTAGTACCCACGCCCTTTCATCACAGCTAGTACCCACGCCCTTTCATCACAGCTAGTACCCACGCCCTTTCATCACAGCTAGTACCAACCACCCTTTCATCACAGCTAGTACCCACGCCCTTTCATCACAGCTAGTACCCACCACCCTTTCATCACAGCTAGTACCCACGCCCTTTCATCACAGCTAGTACCCACCACCCTTTCATCACAGCTAGTACCAACCACCCTTTCATCACAGCTAGTACCCACGCCCTTTCATCACAGCTAGTACCCACGCCCTTTCATCACAGCTAGTACCCACCGCCCTTTCATCACAGCTAGTACCCACCACCCTTTCATCACAGCTAGTACCCACGCCCTTTCATCACAGCTAGTACCCACGCCCTTTCATCACAGCTAGTACCCACGCCCTTTCATCACAGCTAGTACCAACCACCCTTTCATCACAGCTAGTACCAACCACCCTTTCATCACAGCTAGTACCAACCACCCTTTCATCACAGCTAGTACCCACGCCCTTTCATCACAGCTAGTACCCACGCCCTTTCATCACAGCTAGTACCCACGCCCTTTCATCACAGCTAGTACCCACGCCCTTTCATCACAGCTAGTACCCACCACCCTTTCATCACAGCTAGTACCAACCGCCCTTTCATCACAGCTAGTACCCACGCCCTTTCATCACAGCTAGTACCCACGCCCTTTCATCACAGCTAGTACCGACGCCCTTTCATCACAGCTAGTACCAACCACCCTTTCATCACAGCTAGTACAGACTTGGCCCATAGAACACCTAGTCAAACACTTACTAACAAAGGGCTTGGCCCAGAGAACACCTAGTCAAACATTAACTAACATAACTGCAATTCCAGTTTCCTGCCTGCTTTTACTGTTTGCATGGTGCCCTGACAACAGTGGGGGAAGTATTGGATGTTTATTCAACACACTCAGGGGTGAAAGTAGATGTAATTTCTTCCCGGTACGGGACAATCCTACGTGTGTATGAGCCTGTATGAGATCTCTGTGGGCCTAGTCGTAAAGATTTATCATTAAACGTTTAAACTGTATTACCTTTTACTGCCTTGGCAAAATTTCAGTGTTCTCATCTAAACACGTCACATTTTGGAGCGTAGGCTATACCACAAGTTTTCAAGTCCATTCGCTCATTTTTCATGCCTCTGACATGCAGTAATGATAAATAATAATGATAAATAGTTCTGATAAATAGTCATTATAAATAATAATAATAAATAGTAGTGATAAAGCATAATAAAAAATAAATAGTAATGATAAATAATAATAATAAATAGTAATGATAAAGAATAACAATAAATAGTAATGATTAATAATAAATAGTAATGATTAATAATAAATAGTAATGATTAATAATAATAAAGAATAACGATAAATAGTAATGATAAAGAATAACAATAAATAGTAATGATTAATAATAAATAGTAATGATTAATAATAATAATAAATAGTAATGATTAATAATAATAAAGAATAACGATAAATAGTAATGATAAAGAATAACAATAAATAGTAATGATTAATAATAAATAGTAATGATTAATAATAAATAGTAATGATTAATAATAAATAGTAATGATAAATAATAATAATAAATAGTAATGATTAATAATAATAAAGAATAACGATAAATAGTAATGATAAAGAATAACAATAAATAGTAATGATTAATAATAAATAGTAATGATTAATAATAAATAGTAATGATAAATAATAATAATAAATAGTAATGATTAATAATAATAAAGAATAACGATAAATAGTAATGATAAAGAATAACAATAAATAGTAATGATTAATAATAAATAGTAATGATAAATAATAATAATAATAATAATAATAATAATAACAATAAATAGTAATGATTAATAATAAATAGTAATGATAAATAATAATAATAATAAATAGTAATGATTAATAATAAAGAATAACGATAAATAGTAATGATAAATAATAATAATAAATAGTAATGATAAATAATAATAATAAATAGTAATGATTAATAATAATACATAATAATGATAAAGAATAACAATAAATAGTAATGATAAATAATAATAATAATAAATAGTAATGATAAATAATAATAAATAATAACAATAAACAGTAATGATTAATAATAATAAATGATAGTAATAATATTAATAAATAGTAATGATTAATAATAATAAATAGTAATGATAAATAATAGTAATGATTAATAATAATAATAATAATAAATAGTAATGATAAATAATAGTAATGATTAATAATAATAATAAATAGTAATGATAAATAATAGTAATGATTAATAATAATAAATATTAATGATAAATAATAGTAATGATTAATAATAATAATAATATTAATAAATAGTAATGATTAATAATAATAAATAGTAATGATAAATAATAGTAATGATTAATAATAATAATAATAATAATAATAATAATAATAATAATAATAAATAGTAATGATAAATAATAATAATAAATAGTAATGATAAAGAATAACAATAAATAGTAATGATTAATAATAAATAGTAATGATTAATAATAAATAGTAATGATTAATAATAATAAAGAATAACGATAAATAGTAATGATAAAGAATAACAATAAATAGTAATGATTAATAATAAATAGTAATGATTAATAATAATAATAAATAGTAATGATTAATAATAATAAAGAATAACGATAAATAGTAATGATAAAGAATAACAATAAATAGTAATGATTAATAATAAATAGTAATGATTAATAATAAATAGTAATGATTAATAATAAATAGTAATGATAAATAATAATAATAAATAGTAATGATTAATAATAATAAAGAATAACGATAAATAGTAATGATAAAGAATAACAATAAATAGTAATGATTAATAATAAATAGTAATGATTAATAATAAATAGTAATGATAAATAATAATAATAAATAGTAATGATTAATAATAATAAAGAATAACGATAAATAGTAATGATAAAGAATAACAATAAATAGTAATGATTAATAATAAATAGTAATGATAAATAATAATAATAATAATAATAATAATAATAATAATAATAACAATAAATAGTAATGATTAATAATAAATAGTAATGATAAATAATAATAATAATAAATAGTAATGATTAATAATAATAAAGAATAACGATAAATAGTAATGATAAATAATAATAATAAATAGTAATGATAAATAATAATAATAAATAGTAATGATTAATAATAATACATAATAATGATAAAGAATAACAATAAATAGTAATGATAAATAATAATAATAATAAATAGTAATGATAAATAATAATAAATAATAACAATAAACAGTAATGATTAATAATAATAAATGATAGTAATAATATTAATAAATAGTAATGATTAATAATAATAAATAGTAATGATAAATAATAGTAATGATTAATAATAATAATAATAATAATAAATAGTAATGATAAATAATAGTAATGATTAATAATAATAATAATAATAAATAGTAATGATAAATAATAGTAATGATTAATAATAATAAATATTAATGATAAATAATAGTAATGATTAATAATAATAATAATATTAATAAATAGTAATGATTAATAATAATAAATAGTAATGATAAATAATAGTAATGATTAATAATAATAATAATAATGATAAATAATAGTAATGATTAATAATAATAATAATAATAAATAGTAATGATAAATAATAATAAATAGTAATGATTAATAATAATAAATATTAATGATTAATAATAAATAGTAATGATAAATAATAAAAATAGTAATGATAAATAATAATAAATAGTAATGATAAATAATAAATATTAATGATAAATAATAAATAATAATAAATAGTAATGATAAATAATAATAAATAGTAATGATAAATAATAATAAATAGTAATGATAAATAATAAATAGTAATGATAAATAATAAATATTAATGATAAATAATAAATAATAATAAATAGTAATGATAAATAATAATAAATAGTAATGATAAATAATAATAAATAGTCATGATAAATAATAATAAATAGTAATGATAAATAATAAATATTAATGATAAATAATAATAATAAATAGTAATGATAAAGAATATTATAAATAATAATGAATAATAATAATAATAATAAAGAATAATAATAAATAGTAATGATAAATAATAATAAATAGTAATGATAAATAATAATAAATAGTAATGATAAATAATAATAATAATAAATAGTAATGATAAATAATAAATATTAATGATAAATAATAATAATAAATAGTAATGATAAATAATAAATATTAATGATAAATAATAATAATAAATAGTAATGATAAAGAATATTATAAATAATAATGAATAATAATAATAAATAGTAATGAAAGAATAATAAAAAGTAATGATAAATAATAATAGTAATGATGAAGAATATTATAAATAATAATGAATAATTATAATGATAAATAGTCATGATAAATAATAATAAATAATAATAATGATAAACAATAATGATAAATAGTAAATAATAATAATAATAATAAATAGTAATGATAAATAATAATAAATAGTCATGATAAAGAATAATGATAAATAATAATGATGAATAATAATGATAAATAATAATGATGAATAATAATGATAAATAATAATGGTGTTCAAGCCCACAGTTGTCTTGACATTGTGTTGTAGTTATTGTGATCAGCTCATGTTTCACCTGTATAGCGCACCCCACTATCTCTTTTCCTGGAACGCCGTACCGGAACCTAACACCTTACTTTGACCCCTGAACATACTAAATATAAAACTAAAATCGGCTCGCTGCCAGAGGGAGAAGAGGTCAAGCAAACATCATTCCACCAAATCAACCTCAGGGACTCTGAGCTGCAGATAGAGAGGGAATGAACATTCAGTACAGTCTACATAACAATAGTGGTCATTCTAGGAAATCAAAACAGACAATGAACAATGGTACAACTGGCTGCTAATAGATCCTATATATTCACAGTTGAAATCGGAAGTTTACATACACTTAGGTTGGAGTCATTAATACTAGTTTTTTCAAACACTCCACATATTTCTTGTTAACAAACTATAGTTTTGGCAAGTCGGTTAGGACATCTACTTTGTGCATGACAAGTAATTTTTCCAACAATTGCTTACAGACAGATTATTTCACTTATTATTCACTGTATCACAATTCCAGTGGGTTAGAGGTTTACATACACTAAATTGACTGTGCCTTTAAACAGCTTGAAAAATTCCAGAAAATGATGTCATGGCTTTAGAAGCTTCTGATAGGCTAATTAACATCATTTGAGTCAATTGGAGGTGTACCTGTGGATGTATTTCAAGGCCTACCTTCAAACTCAGTGCCTCTTTACTTGACATCATGGGGAAATCAAAAGAAATCAGCCAAGACCTAAAAAAAAAAAATTGTAGACCTCCACAAGTCTGGTTCATCCTTGGGAGCAATTTCCAAACGCCTGAAGGTACCACGTTCATTTGTACAAACAATAGTACACAAGTATAAACACCATGGGACCACGCAGCCGTCATACCGCTCAGGAAGGAGACGCGTTCTGTCTCCTAGAGATTAACGTACTTTGGTGTAAAAAGTGCAAATCAAGAAATGTCCTCTGGTCTGACAAAAATAGAACTGTTGGGCCATAATGACCATAGTTATGTGGCCATCACAAAGCCCTGACCTCAATCCTATAGAACATTTGTGGGCAGAACTGAAAAAGCGTGTGCGAGCAAGGAGGCCTACAAACCTGACTCAGTTACACCAGCTCTGTCGGGAGGAATGGGCCAAAATTCACCCAACATATAGTGGGAAGCTTGTGGAAGGCTACACAAAACATTTGACCCAAGTTAAACAATTTAAAGGCAATGATACCACATACTAATTAAGTGTATGTAAACTTCTGACCCACTGGGAATGTGATGAAAGAAATAAAAGCTGTAATAAATAATTCTCTACTATTATTCCGACATTTCACATTCTTAAAATAAAGTGGTGATCCTAACTGACCTAAGACAGGGATTTTTTACTAGGATTAAATGTCAGGAATTGTCAGAAACTGAGTTTAAATGTATTTGGCTAAGGTGTATGTAAACTTCCGACTTTAACTGTATATAAAAAAAAAATAACTCTTACCCTGTGGCAGCCATGTAAGGATGGGGTCTTCTGCTAACTCTACTCTTAATATATTTACCTAAAATGTTGTCTCTTACCATTTGGCCAGACACACCATGTCGTGGATTTTCCTCCAGTTCTCTCCAAAGTCCTCAGACAGCCAGAGTTCATTCTGTAAAAGGGTTAACAAGGGTATTCAAAATGCCTATATTGCCATATATACATACACACAACAAAAGATAATGGCCGCCAGTAATGTTCTCTAGTTTTGTTTGGATTCCCACAACTCGACTCTCCACCTCTGACACAGACCTGCTATTGAGTCAGGCCTGCTATTGAGTCAGGCCTGCTATTGAGTCAGATCATGAAGGGATTTAGAGGGTCTTCACACTTAAGACTTTTTGCTAAAATACCCTCGGCTACACAAGTTGCGAACGTGTCACGTCTCTTGACACCCGATTCGGTCGCATATTTAACAAAATATTTCGCTGTGCGACCAGGAATTTTATTTTGGGAGCACAGTACAACTAGAAAATAAATCTCACAGATAATAACTATTGTGATAAGGCTTCCCTGTACCATCGTTTCAGAGGGCCTTAGAGAAACAAGTGAGTACAGATTTCGATAGCATCATTGTTGCACCATTACTACAGCGAAAACAGCTTACTTCTAAGCCAACCATTGTCAAAAGATCTGACTCATATTACCGGCACCAAACTTGTATCTTCCTATAGCGCATTTAAAACATTCGTAAACCATGTCATGGGCCGTTCTAAATCTACTCGCGCATCGTTAACACAGATTCGTATAAACAATTTAGGTTTTTATAATAAATGTATGTCTTTACAGTGTTATGTAATAGTTTTAGAGCACAACATGTCCTTCAAAAGTAGATAGAATTCATACAGGCCCAATATAGACTGAATCTCAATCCATTGAAAAAAAAAAAATTCTGGTGCTCCTAAATTTCATGTGGTGCTCCTTACTTTGTTAAGTTGGAAGCACCAGTACTACCAATGAATTTGTTTAAATTTAGAGCCCTGCTCATCCAAAAGTTGTATTAAATAAATAAAAAAATCCTCAGCAATCAACACACAATAGCTTATAATGACATCACAATACCCCATAATTAAAAAAGAGAAAAACAGGTTTAGACATTTTAGCAAATGTATAAAACAGAAATACCTTATTTACATAAGTATTCAGACACGTTGCTACGAGACTCGAAATTGAGCTCAGGTGCATCCTGTTTCCATTGACCATCCTTGAGATGTTTCTACAACTTGATTTGAGTCCACACACCTGTCTATATAAGGTCCCACAGTTAACAGTGCATGTCAGAGCAAAAACCAAGCCACAAGGTTGAAGGAATTGTCTGTAGAGTTCCGAGACAGGATTGTGTCGAGGCACAGATCCGGGGAAGGGTACCAAAACATTTCTGCAGCATTGAAGGTCCCCAAGAATACAGTGACCTCCATTCATTCTTAAATGGAAGAAGTTTGGAACCACCAAGACTCTTATTAGAGCTGGCCGTCTGGCCAAACTGAACAATCGGGGGAGAAGGGGTAGTGCAAGGGGCGTAACTACAGTCCCTGGTTCTAATCTAGGCTGCATCACATCCAGCAGTGATTGGGAGTCTCATAGGGCAGCGCACAATTGGCCCAGTGTCATCCGGGTTTGGCCGGTGTAGGCCGTCATTGTAAATAACAATTTGTTCTTAACGGACTTGCCTAGTTAAATAAAAGTTCAATAATGTATTAAAAAAAATTATAAAAAAGGCCGTTGGTCAGGGAGGTGACCAAGAACCCGGTGGTCACTCTGACAGAGCTCCAGAGTTCCTCTGTGGAGATGGGAGAATCTTCCAGAAGGACAACCATTTCTGCAGCACTCTACCAATCAGGCCTTTATGGTAGAGTGGCCAGACGGAAGCCACTCCTCAGTAAAAGGCACATGATAGCCCGCTTGGAGTTTGCCAGAAGGCACCTAAAGGACTCTCAGACCATGAGAAACAAGATTCTCTGATCTGATGGCCTGAATGCCGAGCATCACGTCTGGAGGAAACCTGGCACTATCCCTAAGGTGAAGCATGGTGGTGGCAGACTCATGCTGTTGGGATGTTTCTCAGCAGCAAGGACTGGGAGACTAGTTAGGATCGAGGCAAAGATGAACGGCGCAAAGTACAGAGAGATTCTTGATGAAAACCTGCTCCAGAGCTCTCAGGACCTCAAACAGATTAAATTGAAGACAGACGGAAACTCCGAACAGCTGTGTGGAATGGAAGAAGGCCGGCAGAAATGTGATGTCACTGAAAAAAAATACTGTCTTCTGTAACTGTGATAAAGCAGGTTAAAACAGTGGATATTTTGCATTTTTTAAATTATTTTGATGTGATATGAAAGTCAAGGGCTTTATGTTTCTAGAATCGTATCACAATTGAGAATCGATTCATGTTTCGATGGAGTATTTAGCTGATTTGGCTGCCAGAGCCAGTCTACCTCTGAACCATATTACACTATTGAATAATGTAACCAAACATAATACACTCTTGAATAATGCAACAATTCAAGTATGTGCAGACAATTAAAGGGTTTATTTTCTTGTCCGTACACATTAAATTAGCTGACAATAAATATGTAAATGTTTTTTAAATTTTTTATTATAACAATTTGCTGACAAGACACAGCTAACTCCTGCTAGATAGCTACAGTGCCTTCAGAAAGTATTCATACCCCTTCACTTATTCCACATTTTGTTGTGTTACAGCCCAAATTTAAAATGGATTAAATTGAGATATTTTAATAATATATATTATTATTATTATTATAATAAACATTTTTTTGGGGGGGGGGGGCCCCAGAGCAAGGCCGGGGGCCCACGGGCTTGGATTGTTAAATTGTTTGTGCTTACGGGCTAGTGGCTACTGTGATACGGTAAATTTGAGCTGCGACTCAAGAATGTCACGTTTCCAGACACAACAAAAGTTAAGGAAAGGATGTAATGTGATTTGGCCACTCCTCAGACTCTCCTTCATCTCTCGTAGAGGGAATAAGGCCTTAGATAAAGAAGTTCTGAACAGCTCGTCAATCCTGAGCGCTACATCACGTGAGGCTGGCCAGACGACAGGTGTGTAAAGGTACTGATAACTTGTGTGTGCTGATGGGTCTGGGTGTTAGGAGAAGGAAGAATATGCACCCCCCCCCCCCCACTCACAGTGTTGCTGATGACCAGGAGAACGTTGGCGTCTCTGGGGTTGTATATCATCTGCATCAGGGGGTTGAAGGGAAGGTCCTGCTGCTCAAAGCTGTTCCCAAAGTCTCTGGAGATAAAGATACGAGAGCCCAGTCTGCCAGACACATCACCTGTCAGGATCACCTGGGAGGAGCAGGAAAGGCAAACCAAATTAACTCCTAGAACTAATAGGAACATTGAACAGCCTTTAGCTACATATGGAGACATCCCATATTATAAGCTTAGAAACGTAACAAAGCTTTCAGTAAAAGTGTTGCCATTATTTTCAGAAATGTTTCTTATAGGACATGCCATGAACACGTAAGCCAGTTCACAGGTTTTAAACACGAAACGCGTCTTACCTTCCCAGAGTTCTCTGGTCCGATGGCGATGCCGAACTCTGTCCGGATGAAAGTGTTGTTGATGAGGTTTGTGACGTCCTGGAATGACTTCCCATAGTTCTCACTGGGGAGGTAAAGAAGGAGGTGAGGCGGTCAAACAGGACACTTTCTTGTCCAAATACACTTTTAATATTTAACTAGTTGTCAGCTCAAATAATATCTGTATTCTTCCGACATAACTGGTGGTGAATCAGTCTGACCGAATCGCAACATGAAGAACCCTTACCTTCGATAGAGTTTAGACTGACCGAATCTCAACATGAAGAACGGCACCTGGAATGTTGTCAGAGCCAGGATGACCTGTAGAGAACAAGTCCAGCTTAAGGACTAGTATAAACTGTGTGGTTCGAGCCCTGAATGCTGATTGGCTGAAAGCTGTAGTATGTATGTGAGACCGTATACCAAGGGTATGGCAAAACATGTATTTCTACTAATCTAATTACGTTGGTAACCAGTTTATAACAGCAACAAGGTAGGTAACTCGGGGACGGTGGTCTATGGCCAATATACCACGGCTAAGAGCTGTATTGGCCATATATCACACACCCGTCGGGCCTTGCTGCTTTAGTAAAGAACACCTGTATTCCATCAATGGGTTTGAGACACTGGTTTGACATAATGATCATTTAAAATCAGCACATAATTAGGACAGAATGGAACAAGGTAAAACTCACCCCGGTGGCGTCTCCAACCCAGGCCAGTGACACGGACCCACTCAGGTCATTGAAGGAATACTGAGAAGAAAAAGCGAGATTGTCAAGAATAAAACAGTTGAAGTTGGAAGTTTACATGCACCTTAGCCAACTACTTTTAAACTCAGTTTCACAATTCCTGACAATTAATCCAAGTAACAATTTCCTGTCTTAGGTCAGTTAGGATCACCACTTCATTTTAAGAATGTGAAATGTCAGAATAATGGTAGAGAGCTTTTATTTCTTTCACCACATTCCCAGTGGGTCAGAAGTTTACATACACTCAATTAGGATTTGGTAGCATTGCCTTTAAGTTGTTTAACTTGAGTCAAATGTTTCAGGTAGCCTTCCACAAGCTTCCCACAATAAGTTGGGTGAATTTTGGCCCATTCCTCCTGACAGAGCTGGTGTAACTGACTCAGGTTTGTAGGCCTCCTAGCTCACACAGACTTTTTCTGTTCTGCCCACAAATTTTCTATAGGATTGAGGTCAGGGCTTTGTGATGGCCACTCCAATACCTTGACTTTGTTGTCCTTAAGCCATTTTGCCACAACTTTGGAAGTATGCTTGGGGTCATTGTCCATTTGGAAGACCCATTTGTGACCAAGTAACTTCCTGACTGATGTCTTGAGATGTTTCTTCAATATATCCACATCATTTTCCGTCCTCATGATGCCATCTATTTTGTGAAGTGCACCAGTCCCTCCTGCAGCAAAGCACCCCCACAACATGATGCTGCCACCTCCGTGCTTTAAGGTTGGGATGGTGTTCTTCGACTTGCAAGCCTCCCCCTTTTTCCTCCAAACATAATGATGGTCATTATGGCCAAACAGTTCTATTTTTGTTTCATCAGACCAGAGGACATTTCTCCAAAAAGTACGATCTTTGTCCCCATGTGCAGTTGCAAACCGTAGTCTGGCTTTTTTATGGCGGTTTTGGAGCAGTGGCTTCTTCCTTTCTGAGCAGCCTTTCAGGTTATGTCGATATAGGACTTGTTTTACTGTGGATATAGATACCTTTGTACCGGTTTCCTCCAGCATCTTCACAAGGTCCTTTGCTGTTGTTCTGGGATTGATTTGCACTTTTCACACCAAAGTACGTTCATCTCTAGGAGACAGAACGTGTCTCCTTCCTGAGCGGTATGACGGCTGCGTGATCCCATGGTGTTTATACTTGCGTACTATTGTTTGTACAGATGAACGTTGTACCTTCAGGCATTTGGAAATTGCTCCCAAGGATGAACCAGACTTGTGGAGGTCTACAATTGTTTTCTGAGGTCTTGGCTGATTTCTTTTGATGTCAAGCAAAGAAGCACTGAGTTAGAAGGTAGGCCTTGAAATACATCCACAGGTACACGTCCAATTGACTCAAATGATGTCAAATAGCCTATCAGAAGCTTCTAAAGCCATGAAATCACTTTCTGGAATTTTCCAAGCTGTTTAGAGGCACAGTCAACTTAGTGTATGTAAACTTCTGACCCACTGGAATTGTGATACAGTGAATTATAAGTGAAATAGTCTGTCTGTAAACAATTGTTGGAACAATTATTTGTGTCATGCACAAAGTAGATGTCCTAACCGACTTGCCCAAGCTATAGTTTGTTAACAAGAAATTTGTGAAGTGGTTGAAAAAAAAAGAGTTAATGACTCAGTGTATGTAAATGTCCGACTTCAACTGTGTACATATATAGGATCTGTAACTAAAAGGAAGGAAGCCATCACATTAGTTATAGGGTGTGTACTACAGGAGAGGTTTTTAGGCGTGATCTTGAAAATTAACTGCAGAAGATCTAATTACGTAATAAGGATATACACCACATGACCAAAATATCTTGCTCTGACTGGAATATACAACACATGACCAACATATCTTGTTCTGACTGGCAGCACGTTGTCCATCTGGAATATACACTACATTACCAAAAGTATGTGGACACCTGCTCGTCAAACATCTCATTCCAAAATCATGGGCATTAATATGGAGTTGATCCCCCCCTTTGCTGCCATAACAGCCTCTACTCTTCTGGGAAACCTTTCCACTAGATGTTGGAACATTGCTGCGGGGACTTGCTTCCATTCTGCCACAAGAGCATTAGTGAAGTCGGGCACTGATGTTGGGAAATTAGGCCTGGCTTTGCAGTCGGCGTTCCAATTTATCCCAAAGGTGTTCGATGGGATTGAGGTCAGGGCTCTGTGCAAGTCAGTCAAGTTCTTCCACACCAATCTCGACAATACCTTTCTGTATGGACCTTGCTTTGTAGACAGGGGCATTGTCATGCTGAAACAGTTGCCACAAGGTTGGAAGCACACAATCATCTAGAATGTCATTATATGCTGTAGCGTTAAGATTTCCATTCACTGGAACTAAGGGGTCTAGCCCGAACCATGAAAAACAGCCCCAGACCATTATTCCTCCTCCACCAAACTTTACAGTTGGCACTATGCTTTCGGGCAGGTAGCGTTCTCCTGGCATCCACCAAACACAGATTAGTCCGTCAGACTGCCAGATAGTGAAGCGTAATTCATCAATCCAGAGAACGCGTTTCAACTGCTCCAGAATCCAATGGCGGCGAGCTTTACACCACTCCAGCCGATGCTTGGCATTGCGCATGGTGATCTTAGGCTTGTGTGCAGCTGCCCGGCCATGGAAACCCATTTCATGAAGCTCCCAACGAACAGTTCTTGTGCTGACGTTGCTTCCAGAGGCAGTTTGGAACTCAGTTGTGAGTGTTGCAATCAAGGATCCATTTTTACGTGTTACGCGCTTCAGCAGTTGGCGGTCCCGTTCTGTGAGCTTGTGTGGTCTACCACTTCGCAGCTGAGCCGTTGTTGCTCCTAGACGTTTCCACTTCACAATAACAGCACTTACAGCTAACCGGGGCAGCTCTAGCAGGGGTAGAAATTTGACAAACTGTCTTGTTGGAAAGGTGGCATCTTTTTGACGATGTCACGTCTAAAGTCACTGAGCTCTTCAGTAAGGCCATTCTAATGCCAATGTTTGTCTATGGAGATTGCATGGCTGTGTGCTCTATTTTATCCACCTGTCAGCAACGGGTGTGGCTGCAACTGGTGTGGCTGCAACGGGTGTGGCTGAAATAGCCAAATCCACTAATTTGAAAGGGTGTCAACATACTTTTGTGTGTATATATATATATATATATATATATATATATATATATATATATATATATATAGTGTATTAAAGTTATACGCATAATCTAATTTTATAAAGTGCCCAAATGGCTATGTAACATAAGTATTATGCATGTTTGTGTGTGTGCACAAGTGAACATAACGGCCTTTCCCCTCCCTACTGCTGTACCATGCCTCTGCCTCACACTCTCTAGATCCACAAGTGTTACAAAGCATCACATGTAGACACTAGAGAGTGTTACAAAGCCAAGCACCGCTAATCCCTAGCTTGTAGAACCAGACCAGTAAGCCTTGGATCAAAATGTCCTCACAGTAGGAGGCTGCACTATAGTACAACTAGTCCCAACTGTCAATCAACTGTCAAATCCTCTTTAGAAGAAGAGTCAAACATACAAGTACTTTAACCTAAATTACAAAAAATGACATGTTGTTTTCCTTATGACAGCAATCCATGCTTTGGTTTAGTTTACCTGGCACTGTATCTACATGCTTATGTTTTAGCAGTTGTGGCATACATCCAATCAAAGTCCTGGCTGGTACCGATATTAGCATTTTTGTCCATATCATCCGAAAGGATTTAAAAAATTGATTGTGAAGCTCAACAAAGTCACTTATAGATGATTTGAAAATGATGCATGAAAAAAACTAAAATCCTAATATGACTTGTATGGTGGGATTTGTGCCACAACTGCTAAAACGTTAGCATGTGGAAACAGTGCCAGGGAAATTAAACCAAAAGCATAGATTTATGACCGGAGCTGCTGGTCCTGCTAGCTAGCTAGAATAAGATACTTAAACTCTTAATCTCATCAAGCAGTTACTCTACTCTAACTCTTTCACTATGTGGACATTCATAGGATTAGGCCCAGGTCACATCCAGGCAGCCCTAGCGATAAACCAGACCTGGGTTCAAATACTACTTGAAATCATTTCATCTGTGCATGATTCAGATTGCCTGCTGCAATGGAACCAATAGAATAGTTCCAGAAGTGCACCTGGCACTCCAGGCAAACTCTCAAAGTATTTAATAGATTTGAAATATTTCAAATAGTATTTAACCCCAGGTCTGCTATAAACTGCAGTGGGAACTATGCTGTAAGGTTCCCAAACAGGAGTATGTTGGACCTATGGAGGAAATTTAGGTTGAGCCTCTTGGAATTCTGCCTTCAGTCTTTAGGGTTCTTCCAAAATAGGACCCTATTCACTATAACCTTCACTACTTTTGACCAGAACTCATAGGAGAAAGTGTGGCATTTGGGACACAACGTTTAGTCTCTAGATTACCCATAATCCTGGCTTTGGCTTCAAGGTCTGGCTGGGACAGAGAAACTATCCAAAGTCTATGGCTTTGGACAGGCTAGATGAATGGCGTTAGATCTGAAACTATGGCAATCATTATCAGTGCATGACTCTTAAGAAAATCTGACATGATACTGTATGTACAGGAATGAATCCATTCATTATGTTTTGGGAAGCTCATAATTACTAAGTGGTCATTGTTTGTCCTATTCACGGTTGGTTCAGCGATCCACAAGTTGTTGCCAAGGACTGACTATAAAGCTGATTGTTCATTGTCAGAGGTTAACTAGGGTGCAGGAAGAGGTGTCCCTACTCTTTCCCCTAATGGCCTGGTGTTTCATCAGATGTTAACTAGGGTGCGGGAGGGAGTGTCCCTACTCTTTCCACTCAGGGCCTGGTGTTACCACTTCTGAATCATGTCAAGCTTCCTCATGTGTGATGTAGCCAACGTGCAATAACACATTCATACGTAGGAGGAAGGTATTATTTTAGAAGAAAGCGTATCTTATAAGTTCCTACTAAAATGTTTATACTAAAATGCAATTTGTTGTTACTTGCTAGAAGGTAATGAAGGACGGCGCTAAGGACTATCAAGAACAGGACATACACACATTCTTATCAGGAACTACCAACTAAAATCAACAAGGTGTCTGTGGTAAGCTGTACGTTCGACTGAATAGACCACAGATGTATTGGGTAAGACGTTGTTAAATTGGTGTACTCTATCCTGTGTTAACACAGCCAGATAGTAATATAGCCCTGTTTCAAGAACATCTGGTGATCTGAAATTAGACGGCGTTCTAAGGAAGAGCTGGCTACAGGGTGTTTGAGGACAACATCGTTAAGAAAGGCAGTCTGCAGCATGTTCATGATCTACAGTGCATTCGGAAAGTATTCAGACCCCTTGACATTTCCCACATTTTGTTAGGTTACAGCCTGATTCTAAAATGGATTAAATTAAATTTTTTCCCTCATCAATCTACACACAATACCCCCTAATGACAAAGCAAAAACTGTTTTTTTTTTTACATTTTAAAAAACTGAAATATCACATTGACATAAGTATTCAGACCCTTTACTCAGTACTTTGTTGAAGCACCTTTGGCAGCGATTACAGCCTCGAGTCTTCTTGGGTATGACGCTACAAGCTTGGCACACCTGTATTTGGGGAGTTTCTCCCATTCTTCTCTGCAGATCCTCTCAAACAGATCCTCTCATCCTCTCAAACTTTCAGGTCTCTCCAGAGATGGTCGATCGGGTTCAAGTCCGGGGTCTGGCTGGGCCACTCAAGGACATTCAGAGGCTTGTCCCGAAGCCACTCCTAAGTTCTTGGCTGTGTGCTTAGGATCGTTGTCCTGTTGGAAGGTGAACCTTCGCCCCAGTCTGAGGTCCTGAGCGCTCTGGAGCAGGTTTTCGTCAAGGATCTCTCTGTACTTTGTTTCGTTTACCTTTGCCTTCATCGTGACTAGTCTCCCAGTCCCTGCCGCTGAAAAACATCCCCACAGCATGACGCTGCCACCACCATGCTTCACCGTAGGGATAGTGCCAGGTTTCCTCCAGACGTGACGCTTGGCATTCAGGCCAAAGAGTTCAATCTTGGTGTCATCAGACCAGAGAATCTTGTTTCTCATGGTCTGAGAGTCTTCAGGTGCCTTTTGGCAAACTCTAAGTGGGCTGTCATGTGCCTTCTACTGAGTGGCTTCCGTCTGGCCACTCTATCATAAAGGCCTGATTGGTGGAGTGCTACAGAGATGGTTGTCCTTCTGGAAGGTTCTCCCATCTCCACAGAGGAACTCTAGAGCTCTGTCAAGAGTGACCATTGGGTCCTTCTCCCCCGGTTGCTCAGTTTGGCCGGGCGGCCAGCTCTAGGAAGAGTCTTGGTGGTTCCAAACTTCTTCCACATGTTTTGGTACCCTTCCCCAGATCTGTGCCTTGACAGGTGTGTGCCCTTCCAAATCATGTCCAATCAATTGAATTTACCACATATAAACTCCAATCAAGTTGTAGAAACATCAAGGATGATCAATGTATAGTCAAAAACCTAGGAATATGGGCCTACTCCTAATTCTCATCAGTTCTGCCAAGTAGCCTATTGTAAATGTCAGATGTGCTCTCAGAAGCAGAAACAGTTGCTTATATAAACAACCAAACACACCCTTCCCCTATATGCCTAGCCTATTACCATTCTAGAAAAACATGTTTGCCTATTTTACCATCCAGACACACTGAGCCAGAAAATGAGAACAAGGTAGCCTGAGCTACAGTATGAACTACAGGTTTTGCATGTGTGTATTTGATAACCTAAATGCCTAACAACTAAACTCACACCTGGTGACATCAGTACTTTCTTGAAAATACCCTCCATAGACTACACAGGATATGACATACCCTCCATAGACTACACAGGATATGACATACCCTCCATAGACTACACAGGATATGACATACCCTCCATAGACTACACAGGATATGACATACCCTCCATAGACTACACAGGATATGACATACCCTCCATAGACTACACAGGATATTTTACCATTTATTCTAGAGTAAATGAAAACAAGTTAGCAGGCCACGTAATTTGTAGTATTAAGTACACCACCATCATTCCATGAATGACCTAACTATCAAACATACTCTAGGTTACAACTATTGTCTATAGCTCACATAGATAAAGAATATCTCCTTATTGAAAAAAAAATAATGCCAGTTTAAGCAATGTGAAAAACAAGGTAGCTAAGCCGGGCCTAGTACGAAGTACAGCATCATCATTCCTATGGGGAAATATAGGTCAGACTCATAACCATTAGAGAGGGAACAGTTGAGAGACAGGACTAACTGGAGACACATATTAGTACACGTTTACACTAGACTAGAGTATGGCCTCCATGCAGTACGGCACTGGGCGGGATAAAACATTGAAATTAATATATCTTTGTGTTTCTATACTGTTTTAGAGCTGTAAAACAGAAGACAAAACTGTATGCTAAACTCACATAAGATTAAACGTGACATGATTTACAGGTACCCTTCAACAATTACGTGGATGTCGATTAAAGGCAGCCCCCCGCACCTCTCTGATTCAGAGGGGTTGGGTTAAATGCGGAAGACACATTTCGGTTGAAGGCATTCGGTTGTACAACTGACTAATAATGGTGACTTTGACTTTGTAATTAGCTGCAGAGATGCTTAACTGGAGATTATAACCCATAGTCCTGCACTGTACGGGGTTGAAGTAATCTTTAACTCCAGTAGCCTACTTGTGTCAATCATGCATCGTTGGAAAAAGATCCGTAAGTAAAGGGGGGGGGGGAGGTACGCGTTACACTTTTCTACGAAGCATGTGACAAATAAACATGTATCTTGATTTGTATTTATTATGGGATCCCCATTAGCCCTCACGAAAAAGGATTGCAGTACAACTGCAGATGCGTCCAAACATACAACAGTCGATTGCAGTTACTGCACTTTTACGGCAGTTTCAAAGCGGCAATATTTTGTTTGTAAGTGCTGGCTTGACGACAGTTGTGCGAGTCAAACATGAAAACATTGATCTCGGGCAAGAAGTGTTGTACACCACTGGAGAAGAGATGATATTTGGTTAGTTGCATGGCAACCGGAACAGATCAGTTGCACGGTTAAAACTCACGTTATATGAGAAGGGAGTAGTCATGTTCTTATGAGGATAATTGTCGAGGTAAAGTGTCACCTGCAGAGCATTAAGCTATTTTATCGGTGAGTGTAACCTAACCGGACCTGCGGGGTTAACTTACGGTTTGGGTGTTGTTAGTCAACTTGGTGTCGAATCCCTGGAGACTTTTACAGTCCCCTTGATCCGCACTTCTTCTGCTCCTAATGTGGTCGGATGATTCCGAATCAAAATCTGGTGATCTCTTTTCGATATTCAAACTGGGATCTTTCACAAATTCATACTGACCGTTGCTATATAGTCCTTCTTTAAAATCATAAGATGACGTCAAATGCGGGAATATAAAAAGAATAACACAGTGCGCCAGAACTCCCATATTAACTGTTCGCCCCCTCCAAAAAAAAAACACGACTATTATTGTATGCTAGATTTTTGTTATTCTAGTAATCCGCTCCGGTTCGAACACGGCCGCCGATGACATCAACAAAAACAGTAGTCCTGACAGCGAGTGGTCGCCTACTTCGGGCTTTGTATGCTCTGCACGGGTCATGGACTCCTATTTGAGGCGGTGCGCTCCAGTCTCCAGAGCGCTTAGTTTTACGTCCCGATGCGCGGAAAAAGGTCGGAAGTCCTCAGCTAAAAACAAATCACGCGCACTAATTTGCCGAGATGCATTAGGTCCAATTGTCCACCGTGCAACTCCTTGTCCAAAAATTATACAATGTAACGGTGCATGAAATTGTGTCTCTGGGATGGATATTATACACCTTTGCAGATAGCCCGCTGTGATTGGATTTTACTGTGTTTGACACTTGAAAGTGAGTCTTCTGATTGGTTAAGACCCCATTAGCACTTCCCATCACACTACTGTCTGATAGCTGGCAAAGCCTTGTCAAGCTTGGTTGAGGGCACTACAGCTATTCTATAGAGACAAATGTGTTTTATATACCGATAGACAGCAATAATAATGGCGTGTTTCTGTAGGCACTAACTTCACCATGGTTCGTTGGACAAAGCCAAAAAAATAGAGTTTTTGTAGGGTTTTGGATAAACGTCAGAAATGCGGTCATGTTAACTGACTAATATCTCATAGAACAAAACATATAAGATCTCCCACGCCTGTGTTTACCTCCGACCTTATTATTGTTGTCTATCCCAAAACACTATTTTTTAATTTACATAAATTCTTCAAAATTCACAAAAAGTCACGTTAGCTGATAGAACAAAACGTATCAGATCTCTTAAACCTGTGTTTATCACAGACCTTATTTCCGGCGTTTATCCAAAACCGCATTCATTTCCCAATTAGGTTTTTGTCCAACGAACCATAGAGGATGCCTACAAAAAGATGCAATTACTAGCCTATTACTCTCCATTATGTAAGTATTTGTCCCTTCAGTGAGCTTCATCAATTTGTTAATATTTATTATTCAGAATATGTACAATTATCAAAGGAAATATACAGTACCAGTCAAAAGTTTGCACAGACCTACTCATTCCAGGGGTTTTTCTTTATTTTTCACTATTTTCTACATTGTAGAATAATAGTGAAAACCTCAAAACTATAAAATAACAGATATGGAATCAGGGTTTGTCTTTCTTTCTTTTTTTTTACTATTTTCAACATTGTAGAATAATAGTGAAAACCTCAAAATTATAAAATAACAGATATGGAATCATGTAGTAACAAAAAAAAGTGTTGTATTTATACCTGTGTGACTCTGGACAAAGGAAACGTAGGATGCATACAAAGGGTCTTTGGCAAAAGAAGACAAACAGCAGATGGGCTAATGATTTTGGAGATGGGAAACTTGACGATAAGCTGGGGGGAGAGTTTGCGGGATTCCACCTGGAGGGGCAGATCCCGGGTGGAAAGCCATACCTTCTGCCCGAGACGATACTGGGGAGCCGGGGTCTGGTGGCGATCCGCTTGTCATCGATACCTGGAGGTGGTCTTGAGGAGGGCCAACCGGGCTCTCCTCTAGGTACGACGTCAGCGGCGGACAAACATATGCGGTATGCCGACCTCCTCTTCCTGCTCGGGGAAGAGCGGGGGCTGATACCCCAGGGAACACTCAAAAGGAGATAGGCCCGTGGCAGAGCAGAGAAGGGTGTTGCGGGCGTATTCAACCCACACCAGCTGCTGGCTCCAGGTGGTGGGGTTGGCGGAGACCAGGCAACGCAGAGGAGTCTCTAGGTCCTGTTTGGCTCGCTCCGACTAGCTGTTGGACTGGGGGTGGAACCCGGAGGACAGGCTGGCCGATGACCCAATGAGGGTGCAGAACGCCTTCCAGAACTGGGACAAGAACTGAGGGCCCCGGTCAGAGGCCATGTCGACTGGTAATCCATGGACCAGGAAGACGTGCTGCACCATGAGCTGGGCCGTATTATTGGCAGAGGGTAGTTTGGGAAGAGGAATGAAGTGGTCGGCTTTGGAAAACCAATCCACCACCGTCAAGATGGCGGTGTTGCCATCAGATGGGGGAAGATAGTGACAAAGTCCAGGAAGATGTGAGAGCAGGGATGGTAAGGGACAGGCAGTGGCTTGTCGAGGAGTCTTGTTTTGTGAACAAACTGTGCAAGTGGCGACGAAAGCGGAGACATCAGGGACGAAAAGCATTGTCGCACAAAAGCCAGGGTCTGACGGGAGCCCAGGTGGCAGGCCAGTCTGGAGGAGTGGGCCCACTCCAGGACCGCGGAGCGGACTGCGTCAGGCACGAACATCCGGTTATCTGGACCCCCCGGGGTTCGGCTCGGAACGCTGCGCCTCCCGGAACTGCTTCCCTATACCCCAGCTGAGTGCTGTCGCCAGGCAAGAGGTGGGAAGGATGGTCTCGGGCTCTGGGGTAATAGCATAGGTCTATAGCGGCGAGACAGTACATCCGGCTTGACATTCTTGGATATCACCCAACAGAGAACTCGCTCCTACCAGTGAACCTGGTATTTTAAAGGACAAGAGGACACAAAATGACCAAGAGTCCCGCAATACAGACAACTCTTTGTGTTGATTCTGTATTGCCGTTCCGCTGGCGACAGCCCAGCTCTGTCTAGTTGCATAGGCTCGGGAAGAGGTAACTCAGCCGTCTACGGCAACTCTCGGGGAAGGTCGGAAAGCCTCGGGTTCTCTCGGCAACGGGACCGTAGGGGACTTCCGGGATGACTCGGAGGCAAGGTGGAATCCCTGGACGTGCGAGCGAAATCAAATTTCCTCTCCCTCCGTCGTTCCCGTAATCGCCCATCGATTCGGATGGTCAAAGCGATGAGGGAATCGAGATCTGTAGGTAAGCAAGCTCGTCCTTGACCTCTTCCGAGCAGCGCTTCCTGGTTCCAAGCACTCTTCTCTGCCAACGTGCGGAAATCCACCGCATAGTCTGCCATACTGCGGGAGTCCTGCCGAAGCTGGATTAGCTTCCGGGCAAATTCTCTCCTGGAGAACGGGGCATCAAAAACCTTCACCTCTCCCACAAACCCCTCCAAGATAACGCATATGGCCGGCTGTTGTTCCCATACAGCAGTAGCCCAGGTGAGAGCCCTCCCGGACATGAGCGTGATGAGGTAGGCTATCTTGGAGCAAGGGGAAGGAGGGCTGAAGCTCGAAGATGAGGGCACACTGAGCTAGAAACGCCCGACAGGTGCACAGCTCTCCATTGAAGAGTTCCGTGGGAGGTAAGTGGGGCTCCCGAGAAGGTGGAGTGACGATGAGACGGTGTTGCTAACAGCTGAGTTACTGAGGGGCTGTGGGGTAGGCTGCCTCCCAGAAAACCTGCGTAATTGCTCCAGCAAAATGTCCAACGCCCGGTCATGGCATTCAGCCAACGTTTGGACCCCCTCCATAAGGCCACGAAGCAATTCCTCGTGCCTACCGATGGTGGCTTCTTGGGAGGAGATGGCGTTGCACAGCTGGCCCGGTTCTGCTGGGTCAGTCATGGCCAGTTCGTACTATCACGTTTTAGGTAAGACCCAGATGCAGACAACGTCGAAGTAACAACAGTTTATTAATCCAACCGGGGCAGGCAAAAGACCGGTCAAGGGCAGGCGTCAATAATCTAGATAGGTGGGGCAAAGGTACAGGACGGCAGGCAGAATGGTCAACACTGGGAAACCAAGAACAACCGAGAGACTGGAGCAGGGGGAAAACTGCTGGTAGGCTTGACAAAACAAACGAACTGGCAACAGACAAACAGAGAACGCTGAAGATGGTAGACACCTGGAAGGGGTGGAGAAAGACAGGTTTATTTTATATTTTTATTTCACTTTTATTTAACCAGGGTGGCTAGTTGAGAACAAGTTCCCATTTACAACTGCGAACTGGACAAGATAAAGCAAAGCAGTGCGACAAAAACAACACAGTTACACATGGGATAAACAATCGTATAGTCAATAACACAATAGAAAAATCTATATACAGTGTGTGCAATTGAAGTTGAATTGAAGGAGGTAAGGCAATAAATAGGCCAATTGTGGCGAAGTAATTACAATTTAGCAATTAACACTGGAGTGATATATGTGCAGATGAGGATGTACAGGTAGAACTACTGGTGTGCAAATGAGCAGTAAACGGTGACCAGTGAGTTGAGATAAGGCCGAGCTTTACCTAGCAAAGACTTATAGATGACCTGGAGCCAGTGGGTTTGGCGACGAATATGTAGCAACGACCAGCCAACGAGAGCATACAGGTCGCAGTGGTGGGTAGTATATGGGGCTTTGGTGACAAAATGGATGGCACTGTGATAGGCTGCATCCAATTTGCTGAGTAGAGTGTTGGAGGCTATTTTGTAAATGACATCGCCGAAGTCTAGGATCGGTAGGATAGTCAGTTTTACGAGGGTATGTTTGGCAGCATGAGTGAAGGATGCTTTGTTGCGAAATAGGAAGCCGATTCTAGATTTAATTTAGGATTGGAGATGCTTAATGTGAGTCTGGAAGGAGAGTTTACAGTCTGACCAGACACCTAGGTATTTGTAGTTGTCCACATATTCTAAGTCAGAACGTCCAGAGTAGTGATGCTGGACGGGCAGGTGTGGGCAGCAATCGGTTGAAGAGCATGCATTTAGTTTTACTAGCATTTAAGAGCAGTTGGAGGCCACGGAAGGAGTGTTGTATGGCGTTGAAGCTCGTTTGGAGGTTTGTTAACACAGTGTTCAAAGAAGGGCCAGATGTATACAGAATGGTGTCGTCTGTGTAGAGGTGGATCAAAGAATCACCCGCATCATTGATATATACAGAGAAAAGAGTCGGCCCAAGAATTAAACCCTGTGGCACCCCCAAAGAGACTGCCAGAGGTCCGGACAACAGGCCCTCCGATTTGGCACACTGAACTCTATCAGAGAAGTAGTTAGTGAACCTGTCGAGGCAGTCATTAGAGAAACCAAGGCTGTTGAGTCTGCCGATAAGAATACGGTGATTGACAGAGTCAAAAGCCTTGGCCAGGTCGATGAAGACGGCTGCACAGTACTGTCTTTTATCTATGGCGGTTATGATATCGTTTAGGCCCTTGAGCGTGGCTGAGGTGCACCCGTGACCAGCTCGGAAACCAGATTGCATAGTGGAGAAGGTACGTTGGGATTCGAAATGGTCGGTGATCTGTTTGTTCACTTGGCTTTCGAAGACTTTAGAAAGGCAGGGCAGGATGGATATAGGTCTGTAACAGTTTGGGTCTAGAGTATCTCCCCTTTGAAGAGTGTGATGACTGCGGCCGCTTTCCAATCTTTAGGAATCTCAGACGATACGAAAGAGAGGTTGAACAGACTAGTAACAGGGGTTGCAACAATGGCGGCGGATAATTTTAGGAAGAGAGGGTCCAGATTGTCTAGCCCAGCTGATTTGTAGGGATCCACATCAGGATGTGACACCTCTTTAGATATCAGGTGTAGTTTGTTTGATGGCATAGGCTAGTTGTGGCAGCCTCTTTAGATATCAGGTGTAGTTCATGTGATCATGTTGGATCAGTGGGTAGTTATAATCATATGGGGGCAGAAATCAATAAATAAATTAAAATAGAAGGTTAAAAAAGGCAAGTAAAAAAAATATATATATCTAAAGATCATGTAAATATCCCTGCCTTTGATGTTGCCAAACCAAACCAAGTGAAGGTAGTCACATAGCCTACCTGAAGCTTCTCAACAACAACCAAGAAAAAGGGTTATATCATATCCCCTTAACAAACTCGTAATCGGTTGGCATATTTTTTGCCTTCCACCAATGAAAAAATGCATAGCATTTTCCATAGAGCCCATGGTATGATGAGTGACAGTGTGAGAGAGGGGATGAACATCTGGACAAAGTGTTGAGAGGCTGCAGGTACCAGGCCAGAGCTAATCAGACATACATACAGTAGTTTAGTTGGAATAGGGTCCAGTATGCAGCTTGGGGGTTTAGAGGCCATGATTATTTTCATCAATGTGTCAAGAGATATAGTATCAAAAAACTTGAGTGTCTCCCTTGATCCGAGGTCCTGGCAATATTGTGCAGACTCAGGACAACTGAACTTTGGAGAAATACGCAGATTTAAAGAGGAGTCCGTCATTTGCTTTCTAATGATCATGATCTTTTCCTCAAAGAAGTTCATGAATTTATCACTGCTGAAGTGAAAGCCATCCTCTCTTGGGGAATGCTGCTTTTTAGTTAGCTTTGCGACAGTATCAAAAATGTGGGATTGTTCTTATTTTCCTCAATTAAGTTGGAAAAATAGGATGATCGAGCAGCAGTGAGGGCTCTTCGATACTGCACGGTACTGTCTTTCCAAGCTAGTCGGAAGACTTCCAGTTTGGTGTAGCGCCATTTCCGTTCCAAATTTCTGAAAGCTTGCTTCAGAGCTCGGGTATTTTTTGTATACCAGGGAGCTAGGTTCTTATGGCAAATGTTTTTTGTTTTTAGGGGTGTGACTGCATCTAGGGTATTGCACAAGGTTAAATTGAGTTCCTAAGTTAGGTGGTTAACTGATATTTGTACACTGACGTCCTTGGGTAGGCGGAAGGAGTCTGGAAGAGCATCTAGGAATCTTTGGGTTGTCCGAGAATTTATTCAACGACTTTTGATGATCCTTGGTTGGGGTCTGAGCAGATTATTTGTTGCGATTGCAAACGTAATAAAATGGTGGTCCAATAGTCCAGGATTATGAGGAAAAACATTAAGATCCACAACATTTAGTCCACGGGACAAAACTAGGTCTGTGGCAGTGAGTAGGTCCGGAGACATGTTGGACAAAACCCACTGAGTCGATGATGGCTCTGAAAGCCTTTTGGAGTGGGTCTGTGGACTTTTCCATGTGAATATTAAAGTCACCAAAAATTTGAATATTATCTGCCATGACTACAAGGTCCGATAGGATTTCAGAGAACTCAGTGAGGAACGCTGTATATGGCCCGGGAGGCCTGTAAACAGTAGCTATAATAAGTGATTGAGTAGGCTGCATAGATTTCATGACTAGAAGCTCAAAAGACGAAAACGTTTTTTTTTGTTGTTTGAGGGATCTAACATTAAGTAGCCCTATTTTGAGATGTGAAATATCACAATCTCTTTCAATAATGACAGGAATGGAGGAGGTCTTTATTCCAGTAAGATTGCTAAGGCGAACACTGCCATGTTTAGTTTTGCCCAACCTAGATCGAGGCACAGACACGGTCTCAATGGGGATAGCTGAGCTGACTACACTGACTGTGCTAGTGGCAGATTCCACTAAACTGGCAGGCTGGCTAACAGCCTGCTGCCTGGCCTGCACCCTATCTCATTGTGGAGCTAGAGGAGATATACCCATGTCTATGTTGATAGATAAGATGAGAGCACCCCTCCAGCTAGGATGGAGTCTGTCACTCCTCAACAGGCCAGGCTCGGTCCTGTTTGTGGGTGAGTCCCAGAAAGAGGGCCAATTGTCTACAAATTCTATCTTTTGGGACGGCAGAAAACAGTTTTCAACCAGCGATTGAGTTGTGAGACTCTGCTGTCGAGCTCATCACTCCCCCTAACTGGGAGGGGGCCAGAGACAATTACTCGATGCCTACACATCTTTCTAGCTGATTTACACGCTGAAGCTTCATTGCTTCTTTAATCAGAACAACAGTTTTCAGCTGTGCTAACATAATTGCAAAATCGTTTTCTAATGATCAATTAGCCTTTTAAAATGATAAACTTGGATTAGCTAACACAACGTGCCTTTGGAACACAGGAGTGACGGTTGCTGATAATGGGCCTCTGTACGCCTTTGTACGCCTATGTAGATATTCCATAAAAAATCAGCCGTTTCCAGCTACAATAGTCATTTACAACATTAACAATGTCTACACTGTATTTCTGATCAATTTGATGTTATTTTAATGGACAATTTTTTTTACTTTTCTTTCTAAAACAAGGACATTTCTAAGTGACCCCAAACTTTTGAACGGTAATGTATATACTCAGCTTGAATAAACCCACAGTAAACAGGCCTGCCCTGAATGCCTGTCTGTCCGCCCACCATTTGGTCCGCCCACCCATCCTCCTGTTTCTTACATAATTCCATAGGCTAAATTGATGGAGGTGCTGACAGGGGTGGGTCATTCAGGTCAAAAATTCAACCCTGCCTAATTATCCGTACTATGCTCTCTTTTCTGTTCCTGAATTAACTCACATAATGTGCTATTTGTTCGTCCGTACACAACCTCAGATTAGATTTAATAAATTTTATGAGAAGGAGTGAGTCAGAAAACGATTTTGTTTCGTGATAAGATGTTAAATGTGTTCATGTGATGGGAGAGCCCCAGTGCGAGGGGGATTGGGGGAACCCATGACTGGAGATCATGTGGTGTTGGAGGAAAAAGGACTGCCTGGAGAGAGTCTCTTGCCGGCCAGACGGTTTTAAAACTCAGTGACCACCACAACCACAGGACCTTCAACGACACCTAGCCTACTTCCCAGGCAATGGAACATTGAGAACGATGAAAGACATTCTAGAGCCATCCAGAGTTCCAGAATGCTGAGTCATTCCACTGCTGGAATATTTCCACAACAACAAGTCAACTGCACTGATAGGATGGGCGTAGGAAAGGAGGAGAGGACATTCACACTACCATGATAATGACAGCTGATGTGCCAACCTAGTATCCACCCAAACCCCACCCATAGTTTCAGTCTTATTTACACATTATTTTAGACGGTTGCTTTTGATACCACACTGTCACGCCCACAAATCTGATGATGACCGGACTGTGACCTGTTGCCACATCTGAGCCCCTTTTTCTATGTTCCAATCCATAACACCATGCAACACAATCCACACAACCCACACCCATAGATTCAGTGTCATTTCCCACAGCATTTTGGACTCTTGATAACAAATTCAAGCCCACTTTTTAACATCTGATTGTGAAAATAGTTTCAGAACAAGAAACAGAAGAACAGTAACACGGTAAACAAATAATATGAGTCAGCTTTACTGAAACAGTTTGAATATCTTTAAAAGAGATGTAAGACGCCTTGCTAACCGTGCACCAGCCTGACTGTGTTACATAAACACCAGCCTGACTGTGTTACATATACACCAGCCTGACTGTGTTACATATACACCAGCCTGACTGTGTTACATAAACACCAGCCTGACTGTGTTACATATACACCAGCCTGACTGTGTTACATATACACCAGCCTGACTGTGTTAAATATACACCAGCCTGACTGTGTTACATAAACACCAGCCTGACTGTGTTACATAAACACCAGCCTGACTGTGTTAAATATACACCAGCCTGACTGTGTTACATATACACCAGCCTGACTGTGTTAAATAAACACCAGCCTGACTGTGTTACATAAACACCAGCCTCACTGTGTTACATATACACCAGCCTGACTGTGTTAAATATACACCAGCCTGACTGTGTTAAATATACACCAGCCTGACTGTGTTACATAAACACCAGCCTCACTGTGTTACATAAACACCAGCCTCACTGTGTTACATATACACCAGCCTGACTGTGTTACATATACACCAGCCTGACTGTGTTAAATAAACACCAGCCTGACTGTGTTACATAAACACCAGCCTCACTGTGTTACATATACACCAGCCTGACTGTGTTAAATATACACCAGCCTGACTGTGTTAAATATACACCAGCCTGACTGTGTTACATAAACACCAGCCTGACTGTGTTACATATACACCAGCCTGACTGTGTTAAATATACACCAGCCTGACTGTGTTAAATATACACCAGCCTCACTGTGTTACATAAACACCAGCCTGACTGTGTTACATATACACCAGCCTGACTGTGTTAAATATACACCAGCCTGACTGTGTTACATAAACACCAGCCTGACTGTGTTAAATATACACCAGCCTGACTGTGTTAAATATACACCAGCCTGACTGTGTTACATAAACACCAGCCTGACTGTGTTAAATATACACCAGCCTGACTGTGTTAAATATACACCAGCCTGACTGTGTTAAATATACACCAGCCTCACTGTGTTAAATATACACCAGCCTGACTGTGTTACATATACACCAGCCTGACTGTGTACCATAAACACCAGCCTGACTGTGTTAAATATACACCAGCCTGACTGTGTTAAATATACACCAGCCTGACTGTGTTACATAAACACCGGGGGGTGAACTATCCATCCGTGACGTTATCGCCGTGTCACTTTCAGAACGTCGGTGATCACGTGTGCAGCGCTCTTCAAACACACGCAGGAAGAAAAAAAATGTTTTGACATAAATTTCGAAAATTATTTTTGCAATTATCTAGCAATCTTTTAAGTGCTTCGTAGTGTCCGAGAAATAACTTGGATAGTGGTACGATGGACGGGATATTCCAGGTAACAACAGCGTGTCAAATAAGTTTTGATGTGTTTGCTAAGTATAATTTTCAACCGACTTCTATTGCGCGGTAATCCATGTATGTGGTGGTTGAATACCGATGCTCTGATGAAAACCTTGTTTTAACTAATAAAAACTTTGTTTCTCTTCGTCCCTGAATATCAAAAGAAAATTCTGACTTCGGGATTTGCTTATGACCTGGGACCCTTGAAAGAGCCCTTGGCATTTATTAGAGTGCTCGAATGGGTAAGTTATTTTGTTGTTCTTTTTGACATATTAGGCTATTATGTGGCGAACCAATGAAAAGTCAACGCAGAGACGTCTTCTACGTCAACGGAGCGGCGAGACGTGCGGGCGGACTGGCGCTCCCTACGTCACATCAAATTAAGTTTTTATTCAAAATAAATAAATAAATCCGGTTTTCGGGCAAACTAAAGAATAGCCTCAGTTAGCCTCAACGCCGTTGATGTGAAGTACATCGAGGAGTCGAGCTAAATCATTTAGGCCTATGCAACCAGGGACTTTTTAAACCGTGTTGCTGGTGTTGTGCGAGAACCCCCATTTCTGCTCTTCACAGTTTAGCCTAAATTTAACTGATCTTAGTATGGCAGAATGGGTTTCTAATAGATTGAAACTACCTTGTCATGGTACAGAGCATGCACATAGCGGTGGTATGGTGAGACCACCATAGTGGTGCAGTTCACTTATTCATCATGTAAGTACAATGTAATAATTTCGGCGTCCTGAACCTATATTGTGAGAACTTGGTTGTAGCAAATTGAACCGTGTAACAATCTCATAATTGCAGCAATGTATTTCGCAAAGCATGGTATGACTGCCTGCCTGAGCTGTGCCACGAAACCCATTGTGCAGTTACAAAATACTATAGACCATACCTCTTTTAGAATGTCGTTTTTCATCTTGCTGGGAATGTTGATAAAATACTACCAGTATATTACTAAAAGACGGCCATGACATTCAACACAATATAATACTATCAGACATCTTTCATTGCAGCAAATCTGTCAGCATCAAGGCGTTCACAACACCCATCTGGAGCAGTTGTTTCTTGAGATTGAGAAGTGTTTAAACCATTTTTATTTAACATTTATTTTACCAGGGAGGGTCAGTTAATAACAAATTCTTATTTTCAGTGACGGCCTAGGAACAGTGGGTTAACTGCCTTGTTCAGGGGCAGAACGACTGATTAGACATTTTTATTTATTTACCTTGTCAGCTCGGTGATTCGATGTAAGTCCAAAGCTCTAACCACTAAGCTACCTGCCGCCCCATGCATCCTGTACTGTATGTATAAAAGGCATGTTTGTTACAGCTAAGAAAACAACTTCTAGAGCAACGCTGTTTTATAGTAAACTAGTAGGCTAGTGGCCAGTCCTCAGTCATTTTGTCAGGCAGGACCATACAGAACAAATTTGGGGGGCATTGCTACTAGCCTATAAAACTGAAATGAAAAACAAGTAATCTCAAAAAATAAAAAAATTAACAAATCCGTTTTGAAAAACAAACTATACTGAAACTATGTTTGACTCCAAAACGAACTAAAATAACTTTTAAACTAAACATAAATCATGATCGTTTTTGGGGGGGCAAAAATAATGTTCAAATAAACATGAATCTAAACACCATATCTAACCCTTGTATCAAACCCAGACCGTCACTACAGTTCTACAACCACAGTTGATTTCTCTAACACCCTTTTTTTCTATCTATATTCAAGTGATAAAAATCACTTCCTGTGAGGAAGGATGTCATTCTGGTGTGTGTGTGTGTGTGTGTGTCACTCATCCACGATGAGTCGAAAGCCCATGATCCAGTCTTGCTTCACATTGTGTCAGTAGTTTTATCTGATCTGTTACCTGCCCTATCAACTCCTGTCACAACGCCTTCAGATTGCTTCAAACCTGTAAGCAAACTGGTGCTAGTTACCACAGGGTTACCACAGTCATATGTTCTGTCGTTTTTTGGACTGAACGTAATTTCAGAAAGTTATTTCCAGTTATGTCCTGTCGTGTGTCAACTTCTTCTTCTTTCATTTGATTGTGTCTTGTCCTTATTTGAGCTTTTTGTCTGTCTGCAGGTCTTCTCCATATTTGCCTTCGCTACGACGTCGGGTTATGCCGGCTCTACGAGCATCAACGTGCAGTGCCAAGAAAGCAGCAGCCAAGAAATCACTGCTCACTTTAACTACCCATTCAGGTAAGCAGAACACAAGTAAAAACATGCATTTATGTACGACTATGACTGACCTGAGAAGTGTGTGTGTGTGTGTGTGTGTGCGTGCGTTTGTCCCTTGTGAACACAACCCTGTCTCACTCTACTCCTACAGACTCATGGCTCACCCATACACTGTCCCCTCCTGTATGAACGACTCCAGCAGTATCCAGAACTATCTGACCGGCGACCACTCCTCTTCAGCTGAGTTCTACGTCTGTATCGGGGTTTTTGCCTTCCTCTACAGCACCGCCAGCCTGGTGATCTACCTGGGCTACCAGCACGTCTACCTGCAGACCAGCCGCGGCCCCACTGTGGTGAGTTAACTGAGAATTGTTCTGTTCATGCTCTTTCGTAGTGGTGAGTTGAAGGTGGTAGGTTTGGAGCCCGTCTATAGAACGACTTGAACACTAAAGAGCTTGAGAGATTTTGTTGTGTGTAGCTAAAGACATTTGAAATATGTGTGAGACTTTGGGAACAAGCAAACATTCTGTAAACCTGGCCCCATTGAGGTGGGTTAACTGGAATGGTGAACTTTATGCTCTCTGTGGTAGTGGTGAGATGGTGTTTATGCTCTCTGTGGTAGTGGTGAGATGGTGTTTATGCTCTCTGTGGTAGTGGTGAGATGGTGTTTATGCTCTCTGTGGTAGTGGTGAGATGGTGTTTATGCTCTCTGTGGTAGTGGTGAGATGGTGTTTATGCTCTCTGTGGTAGTGGTGAGATGGTGTTTATGCTCTCTGTGGTAGTGTTGAGCAAAGAGTGTCATGAAACATACTTAACGGCTCGAGGTGTAATTAAAGACACTAGATATCTGCACTTTTAAAACATTCTGCAAACAATCTGGATCACACATTGATTCTTATACAATATAAAAACTCAGGCTCTTGTTCTACCCTTGTTTCACTACAAGGAAGACTAACACCACCCCTGTGGAGTCTAAAACTAGGTAAGAGAAAGCGCACTTAATGGTTGTGTCAATGAAGACCTGGAACTGGGGAGGGTGAGGGGTCCTCTGGAACTGGGGAGGGTGAGGGGTCCTCTGGAACTGGGGAGGGTGAGGGGTCCTCTGGAACTGGGGAGGGTGAGGGGTCCTCTGGAACTGGGGAGGGTGAGGGGTCCTCTGGAACTGGGGAGGGTGAGGGAGGGGTCCTCTGGAACTGGGGAGGGTGAGGGGTCCTCTGGAACTGGGGAGGGTGAGGGAGGTCCTCTGGAACTGGGGAGGGTGAGGGTCCTCTGGAACTGGGAGGCTGAGGGTCCTCTGGAACTGGGGAGGGTGAGGGTCCTCTGGAACTGGGGAGGGTGAGGGTCCTCTGGAACTGGGGAGGGTGAGGGAGGGTCCTCTGGAACTGGGGAGGCTGAGTGCTGTGTTCCTCAGGAGTCAGCAGCTGGAACTGGGGAGGGTGAGGGTCCTCTGGAACTGGGGAGGGTGAGGGTCCTCTGGAACTGGGGAGGGTGAGGGAGGGTCCTCTGGAACTGGGGAGGGTGAGGGTCCTCTGGAACTGGGGAGGGTGAGGGGTCCTCTGGAACTGGGGAGGGAGGGTCCTCTGGAACTGGGGAGGGTGAGGGTCCTCTGGAACTGGGGAGGGTGAGGGTCCTCTGGAACTGGGGAGGGTGAGGGAGGGGTCCTCTGGAACTGGGGAGGCTGAGTGCTGTGTTCCTCAGGGAGTCAGCAGCTGGAACTGGGGAGGTTGAGGGGTCCTCTGGAACTGGGGAGGCTGAGTGCTGTGTTCCTCAGGGAGTCAGCAGCTGGAACTGGGGAGGGTGAGGGGTCCTCTGGAACTGGGGAGGGTGAGGGGTGGGGACCTCTGGAACCGGGAGGGTGAGGGGTGGGGACCTCTGGAACTGGGGAGGGTAAGGGGTGTGGACCTCTGGAACCGGGGAGGGTGAGGGGTGGGGACCTCTAGAACCGGGGCGGGGTGGGGACCTCTGGAACTGGGGAGGGGTGGGTACCTCTAGAACTGGGGAGGGGTGGGGACCTCTGGAACTGGGGAGGGGTGGGGACCTCATGGAGTCAGCTCCTCTGCAATAAAAATAACTACCCTCGTGTCAATAGTGGAGCCACTTTAAATTAATATTCCAAGTTTTGGTTGTTTGTGGATCATCCGATCTGGGTCAAGTACATATGTAAATGAGAGGGCTGTGTTCCTCATGGTGATGGCAGGAGGAGATGGCTGCCGTTTTACAGGCTCCTAACCAATTTTGCTATTTTGTGTTTTTTTGCATTGTTTAACTTATTTTTTACATAATGTTGCTGCTATCTTCTCTTATGACCGAAGAGAGCTTCTGGATATCAGATCAGCGATTACTCACCTCAAACTGGACAAATATCTTTTCTCTAGCTGACACGAAGGATATACTGTTTCTCCCGGACCAGGCCCAAATCCCCGTCATTTGCATGAAGAAAAGACTGAGATACAGGGGGCGCAGATCCAGGTCCCTTGTGAGAATTCGTCCTCGAGTAGGTAACCCACCTCTACCATCCGTTCTATTGGCCAACATGTAATCACTGGAGAATAAACTGGATGAGCTCTGTTTGAGACTATCCTACCAACGGGACATTTAAAAACTGTAATAGCTTATGTTTCACCGAGTTGTGGCTGAACGACGACACGGATAATATACAGTTGGCTGGGTTTTCGTTGCATCAGCAGGACAGAACAGCTACGACCGATAAGACGAGGGTTGGTGGTGTGTGTCTATTTGTCAATAGCAGCTGGTGCACAATGTCTAATATTAAGGAAGTCTCGAGGTATTGCTCGCCTGAGGTAGAGTACCTCATGATAAGCTATAGACCAAACTATCTACCAAGAGAGTTTATCTATATTTTTCGTAGCAGTCTATTTCTATCCTCCTGATTCCTGCTTGCAAAAACTAAACAACAATGAGAGCCTATAGGGAGGAGGTCAGAGACCTGGCAGTGTGTTGCCAGTACAACAACCTCTCCCTCAACGTGAGTAAGACGAAGGAGCTGATCGTGGACTACAGGAAAAGGAGGGCCGAACACGCCACTATTCAAATTGACCGGGCTGTAGTGGAGCGGGTAGAGTTTCAAGTTCCTTGGTGTCCACATCACCAACAAACTATCATGGTCCAAACACTAAGACGGTCGTGAAGAGGGCACGACAACGCCTATTCCCTCCCAGGAGACTGAAAAGATTTGGCATGGGTCCCCAGATCCTCAAAGTTCTACAGCTGCACCATCGAGAGCATCCTGACAGGTTGCATCACTGCCTGGTATGGCAACTGCTTGTCATCTGACCGGAAGGCTCTACAGAGGGTAGTGCGTATGGCCCAGTACATCACTGGGGCCAAGCTTCCTGCCATCCAGGACCTGTATACCAGGCGATGTCAGAGGAAGGCCCAAACATTTTTTTCAAAGATTCCAGTCACCAAAGTCATAGACTGTTCTCCCTGCTACCGCATGGCAAGCGGTACCAGGGCACTACATCTAGGTCCAAAATGCTCTTTACCCCCTCCCCTTTAACTCCATTTATTTTCTTAACTGCATTGTTGGTTAAGGGCTTATAAGTAAGCATTTCACGGAGAGGTCTACACCTGTTGTATTCGGCACGTGACAAATAATATATGATTTTAAAATACTTTGTCAAACACTTAATTTAGTTTGCCTGGCACTATGAAACCAATGGAATTGTCCCAAAAGTGCAAACAACAAGCTAAATCAAGCGCACGTCAAATACTTTCAAGTCTTTGACATTGTGTATTTAACCCAGGTCTCCTTCACTAGTTTAAGTCCCACACAATCAGATGCATTAAAATGGAAATCGTAAGCCTGATAACACATTTTTTGTGGAATGCAGTAATAGGCTGGTACAAAGTGAGGTTGTTATATGGTCCTGTTTACATACACTGCCGTCGCCAAGTATTCCCACCTCTTTTACATTTTGTTATAGCAGAAATAAAAAATGGATACTTTATTTATTCATTTTTTTTGTTTGTTTCCCCACTGGCCTACATACAATACCCCATAATGTCAAAGTGGAATTATGTTTTTTCAAAATGAATAAAACATTGTAAATCTAAAATGTCTTGAGTCAATAAATATTCAACCCCTTTGTTATGGAAAGCCTACATAAGTTCAGGAGTAAAAATGTGCTTAACAAGTCACATAATAAGTCACATGCAGTACATTGGGAAGGTATTCAGACCCTGTTACTTTTTTCCACATTTTGTTCAATTACAGCCTTGTTCTAAATTTAGTTGTGGCCCCTCATCAATCTACACACAATGCCCCATAATGACAAATAAAAAACTGTTTATTTGTATTTTTAATACATTTTGCTAAAATGTCTAAAACCTGTCCCATTTCCATCAGTATTCAGACCCTTTTACTCAGTACTTTGTTGAAGCACCTTCGGCAGCGATTACAGCCTCGAGTTTTCTTGGGTATGACTCTATGATCTTGGCAAACCTGTATTTGGGGAGTTTCTCCCATTCTACTCTGCAGATCCTCTCAAACTGTCAGGTTGGATGGGGAGCGTCGCTGCACAGCTATTTTCAGGTCTCTCCAGAGATGTTCGATGCTCTGGCTGGGCCACTCAAGGACATGCGTGGTAGAATGGGTTTCGAATTGATTGAAACACCAACACATTGTGCAGTTAAAGAAGACGGTATGCCCATTTTATTCTTTAGAATTTCGTTTTTCATCTTGCTGGGAATGTTGATAAAATACTACCAGTATATTACTAAAAGACGGCCATGATATTCAACACAATATAATACTATCAGACATCTTTCATTGCAGCAAATCTGTCAGCGTCAAGGCGTTCATAACGTCTACACACCCATCTGGAGGTGTTTCTTGAGACCTGAGAAGTGTTTAGACATGCATCCTGTACTGTATGTATGAAAGGGGTGTTTGCTAATAAAACAACCTCTAGAGCAAGGCTGTTTTATAGTAAACTAGTAGGCTAGTGGCCAGTCCTCAAAGTCATTTTGTCAGGCGGGACCATACAGAACAAATTTGGGGGCATTGCTACTAGCCTATAAAACAGAAACGAAAACTAATCATGGAGGGGAATTAAAAATAAAAAAAAAATGTAGTAAACTGAAATAAAATAATTACTTATGTAAAGGAGATTTCTGTTTTCATATATTTTTTTTTTCACTTTGTCATTCTGGGGGTATTGTGAGATCTATTGAATTCAGGTTGTAACACAACAACATTTGGAATAAGTCAAGGGATGTGAATACTTTCTGAAGGCGCTGTGTAGGTGGGTTTCTTAGATTAAAAAATAAATAAAAAAAATTACGTTCCAACTTTCATCCTGAACCTGAATATATTGTAGAGTTTTTATTTAGCATGTCTCCCATCCTTCCAACAGGACCTGCTGGTGACAGCAGCCTTCGCCTTCCTGTGGCTAGTGTCCTCCTCTGCCTGGAGTAAAGGCCTGACTGACATCAAGTGGGCTACCAGCCCCTCTTACCTGGTAGGCTTGATCTCCACCTGCAAGGATGTCAGAAACAAGTGCACACCAGGAGCAGTGCCTCACATGGGGCGGCTAAACTCCTCTGTGGTAGGTTATAATCTGCACCTCCAATTCATTTCAAACCAAGGAAACCGCTTTAAAAAATAAAGGTTACTTCCTGAATTGATTGGATTGAAATGGAATTGAACCCTGCGTCACCTTAAGTCCTCTTCTAGAATACCTTCTCTCAATCTCACAACGAGACAGGTTCATAATGAGGCGTAGTAGCAACATCTCAATGAAAAAAAATATATATATGTAACTCTCCCTGACTAAGAAACATGGTTTTGTCGCCCCCTTATGGCAGATCTTTGGATTCCTCAATCTGATATTGTGGGGTGGTAACTGCTGGTTCATCTTCAAGGAAACATCTTTCCACAAGTCAGCCAACCCCCCTGCGGACGTAGAGGAGGGTTCAGGGGTCAGGCACCTGCCGTCCTAACTGGGCAGTTCTCTGCCGTCAACGGCTGTGTTTCAGACTGCCTGCAATGCAGTCAAGCTGCATAAATTAACCAATTATTTGGGGCGAATCCTAACTTCCACTCAAATTCTCACAATAGTCATGCATCGATTCCAATAGGAGACAATGTGACTTTGTGGAAGTTAAGATTTTCCTCTCTGTGATTTCTGACTTGTCCAGGCGTTTTGAGATGTGACTGCTTTGCAGATGATTTTTAACAGGGCCGAAGTTCCCTCCAACCGAGTAGTTCCTATACCTTTTCAAATGATTTGTAAATTGGTTCGAATGCTGCTTAGAAATATCTTCCGTAAACTTAACCACAGTTTCTGTCATGCATTGCCAACATTTTTATTATTCAAAATCTTTTGAAGTGGTGCATTTTATGTTCTCTAAATGGGTACGAAACCTGAATCCTGCAAATATGGAAGGAGACATTTTGAGGGGTGAATTTAGGTCATAACTAGTTTTATTTCAAGCAGGTGATCAAGTAAAGAGATAATGGTGTATATCTAAACCAATGCAACAATCAAATCAGTTGATTAAAAAGTCGCTGTGTGATTATTTCTTTTTGTTACCTGGTGGATATTTAGTGTTTTTGTTTAATGTACATAAAAAAAAAAGTGCTTATTGCTACAATGTCACGACAAGGGCTTTGCTGGTTATTTGCCACTTAGAAGAAACTAAGCAGAAATGGTCACTGACATCTATGTGATGTCATGATCAATTCTACAGTACTTTCATGTCATTTTCAAAATGTGCCTTTCTTTCTTTGTGTCATATGGTGTGTAATATTTCATGTTTTTTTTTTTTTTAATTTAACAAGAGTTTTGTATGAAAATAAAGCCAGCAAAGTCCTGTTTTCACTCTGTCACAGTAGTGATGAATTTCATACCTTTAGTCACAACCATTTTAAATGATGTACTCATGTTCTGTATTTCCTTGGGCCTCTTCTACCTCAGTTTTGTGATAAGCGAAGGCAGAACCTTTTCACTCACTTTTTTAAATCTTTCAAATGTTTGGTCTCGTTCAGTGTGGTTTATAGATACTTTAAATTAAAATGTATCATTGTGACACACCATTTAAAACAAAGCTGTAAATTAAAGGGAAATAGCTGGTAAATGTGTCCTGTGGCTTCTATAGTTTACATTTGTCTGCACTGAGTTTACTACCAGGAATGTGTACCTTGAAAAATACAGTGTACAAAACCATTAAATTGACAGTAAACCCAGCCCCAGGTTTAGTAAACCCTCCACCTCACTGTGTCAGATACAGCCCCAGGACAGTAAACCCTCCCTTCTCATTCTCTCCCCTCAATCTCTCTCTCCCCCTCTCCTGGCAGAAGGACCATCGGGTTCTTGGTCACCTCCCTGACCAAGGTCCTTCTCCCCCGATTGCTCAGTTTGGCTGGACGGCCAGCTCTAGGAAGAGTCTTGGTGGTGGCCACTGTATTCTTGGGGACCCTTAATGCTGCAGACATGTTTTGTTACCCTTCCCCAGATCTGTGCCTCGACACAATCCTGTCTCGGAGTGCTAGGACAATTCCTTCGACCTTGTGGCTTGGTTTTTGCTCTGACATGCACTGTCAACTGTGGGACCTTATATAGACAGGTGTGTGCCTTTCCAAATCATGTCCAAATAATTGAATTTACCACAGGTGGCCTCAAATCAAGTTGTAGAAACATCTCAAGGATGATCAATGGAAACAGGATACACCTGAGCTCAATTTCGAGTCTCATAGCAAAGGGTCTGAATACTTACGTAAATGTTTTTTTTTTAATGTGAAACAAATGTTTTCACTTTTGTTATGGGGTATTGTGATGTCATTATGGGGTATTGTGATGTCATTATTGGGTATTGTGTGTAGATCGATGAGGATTTTTATTTAATCCATTTTAGAATGGATTAAATAAAATTTAGAGGCTGTAAGGTAAAATGTGGAAAAAGCCAAGGGTCGGAATACTTCCCGAAGGCACTGTACATTACAACTGTAACATGATACATGGCCATTGGGGTGGGGGCAGAGAAAATATCAGTTGTGGGGGGTAGGAAGTCCAGAGGGGCAGAAGGGGGACAGGGGGAGCAGGTAGCTGACTAGTGGTGGCTATTCAGCAGCCTGATGGTCTGAGAGTAGAAGCTATTGGCCAGTCTTCCAGTTTTTGCCATGATGCTCCTGTACTGCCCACGTCTCAGTGATGGAAACGGGGAGAACAGGCTATGACTCGAGTGGCTGGGGTTCCTGATGAACTTCTTGGTCTTCCTGCTACACCTGGTGTTGTAGGTGTCCTGGAGGGCAGGCAGTGTGCACCCAATGGTTTGTTTGGCTGAATGTACTGTGGCAGACCAGGGGGGTTGGGTCAAAACGTTTACACAGATCAGACACGGACAGAGTAGGATTAGCTCAGTTTCAAAGGTGTTTATTCAAATAATAGTCCAAAAAAATAGGTCTCCCCCATGAGACCCGCTCCGGGATACCGTCTTCTGGGCTCCGGGTCTTGCTGTATCCTGTGGGGATCAGAAACCGAACTCCCTCCTGTTACCTCTGGAACCGTCCCCAACTATACAGGAGTCCTTTCTTCCCTCAGTCTCTCCCTGTGTGCTGCCCTTCTGGCAGCTTTATGGGACTCGTACAGCTGGTGAGCAATCAGCCCTTGATTACTCACCAACCCCAATCAGCCCCAATTAGTCCTGGCCGGAGAGCCGGTCGAGACCTGGCACGTCCAGCAGATGAAGCAGTCGCCTCGTGATGTATACTCCATCTGTCACCAGGCCTCGACGAGTCTCCCCCTGGTGGCTGACCTGCTGTACGCCACAGTACTAACAATTAAAAAGAAATGTACAAAAAATATTTAACCTTTATTTAACTAGGCAAGTCAGTTAAGAACAAATACTTATTTACAATGGCAGCCTACACCAGCCAAACCTGGATGACGATGGGCCAATTGTGCGCCGCCCTATGGGGCTCCTGATCACAGCCGGTTGTGATACAGCCTGGAATCAAACCAGGGTGTCTAGTTACGCCTCAAACACTGAGATGCAGTGGCTTAGACCGCTGCGCCACTCGGTAGTGTCTTGTGGTTAGCGGCGGTGGAGTTCCCAAATTTCTTCAACCTCTTGAGGTTAAAAAGTTGCTGTCATGCCTTCTTCACCATAGGGTCCGTGTGGTTTGACCATTTCAGCTCCTCTGAGATGTGTATGCCGAGTTACTTGACGTTTTTGACCGTCTCCACGGTGGCCCCGTTGATCAGGATGGGGGCGTGCCCAGACTGGTTTCTCCTGAAGTCCACAATCAGCTCCTTTGTTTTTCTGACATTGTGTGTATCTTTCTGTGTGTGTCTAAATATATTTGCTCTGTTGGTTTTGTATGTGACTGTGGTGTAGTATATGAACATAGAAATACACTTAATATAAAGCAGCATGTGGACACCCCTTCAAATTAGTGGATTAAGCTATTTGAGCCACACCCGTTGCTGACAGGTGTATAAAATCGAGCACACAGCCATGCAATCTCCATAGACAAACAATGGCAGTAGAATGGCCTTACTGAAGAGCTCAGTGACTTTCAACATGGCACCGTCATAGGATGCCACCTTTCCAACAAGTCAGTTCATCAAATTTCTTCCCTGCTAGAGCTTCCCCGGTCAACTGTAAGTGTTGGTATTGTGAAGTGGAAATGTCTATGAGCAACAACGGGACTGCCGAGTGCTGATGCGCGTAGCACGTAAAAATCCTCTGTCCTCGGGTTGCAACACTCACTACCGAGTTCCAAGCCGCCTCTGGAAGCAACGTCAGCACAACAACTGTTTTGTCGGTTTCCATGGCCAAGAATCCGCGCACACAAGCCTAAGATCACCATACGCAATGCCAAGCTCGACTGGTTTGATGAATCACGCTTCACCATCTGTCAGTCCGACAGACAAATCTGGGTTTGGCGGATGCCAGGAAAACGCTTCCTGCCCCAATGCACAGTGCAAACTGTAAAGTTTGGTGGAGAAGGAATAATGGTCTGGGGCTGTTTTTCATGGTTCGGTTTAGGCCCCTTAGTTCCAGTGAAGGGGAATCTTAACGCTACAGCATACAATGACATTCTAGACGATTCTGTGCAGGTCCTTTTCTGTTTCACCATGACAATGCTCCCTTGCACAAAGCAAGGTCCATACAGAAATGGTTTGTCGAGATCGGTGTGGAACTTGAGTGGGCTGCACAGAGCCCTGACCTTAACCCCATCGAACAGTTTTGGGATGAATTGGAACGCCGACTGCGAGACAGGCCTAATTTCCCAACATCAGTGCCCGACCTCACTAATGCTCTTGTGGCAGAATGGAAGCAAGTCCCCCGCAGCAATGTTCCAACATCTAGTGGAAAGCCTTCCCAGAAGAGTGGAGGCTGTTATAGAAGCAAAGAGGGGGAACAACTCCATATTAATGCCCATGATTTTGGAATTAGATGTTCAACAAGCAGGTGTCCACATACTTTTGGACATGTAGTCAAGATGAGACTTACCTTATGCTGCTATAATAAAATGATAATTTATGGAAAACTGTTGAACAGCTTTTATATTGAATTACAGGCAACATGTAGAAATAAATTATGAAATCGTTTTAACTTAGCTGTTTGGAGCGCCATCTAGTGTTGCTCATTTTGGACTGCAGTAACGTCTTGACAACACCAGACGGCAGTAAACCATTAGCTTTATACAGAGTAACTGATCATTTGTTGTTGTTCTTGTTGAAATGAATGAATTGTAATGTTACTGAGCTAGATCTAGATATTCTCATTAAATTAATTGTTATACTTAATTAAAAATGAAATCAATCAAATGTATTATACACAATACATTCCGTTATGTTCTCCTGATCAGACCCCTGATTGGCTTAATGGCTGGATGGATCGTAATGTCCTTCACGAGATAGAGGAGAGACTAGTTCATATATTGCTATCTAATGATATCCACCTGCTATACTGGGTCATATTCATTAGTGCACAATGTAGCAAAATATTTTGCAACGGAAAACAAAAACTCCCCGTTTCAGACCATTTTCTTCCATTTGGTTCCTAGAGATAACATCTAATGTCCCAGCTTGCACCTCACCAGACACAGGAGGTCATCAAACTCATATTTGTGTTCCAAAAGCCAAATAGGCCTGAAGTGTGAGTTGCTAGCCCCTCAAATCTCAGTGGCCGGCTGTTATCATAACTAGTATTGATATTCAAATCAGTATAGCTACAAGGAGTTGAAAAAGAGAAGAGGCTTAAAATAGATCTCTCTGTGGAGGTAGAAGCCAGGCTGAAGCTCACAGCCTTCTTACCCACAGAGAAGGAATAGAAGAAGGAAGAGAGGGATGATGGAAAGAGAGAGCAAGAGGAAGGGAGAGAGATAGAAGAAGGGAGGGAACGAGGAAGGAAGGGAGAGAGAGAGAGAGGAAGGGAGAGAGAGAGGAAGGGGTGGAGCAAGGAATGAAGGGAGAGAGGAAGGGAGGGAGAGAAGAAGGGAGAGAGGAAGGGAGAGAGAGAGGAAGGGGTGGAGCAAGGAATGAAGGGAGAGAGGAAGGAAGGGAAAGAGAGAGGAAGGAAGGAAGGAAGGAAGGGAGGGAGGGAGAGAGGAAGGGAGGGAGAGAGGGAGAGAGGAAGGGTGAGAGAGAGGAAGGGAGGGAGAGAGGAAGGGTGAGAGAGAGGAAGGGAGGGAGAGCGAGAGAGAGAGGAAGAGAGAGAGGGAGAGAGGAAGAGAGAGAAGGAGTGAGGGAGAGAGGAAGGGAGAGAGAGAGAGAGGAAGAGAGGGAGAGAGGAAGGGAGGGAGAGAGGGAGAGAGCGTCTATTGAGAGAAGGTCTTCAGGCAGTCATTGAACATTGAGGTAAATGTATTGTGACACCATGATCTCTTGAGAGAAAACATAAAGATTTGTATCTATCCTCCAGGGTGCTTAAGATTCTGCCATAGAAAAAAGGCATGCCGTACTCCAACAGTGGGCAAAATATATGAACTATGCTAGATTCCAGTCTGCATAGATAATGCAATGGGGATTTATTTTAGTCTATGAATCAGTTTCACGATAATGTTTTTTAATATAATCCTAATTTCATTGTCTGAACATCAGTCTTCCATTAGTGAAATTGAATCTTGCAAATATCTCTCCTGCGACATCCCATATTGAGTGTGTCCTTGTTGTAGAAATGGACTGATTGGTGTCTCTTGGGCTCTCTATTGCTCTCCGATGGTTTAGAACAATCAGAGGTTTGTTGGCACAATCTGACTCTGTTCTGACGAGTGATGAGCACTGGAGAGGTAAACACTGGACTGGCCCTTCTAACCAAAGTTTGGGGTACGGTTGATGAGCGTTGTGAGGTGACCTTGACTAAGTTAGTCCCAGGGGCCCATGTGGGACCCACATCGCACTGCGGCATGACACGACATTAACAGACAGAGAGAGAGTCCTCCAACACAGGAACTATATTGGTTATGAGGAAGTACTTGGTCAGTAGGACTATGTGTACTGGAGGGAGTGGGACCAAAACAACAACAACAACAACAATAACTACCAAAACAACAACAACGAACAAAACAACAACAACAATAACAACTACCAAAACAACAACAACTAAAACAACAACAACTACCACAACAACTAAAACAATAACAACAACAACTAAAACAACAACAAATACAACCAAAAGAACAACAACAACTACCACAACAACAACTACAACTACAACAACAACTAAAACAACTACAACTACAACTACTACAACAACTACAACAACTACAACAACTAAAACAATAACTACTACAACAACAACAACTAAAACAATAACTACAACAACTACAACCAAAACAACAACAACTACCACAACAACAACTACAACTACCACAACATCTACAACAACTACAACAACAACTAAAACAACAACAACTACAACAACTACAACTACCACAACAACAACTACAACTACCACAACAACAACAACAACTACAACAACAACAACAACAACAACAACTACCACAACAACTAAAACAACAACAACTACCACAACTACCACAACTACCACAACAACAACAACAACTAAAACAACAACAACCAAAACAACAACTACAACAACAACAACCAAAACAACAGCAACAACAACTACCACAACAACAACAACAACCAAAACAACAACAACTAAAACAACAACAACTAAAACAACAACAACTAAAACAACAACAACTACCACAACTACCACAACAACAACTTAAACAACAACAACCAAAACAGCAACAACTACAACTACCACAACAACTACAACTACCACAACAACTAAAACAACAACAACTAAAACTACCACAACAACTACAACTACCACAACAACAACAACAACCAAAACAACAACAACTACCACAACAACAACTACCAAAACAACAGCAACAACAACAGCAACAACAACAGAAACAACAACTTAGTACACAGCATAGAGGAGTGGAAATGTAGACACTTCATGTTAACATTTTAGATGTTGTGAACATGATGTCTTAGCATATGCTCTGTGCAGTGGGGGGTTACCAGCGGTGGAAATTAAGTTAGCCCGAGGCTAGTGCGTTTCACACCGGGCTAGTAGAAAATGTGCGAAACTGGCCCGTCAGGCCAGTAAAATGTTGTCTTTTCAAATATCGCATGGCACAGATTTTGGACCCGAATGCTACCCAGGCTAATATGAATTCTATCCCTGGGTGTTACTAATTACTATCTAAATCACTTTAATATAAAAACACCCTGTAAGAGGTCATTTAGAGATTATTTACATCAACACAATTAAGAAGAGAAGTTTTAAAATGGTGGTGAAACCGCCAGCTGGACTGACCCATCATCACTCAGACACCTCAGTGTAGAGCTGTCAGCTGCTGGGGAGGAGAGACCAGTCAGTTGATTAATGGACCTATCATCACTCAGACACCTCTGGATAGGGCCAGAGAGACAGGTAGCAGGAGTCAACCAGGGAATCAATAGATTTACCATTTTTAAACATACCGTAATACACGGATATGTGCCAATTTAAGGAGGATAACAGATCGTTCAACATGACACTCTCTTTCTATTCTGATAATATCATACACCATCTCTCTGTCTGTTGGGAACAAACATCCCATTTAGAAGAGCAATGTGTAATACAGTGAAAACGGTGCCATTTCAGATACTTAGCATTTAGAAGAGTTCACAGGTTGGTTGCATTCCAATCATCTCACATTTCTTCTGAAATGTGCATTTGCTCAATTCCCTTCTTGGGTTTGAAAGGAAATGATCGGCCTATGGAAACTTCCTCTAGCCCATGCCCACACCAATCCAATGCTTTTAAAACTACTGGGGAGTAGTGAACAAGGAGGAAGGACACTCCAGGAGGAAGGACACTTCAAGAGGAAGGAGAGATTATTGGGAAGCAACCATAGAGAGACAGGTGATGAGGTACCAGGGGATTGGCTGGTGATGAAGGTAGGTTAGGACTGCATCTGTTATCTGTAATAAGGAAAAAAGCAGGGTTGTGGGGGTCAGTATGTGATAAGTTCCATCATTGTCTGTCTAACTGGTCTGTAGGGAGACAGAGGAGAGGAGGCAGGCAGACAGAAACAGACAGAAACAGAGACAGACAGACGGACAGACAGAGCGAGCGAGAGAGAGAGCGCGAGCGAGAGGGAGAGGTGGAGAGAGAGAGAGAGAGAGAGAGAGAGAGGAGAGAGAGAGAGAGAGAGAGAGAGAGAGAGAGAGAGAGAGAGAGAGAGAGAGAGGAACTCTGTCCCTAGATGTCTCGCTGCTGGATCCTTCCTTCGTTGTGTGGTTGTGTGGTTGTGTGAAGTGATTAGAGAGCCATTTTTTTTTTTTACCATCATTCTATTACACTACATTCCATGACTGGCTGGCAGCCACTCAGTTCCTTGTTCCTATTTTAGTACAATCTCATTCATACATTTCTTTTTCATTACCTCAGAAATAACTATGTGTTACTATGACAACAGCTGTAACAAGGGCTGTGGCTGTCATGACATTTTGTCAGCCGGTGATTGTCAAGCAAATAACTGCTGGTCTTACGGTAATTGACCGTTAATTAACATTGAAACATGTAGCATCTCCTGGCTTCCACGCACAGCCTACAAGCCAATGATGCAGACCTTTGGAACATCTACATTTTAAAAAGTATAATAAATATGTTTAATTATAGCCTACACCATCACAACAAATCCATTATTAATTTTAGAAAGGTCTAAAGAAACATGATATGAATAAAATGTAGTCTATTTCAGAAGAACAGAATAGCATACCTTATGTTAGGCCCTGATCTGGCTATGCCACACGACGGTGGGCTACACTAGTTCATTTAGCAGACAGGATTTGCTTAGAATTTCATGGCATTATTTTTACATTATTTTATAGTATGAAGAATACAATTGAACAAAGCTGAATGAAAGAGAAAGGATAATTTCTGGCAAAGGATTTGAGGAAGTGTTCACATGCGGCTATACTGTGTTGAGCGGTTAACAAAGAAACAGGTCCTCCTATACGCTTCATTTAGAGTTATTTATGCAACTTTAGTTGTGATACAAATGTTGGGCTATATGTTTAGATTTTTTTTATATATTCTAAGGCTGCATGATGAGACTCTAATGATGATTTGAAAAAAGTTGCATTGAAGGCATGATCTCTTCTTAGTTTTTTTTTAGCAGGCCGTACACACTTCATCAGTCTCTCATTCGCAAAACCACTTGATAATGCCTCAAATTTCCCTACGGCATCTCCTTCGTGTGGCCGTAATGCCCCCTAAAAAATCCATGCCTGTTGTGGCCAGTGGTCGTTGTTCCCTTGGGCTGAGTATAATAATTATAATTCTCTTCTCTCGGCTGCATGCACCTCTCACTCGCATGGCTCTTAGTCACATGATCAGGTCTTTCTCACAGGTTACAAGTGAAGACAGACACATCGGGGATGCAACTGCTCGCATCCTTATCCAATTCCGAGGCGCATATTGAAGATATTGGAAGAACTGTCTATATTTACTTTTCGTCAGCCTACAAGAAAAGTGAACTAACAAAGAGCAAAAGCACTAGCCTATGTCAATCTACTATCCCCGATAGTACAAAAGCTGCCCTATTCTATTCTATGCGAGGAAGAAATATTGCAAACATAGTTGTGGGATGCGATAGATCCCAAATTACTTCACATTATAAGTGCAGCAATGTGCACACAGCAGTAGGCTATAAGCGCAAATGTTCCATTAGCGGGAAATAACATTCTCAAAAGTGACTGCAAATGGGATTATGCATGTAATACTTTCATTATAAAGGTTAAAAACTGTGAAAATTATCTTCCCTAAACTTGAAACTCATGCGCTGCATATTTATGCCAGTTAGGCTCTACACCCATTATAAAGCGGATTAATGTGCTTCATTTTAAGAAGTTATTTGACCAATTTAGTTGTGATACAACAAAAAAATGCATGCCATCTATGCACTTAAATAGCTAGTGGAGGATGCTTTTCCCATGGTTCATTTTCATGCCAGCCAGGTAGGCTATACTGTTGTAAAGAAAAGCAATGTGCTTATTATTAGGAAAGTTGAGAAATAAATATAGTAGGCCTAGCCTATAGAAAGCTGATGGGAGCCTCTTCTTTTTAGTAGAGGCCATCACTCTGTTTTCAATTGCATAGCTTATAGAAATGTTGAGCAACATGAGCTCATGGGCTCTCATGAAGTGTTTGATTAGATTTTTTTTTGATGTCAGAGTGATTAGAGGGACAATAGAGTGCTGAGTACCAGGCAGTTAGTAAGTTTGGTAGGCTACTAATGACCATCAGCAGCATCAGAGCTTGCAGAAGCCTAATTACCATGACTAAACGGTCACGTGGAATTTGAATGCCGTCATGATTCGGTGTGGCAGTAATATGGTCACCGTAACAGCCCTAGCTGTAACAGCTGGAATGTTTTCATTAGACAAGAACATTACTGTTGAATACAAGCACATGCTGGTAAAGTCACTGTTCAATTCAAGGAATTGACAAGATCAGAATGCTGTCGTTACTGCAAGTAAATCCCAAACAGTTTAGCACAGCACAAGTTCTACAGCAGGTATTCCCAAACTGGGGTACGCTTACCCCCAGGGGTACGCGCAATGCCGTCAGGGGTACGCCAAATAAAAATGTGATTCACATTAAAAAAAAATATATATATACAGTTGAAGTCGGAAGTTTACATACACTTAGGTTGGAATCATTAAAACTCGTTTTTTCAACCACTCCACAAATGTCTTGTTAACAAACTATCATTTTGGCAAGTCGGTTAAGACATCTACTTTGTGCATGACACAAGTCATTTTTCCAACAGTTTTTTACAGACAGATTATTTCACTTATAATTCACTGTATCACAATTCCATTCCAAGTTGACTGTGCCTTTAAACAGCTTGGAAAATTCCAGAAAATGATATCATGGCTTCAGAAGCTTCTGATAGGCTAATTGACAATTTGAGTCAATTGGAGGTGTACCTGTAGATGTATTTCAAGGCCTACCTTCAAACTCAGTGTCTCTTTGCTTGACATAATGGGAAAATCAAAAGAAATCAGCCAAGACCTCAGAAAATAAATTGTAGACTTCCACAAGTCTGGTTCATTTTTGGGAGCAATTTCTAAACGCCTGAAGTTACCACGTTCATCTGTACAAACAATAGAACGCAAGTATAAACACCATGGGACCACGCAGCCGTCATACCGCTCAGGAAGGAGACGCATTCTGTCTCCTAGAGATGAACGTATTTTGGTGCGAAAAGAGCAAATCAATCCTAGAACAACAGCAAAGGACCTTGTGAAGATGCTGGAGGAAACAGGTACAAAGTATGTATATCCACAGTAAAACGAGTCCTATATCGACATAACCTGAAAGGCCGCTCAGCAAGGAAGAAGCCACTGCTCCAAAACCGGCATAAAAGTCAGACTACGGTTTGCAACTGCACAAGGGGACAAAGATTATACTTTTTGGAGAAATGTCCTCTGGTCTGATGAAGCAAAAATAGAACTGTTTGGCCATAATGACCATCATTATGTTTGGAGGGAAAAGGGGGAGTTTTGCAAGCTGAAGAACACCATCCCAACCGTGAAGCACGGGGGTGGCAGCATCATGTTATGGGGGTGTTTGCTGCAGGAGGGACTGGTGCACTTCACAAAATAGATGGCATCATGAGGACGGAAAATGATGTGGATATATTGAAGCAACATCTCAAGACATCAGTTAGGAAGTTAAAGCTTGGTCACAAATGGGTCTTCCAAATGGACAATGACCCCAAGCATACTTCCAAAGTTGTGGCAAAATGCATTAAGGACAACAAAGTCAAGGTATTGGAGTGGCCATCACAAAGCCCTGACCCCAATCCTATAGAAAATTTGTGGGCAGAACTGAAAAGCGTGTGCGAGCAAGGAGACCTACACACCTGACTTAGTTACACCAGCTCTGTCAGGAGGAATGGGCCAAAATTCACCCAACTTATTGTGGGAAGCTTGTGGAAGACTACCCGAAACATTTGACCCAAGTTAAACAATTTAAAGGCAATGCTACCAAATACTAATTGAGTGTATGTAAACTTCTGACCCACTGGGAATGTGATGAAAGAAATAAAAGCTGAAATAAATTATTCTCTCTACTATTATTCTGACATTTCACATTCTTAAAATGAAGTGGTGATTGTAACTGACCTAAGACAGGGACTTTGTACTAGGATTAAATGTCAGGAATTGTGAAAAATTAGTTTAAATGTATTTGGCTGAGGTGTATGTAAACGTCCGACTTCAACTGTATATATATATATATATATATATATATATATATATATATATATATATGTATATTTATTTCTTCATTCACATTTTCAAACAGTACATTTAGATTTTCGAACAGGGCTATACGTTTGAGTAGCCTCGTTTCACTGCCAACAATAAAATTATACCTAGTGTTCAGCGAAATAACAACACAATGTCAAATACAGGTAGCCTAGTCAAATAATTAACATCCAATCACATTAACCGTTACTCTCTTGCGGGAAACCTTCACTCTTGCGCAGAGATTTAGAAACATGACCATTTGAAAAATAAGCCACGGGAGTTTTTTTGAGCGTGACTAAAGACGACTTTCGAGTAGTAAGACATGTATAAAAGCAACAGATACAATTAATAAGAAGGAGCTATTAGTGTCTTATATGGTGAGCTACCGAGTGGCTAGGACAGGCAAGACCCATACTATTGTGGAGGACTTAATTCTTCCTGCTGCCGCGGATATGGCTGGGACAACACTGGGGGGAAAGGCCAAAAAAACTATACAGACAATGCCTTCATCAAACAACACTGTTTCACGACGCATCAATGACATGGCAGGAGATGTTTTGAAATGTATCGTATCGTGTGTGTGTGGCAGGCTTACAATGATAGCAAAAAACTACATTTGAGAGTGCGCTGACCCTGGTGCTAGAGGGGGTACGCAGCTGGAGGTTGAATGTTTGAAGGGGTATGGGACTATAAAAAGTTTGGGAACCACTGTTTTACAGCTTATGGTGCCAACCCAGCCCCTCCTTCCTGTGTCTGTACCTCTCTCCCAGCCTTCCTGTCCTCCCTGACCTCTTAATTACTGTAGTCCACAGATGAGTTGTGTTTCTGGGAGATGTGTTTAACCCCAGACAGATGCTGCATGGTTTATAATAGTCTCAACACCGCAAAGGCCTGCCGCAAGCCGCCAGGAAGATAGCACCAGCCAGGCCAGATGACGTTCTGCACTGGAGTCAACCCACCAAGCCAGCAACACTACGGTGTGAATGTAAATTTATATTGGCCTACTGCAGTGTTTCTCATTCTGTTTTAAAATCAGGTACTGGAAAGCTATGATCCTTCCTCCTTTGGGGGACGACACTAGGACATTAGCACTGAGGAAATCAGTGTTAGCTAACCATCTAGTATCACACCATGGGTCGTAGTGATCCACGGGTCGTAGCGATCCATGGAGAGAGAAATCAATCTAATAGGGAAAAGTCTCCATCAAATTAGTGAATGAATCCAGCTCAGAGGAATAACACTAATCCTGTTGTAATCTGCATGTTGGAGTTTGTGTTGCTTTTACTCTGTATTAATCACATCTCGTTGACTCTGGACTAAAGCCATACCAGGCCATACTAGGCCATACCAGGCCATGTTAAGCACACACAACTGCTATAGAGGGGAATTTGAGAGAAATTTCAGAAGCTAGCCTACACAGAACATTGCAGATATACATTTTTCAAAAACTGCATTTTCTTCCACAGTAATTAATGTTGGCTATTTGGATGTGTTTCTGAAGTCTAACCTGTGTGTTTATTAGAGACAAGAGACACTGAGATATTGCTTTGAGGGATCAGATGAGCATTCCCTGTGTGTGTGTGTGTGTGTGTGTGTGTGTGTGTGTGTGTGTGTGTGTGTGTGTGTGTGTGTGTGTGTGTGTGTGTGCGTGCGCGTGCCTGCCTGTATTTGTAATGATGGTGACAGAGGGATGAAACTAAACCCTAATAATGACAGGACAGTATTATGTTAAGAGACCATAAGTCTCAAGACACACTACAGCAGGACTAGACTACCAGATGGCATTACTAGAGCAGAGAAACCTTTTAAATCTCACCACAAGGCTCTTCACCAAGCACCAAGAGTACTGCAGTTTGACATAGGCTTTATTTAACACTATGAAACAAATGTGTGAGGCTCTAGGGCGTACACAGGGCTGATCTAAAGAGTCTGCCCGCAGCGGGGGCTTCGCTAGTCGCAGGAGGAAGACACGAGACATAAAACAAAATGCGTTGCTATTCTTCTCTTCATTTTGTCCTGTTCTTGTGTTAAACAGTGATTACAGACAGTCACCACACACCACACTGTGACTGGCTGGCTTATGTAACCTGGTCATTGGGAGTTGGGACAGCTTGCACAGTCAGGAGCCCCCGCCTCCGTCTCCTCCCCCTTCGCCTCCACCTCCTGAGGGAGAGAGAGAGAGGGGGGAGGGAGAGAGAGGGGAGGTAGAGAAAAAGAGGGGAGGGAGAGAGACGGGAGGGAGAGAGAAGGAGGGAGAGAGAGAGAGAGAGAGAAAAGAGAGGAGGGAGAGAGGGGAGGGAGGGAGAGAGCGAGGTGAGGGAGAGAGGGGGAGGGAGAGAAAAAGAGAGGAGGGAGAGAGGGGAGGGAGAGAGAGAGGAGGGAGAGAGAGGGAGAGGAGAGGAGAGGAGAGGGAGAAAGAAGCGAAGGAGAGAGAGAGAAGGGAAGGAGAGAGAGGGGAGGAGACTGAGGGGAGGGAGAGAGAGGAGAGGAAGAGAGATGGAAGGGAGAGAGAGGAAGGGAGGGAGGGAGAGAGAGTGGAGGGAGAGGGAGGAGGGAGAGAAAAATAGGGGAGGGAGAGAGAGGGAAGGGACAGAGAAAGGGGGAGAGTAAAAGAGGGGAGGGAGAGCGAGAGAGAGGGGGAGAAAGAGAAAAATGGGAGGAGAGAGAGAGAGAGTGGGGGACTGGTGCAGCAGTAGATTCCTCCCTCGCTAAAGTTGATAAATCCTCTCACAGACTGATTCATATCTTAGTCAGTCAGTCCAGTGTTCCATAATGTGACTTTATATAATCAGTACCCTCTCGGGTTTAGTTTGGGCTGCTGCCTGAGTCACACACACACGCACACACAGTCTTGTACAGCTAACCTTGTGGGGACACACAATTCAGTCCCATTCAAAATCCTATTTTCCCTAACCCCTAACTCCTAACCCTAAACCTAACACTGACCCTTACCCGTACTCTTACCCTAACCTTAACCTTAAACCTAACCCTAACCTTAACCCCAACCCTAAAACTAACCCTAGCTCCTAACCCTAACCCTTAACCTAATTCTAACCCTAACAATAATTCTAACCTTAACCCTAAACCCCCTAGAAATAGCATTTGACCTCGTGGGGACTAACAAAATGTCCCCAGTTGGTCAAATGTTTGTTTGTTTACTATTCTTGTGGGGATTTCTGGTCCCCACAAGAGTAATTAAACATGTCCTATCTCAAAACACACAAAAGAGTGAAAAGCCATATAGATTTCCCATCAGCAGCCTGTATCAGCCATTATCCTCTGCTGAGGGAACCTCCTCACCTACCGTATCCTCCATTATTAACAGCCAGAGGCTAAAGAAATAATGGTACGCTGTATATTATGTTTGCCAGTGGTACTCTGTGTGTAGAAGCAGAGAAACAAACATCGTCAGCAGATCACATCCTCCTTCTCCCTTTGCCTCCACTCTCACTAAAATACCCCACTTCAAATAAAACACACAGCCAAAACACCCCCTCCAGAGAGAATAGTTACTGTGACATTAAACCGGAGGGTCAGCCAGGCGTGATCTGCCACTAGTGACCACTACAGCAAAGAGACAGAGACAGAGACAGAGACAGAGACAGAGACAGAGACACAGAGAGACAGAGAGAGAGAGAGAGAGAGCAGCTGAGATCCACCCTGGTGTTATGGCTGCCTGGCCTGCAGCAGCTGAGAACTTCTCATACAAACCCAACATGATCCTCTTTTTTACCAGGCTAAAAAGGGCCAGTACTGTACTGAACTGAATACACAAGGATGACAGGTCCCTTGAGAGAATGCAAGAGTGGTTATTTGGAGCCTTGGTTTCCCTCCCTGTGTCTTCTGTCTCTAATCTACTCTACTGGATCTCAGCACTACTAACCCATTGGGCACACAATGGTTGAATCAACATTGTTTCAACGTAATTTGTCAACGTGTTGTGGCATGGAATCAACGTGGAAAATACATTGGATGTGAAAAAAGTAATCAACCAGTACATTTCAACCAACGTTGTAAGCATTGAAATTAGGGTAAAACTTAGACAGGTTGTTACGTCAATGTAATTTCAACATAATCATCAGGACTATGTATACGTTGAAATAATGTCGAACTATCCACTTAGAAACGTACAAAATATTTGTCATCCTATATTCAACTTCATTGAATATAGGATGAAAGGTGTGTGTGGAAGTTCTGTTGAACTTCATACTTGATTAGACTCATTTGATTTGACCTAGTTTCAATGTTGATAGTAAAATGGTATGTTTGAATGTCAGTATCATTGTTTCAACATCATACTATTAACCTAAATAAAGAGGTATATTGAAATAAAATGTAAAGCCACAGTACAATGATTTCTGCCGGAACAGTGACTCCTACTGGTATCTAAAGACAATGTACTTCAGTGAGAATGAGTCTACCATCCAGATGCCAAACTCCATCTGTTCTGCTTAGGTTTGAAAACAAGCTGTGTTCGAACTTTATTTGAAGTGTATTTAAAAATGTATTTTGATCTAGTGCTGTATATACAGTATAACATACAGTATAACATATGGTATAACACAGTATAACATACTGTATATACAACACTGGAGCCTTTAGAGTTAAGTGAGGACAGATTTATCACCAAGTCAGCTTGGAGATTCTAACCAAACAGATTTATCACCTAGTCAGCTTGGAGATTCTAACCAGACAGATTTATCACCTAGTCAACTCGGAGATTCTAACCAGACAGATTTATCACCTAGTCAGCTTGGAGATTCTAACCAGACAGATTTATCACCTAGTCAGCTTGGAGATTCTAACCAGACAGATTTATCACCTAGTCAGCTTGGAGATTCTAACCAGACAGATTTATCACCTAGTCAGCTTGGAGATTCTAACCAGACAGATTTATCACCTAGTCAGCTTGGAGATTCTAACCAGACAGATTTATCACCTAGTCAACTCGGAGATTCTAACCAGTCAGATTTATCACCTAGTCAACTCGGAGATTCTAACCAGACAGATTTATCACCTAGTCAGCTTGGAGATTCTAACCAAACAGATTTATCACCTAGTCAACTCTGAGATTAATTTTAATAGAACTGTGATATGTAATAGATCCATGGTTTAAGATTTACATTTACATTGGAGTCATTTATCAGATGTTCTTATCATAGAGATCATATAATTCCTTCATTATTTATATTGGTTTACCCAGAACTAAAATGGTGCATAATATGGTATGTTTACGTAGTCTGTCTACGAGAGATTAATTCACTATAGAATCTCTCGTGGTTCTTATCCAGAAAGACTACAGTTAGTGCATTCAACTAAATTAGATATAACATACAGATCATGATATTGTCTTCAAGACGCTTTACAGAGAGGTTTGAAGAGTACATGTAAACTACACATGCGAAGGCCTTTATGCTTGTCTCAGACCAAGGCCAACAGCACTGTATGCTGGAAGATATTCATGTGGGAGCAACCCGTCTGCCAAGTTGATGGAAATCCCTCTTTTATGCAGATGACTATGCGTACGTGTACAACTCTGACAGCGTATCGCCTGAACACCTGTCGGGGTCTGGACTTGGTTTGGTTTAGTGGTCTCTGCTGTCAACAGTGACATGGGTAGAACAAATCTTCAGCCTGTTGCTAAGCGATGAGAGGAGGGACGTGTTAGGGATTACAATAAGTGTTGTTTGTGTAGTATCATCATCATTGTCATCGTGATCGCCGTCATCGTTGTTATCAATGAGTAACCTTGCCTAAGACTCGAGTTAGCTCCCTGAGCTAATGCCTAGGCTTAAGCTTTCACCTGGCCTTGCAATTGTTCTCTACCTCCCTACACTATCACCTGGCCTTGCAATTGTTCTCTACCTCCCTCTCTCAGCCCAATCAGTCTATTAATAGATGAACTAACCTCCATTTGTGTTGGAAAATCATTCCAGGTGAAGCTGGTTGAGAGAATGTCAAGAGTGTGCAAAGCTGTCATCAAGGCAAAGGTTGGCTACTTTGAAGAATCTCAAATGTAAAATATATTTAGATTTTTTTAACACTTTTTGGGTTACTACATGATTCCATGTGTTATTTCATAGTTTTGATGTCTTCACTATTATTCCACAATGTAGAAAACAGTCAAAAATAAAGAAAAACCCTGGAGTAGGTGTGTCCAAACGTTTGACTGGTACTGTATGTGTGTGGATGCAGAAGACTATCATACAGATACAGTAGAGGGAAATAGGATCTCACCAATCTGTTCTCAGCCATCAAGTCATCTGCAGCTATAAGAAAAAAGGACTAGATTGGTTGGTGAGTGATGATGAAGGCTATAGACAGGTGTTTACATTGAAACACTGCAGTAGGAGACAACAGTGCCGTCACCAGCATGCAGGTCAATTATTAATCTGTGGAATAGGTTTTGGTTTGCCACTTTCTGTCACATCTTAAATATTTAAATGCAGCTACTGCATTATGGAATAGGATTTTTTGTCATTCTGCCGCCCTAGTCATTCTGCCGCCCTAGACGAGACTAGAATCCCGGTAAGCAAAATTACGTTGAAAAGATGTCTAAAAAGGTATAGTCCCTTCGGGAAACTTTTTCAACATTTTGTTACGTTACCGCCTTATTCTAAAATATATATATTTTTTAAATCGCATCAATCTACACACAATACCCCAAAATGATTTCTTTGCAAATTTATAAAATAAAAGGGAAATATTCCATTTTCATAAGTATTCAGACCCTTTACTCAGCACCTTTGGCAGCGATTACAGCCTTGAGTCTTCTTGGGTATGACGCTACAAGCTTGGCACACCTGCATTTGGGGAGTTTCTCACGTTTTTCTCTGCAGATCCTCTCAAGATCTATCAGGTTGGATGGGAAGTGTTGCTGCACAGCTATTTTCAGGTCTCTCCAGAGATCAGGTTCAAGTCCGGGCTCTGGCTGGGCCACTCAGAGACTTGTCCAGAAGCCACTCCTAAGTTGTCTTGGCTGTGTGCTTAGGGTCGTTGTCCTGTTGGAAGGTGAACCGTTGCCCCAGTCTGAGGTCCTGAGAGCTCTGGAGCAGGTTTTCATCAAGAATCTCTCTGCACTTTGCTCTGTTTATCTTTCCCTCGATCCTGACTAGTCTCCCAGTCTACGCCGCTGAAAAACATCCCCACAGCATGATGCTTCTACCACCATGCTTCACTGTAGGGATGGTGCCAGGTTTCCTCCGGACGTGACACTTGGCATTCAGGCCAAAGAGTTAAATCTTGGTTTCGTCAGACCAGAGAATCTTGTTTATCATGGTCTGAGAGTCTTTAGGTGCCTTTTGGCAAACTTCAAACGGGCTGTCATGTGCCTTTTACTGAGGAGTGGCTTCCGTCTGGCCCATAAAGGCCTGATTGGTCGAGTGCTGCAGAGATGGTTGTCCTTCTGGGAGGTTCTCCCATCTCCACAGAGGAACTCTGGAGCTCTGTCAGAGTGACCATCGGGTTCTGAGATGATTATGGCGCCAACAGAGATGGTCACCTCACTTCAGGTACTTAGAAAAGTATGCAGTTATTTGTTTTTTTATGTATTAATTATGACATTGTTAGCCCAGAAAATCTCAAGTGTTAGAAGAACTATTGGATATAAAAGCGATGTCAACCAGCATTACGACCAGGAATACGTCTTTCCCGAAGTAGATTCTTTGTTCTGACCTCCACCCTGGACATGGTATCTTATCCCAGAGGCCGACTCAAAACAACGCGGTCGCCCAGGACAGGCAGACGGAGCGGCCTACTGGTCAGACTCAGAAGGCGAGCACACTATCAACCGCTTCCTAGCATATTACTTGCCAATGTCCAATCTCTAGATAACAAGGTGGACGAAATTAGGGCACGAGTTGCCTTCCAGAGAGACATCAGAGATTGTAACATTCTCTGTTCCACGGAAACATGGCTCACTGGGGATTCGTTGTCAGAGTCGGTACACCCACCCGGTTTCTTTACGCATCGCGCCGACAGAAACAAACATCTCTCTGGTAAGAAGAAGGGCGGGGGTGTATGCCTTATGATTAATGACTCATGGTGTAATCACAATAACATACAGGAAGTCTTTTTGTGCACCTGACCTAGAATTCCTTACAATAATATGCCGACCGCATTATCTTCCTAGAGAATTCTATTTGATTATAGTGACAGCCGTGTATATCCCCCCCAAGCAGATACCTTGTCGACCCTGAAAGAACTTCACTGGACTGTAAACTGGAAACCATACATGCTGAGGCTGCATTTATTGTAGCTGGGGATTTTAACAAAGCTAACCTAAGATCAATACTCCCTAAATTCTATCAGCATATTGAATGCGCGACACGCGCTGGCAGAATTCTGGATCATTGCTACTTGAACTTCCGCGATGCATACAAAGACCTCACGCGCCCTGCCTTCAGCAAATCTGACCATGAATCCATGTTGATGCTCCCAGCCTATAGACAGAAAATAAACAGGAAACGCCCGTGCTCAGGTCAATACAACGCTGGTCTGACCAATCAGATTCCACGCTTCAAGATTGCTTCGATCACGTGGACTGGGAAATGTTCCGGATAGCTTCAGACAACAACATTGATGTATACGCTGACACGGCGAGCGAGTTTATTAGCAAGTGCATTGAAGATGCCGTACCCGCTGTGACTATTAAAACCTTCCCTAACTAGAAACCGTGGATTAAATCAAATCAAATCAAATTTTATTTGTCACATACACATGGTTAGCAGATGTTAATGCGAGTGTAGCGAAATGCTTGTGCTTCTAGTTCCGACCATGCAGTAGTATCTAACAAGTAATCTAACAAATTCACAACAACTACCTTATACACACAAGAGTAAAGGAATGAATACGAGTATGTACATATAAATATATGGATGAGCGATGGCTGACCGGCATAGGCAAGATGCAGTAGATGGTATGGAGTACAGTATATACACTATATATATATATATATATATATATATATATATATGAGATGAGTAATGTAGGATATGTAAACATTATATAAATGGCATTGTTTAAAGTGGCTAGTGATACATTATTTCATCCAGTTATAATTATTAAAGTGGCTAGAGATTTGGGTCGATGGCCGAACGGCATAGGCAAGATACAGTAGATGGTTTAGAGTACAGTGTATACATTTGATATGAGTATGTCGGATACGTAAACATTATATACAAAATTGTTTAAAGTGGCTAGTGATACATTTGTTACATCCAATTCCTATGGCAGCATAATGGCAGCATTCGCGCAAAACTGAAAGCGCAAACCACCGCTTTTAATCATGGCAAGGCGACCGGATACATGACCGAATACAAACAGTGCAGCTATTCCCTCTGCAAGGCAATCAAACAAGCAAAGTGTCAGTATAGAGACAAAGTAGAGTCGCAATTCAACGGCTCAAACACGAGACGTATGTGGCAGGGTCTACAGACAATCACGGACTACAAAGGGGAAAACCAGCCACGTCACAGACACCGACGTCTTGCTCCCAGACAAATTAAACAACTTCTTTTCTCACTTTGAGGACAATACAGTGCCACTGACACGGCCCACTACCAAAGCCTGTGTGCTCTCCTTCTCCGTGGCCGACGTGAGTAAAACATTTAAACGTGTTAACCCTCCCAGACGGCATCCCTAGCCGTGTCCTCAGAGCATGCGCAGACCAGCTGGTTGGTGTGTTTACGGACATATTCAATCAATCCCTATCCCAGTCTGTTGTCCCCACATGCTTCAAGATGACCACCATTGTTCCTGTTCCCAAGAAAGCTAAGGTGACTGAACTAAATGACTATCGCCCATTTGCACTCACTTCTGTCATCATGAAGTGCTTTGAGAGACTAGTCAAGGATCATATCACCCTACCTGATACCCTAGACCCACTCCAATTTGCTTACCGCACCAATAGGTTCACTGACGATGCAATAGCCATCACACTGCACACTGCCCTATCCCATCTGGACAAGAGGAATATCTATGTAAGAATGCTGTTCATTAACTACAGCTCAGCATTTAACACCATAGAACCCTCCAAACTCTGGGTCTCGACCTCGCCCTGTGCAACTGGGTCCTGGACTTTCTGACGGGCTGCTCCCAGGTGGTGAAGGTAGGAAACAACAACCTTACCCTGCTGATTACCAACAACAAGACGGCCTACAGGGAGGAGGTGAGGGCCCTCGGAGTGTGGTGTCAGGAAAATATCCTCTCACTCAACGTCAACAAAACAAAGAAGATGATCGTGGACTACAGGAAACAGCAGAGAGAGCACCCCCCTATCCACATAGACGGGACAGTAGTGGACAAGGTGGAAAGTTCCTCGGCGTATACATCACAGACAAACTGAAATGGTCCACCCACACAGACAGTGTGGTGAAGAAGGCGCAACAGCGCCTCATCAACCTCAGGAGACTGAAGAAATGTGGCTTGTCATCTAAAACACTCACAAACTTTTACAGATGCACAATCGAGAGCATCCTGTTGGGCTGTATCACTGCCTGGTACGGCAACTGCTCCGCCCTCAACCGCAAGGCTCTCCAGAGGGTAGTGCGGTCGGCACAACGCATCACCGGAGGTAAACTACCTGCCCTCCAGGACACCTACACCACCCGATGTCACAGGAAGGCCAAAAAGATCATCAAGGACAACAAATCACCCGAGCCACTGCCTGTTCACCCCGCTATCATCCAGAAGGTGAGGTCAGTACAGGTGCATCAAAGCTGGGACCGAGAGACTGAAAAACAGCTTCTACCTCAAGGCCATCAGTTAAACAGCCATCACTAACATAGAGAGGCTGCTGCCAACATACTGACTCAAATCTCTGGCCAAAAAAATGACTTGAATGAAGGATTGCTCAGCTTGCCCGGGCGGCCAGCTCTGGGAAGAGTCTTGGTGGTTCCAAACTTCTTCCATTTAAGAATGATGGAGGCCACTGTGTTCTTGGGGACCTTCAATGCTGAAGAAATGTTTTGGTACCCTTCACCAGATCTGTGCTTCGATACAATCCTGTCTCGGAGCTCTACGGACAATTCCTTCAACCTCATGGCTTGGTTTTTGCTCTGACATGAACTGACATATAGACAGGTGTGTGCCTTTCCAATCATGTCCAATCAATTCAATTTACCACAGGTGGACTCCAATCAAGTTGTGGAAACATCTCAAGAATGATCAATGGAAACAGTTGGGATTGTCCATTCCACATTGTCCATTTTACTTTGACCTGTCCTGTTTTTAGGATATGTTGTTTGTCAACATGACAGCAGATTTTATTTTGATTGGGTGTCATTTATGTCAGGCTATTTGATTGGAGAAACCTTCATGATGTAAAAATTGTGTCCGTCTCATTACATTGGCATACATTTTATCTCCAGCCTGTAGGCTACAGAAAAGGCCACATACTCTTTCTACCATATCCTATATCTGCTTCATGATTTATGTTAAATTATTATTTTTTGACGGAATGTTGGTTCAGTGCCGCAGCGATGTGTCTCTTCAACAGAGCGCTGGGAATGGACAAGTAAAATATTTTTCATCCTTTGACAAAGTGGGCACTGCTTATCACAGGGCGGCATCAACGCTCACCTAAAAAGCCCTTATGCTACTGGTTGAGAGCAATCGTCATTGTCTTTGAGCAGAATTATGTGAGGTTTCATGTGTTGTTGGAGGTGTGTCTTGGTCAGTTTAGCTCAGAAAATAACACCCTTGTCAATCTGCTGCCATAGGCGGCTGCCTAATCATGCCTAATGAGAGAGCCGGCTATAAATGTGGTACAGGCTGCCATCATGACTGGACTGCGTTCATCGGGAGGCCGTAATTACCTCTCTCTCTCTCTCTCTCTCTCTCTCTCTCTCTCTCTCTCTCTCTCTCTCTCTCTCTCTCTCTCTCTCTCTCTCTCTCTCTCTGTCCCTCTCCCCCCACCTCTCTCTCTCTCTCTCTCTCTCTCTCTCTGTGTTGTTATAGGGTCGGTTTCCAGCAGAAGAACCCCTTACTGATCTGGTACATGGAGAGCAAAGGGAAGTAAAGTGGAGGCTGAGTACTGTAGTCACCACCACCGTACAGTCAGTTACTAGGCAACGCTGTCCTCAAAAAAGAGTCGAACTGAACATGAATCACTTTGTGCGTCTTCACATCTTAATTTCCTTCACATCTCAATGGCCTTCACATCTCAACGGCCTTCACATCTCAACGGCCTTCACATCTCAACGGCCTTCACATCTCAACAGTCTTCACATCTCAATCTCAATGTGTACTAGCTTGGATCCTTCCTGTCTCGCTCCTGTCTCCCTGTCTCCCTCCCTATCTCCCTCCCTGTCTCCCTCCCTGTCTATCTCCCTGTCTGTCTGTCTGTCTGTCTGCCTCCCTGTGTCTCCCTCCCTGTCTGTTGCCATCCCTGTCTCCCTGTCTCCATGTCTGTCGCCGTCGCTGTCTCCCAGTCTGTCTCCCTCACTATCTGTCTCCCTCCCTGTCTTTCTCCCTCCCTCCCTGTCTCCCTCCCTGTCTCCCTCACTGTCTGTCTGTCTCTGTCTCCCTGTCTCCCTACCTAACTAACTGAGATCAACAGGACCAGTCATCACAGTGTAAATACTAACTGAGATCAACAGGACCAGATCACAGGGTAAATACTAACTGAGATCAACAGGACCAGTCATCACAGGGTAAATACTAACTGAGATCAACAGGACCAGATCACAGTGTAAATACTAACTGAGATCAACAGGACCAGTCATCACAGTGTAAATACTAACTGAGATCAACAGGACCAGTCATCACAGGGTAAATACTAACTGAGATCAACAGGGCCAGACCACAGGGTAAATACTAACTGAGATCAACAGGACCAGACCACAGGGTAAATACTAACTGAGATCAACAGGGTCAGTCATCACAGGGTAAATACTAACTGAGATCAACAGGACCAGATCACAGGGTAAATACTAACTGAGATCAACAGGGCCAGTCACCACAGTGTAAATACTAACTGAGATCAACAGGGTCAGTCATCACAGGGTAAATACTAACTGAGATCAACAGGACCAGATCACAGGGTAAATACTAACTGAGATCAACAGGGCCAGTCATCACAGTGTAAATACTAACTGAGATCAACAGGACCAGATCACAGGGTAAATACTAACTGAGATCAACAGGACCAGATCACAGGGTAAATACTAACTGAGATCAACAGGACAAGTCATCACAGGGTAAATACTAACTGAGATCAAGGGTATAAATAGGGGTACTTTATCCCATGTGTAACTCTGTGTTGTTGTTTGTGTCGCACTGCTTTGCTTTATCTTGGCCAGGTCGCAGTTGTAAATGAGAACTTGTTCTCAACTGGCCTACCTGGTTAAATAAAGGTGAACTATATATATATATTTACATATAAGAAATGCTTATGTGATAATGATGAATGTGTAGTATGTTTATGAGTGTTATGAAATCCTTATGTAGGTACCTTTCAGATAAGGTGTTTATCAAAATAATGATCTAGTTCTCTCTAGCAGATACAAGTGAGGAAAGGATATTATCGAGACTGTATTCAGGCCCCCAGTCTTATGTGGAATTGTGAGTCGATCCTGGATTCAGGCTCCCAGTCTTATGTGGTATTGTGAGTCGATCCTGGATTCAGGCCCCCAGTCTTATGTGGTATTGTGAGTCGATACTGTATTCAGGCCCCCAGTCTTATGTGGTATTGTGAGTCGATCCTGGATTCAGGCCCCCAGTCTTATGTGGTGTTGTGAGTCGAGACTGTATTCAGGCCCCCAGTCTTATGTGGTATTGTGAGTCGATCCTGGATTCAGGCCCCCAGTCTTATGTGGTATTGTGAGTTGATACTGGATTCAGGCCCCCAGTCTTATGTTGTGAGTCAATTCTGGATTCAGGCTCCCAGTCTTATGTGGTATTGTGAGTCGATCCTGGATTCAGGCTCCCAGTCTTATGTGGTATTGTGAGTCGATCCTGGATTCAGGCTCCCAGTCTTATGTGGTATTGTGAGTCGATCCTGGATACAGGCCCCCAGTCTTATGTGGAATTGTGAGTCGATCCTGGATTCAGGCCCCCAGTATTATGTGGTATTGTGAGTCGATCCTGGATACAGGCTCCCAGTCTTATGTGGTATTGTGAGTCGATCCTGGATACAGGCCCCCAGTCTTATGTGGAATTGTGAGTCGATCCTGGATTCAGGCCCCCAGTATAGACTGAGCTGAGGGTATAGACTATTGTATAGACAGAGCTGATGGTACAGGCTATTGTTTAATCTGAGCTGAGGGTATTGACTATTGTATAGACTGAGCTGAGGGTATAGACTATTGTATAGACTGAGCTGAGGGTATAGACTATTGTATAGACTGAGCTGAGGGTATAGACTATTGTATAGACTGAGCTGAGGGTATTGACTATTGTGTAGACTGAGCTGAGGGTCTAGGCTATTGTATAGACTGAGCTGAGGGTATAGACTGAGCTGAGGGTATAGACTATTGTATAGACTGAGCTGAGGGTATAGACTATTGTATAGACTGAGCTGAGGGTATAGACTATTGTATAGACTGAGCTGAGGGTATAGACTATTGTATAGACTGAGCTGAGGGTATTGACTATTGTGTAGACTGAGCTGAGGGTCTAGGCTATTGTATAGACTGAGCTGAGGGTATAGACTGAGCTGAGGGTATAGACTATTGTATAGACTGAGCTGAGGGTATAGACTATTGTATAGACTGAGCTGAGGGTATAGACTATTGTATAGACTGAGCTGAGGGTATAGACTATTGTATAGACTGAGCTGAGGGTATAGACTATTGTATAGACTGAGCTGAGGGAATAGACTATTGTCTAAACTGAGCTGGGGGTCTAGGCTATTGTATAATCTGAGCTGAGGGAATAGACTATTGTATAAACTGAGCTGAGGGTGTAGACTATTGAATAGACTAAACTGAGGGTGTAGACTATTGCATAGACTGAGCTGAGGGTATAGACTAAGCTGAGGGTGTAGACTATTGCATAGACTGAGCTGAGGGTATAGACTATTGAATAGACTGAGCTGAGGGAATAGCCTTCTGCATTGAATGAGTGATTTCATTTGATTTCTTCCATGCAGAGAAGATGCATCTCATTCTGCACCCATGAATCTTGAGAAAAGCTTACATTTCTACTAGCGTATCATGGCCAGGGAGGACACATGTTATGGGAAGGGAACTGATCAGTCATTTTAATGCTCATCCTTTAGAGCGGGTCAGGACCAGACAGAGCGTCTTCTTTGCCTGTGTGAGTGTTAGTATACAGTAGTAAGTCACAGTAGCCTAATACTGGAGCAGCTTGTTGTGGTACCCAGTGGCGTGTATTCATGGATGCCAAGAGAAGCCAGCCCACCCTCAAAAAAAATACATAAATATTTAATATCTTATTCTCTCTGTGTTTCATTATTTTCCTCTAATTCGCAAGATGCTGAATGTATCTCACAAGAGAAAGCATCCAAGCGAGTGAAAACAGCGCCTCTCTGTCTCTCTATGTATAGGCCATCTATCTGATTCTGTCTGGTCCAAACGAGTATGACATTGTTGCCGCCTGTAGCGCTGAAGGCAAAAGGGAAGCCAGTGACCATCTGGCCTCTCTTGACAAAGAAAGTATAAAACATTCGCCAATCAGCGTTGAGCTTAACTTGAGAGAGCTCTGTGAATGGTCCTGGCACACCAAAACAAAGTGTCAAGGGAAGCCAGCTTGGATATGGCGTCACTCCTATCACATCCCATTGAGAGCGTAGGTCATTGACAAAAAAACTAGAATTGTTGCATTTCGTTGTGGTGTTGTCCTCCGGTGGCTAGCTAGACAAAAGTGTCCCTTTCCTAAATTAACCATGGATGGAGATAGGGATGTGGACTTGTGGTTTTACTTTTCCGTACTGGCCAATGGTTATAGCAGTGATTCTGATCCAACCATTAATTCATACATTGTTGTGCCTGAGAGGAAGTTAGTTCAACATGTAGCTAGATGTAGCAGGCTAATGTTAACTAGCTAGCATTGCCCATGAATGAAAGTTAGGCTAGAGAGCAAGCATTTTAGCCAGGCAGCCTAGGACAACCTAAAATGAAAACGTGTACTGTATGCCAGAGTGACAGACCATTTCATCAACTTGGAAGAGAGGAGGATGGCATTGGCGTTTCTCTACAAGTAGGGTGAGTCAACATGTTTTTCTACTTGCACAAAAACGGAACCATGGATAGCCCCATCATTTATCTTATTGGACTAAATAGTTTTTGGTATATTTTAGTTGTCACTGTATTAGATTAAGCAGAGGTGATTTGATGATGTTGAAGTTTAAATGCTGCGGGAATAGAGGTTATAGATGATAGGTTATAAACAACCAATGATCACAATATGTAGGTGAAAATATGGATTTCATGGAGTGGGTACCGCTAGTATTGCAGTGTGAGTGTAGGCCACCAGTCATTGTTGGTCTAGTATTGTAGGCAGCAGTAAACACTACACAGACTGGAGTATTATGAATAAGAAAAAAAAACACGAACAATTTCTTCAGGCAAGACTACACTGCTCATGCGCTCCCATGATTCACCACCTCAGCTCGCAGAGATGCTACTGACAATGCGACTCGTGAAGAGAAAACGCACTGATTTGCTGCAGAAGACGTAAGGAATCGAAGGCTGCCGCTTGGCTGACCAGACCACTTGTCCTCAGGAACATACCACATCATCAGAATACCTGGCGTTGAATTTATCTCTGTCATGAATTCAGGTTGGGTGAGTTCCACCGGCCCAACAAGGGCATGCGTTCTTACATTTTTACATCATTTTATCCTTGCGTAATTTTATACCGAGTTTTGGATGCGGCGCAGAGCAGTGTGTTGTCAGGATCTGGGCAATACAGCCAGAACGGATTTCTCCAGCGCTCTCTTCTTTTCTCCCTGCATCCCGCTTCTTGTCTTTACATTGTGTAGACTATTACTGTAAGGGACTAAGACGAGGTGCTAATAATAAACAGACGTGTCCGATTTGGTAGAGGATGGATATTATTTCTGAGAATGGCTTAATTTAATCTGACGTGAAGGTAGGATACATCATTTATAATGAATTGATCCATTGCTGTGTTTTGGAGCAAATGGAATGGAGCAATGCAACATTGAAGTCACCAGCTTTGTGCACGTAGAAACTAATGCAATTAATAACAAACGATGTGTTAATGCGGCAATCAGCATTTGAAACAAAGCGTTTTTCTCACCCTTGTTTCCGTAAAAAGCTGAGGGATGAGGCTGGAGAAATGTAAACACTCTCAAACGGATAGACATAGCTACGGATACCAGGACTGACCATCCATGATATCAACAATATAGTGTGAACCATGTTTACAGACTATACAGTGTTTGTTTACATTTACTTTGTTTACAAACATTGGAGTGGAAAAAAGCTTATTTGGGGTTCTGATGGGGTACGACAGATGAACTAAGCTCATGAGACATAAGTTATATTCTTCAAGAATCAATGGGTGCATTTAATTAATTCAGAAGCAAAAAATGGATGAAGCAACTGCAGATTGCCCCTTTAAAGGCAACTGAGTTGAAAATGATGATAAGGCCCTTTTAGTGTAAGAGCTGTTTGAAAAGACCGCCTGCGATTTCAGCCTGTTTTGGTGGGATGGAGATTTGACCTGCCTGGCAATAAATGAGTTAATAGACCAATACAAAATAGCGTTCCAAACCTCTCTGCCAATAACATTTAATTTTCTGTTTTCTCCTCCCGACAGTCCTCACAAAATTTTAGCTTGAGAAATTGCTCTTTGCTAAGAAGCTATTTTTGCTTATTTTTCACAGTTTTAATTGAAAACAATCACAGTAAGGCCCTTAATTGTTACCCAAAAATGATTGTATATTAATATAAAATGGCTGTATTGGATCTTTAAAATGTGAATGCATTGATACAGCCATCTCTGTTTACACAAACAATAGTTGGTTTGCTTTTCTTTCAGACCTCAGTTAAGTGATGCCTGGGATTCTACCAGCTGCTGCTCCATGCTGTGTAGGAGTAGACCCATAATACAGGAAGTTCTGCTCCTTAAATAACAACAACACAGCAACGACTAGCATGTTGCCTCCACACAGAGCAGGCGCCCTGCCGAAGCCCTCTCCCTCTGCCTCTCCCTCTCCCTCTCCCAGCTTGAGGAGGGTCCAGGTTCAATGGGCCTTGTACCTCTCCCTCTCCCTGGCCCTCCTCTGGTTCCCCTCTGGAGCGGTAGCCTCAACCCTCAACTGCCACAAGACCTGTATCTGTGCCAGTAACATCGTGAGCTGTTCCAAGATGAACCTGACCACGGTGCCCACTGGCCTGCCTCTCTACACGGCCGTCCTGGACCTCAGCTACAACGACATTTCCCGGCTGAGGGCTGAGTGGACCACGGTGAAACTCACCAAACTCCACAACCTCCTACTCAGTCACAACGGCCTTCACTTCCTCTCCTCCGAGGCCTTCGTCTACGTGAAACACCTGCGCTACCTGGACCTGTCCTCCAACGACCTGCGACAGCTCGACGAGTTCATCTTCCAACCGCTGGGGCAGCTGGAGGTGAGAGAGAGAGATAACCTCCTAACCTCCTGCCAAATATATGATCATAATTAGAGACACATATTTCCCTCAGATTATAAAGACCAACAAAGAATTCAAAATCACATTCTGACAAACTCCCATATCACATTGTCACAACACTGTGCATAGCTTATGTAACATTTTAAACTGCTAATAGAAAAAATAGAAATTATTATTTTAAACGTTGTTATTCTCTTGACACTATTTGTGTGTTTACTGTTAATGCTGTTGTTGTTGTCTTTGCTTTGTTTTGTTTTGTTCTCTTTGTTGCTTAGTTTTTTTTTCACTTGCTTTGGCAATGTTTCCCATGTTTCCCAGGTTTCCAATGCTTGCCACGTTTCCCATGTTTCCAATGTTTCCCATGTTTCCCATGCCAATAAAGCCCTTTGAATTGAATTGAGAGACACGGAGAAACAGAGACAGAGAGACAGACTGAGACAAGACAGTGAAAGAAAGATAGAGTCAGACAGAGAGTCAGACAGAGAGAGAGACAGAGACCGAGAGAGACAGACAAAGAGAGAGAGAGACAGATAGACAGAGATGAATAGAGAGACAGAGAGAGATAGAGCAATAGAGATAGAGAGACAGAGAGATAGAAAGAGAGCGATAGAGAGACAGAGAGAGATAGTTGTTTTTACAATTCTGAAAACTACAGTACCAGTCAAAAGTTTGGACACACCTACTCATTCAAGGATTTTTCTTTATTTTTACTATTTTCTACATTGTAGAATACTAGTAAAGACATCAAAACTATGAAATAACACATATGGAATCATGTAGTAACCAAAAAAGTGTTAAACAAATATATATATATATTTTATACTTGAGATTCTTAAAAAAAATAGCCACCCTTTGCCTTGATGACAGCTTTGCACGCTCTTGTCATTGGAATGCATTTCAATTAACAGGTGTGCCTTGTTAAAAGTTCATTTGTGTAATTTCTTTCCTTCTTATTGCGTTTGAGCCAATCAGTTGTTTTGTGACAAGGTATGGGTGGTATACAGAAGATAGCCCTATTTGGTAAAAGACCAAGTCCATATTATGGCAAGAACATCTCAAATAACTAAAGAGAAACGACAGTCCATCATTACTTTAAGACATGAAGGTCAGTCAATGTGGAAAATTTCAAGAAATGTTTACATTTCTTCAAGTGCAGTCACAAAAACTATCAAGCGCTCATGAGGACAGCCACAGGAAAGGAAGACCCAGAGTTACCTCTGCTGCAGAAGATGAATTCTAATTGTAAAAAAAAAAACACTACTAAAGGACACCAAAAAGAAGAAGACACTTGCTTGAGTCAAGAATCACAAGCAATGGATATTAGACCGATGGAAATCTGCCCTTTGGTCTGATGAGTCCAACTTTGAGATTTTTGGTTACAACTGCAGTGTATTTGTAAGACGCAGAATAGGTGAACGGATGATCTCCGGATGTGTGGTTCCCACCGCGAAGCACGGAGGGGGATGTGTAATGGTGTGGTGGCGCTTGCTGGTGACACTGTCTGTGATTTATTTAGAATTCAAGGCACACTTAACCAGCATGGCTAAAACAGCATTCTGCAGCGATATGCCATCCCATCTGGCTTGCATTTAGTGGGACTCTCATTTGTTTTTCAACAGGACAATGACCCAAAACACACCTCCAGGCTGTGTAAGGGCTATTTTACCAAGGAGAGTGATGGAGTGCTGCATCAGATGACCTGGCCCCCACAACCACCAGGCCTCAACCCAATTGAGATGGTTTGGGATGGGTTGGACAGCAGATTGAAGGAAAAGCAGCCAACATGTGCTCAGCATTTGTGGGAACTCCTTCAAGACTGTTGGAAAAGCATTCCTCATGAAGCTGGTTGAGATAATGCCAAGAGTGTGCAAAGCTGTCATCAAGGCAAAGGGAGGCTACTTTGAAAAATCTAAAATATAATTTGATTTGTTTGACACTTTTTTGGTTACTACATGATTCCATATGTGTTATTTCATAGTTGTGATGTCTTCACTATTATTCTACGCTGTAGAAAATAGTAAAAATAAAGAAACCCCCTTGAATGAGTAGGTGTGTCCAAACCTTTGACTGGTACTGTAGTTTTCAATAGTAGCAAACGGCTTAATTATTTGATAAAATGTACAACTTCATAATTACAAAATCCATATTTCTATATTATTTGCAGGTGCTGTTGTTGTACAACAACCGTATCTCTCAGATCGACCGCTCAGCCTTCCAGGGTCTTCACAGCCTGCAGAAACTCTACCTGTCCCAGAACATGATCTCACGCTTCCCTCTGGAACTGGTTAAAGACAAGACCCGCCTGGAGAAACTCAGCCTGATGGACGTCTCCTCCAACAGGATCAAGGTTCATAAATCTATATTAAATGATAATGTGAAGTGCAACTGGGTCTTTCTATAAACTAGGGTGAGGATTTTCTTACACTAGACAACTTGTTACAGCTGTTTCTAATTAATTTGGTAATAATCAGCCAATTTTTTTTCATGTCATTACATTAAGATTTAAGTTTGGAACATAGCTATATTCAATACAATTCACAAATTGATTTAAAACCTGTGTTTTAACCCTTTCTCATGGTTGGTGTCTTGACGGATTTTGTCCAAAATCGTGTGACATAAAACATAACTTTTCTGTCCTTGCATTTATATCATATATTAAGCATTAATCAGTTAAATTAGACATTGAATCCTGGATCTATCTGTCTGACAGTTTTTTGTATAGAGATCTCAGAAATGCAGTGTAACTACTTAACATTTCATGTATCATTATGTTATCAGGTGAAAACAGTTTTCATGGGCACACAAATCCCCCAAAATGTATGTGATTGCAAAATCGAATGCTTCTAACCAAAAGAGTCACCTTACCTTGATACTTAAAACCTAAATTGATACCGTCATTAACCTGGTTCTTCAATAATTATGCATAATACTTGTTTGATGCGCATTTGGTGTTGAGCTGTTTAATAATGCCGTGATATCATCATCTGATCCAGGAAGGAATTTTCTGAATGACAGTCAAGTGATAAACAGCGGTTGTGAAAGCGCATGCGATGCCACAACAGCCCACGTGCTGGGAAAAAAATGTGTTCGAGAGGAATGTCCAGAATATTTTGGTGTCTCATTCGTTACACCGGTGAAGACAGTTGTGACTGTATTCACATTGGATCTAATATTTCTAGTAAATTGAGGTTGATCATCTGTTGTTTTCTGCTTGATTTACAGCAGGGTCTTGTTAACAGAGAAAGCATTAAGGTAATGAGCTTTCATATGTTTTTGTGCACAGACTCTACTGTGCGCAATTGTGTAGGATATATTATTGCGCAACACCAAACCCTATTCTTTTTCATTATTCTAAGTATAATGACAATAAATTACATAGCTTAGTGGACTTCTTCACCATATGATCTTGTAATGAAATAACATGACAAATAGATCTGGTTTCCATGTTACACTTCAATTCAAACAATGCAAGGGGCTTGAAGTAGTCTATTTACACAACGGGTGGGTCTAATCCTGAATGCTGATTGGTTAAAAGCGCATTCCACCGGGTGTCTATCCCACAAGTTACCACTGGCTAAATCTATGAAGTTAAAATGCCTGTTTACTCTGTTCCATCTGACTGCGCAATCCACTGTCTCATCAGCCCAGCCAGGCAATTTATAAACTTGATCTCCACTATAAAAAGCATCTAGACATGATCTCACATTTCTTTTAGACATTTAGTTTTCAACAGGGGAGATTTGTATGAACCTGTCTGTCTGTCTCTCTGATATTTGCAACATAGTTTCAGTATTGAAATTCGATGTCCAGCTTTCCCATAGTAATGAACGTGTCGGGAGTCGGGACAAGACAGACAGGCAGGCAGCTTTTCTCAGCCAGTCAAAATCATGAATCAGCTGGGATAATTTTTATGGATATATACAAAGAAATTTTGAAGTTTGAAGTGATTATGTTAGCTGTGATGTTGGCTAGCTCCTCTGAACAACAGTGTCCTAGCGAGAGAGCACATCTTCTATGCCAGGCGAAATCGTGCCTCATTGCCTAATTGTTATGGATGTATCCAAATAAATGTCACAAGAAAACAGCTTAAACATATGAAGCTACTGTTGTTATTGTCTGCACTGTTTGACGTGACTGAAAGTCAGCCGTAGTTGGCTAGCTAGCAAGGGATAAGAACGTTGCCAGCCAGTAAGGCAATGGAACATTTAGAATGTACGACTGGGTCGCGTCCATAGATACAGAACAAAAAGACTGAACGACTGGGTCGCGTCCATAGATACAGAACAAAAAGACTGAACGACTGGGTCGCGTCCATAGATACAGAACAAAAAGGCTGAACGACTGGGTCGCGTCCATAGATACAGAACAAAAAGACTGAACGACTGGGTCGCGTCCATAGATATATAACAAAAAGACTGAACGACTGGGTCGCGTCCATAGATACAGAACTAAAAGACTGAACGACTGGGTCGCATCTCTGGCAACTGAACCAATAGAACGAATGACCAGCCGGCTTGGGTACCAACCCTAGATTTGTTTCAGGACTGTATATTGTGGAAGGATGAAATAGTATCAATAAATTCATCAAAATAACGTTGTAATGAAAATATGTCAATCATTATTTGATCATGTTTAGCTTAACATTTTTATCAACTATTATTTCTTCACATTTTAGGCGCACCAATGTGCACACAAATTCCAAAATGTAAAGGATAAATAGGATGAATAGGATAATCCCTTGTCCTTTGTAGCTCAGTTTGTGGCGCATGGCGCTTGTAACGCCAGAGTAGTGAGTTCGATTCCCGGGACCATCCATATGTAAAACGTATGCTCACATGACTGTAAGTCGCTTTAGATAAAAGTGTCTGCTAAATAGCTTATATATTATTCACAGCTAGACAATGAAAGGAATAAAGCAAGGTAAGACATGACTCATAATATGAAGTAAAACGTCCAGGTTTCAAACAATTAAGTTACAGGGAAAATATAGCGATCCTAATGATAGACCTAACCATCTTCTGGTAGATGGAAAGGCTTTCCCAAAAACCTTCTCTATTAAATGTTAACTACAAAGTAGCCTACAGTATGTCTACCTGGCAGAATGATATCATTATTATTTCTACAAAGTAGCCTCCAGTATGTCTACCTGGCAGAATGATTGCATTATTATTTCTACAAAGTAGCCTACAGTATGTCTACCTGGCAGAATGATATCATTATTATTTATACAAAGTAGCCTCCAGTATGTCTACCTGGCAGAATGATATCATGATTATTTATACAAAGTAGCCTCCAGTATGTCTACCTGGCAGAATGATATCATGATTATTTATACAAAGTAGCCTCCAGTATGTCTACCTGGCAGAATGATATCATGATTATTTCTACAAAGTAGCCTACAGTATGTCTACCTGGCAGAATGATATCATTATTATTTATACAAAGTAGCCTCCAGTATGTCTACCTGGCAGAATGATATCATGATTATTTCTACAAAGTAGCCTACAGTATGTCTACCTGGCAGAATGATATCATTATTATTTATACAAAGTAGCCTACAGTATGTCTACCTGGCAGAATGATAGCATGATTATTTCTATAAAGTAGCATCCAGTATGTCTACCTGGCAGAATGATATCATTATTATTTCTACAAAGTAGCCTACAGTATGTCTACCTGGCAGAATGATATCATTATTATTTCTACAAAGTAGCCTACAGTATGTCTACCTGGCAGAATTATATCATTATTATTTCTACAAAGTAGCCTACAGTATGTCTACCTGGCAGAATGATATCATTATTATTTCTACAAAGTAGCCTACAGTATGTCTACCTGGCAGAATGATATCATGATTATTTCTACAAAGTAGCCTCCAGTATGTCTACCTGGCAGAATGATATCATTATTATTTATACAAAGTAGCCTCCAGTATGTCTACCTGGCAGAATGATATCATGATTATTTCTACAAAGTAGCCTCCAGTATGTCTACCTGGCAGAATGATAGCATGATTATTTCTACAAAGTAGCCTACAGTATGTCTACCTGGCAGAATGATATCATTATTATTTCTACAAAGTAGCCTACAGTATGTCTACCTGGCAGAATGATAGCATGATTATTTCTATAAAGTAGCCTCCAGTATGTCTACCTGGCAGAATTATATCATGATTATTTCTACAAAGTAGCCTACAGTATGTCTACCTGGCAGAATGATATCATGATTATTTCTACAAAGTAGCCTCCAGTATGTCTACCTGGCAGAATGATATCATTATTATTTCTACAAAGTAGCCTACAGTATGTCTACCTGGCAGAATGATAGCATGATTATTTCTATAAAGTAGCCTCCAGTATGTCTACCTGGCAGAATGATATCATTATTATTTCTACAAAGTAGCCTCCAGTATGTCTACCTGGCAGAATGATATCATGATTATTTCTACAAAGTAGCCTCCAGTATGTCTACCTGGCAGAATGATATCATGATTATTTCTACAAAGTAGCCTCCAGTATGTCTACCTGGCAGAATGATATCATGATTATTTCTACAAAGTAGCCTACAGTATGTCTACCTGGCAGAATGATATCATTATTATTTCTACAAAGTAGCCTACAGTATGTCTACCTGGCAGAATGATAGCATGATTATTTCTATAAAGTAGCCTCCAGTATGTCTACCTGGCAGAATGATATCATGATTATTTCTATAAAGTAGCCTACAGTATGTCTACCTGGCAGAATTATATCATTATTATTTCTACAAAGTAGCCTACAGTATGTCTACCTGGCAGAATGATATCATGATTATTTCTACAAAGTAGCCTACAGTATGTCTACCTGGCAGAATGATAGCATGATTATTTCTACAAAGTAGCCTCCAGTATGTCTACCTGGCAGAATGATATCATGATTATTTCTACAAAGTAGCCTCCAGTATGTCTACCTGGCAGAATGATATCATTATTATTTCTACAAAGTAGCCTCCAGTATGTCTACCTGGCAGAATGATATCATGATTATTTCTACAAAGTAGCCTCCAGTATGTCTACCTGGCAGAATGATAGCATGATTATTTCTACAAAGTAGCCTACAGTATGTCTACCTGGCAGAATGATATAATGATTATTTCTACAAAGTAGCCTCCAGTATGTCTACCTGGCAGAATGATATCATTATTATTTCTACAAAGTAGCCTCCAGTATGTCTACCTGGCAGAATGATATCATGATTATTTCTACAAAGTAGCCTACAGTATGTCTACCTGGCAGAATGATATCATGATTATTTCTACAAAGTAGCCTCCAGTATGTCTACCTGGCAGAATGATATCATGATTATTTCTACAAAGTAGCCTCCAGTATGTCTACCTGGCAGAATGATAGCATGATTGTTTGCAACATTCCAGTGACCATTTGTTTTGCTAACTCTCATCTCATGTGAAGATTTTCTCAGATGCTTTCTCCTGTTGGTTTTCTTCCTTTCATTGTCTAGCAGCTGTTAAAGACATTGTCCTAGTAACCAATGATAGTTGTTGCATCTTTAATCTAAAAATTTCTAACTGATATTTCTATATCTGTCCATGAAACCACCCGAAGGTGTGAGGCCCATTTTAGAAAGGTGTTTTCATGCAAATTGCATTTTAGAACATTCGCATGTAGGCTTACCGCTGTGTGCGTGCACATTGCTGCGCCTAAAATGTAAAGAAATAATAGTTGTCACCTTTATTTGTCACCTTTATTTAACCAGGTAGGCCAGTTGAGAACAAGTTCTCATTTACAACTGCGACCTGGCCAAGATAAAGCAAAGCAGTTCAACACAACAACACAGAGTTACACATGGAGTAAAACAAACATACAGTCAATAATACAGTAGAAAAACAAATCTATATACAAAGAGTGCAAATGAGGTGGGATAAGGAACGCAAGGCAATAAATAGGCCATGGTGGCGAAGTAATTACAATATAGCATTTAAACAGTGGTAGATGTGCAGTAGATGAATGTGCAATGTAGAAAAACTGGGGTGCAAAGGAACAAGATAAATAAATAAATACGGTAGGGGATGAGGTAGTTGGTTGGGCTATTTACAGATGGGCTATATACAGGTGCAGGGGTCTGTGAGCTGCTCTGACAGCTGGTGCTTAAAGCTGGTGAGAGAGATAAGTGTCTCCAGTTTCAGAGATTTTTGTAGTTCGTTCCAGTCATTTGCAGCAGAGAACTGGAAGGAAAGTCGGCCAAAGAAGGAATTGGCTTTGGGGGTGACCAGTGAGATATACCTGCTGGAGCGCATGCTATGGGTGGGTGCTGCTATGGTGACCAGCGAGCTGAGGTAAGGTGGGGCTATACCTAGCAGGGACTTGTAGATGACCTGGAGCCAGTGGGTATGGCGACGAGTGTAAAGCGAGGGCCAGCCAACGAGAGCGTACAGGTTGCAGTGAGTAGAGTATTGGAGGCTATTTTGTAAATGACATCACCGAGGTCGAGGATCGGTAGGATGGTCAGTTTTACGAGGGTATGTTTGGCAGCATGAGTGAAGGATGCTTTGTTGCGAAATTGGAAGCCAATTCTAGTATTAATTTTGGATTGGAGATGTTTGATGTGAGTCTGGAAGGAGAGTTTACAGTCTAACCAGACACCTAGGTATTTGTAGTTGTCCACATAATCTAAGACAGAACCGTCCAGAGTAGTGATGCTGGACTGGCGGGCAGGTGCGGGCAGCGATCGGTTGAAGAGCATGCATTTAGTTTTACTTGCGTTTAAGAGCACTCATCTGGAGGGTAGTTAACACAGTGTCCAAAGAAGGGCCAGAAGTATACAGAATGGTGTCGTCTGCATAGAGGTGGATCAGAGACTCACCAGCAGCAAGAGCAACATAATTTATGTATACAGAGAAGAGAGTCGGCCCAAGAATTGAACCCTGTGGCACCCCCATAGAGACTGCCAGAGGCCCGGACAACAGGCCCTCCGATTTGACACACTGAAGTCTAGCGGAGAAGTAGTTGGTGAACCAGGCGAGGCAATCATTTGAGAAACCAAGGCTGTCGAGTCTGCCGATAAGGATGTGGTGATTGACAGAGTCGAAAGCCTTGGCCAGATCAATGAATACGGCTGCACAGTAATGTCTCTTATCGATGGCGGTTATGATGTCGTTTAGGACCTTGAGCGTGGCTGAGGTGCACCCATGACCAGCTCTGAAACCAGATTGCCATATACCTCCACTACACTACTTTGATACTCATCGTGGGGATTAAGAAGTGAGTTTACGCAATGCCCGCAGAAGACCTGGTATATGCTCCACTACAACACTGAGAAACACCTCTAACCAAACAACAGTGCTAGGTGCATGTGCACTTGATTTAATGGGTACAAAATATATACCGATATGGCATTGATCATTTTAGGTAATTCTAAGTGTGTCACTGTTTCTCATAGACTTTCAAACAGGGAGCCTTTCCTTCCCCGGGGCGGGCCATTTGGGACATTTTTGACATCACTGAGACCACATAGGCTACAGAAAATTTGCCATGCATGCATCCAATTTATTTAGTCAGGCAAGTCCACATTATTCTTACATATTTTAGAATGTAATAATACTTTGAATATCTATTCATTGGCAAGGTCTAAAAAAAGCATTATTCTTAAAGCTGCAATATGTAACTTTTTCAGCGACCTGAATAAATTCACATAGAAATGTGGTTATAGATCTGTCATTCTCATTAAAAGCAAGTCTAAGAATCAGTAGATGTGTTCTATGTGCGCCATTTCTTCGAATTCATTATTTCCAGCACCACGCCAACATCAACATATGTGAAAATGGCACGTTTCTATGTTTTGTAGTAAAAAAGATGGAGGAAGATAAGTATTTCCAATGACATCAACCAATTAGGAGACAATAAGTAGGCAATGCCTCCTCATTGGTTAAAATCACATAATGCACACCGATGATGTCATTGGAAACACTTATCTTCCTCCATCTTGTTTACTACAAAACATAGAAACTCTCCATTTTCACATATGTTGATGTTGGCGTGGTGTTGGAGATGATTAATATGAAGATGACATAAAAAAAAAATATATTTCCTTCTAGTTTCATTTTTGTGTCTCGGCTTCAAACAGCTGAAAATACAGTGTTAGTTTTAGATGATGCAATGATTTTCTACACTATATTTGCTTGATTGCCACGTAAACTGAAATTTTAGCAACCAGGAGGGATTTCTGCGTAGTGCACCTTTAAAGTGGTGATGGTTATATACCAAACAAAGATATATACCTAAAGTGGTTGTCCCACAAAAAGCTTATTTCTCAACAACAACAAAAAATTGCACAAATTTGTTTAAATCCCTGTTAGTGAGCGTTTCTCCTTTGCCAAGATAATCCATCCACCTGACAGGTGTGGAATATCAAGAAGCTGATTAAACAGCATGATCATTACACAGGTGCACATTGTGCTGGGGACAATAAAAGCCCACTCTAAAATGTGCAGTTTTGTCACACAATACAACACAAAGTTTTGAGGGAGCGTGCAATTGGCACGCTGGACTGCAGCAATGTCCACCAGAGCTGTTGCCAGAGAATTGAATGTTAATATCTCTACCATAAGCCGCCTCCAAAGTCGTTTTAGAGAATTTGGCAGTACATCCAACCGGCCTCACAATTGCAGACCATGCGTAACCATGCCAGCCCAGGACCTCCATATCCGGCTTCTTCACCTGCGGGACTGTCTGAGGAGGGGGAGAGTTTTTGCAGGGAAAAACTCATTCTCATTGGCTGGGCCTGGTTTCCTAGTAGGTGGACCTGGCTCCCAAGTGGGTGGGCCTATGCCCTTCCAGGCCCGCCCATGGCTGCGCCCCTGCCCAGTCATGTGAAATGCGTAGATGAGGGCCTAATGAATTTATTTAAATTGACTGATTTCCTTCTATGAACTGTAACTCAGTAAAATCTTTGAAATTGTTGCATGTTGCGTTTTTTGTTGTTGTTGTTCAGTTTACATTAGGTCCTAAGTGCATCTGAGCAGACTGAACCAGGTTTTCCTCTAAGATTTTGCCTGCTTATCTCCATTCCATTTCTTTTTTATCCTGAAAACTCCCCAGTCCTTAACGATTACAAGCTTACCCATAACATGATGCAGCCACCATTGTGCTAGAAAATATGGAGAGTGGTATTCAGTAATGTGTTATGTTGGACTTGCCCCAAACATAACACTTTGTATTCACAACAAAAAGTGAATTGCTTTCTCACATTTTTTGCAGTATTACTTGTTGCCTTGTTGCAAACAGGATGCATGTTTTGGAATCTTTTTTATTCTGTACAGGCTTCCTTCTTTTCACAGTTATGTTAGTATTGTGGAGTAACTACAATGTTGTTGATCCATCCTCCTATCAAATCCATTAAAGTCTGTAACTGTTTTAAAGTCACCACTGGCCTCATGATGAAATCCCTGAGTGGTTTCCTTCTTCTCCGGCAACTGAGTTAGGAAGGACGCCTGTATCTTTGTAGTGACTGGGTGTATTGATACACCATCCAAAGTGTAATTAATAACTTCACCATGCTCAAAGGGATATTTACTATTTGCTTTTTATGTTGTTACCCATCTACCAATAGGTGCCCTTCTTTGCGAGGCACTGGAAAACCTCCAAGGTCTTTGTGGTTGAATCTGAGTTTGAAATTCAGTGCTCCGACTGAGGGACCTTACAGATAATTGTATGTGTGTATAATCCTAGGTCTATGTTGTTGTATAGGTGGAGTTATGGGACAGTTTGCATATATTCCTCTAAGTACATACAGTGGGGGAAAAAAGTATTTAGTCAGCCACCACTCTGTCAATCACCGCATCCTTATCGGCAGACTCGACAGCATTGGTTTCTCAAATGACTGCCTCGCATGGTTCACCAATTACTTCTCCGACAGAGTTCAGTGTGTCAAATCAGAGGGCCTGTTGTCCGGGCCTCTGGCAGTCTCCATGGGGGTGCCACAGGGTTCAATTCTTGGGCCGACTCTTTTCTCTGTATACATCAATGATGTCGCTCTTGCTGCAGGTGAGTCTCTGATTCACCTCTATGCAGACGACACCATTCTGTATACTTCTGGCCCCTCTTTGGACACTGTGTTAACTACGCCCAGACGAGCTTCAATGCCATACAACTCTCCTTCCGTGGCCTACAACTGCTCTTAAACGCAAGTAAAACTAAATGCATGCTCTTCAACCGATCGCTACCAAGCACCTGTCCCCCCGTCCAGCATCACTACTCTGGACGGTTCTGTCTTAGATTACGTGGAAAACTACAAATACCTAGGTGTCTGGTTAGACTGTAAACTCTCCTTCCAGACTCACATCAAACATCTCCAATCTAAAATTAAATCTAGAATTGGCTTCCTATTTCGCAACAAAGCTTCCTTCACTCATGCTGCCAAACTTACCCTCAGTAAAACTGACCATCCTACCGATCCTCGACTTCGGTGATGTAATTTACAAATTAGCCTCCAATACTCTACTCAACAAACTGGATGCAGTCTATCACAGTGCCATCCGTTTTGTTACCAAAGCCCCATATACCACCCACCGCTGCGACCTGTACACTCTCGTAGGCTGGCCTTCACTTTACACTCGCCGCCATATCCACTGGCTCCTGGTCATTTACAAGTCCCTGCTAGGTAAAGTCCCGCCTTATCTCAGCTCGCTGGTCACCTTAGCAGCACCAACCCGTAGCACACGCTCCAGCAGGTATATCTCACTGGTCACCCCCAAAGCCAATTCCTCCTTTGGCCGACTCTCCTTCCAGTTCTCTGCTGCCAATGACTGGAACGAACTTCAAAAATCTCTGAAACTGGAGACACTTATCTCCCTCAACAGCTTTAAGCACCAGCTGTCAGAGCAGTGTACAGACCACTGTACCTGTTTATAGCCCATCTGTAAATAGCCCAACCAACTACCTCATCCCCTACCGTATTTATTTATTTATCTTGTTCCTTTGCACCCCAGTTTTTCTACATTGCACATTCATCTACTGCACAGTTTTCTTTTACCATTCCAGTGTTAAATTGCTATATTGTAATTACTCTGCCACCATGGCCTATTTATTGTCTTACCTTCCTTATCCTACCTCATTTGCACTCTTTGTATATAGATTTCTTTTTTTCCTACTGTATTATTGACTGTATGTTTGTTTTATTCCATGTGTAACTCTGTGTTGTTGTGTGTCGAACTGCTTTGCTTTATCTTGGTCAGGTCGCAGTTGTAAATGAGAACTTGTTCTCAACTTGCCTACCTGGTTAAATAAAGGTGAAATAAAAAATTTAATAAATTGTGCAAGTTCTCTCACTTAAAAAGATGAGAGAGGCCTATAATTTTCATCATAGGTACACTTCAACTATGACAGACAAAATGAGGAAATAAAATCCAGAAAATCACATTGTAGGATTTTTTATTAATTTATTTGCAAATTATGGTGGAAAATAAGTATTTGGTCAATAACAAAAGTTTATCTCAATACTTTGTTATATACCCTTTGTTGGCAATGACAGAGGTCAAATGTTTTCTGTAAGTCTTCACAAGGTTTTCACACACTGTTGCTGGTATTTTGGCCCATTCCTCCATGCAGATCTCCTCTAGAGCAGTGATGTTTTGGGGCTGTCGCTGGGCAACACGGACTTTCAACTCCTCCAAAAATGTTCTATGGGGTTGAGATCTGGAGACTGGCTAGGCCACTCCAGGACCTTGAAATGCTTCTTCTGAAGCCACTCCTTCGTTGCCCGGGCGGTGTGTTTGGGATCATTGTCATGCTGAAAGACCCAGCCACGTTTCATCTTCAATGCCCTTGCTGATGGAAGGAGGTTTTCACTCAAAATCTCACGATACATGGCCCCATTCATTCTTTCCTTTACACGGATCAGTCGTCCTGGTCCCTTTGCAGAAAAACAGCCCCAAAGCATGATGTTTCCACCCCCATGCTTCACAGTAGGTATGGTGTTCTTTGGATGCAACTCAGCATTCTTTGTCCTCCAAACACGACGAGTTGAGTTTTTACCAAAAGTTCTATTTTGGTTTCATCTGACATTCTCCCAATCCTCATCTGGATCATCCAAATGCTCTCTAGCAAACTTTAGACGGGCCTGAACATGTACTGGCTTAAGCAGGGGGACACGTCTGGCACTGCAGGATTTGGAGTCTCTGGCGGCGTAGTGTGTTACTGATGGTAGGCTTTGTTACTTTGGTCCCAGCTCTCTGCAGGTCATTCACTAGGTCCCCCTGTGGTTCTGGGATTTTTGCTCACCGTTCTTGTGATCATTTTGACCCCACGGGGTGAGATCTTGCGTGGAGCCCCAGATCGAGGAAGATTATCAGTGGTCTTGTATGTCTTCCATTTCCTAATAATTGCTCCCACAGTTGATTTCTTCAAACCAAGCTGCTTACCTATTGCAGATTCAGTCTTCCCAACCTGGTGCAGGTCTACAATTTTGTTTCTGGTGTCCTTTGACAGCTCTTTGGTCTTGGCCATAGTGGAGTTTGGAGTGTGACTGTTTGAGGTTGTGGACAGGTGTCTTTATACTGATAACAAGTTCAAACAGGTGCCATTAATACAGGTAACGAGTGGAGGACAGAGGAGCCTCTTAAAGAAGAAGTTACAGGTCTGTGAGAGCCAGAAATCTTGCTTGTTTGTATGTGACCAAATACTTATTTTCCACCATAATTTGCAAATAAATTCATAAAAAATCCTACAATGTGATTTTCTGGATTTGTTTTCCTCATTTTGTCTGTCATAGTTGAAGTGTACCTATGATCAAAATTACAGGCCTCTCTCATCTTTTAAGTGAGAGAACTTGCACAATTGGTGGCCGACTAAATACTTTTTTTCCCCACTGTATGTGGAACTGCATTATTTTTGTTTCAAACCATTTTGGCAATTTGACCCCAATGTCACACATTGGCCCCATTATTTATAGAAAGACCCATGTGCATAGCATATTTCAGCTGCATACTGTATGTGGCCATTTGTCTTTTTGCACAATCTAACCTAATGTTTAGTGACGGTGCATCGTATGTTGTTTTTCCATTTTTAAGTGGTGTTTTTATCAGTTACTTTGTATGTTAATTGAGTTTATACGTTATTTTTGAAAAATGAATTTACTCATTGAGGACATAAACATTTTAATTTAATATAGGTCCCACCCATTGAGGAGCTGCAGGTGCTGCCTGCCTGGATAAAGAACGGCCTCTACTTCCACAACAACCCTCTGATCTGCGACTGTAGCCTTTACAGTCTCCTGGCCCACTGGCACATCCGCAGGCTCAACTCAGCCCTGGACTTTAAAGATGAGTACAGCTGCTATCTCCCCGGGTCCCAGAAAATCAGGGTGGGCGTCTTCGACCTCAACAGAGACTATATGAACTGTAGTACATTCTACGAGGCGGACGAGGAGGCTTGGCTGGAACAGACGCTGATCCTGCGCTGTGATACTAAACACAGGGATCTGTCTAAGACCTGGGTGATGCCTGGTGATGTGGTGGTGACGGAAGGGCTTAATCAGACAGCCAAGGTGCTTCCTGACGGTAGTCTCCAGATCGGTCCGGTGAAGCCGGAGGACTCGGGGACATATACGTGCTACGCTGTGAGCGAAGCCCTCAACGAGACGCTCTACGTGCTGGTCAAGGTATGTGGATACTGTTTCATAATGTATACACGTGTGTTGTAATGATGTATGTCCAATGATCCTGTGACATCTTCATTTCCCCTTGGGGATCAATAAAAGTACATTCAATTCAATTCAGCGCAAACCAATTCAATTCAGCGCAAACCAATTCAATTCAGCGCAAACCAATTCAATTCAGCGCAAACCAATTCAATTCAGCACAAACCAATTCAATTCAGCTCAAACCAATTCAATTCAGCGCAAACCAATTCAATTCAGCGCAAACCAATTCAATTCAGCGCAAACCAATTCAATTCAGCGCAAACCAATTCAATTCAGCTCAAACCAATTCAATTCAGCTCAAACCAATTCAATTCAGCGCAAACCAATTCAATTCAGCTCAAACCAATTCAATTCGATCTAGATTAGTGCAAAATGACTAAAATGTAACTAACAATTCAATTCAAATCGACTCCATTCCTATCAATTCCCAAAGGTGTATAACTTCACGGAGAACGGCAACGGCGAAGCCCTGAACACGGCCTACACCACCCTGGTGGGCTGCCTGACCAGCGTGGTCCTAGTGCTCATCTACCTGTACCTGACCCCCTGCAGATGCTTCTGCTGCCCCAAAAAGAACCACGAGGACTCCGTCCACTCCTCCATGCTCAGCGCCGCACCCAGCCATGAGGACCTGGTCAACAACACTGACCCAAGGCACGTGGCCTTCATCGACCCCAAGGAGCTGGGACACGGGCTGAACGGGAAGGTGAACCCCAGCGATGGGCTGGGGGACCAGGGAGAGATGGATGAGGAGGGAGGGTTACTGGGGAAGGGAAGGAGGAAGAAGTCTGTGGCTGAGTCTATTAGTTCTGTCTTCTCTGACACCCCCATAGTGGTCTGAGATGGTACGGACCGTCGATAATGGATGTACGCTGTGACGTGATTGGATGGATCAGGGACGTACGTGGTGTGATTGGATGAAACTGTGACTACTTCCTTGGACAGAAAGCCAATCGCAGTTCACCAAACTGACCAAACAGAAGCTTCAGGGGAGTATTAACACGTTGCCTTGGTATTAACAAGGACAACTGACAATAAACAGGACCTTTCCCCAGCATTTGATCTGTAGCACTTAAATATACATACTGTGAAAGCCTGACAGTGGAGTCCCACTGGGCACACACTGGTTGAATCAACGTTGGTTTCACGTCATTTCAATGAAATTACATTGAACCAACATGGAATAGACATGGAATTGACATCTGTGCCCAGTGGAGTGTGAGGACACTCTTCCTTCCTGTGATACAGTAACGGTGGATATAATTTTGGACAATAGCAGTACTCACGAAGACATTAAATGGCGGAGGACAGAAAATATGAGATTGTGAGCCATTTTACACATAAAACAAAAAATAGAGATGAATATGTTTGGAAAAGAACATAGTTCATACATATATATATAGTCAAGTCATGAGCATGAACCTTGTAGACTGACTCATATTTCTATTTACTAATAGGAGTAGACTAGCGTGAGTCTTCTGTAGACGTTAGTACATACAGAACGTACGTACGGTAGCTATACACATAGAAATGGAATGACTTTATATTACTTCCTGGCATGGGTACATTCAATATGGCCACCAGTCCACCCATCACAGAACATTGACTTGGATGGGAATGTCTGTTCTAATAATTATATTTCTATGCATATACCCCTCCACCCCAACAGAGAGACAGACAGACAGACTGCACCACCAAAGCTATATATTAAAGCATAAACATGGCGACCAGCTCCAGAGTTGGCCAAGTACAACAACATGGTCACCAGATCCAGCCAAATACAACAACATGGCCACCAGATCCAGAGTTGGCCAAATACAACAACATGGCCACCAGATCCAGAGTTGGCCAAATACAACAACATGGCCACCAGATCCAGAGTTGGCCAAATACAACAACATGGCCACCAGATCCAGAGTTGGCCAAATACAACAACATGGCCACCAGATCCAGAGTTGGCCAAATACAACAACATGGCCACCAGATCCAGAGTTGGCCAAATACAACAACATGGCCACCAGATCCAGAGTTGGCCAAATACAACAACATGGCCACCAGATCCAGGGTTGGCCAAACATAGCAACAAATGTAAATTGTGCTACAACGGATTGAATCGAGCCGTTAGGTACCTCTCTGGTCATGAATAGTCAGAACCAGTGATTCACACTGAAGAGGAACAGCATGTTATAAACAAACATCACACTACAGCCCAGAGACCAGACTGAGTGGGCCTGTGAGTGGGAACCAGGAAATGTAGCTTATAACAGAGCGTGACTTATTTTACACCCTCAAGTAGGCAGACTGCTAGGTCAGATTATTTATTTAGTCATAATGAGATAGCAATAGAGCGGAATAGCATAATAAAAGTTCATTGTGGTTCACCGTATTTGTTGTTCACTTGATGCTTGATTCAGTTATAGGTACAGTAGGTCAATGAGGAAGACTTCACCCTTGTTAAGCCATGCATTCCTATTGCCTTACTGTTTTAGGAAGCCAGTCACTAAGAGATGAGCTATTATACAATAAACCAATGTAATGGAAATGCTGTTTATCATGGTTTCATAATCGTAGATAAAAAAAAATATATATATACTTTCAAAGACTTGCACCTTGAAAAAATTGAGACATATGTTGACATTAGTGCATTTCCAGAGGTCTGTATACTGCACCATTCTACATACTTCTGCCAGGTGTTATCGTTCCTCAAGGTAATGTTCCCTGTCATAGTGAATGCACTGTATAGTAGGTGAACACAGTCAGTCATAAGGACAGCTCATTACAGAACTACCTGTCTCCACCTGCTAGCCCAGGTTCATGAATATACATAATCATGCTGTAGCTAGCATGCTATGTCCCATTAATATACATCATCATGCTGTAGCTAGCATGCTATGTCCCATTAATATACATCATCGTGCTGTTGCTAGCATGCTACGTCCCATGAATATTCATCATCGTGCTGTAGCTAGCATGCTACGTCCCATGAATATTCATCATCGTGCTGTAGCTAGCATGCTACGTCCCATGAATATTCATCATCATGCGCTAGCTAGCATGCTATGTCCCATTAATATTCATCATCATGCGCTAGCTAGCATGCTATGTCCCATGAATATACATCATCATGCTGTAGCTAGCATGCTACGTCCCATGAATATACATCATCATGCTGTAGCTAGCATGCTATGTCCCAGACTGACAGGAAAGTGATGGGCTATGTTCAAAAGGAAGACACAGAAAAAAAAAGAAGACACATCTGTGAAACGGGGATGTACTACCTAAATATGTCGAATAGGAACACAGATTTTAATCCCCTGTTGCAGAGGATTTGACTACAGTGTGCCCCACTGAACACGGCCCTGTGCTCTGTAAAGCCGGGGAAACACCGAGTTGTTCGTTACTGTTGTGCTGTCTGAGCTGATCTAGGTCTCTTCCTCAGTACGTTATTGTCTCTGTCTTCAAATTCAATTCATAAATGCAAATTGTATGCAGGGCTTTTCAAGAGCGGCTGTTGAGCCCAAATTAACCAGGTTTTCAAGCAGACAAGGCGTCCACCACTGTCCATGTCTTGGCAAAAACAAAACGGTGTCATTACATTATCGTGAGAGTCGTTGTCATGACAACGACAGGGCTACTGACGTCTGAATGCTAATTACATCGTTTGATAGGGCTTCCCTCTGCCTCACTGTGTGTGTGCATGTGCGTGTTTGTGTGTGTCTCCCTGTGTGTGTGCACAAATTTCTTCCAGTGTGTTCTCCTATGCCCCAACACCAACACAAGTCCATTATTTAAAATCAAATCAAATCAAATTCTATTGGTCACATACACATGATTAGCAGATTGGGTGTAGCAAAATGCTTGTGCTTCTAGCTCCGACAGTACAGTAATATCTAACAAGTAATATTCAACAAATTACACAACATATACCCAATACACACAAATCTACGTAGGAATTAATTAAGACTATATACAGTTAAAGTCGGAAGTTTACATACACTTAGGTTGGAGTCATTAAAACTCGTTTTTCAACCACTCCACAAATTTCTCATTAACAAACTATAGTTTTGGCAAGTCGGTTAGGACTTTGTGCATGACATTTGCACGTAATCTTTCCAGCAATTGTTTACAGACAGATTAGTTCACTTATAATTCACTGTATCACAATTCCAGTGGGTCAGAAGTTTACATACACTAAGTTGACTGTGTCTTTAAACAGCTTGGAAAATTATGGCTTTAGAATGGCTTTAGATGCTTCTGATAGGCTAATTGACATTATTTGAGTCAATTGAAGGTGTACCTGTGGATGTATTTCAAGGCCTAACTTCAAACTCAGTGCCTCTTTGCTTGACATCATGGGAAAATCACAAGAAATCAGCCAAGACCTCAGAAAAGAAATTGTAGACCTCCACAAGTCTGGTTCATCCTTGGGAGCAATTTCCAAACGCCTGAAGGTACCACGTTCATCTGTACATCTGTACAAACAATAGTACGCAAGTATAAACACCATGGGACCATGCAATCGTCATACCGCTCAGGAAGGAGACGTGTTCTATGGTGCGAAAAGTGCAAATCAATCCCAGAACAACAGCAAAGGACCTTGTGAAGATGTTGGAGGAAACGGGTACAAAAGTGTCTATATCCACAGTAAAACGAGTCCTATATCGACATAACCTGAAAGGCCGCTCAGCAAGGAAGAAGCTACTGCTCCAAAACCCCCATAAAATAGCCAGACTGCGGTTTGCAACTGCACATGGGGACAAATATCGTACTTTTTGGAGAAATGTCCTCTGGTCTGATGAAACATAAATAGAACTGTTTGGTCATAATGACCATCGTTATGTTTGGAGGAAAAAGGGTGAGGCTTGCAAGCCGAAGAACACCATCCCAACCGTGAAGCACGGGGGTGGCAGCATCATGTTGTGGGGGTGCATTGCTGCAGCTGGGACTGGTGCACTTCACAAAATAGATGGCATCATGAGGTAAATTATGTTGATATATTGAAGCAACACCTCAAGACATCATTCAGGAAGTTAAAGCTTGGTCGCAAATGGGTCTTCCAAATGGACAATGACCCCAAGCATACTTCCAAAGTTGTGGCAAAATAGCTTAAGGACAACAAAGTCAAGGTATTGGAGTGGCCATCACAAAGCCCTGACCCCAATCCTATAGAAAATGTGTGGGCAGAACTAAAAAAGCGTGTGCAAGCAAGGAGGCCTACAAACCTGACACCGTTACACCAGCTCTTGACTCAGTTACACCAGCTCTGTCAGGAGGAATGGGCCAAAATTCACTCAACTTATTGTGGGAAGCTTGTGGAAGGCTACCTGAAAAGTTTGACTCAAGTTAAACAACTTAAAGGCAATGCTACCAAATACTAATTGAGTGTATGTAAACTTCTGACCCACTGGGAATGTGATGAAAGAAATTAAAGCTGAAATAAATAATTCTCTCTACTATTATTCTGACATTTCACATTCTTAAAATAAAGTGGTGATCCTAACTGACCTAAGACAGGGCATTTTTACTAGGATTAAATGTCAGGAATTGTGAAAAACTGAGTTTAAATGTATTTGGCTAAGGTGTATGTACGCTTCCGACTTCAACTGTACATATAGCGATGTCAGAGCGAAACGGACTAAGATACAGTAGAATAGTATAGAAAACAGTATATACATATGAGATGAGTGATGCAAGATATGTAAACATTATTAAGTGAATGAGATACCATAGAATAGTATAGAATACAGTATAAACACATGAGATGAGTAATGCCAGATATGTAAACATTAAGTGCCTTCGAATTGTGCATCTGTAAAAACTATTGAGGGTTTTAGGTGACAAGCCAAATGTCTTTCGCCTCCTGAGGTTGAAGAAGCTCTGTTGCATATTTTTTACCACACTCTCTGTGTGGGTGGTCCATTTCAGTGTGTCAGTAAACTATACGCCAAGGAACTTGAAGCTTTCCACCTTCTCCACTGCGGTGTAGATAGGGGGGTGAACCATCACAGTGACAGCTATGATTCTGTCTGGATTGGTTTAAATATTAAAGCATATTTTGTCATTATGGGGTTGTCCTTTAATTAGATTTGAAAGCAATCACTGCCACTTAGGCAAACAGGTATTGTGATGCCCTTTAAGTGCTGTGTAACCAGTGGTGGAAAAAGTTCCCAATTGTCATACTTGAGTAAAAGTAAAGATACCTTAATAGAAAATGACTCAAGTAAAAAGTGAAAGTCACCCAGTAAAATACTACTTGAGTAAAAGTCTAAAAGTATTTGGTTTTAAATATACTTAAGTATCAAAAGTAAATGTAATTGCTAAAATACACTTAAAAGTATCAAAAGTAAAAGCATAAATCATTTAAAATTCCATATATTAAGCAAACCAGACGTCACAATCTTCTTGATTTATTTCTTTACGGATAGCCAGACACTCAGACATAATTTACAAATTAAGTGTTTGTGTTTAGTGAGTCTGCCAGATCAGAGGCAGCAGGGTAGATCAGGGATGTTCTCTTGATGAGTGAGTGAATTGGACTTTTGGGTGTCAGGGGAAATATATATTTTCTTTAGGAATGTAGTGAAGTAAAATAAGTTGTCAAAAATATAAATAGTAAAGTACAGATACCCCAAAAAACAACTTACTTTAAAGTAGTACTACTTTACACCACTGTATGTAATTAGGGTGATCTGAAGGAAATGCCCTGACTGCTCAAGTCAAGCTACATTTGTTTTCATACTGAATTACGGAGTTCAGTACGGTTTGTTCTAGTCCGGTTCATTAAACAACAGAATTCATTATGGTTTCTTCTAGCCTGGTTAAACAGCATAATTCAGCATGGTTTGTTCTAGCATGGTTAAACAGCATAATTCAGCACGGTTTGTTCTAGCCTGGTTAAACAGCATAATTCAGTATGGTTTCTTCTAGCCTGGTTAAACAGCATAATTTAGCACGGTTTGTTCTAGCCTGGTTAAACAGCATAATTCAGTATGGTTTGTTCTAGCCTGGTTAAACAGCATAATTCAGTATGGTTTGTTCTAGCCTGGTTAAACAGCATAATTCAGTATGGTTTGTTCTAGCCTGGTTAAACAGCATAATTCAGTATGGTTTCTTCTAGCCTGGTTAAACAGCATAATTCAGCATGGTTTCTTCTAGCTTGGTTAAACGACATAATTCAGTATGGTTTGTTCTAGCCTGGTTAAACAGCATAATTCAGCATGGTTTGTTCTAGCCTGGTTAAACAGCATAATTCAGCATGGTTTCTTCTAGCCTGGTTAAACGACATAATTCAGTATGGTTTGTAAGGTAGGGCGGCAGGTAGCCTAGTGGTTAGAGCGTTGGACTTGTAACCGGAGGGTTCCAAGTTCGAATCCCCGAGCTGACAAGGAAAAAATCTGTCTTTTTCCCCCTGAACAAGGCAGTTAACCCACTGTTCCCCGGGCGCCGAAGACGTGGATGTTGATTAAGGCAGCCCCCCGCACCTCTCTGATTCAGAGGGGTTGGGTTAAATGCGGAAGACACATTTCGGTTGAAGGCATTTGGTTCTCCACTGACTAATAATGGTGACTTTGACTTTGACTTTCTAGCCTGGTTAAACAGCATAATTCAGTATGGTTTGTTCTAGCCTGGTAAAACAGCATAATTCAGCACGGTTTGTTCTAGCCTGGTTAAATGACATAATTCAGTATGGTTTGTTCTAGCCTGGTTAAACAACAGAATTCAGTATGGTTTGTTCTAGCCTGGTTAATTAAACAACATTGTTCAGCATGGTTTGTTTTAGCCTGGTTAAACAACAGATTTCAGGATGGTTTATTCTAGCCTGGTTAAACAACATAATTCAGCATGGTTTGTTCTAGCCTGGTTAAACAACATAATTCAGCATGGTTTGTTCTAGCCTGGTTAAACAACATAATTCAGCATGGTTTGTTCTAGCCTGGTTAAACAACAGTCTTGTTAAACAACAGTCTTGTTTAACCACGCAAGGTTCACGTTCCTCAGTATTCCAACCTTGTCAGTATTGCACTGGAACAGATCATTGTGGTGAAACTGCGAGATCCAATCACTAGCCTTCTTTTTCATATGCATCATCTTTTAATGTGAACCTTGTGCCTGTGCGTCTCTGAGTGGTATAATGGATGGATGAATCATATGTAGTGACCATAGCCATGTGTCTCTGACTGTAGCCAGATATCTGTACCAGGTTTACATAGTGTGGAAGAAAGAAGGAAGTCTCTCTCATCCCAGTGGTGTTACTGTGAAGGTCCATAGGAAGGCCCATAGGAAGGCCCATAGGAAGACCCATAGGAAGACCCAGGAGGCCCGTAGGAAAGCCCATAGGAAGGCCCGTAGGAAGACCCGTAGGAAGACCCATAGGAAGACCCATAGGGCCCATAGGAAGGCCCATAGGGCCTGTAGGAAGACCCATAGGGAGGCCCGTAGGAAAGCCCATAGGAAGGCCCGTAGGAAGACCCATAGGAAGGCCCGTAGGAAGGCCCATAGGAAGACCCATAGAAAGGTCCAAAGGAAGACCCATAGGGCCCATAGGAAGGCCCATAGGAAGGCCCGTAGGAAGGCCCATAGGGCCTGTAGGAAGAACCATAGGAAGGTCCATAGGAAGACCCATAGGAAGACCCATAGGAAGGCCCATAGGAAGGCCCATAGGAAGGCAAGTACGAAGGCCTATATGGCTTTGGTCAAAACTAGTGCACATTGCAAATCAAATCAAATCAAATTATATTGGTCACATACACATGGTTAGCAGATGTTAATGCGAGTGTAGCGAAATGCTTGTGCTTCTAGTTCCGACAGTGCAGTAATATCTAACAAGTAATCTAACAAATTCACAACAACTACAGTGAGGGAAAAAAAGTATTTGATCCCCTGCTGATTTTGTACGTTTGCCCACTGACAAAGAAATTATCAGTCTATAATTTTAATGATGGGTTTATTTTAACAGTGAGAGACAGAATAACAACAAAAAAATCCAGAACAACGCATGCGAAAAATGTTATAAATTGATTTGCATTTTAATGAGGGAAATAAGTGTTTGACCCCTCTGCAAAACATGACTTAGTACTTGGTGGCAAAACCCTTGTTGGCAATCACAGAGGTCAGATGTTTCTTGTAGTTGGCCACCAGGTTTGCACACATCTCAGGAGGGATTTTGTCCCACTCCTCTTTGCAGATCTTCTCCAAGTCATTAAGGTTTCGAGGCTGACGTTTGGCAACTCGAACCTTCAGCTCCCTCCACAGATTTTCTATGGGATTAAGGTCTGGAGACTGGCTAGGCCACTCCAGGACCTTAATGTGCTTCTTCTTGAGCCACTCCTTTGTTGCCTTGGCCGTGTGTTTTGGGTCATTGTCATGCTCGGATACCCATCCACGACCCATTTTCAATGCCCTGGCTGAGGGAAGGAGGTTCTCACCCAAGATTTGACGGTACATGGCCCCGTCCATCGTCCCTTTGATGCGGTGAAGTTGTCCTGTCCCCTTAGCAGAAAAACACCCCCAAAGCATAATGTTTCCACCTCCATGTTTGACGGTGGGGATGGTGTTCTTGGGGTCATAGGCAGCATTCCTCCTCCTCCAAACACGGCGAGTTGAGTTGATGCCAAAGAGCTCTATTGTGGTCTCATCTGACCACAACACTTTCACCCAGTTGTCTTCTGAATCATTCAGATGTTCATTGGCAAACTTCAGCCGGGCATGTATATGTGCTTTCTTGAGCAGGGGGACCTTGCGGGCACTGCAGGATTTCAGTCCTTCACGGCGTAGTGTGTTACCAATTGTTTTCTTGGTGACTATGGTCCAAGCTGCCTTGAGATCATTGACAAGATCCTCCCCGTGTAGTTCTGGGCTGATTCCTCACCGTTCTCAAGATCTTGCATGGAGCCCCATGCCGAGGGAGATTGACAGTTCTTTTGTGTTTCTTCCATTTGCGAATTATCGCACCAACTGTTGTTACATTCTCACCAAGCTGCTTGGCGATGGTCTTGTAGCCCATTCCAGCCTTGTGTAGGTCTACAATCCTGTCCCTGACATCCTTGGAGAGCTCTTTGGTCTTGGCCATGGTGGAGAGTTTGGAATCTGATTGATTGATTGCTTCTGTGGACAGGTGTCTTTTATACAGGTAACAAGCTGAGATTAGGAGCACTTTAAGTGTGCTCCTAATCTCAGCTCGTTACCTGTAAAAAAGACACCTGGGAGCCAGAAATCTTTCTTATTGAGAGGGGTTCAAGTACTTATTTCCCTCATTAAATGCAAATCAATTCATAACATTTTTCACATGCGTTTTTCTGGATTCTTTTGTTGTTATTCTGTCTCTCACTGTTCAAATAAACCTACCATCAAAATTATAGACTGATCATTTCTTTGTCAGTGGGCAAACGTACAAAATCAGCAGGGGATCAAATACATTTTTCCCTCACTGTACCTTATACACACAAATGTAAAGGGATGAATAAGAATATGTACATATAAATATATATATGAGCGATGGCTGTGCGGCATAGGCAAGATGCAGTTGATGGTATAGAATACAGTATATACATATTAGATGAGTAATGTAAGATATGTAGACATTATTAAAGTGACTAGTGATACCTTTATTAAATACATTTATTAAATCTACTAAAGTGGCCAGAGATTTGAGTCTGTATGTTGGCAGCAGCCTCTCTGTGTTAGTGATAGCTGTTTATCAGTCTCTCGGTCCCAGCTTTGATGCACCTGTACTGATAGGTACCTCGCTTTCTGGATGATAGCGGTGTGAACAGGTAGTGGCTCGGGTGGTTGTTGTCCTTGATGATCTTTTTGGCTTTCCTGTGACATTGGGTGCTGTACATGTCCTGGAGGGCAGGTAGTTTGCCCCCGGTGATGTGTTGTGCAGACTGCACTACCCTCTGGAGAGCCTTGCGGTTGTGGGTGGAGCAGTTTCCGTACCAGGTGGTGATACAGCCCGACCGGAGGCTCTCGATTGTGCATCTGTAAAAGTTTGTGAATGTTTTTGGTGACAGGCCAAATTTATTAAGACTCCTGAGGTTGATGAGGCGCTGTTGCGCCTTCTTCACCACACTGTCTGTGTGGGTGGACCATTTCAGTTTGTCCGTGATGTGTACGCCAAGGAACTTAAAACTTTCCACCTTCTCCACTACTGTCCCGTCGATATGGATAGGGGGCTGCTCCCTCTGCTGTTTCCTGAAATCCACTATCATCTCCTTTGTTTTGTTGACATTGAGTGAGGGGTTATTTTCCTGACACCACACTCTGAGGGCCCTCACCTCCTCCCTGTAGGCCGTCTCGTCGTTGTTGGTAATCAAGCCTACCACTGTGGTGTCGTCTGCAAACTTGATGATTGACTTGGAGGCGTGCATGGCCACGCAGTCATGGGTGAACAGGGAGTACAGGAGAGGGCTGAGAACGCACCCTTGTGGGGCCCCAGTGTTGAGGATCAGCGGGGTGGAGATGTTGTTTCCTACCCTCACCACCTGGGGGCGGCCCATCAGAAAGTCCAGGACCCAGTTACACAGAGCGGGGTCGAGACCCAGGGTCTCAAGCTTAATGATGAGTTTGTTAGCTGTAGTTGTGAGCTGTAGTCAAAGAACAGCATTCTTACATAGGTATTCCTCGTGTCCAGATGGGATAGGGCAGTGTGCAGTGTGATGGCGATTGCGTCGTCTGTGGACCTATTGGGGCAGTATGCAAATTGGAGAGGGTCTAGACCAGGGCTGCCCAACCCTCTTCCTGGAGATCTACTGTCCTGTAGGTTTTCAGTCCAACCCTCTTCCTGGAGATCTACTGTCCTGTAGGCTTTCAGTCCAACCCTCTTCCTGGAGATCTACTGTCCTGTAGGTTTTCAGTTCAACCCTCTTCCTGGAGATCTACTGTCCTGTAGGTTTTCAGTCCAACCCTCTTCCTGGAGATCTACTGTCCTGTTGGTTTTCAGTCCAACCCTCTTCCTGGAGATCTACTGTCCTGTAGGTTTTCAGTCCAACCCTCTTCCTGGAGATCTACTGTCCTGTAGGTTTTCAGTCCAACCCTCTTCCTGGAGATCTATTGTCCTGTAGGTGTTCAGTCCAACCCTGTTCCTGGAGATCTACTGTCCTGTAGGTTATCAGTCCAACCCTCTTCCTGGAGATCTACTGTTCTGTAGGTGTTCAGTCCAACCCTGTTCCTGGAGATCTACTGTTCTGTAGGTGTTCAGTCCAACCCTGTTCCTGGAGATCTACTGTTCTGTAGGTGTTCAGTCCAACCCTGTTCCTGGAGATCTACTGTCCTGTAGGTGTTCAGTCCAACCCTCTTCCTGGAGATCTACTGTCCTGTAGGTGATCAGTCCAACCCTCTTCCTGGAGATCTACTGTCCTGTAGGTGTTCAGTCCAACCCTGTTCCTGGAGATCTACTGTCCTGTAGGTGTTCAGTCCAACCCTGTTCCTGGAGATCTACTGTCCTGTAGGTGTTCAGTCCAACCCTGTTCCTGGAGATCTACTGTCCTGTAGGTGATCAGTCCAACCATAATGTAGCTAGTTGAGGTCTTGCTGAGCAGCTAATTAGTAGAATCAGGTGTGTTAAATCAAGGTTGGACTGAAAACCCACAGGATGGTAGATCTCCAGGAAGAGGGTTGGACTGAAAACCCACAGGACGGTAGATCTCCAGGAATAGGGTTGGGCAGCCCTGGTCTAGGGTATCAGGTATGGTGGAGGTGATATGATCCTTGACTAGTGTCTCAAAGCACTTGCCGTTTTGGACGTATCCATGGTAATGGAATAGGAGACTACAATAGATTGTTATTGATACATTTTCACAGACATTAATGACTTAGTTAGTTAGTTGGTTAGTTGTTGGTTGGTTGGTTGGTTGGTTGGTTGGTTAGTTGGTTAGTTAGTTGGTTGGTTAGTTAGTTGGTTGGTTGGTTAGTTGGTTAGTTAGTTGGTTGGTTAGTTGGTTAGTTGGTTGGTTGGTTGGTTGGTTGGTTGGTTGGTTGGTTGGTTGGTTGGTTGGTTAGTTAGTTAGTTAGTTAGTTAGTTAGTTAGTTAGTTAGTTAGTTAGTTAGTTGGTTGGTTGGTTGGTTGGTTGGTTGGTTGGTTAGTTGGTTAGTTATTGTGGCTATTGCTCAATTTCATAGATATCCAATTATGGTCAACTCCTCCTCATTTGCTATTTGGATTAATAACCATTGGACCAAAGTGAAATCAATCAGAAGAGTGTGATTAGAAATCACCTGCTCCGCTACATTATCCCAACCTTGTCAGATCTTCTTCTCCTATCATGTACATGTGTTTGCTTCAACCAATACCTTGCTATATGCAAAGTTGTATGCTCATTAAAATAGAACGTTTGTCATTTACGGAGCAGAAAGAAGGCCAGTAAATGTCAGTGGGACGTTCAGGGGGACGTTCAGGGGACGCTTCGTGGGACGCTCAGGGGACGCCCAGGGGACGCTTCGGTGGGACGCCCAGGGGACGCTCAGGGGACGCTCAGGGGACGCCGGTGGGACGTTCAGGGGGACGTTCAGGGGACGTTTCGGTGGGACGTTCTAAATAGCTAATAGCTGGTAAAACCTTGAACACACATTATGGGAATTGATTTTATGCAGCACGCCTCCAATTTAGAATCTCACGAGAGAGAGCCATGCCGTTACCCACGATGAATCAGGATAGAGTCTGCTTCTTCAGCTAATGTTATTCTTCAGTTGCCTGTCACACAATTACTAAACATAGATATAAAACACAATGGATAATGGAATGGAACATGTATGTATAGTTTATTGTCTATGGTACTGACTGACTATATATAGATTAATATCTATGATACTGACTGACTATATATAGATTAATATCTATGGAACTGACTGACTATATATAGATTAATATCTATAATACTGACTGACTATATATAGATTAATATCTATTGTACTGGCTGACTATATATAGATTAATATCTATTGTACTGGCTGACTATATATAGATTAATATCTATGGTAATGACTGACTATATATAGTGTAATATCTATTGGACTGACTGACTATATATAGATTAATATCTATGATACTGTTGAAGATACAGTAGCAGATCACATGAGAAGTTGTTTGATAACCACACCCGTGTGTCAAAGATCCTATGCCCCATAGGTAAAATATCCAAGGAGGTGAGCCATTCGATCCAGCCTGGTGATTGGGTGTGGATCCAGTACCTGAAGAAAAAAAGACTGGAAACAGCCACGTTGGGAGGGGCCATACCAGGTTTTGTTGGTCACTGCCTTCGCTGTCAGGATCGCTGAAAGATCCACCTGGGTCCATATTACACATTGTAAAAGGGTAAACCCTGCCACCACTGTTGAACAAACACAGAGTTAGGAGAGAAAGATCCGAGTTCCGAAAGGAGTCGGGGATTAACTCTCAACGAAGATTGGTGTCAGAACACCTTTCCTCACTGTGGGAGTTCCTAGAAGTGGGGGCATGGGTTGGCCTTTCGCAATGGACCTCAGGGCAGGAAGGGTGTGGGGCTTCATGGGAATATTGATTGTAGTGAGTGGTATAATTGTGGGGGCCATATTCCTGACACACTCAAACCCTCCTGATCAAACAAGAGTAGAGAGTAACCTAACCCACATAGAACAGGTGGACTTGAGGAGGACTGAGAGGCAGTGTAACATAGATAAGGGAAAGTATTGCCTCAAAGTTAGAATTACTCTAAAATAGGCTGTAAAGGAGGACGTAGGGTTATGGTATATCGGAATTGATCAGAATGTGGCGGAGAATTCTGGGTAGGGTTTAATCAGAAAACTTCTGATAGCACCGCGCCCACCATTGCACCCCATTCATTAAACGATACCAAGATGGGGGGGTTCGGCTGGGTCACTGGTACAGATAGTTCAAACTATGGACCTGAAGGAGGTTTAGAGGTGAAGACTGGTTATAAGGACCCAAATCTGTGGTTGAAGTAGATTCAGTACGGCAAGAACCATGTCTAAGGAGGAATGTTATGCCTGTGGCACAGCTAAGCCTCGGGTAACAACTATGCTCTTCCCCTTGACGGGTTTTAATTCTCCATCAGGTTTATCTTGTATGGTTAAATTGTTCGAGCCACTTGGGAAGGAGGCGAATGGGTCCCGTGTTAATTTACGCTATCTCTATCCCCCAGTATCGGTGTTCCCCCGACCTAGATTACCTCCGTTTGTAGTTTCAGAAGAAGCGTATTATTGTTTCTCCAGGACAGACGAAAAGGGATATGAGGTAGGACACCTCAGCTCCTGTTCATATACAGAGAATGTCACATCTATTAGTACCATGACTAATGGAACCTCTGACTTAAAGCCTAGAGATTTCAGAGGTCAGAGACAGGCCCGTGCTGACATCTGGTGGCTGTGTGGTGGTAACCAATTATGGCCAAAGCTGCCTGCAAAATGGACCGGAACCTGTGCGTTGGCTCAGCTAGTAATGCCTTTCACCCTAATCAAGCAGTCTAACATGTTGAAGGATGGAGGTTTGCTGCGTGAGAAGTGGGACCTCCTCCCAGGATTGTTTGATGAAAAGGTGTATATCGATGAGATAGGTGTACCTCGAGGGGTTCCCGACAAATTCAAAGCTAGGAATCAAATTGCAGCAGGGTTTGAGTCCAGTCTCTTCTGGTGGTCAACAATCAATAAAAATGTAGATTGGATAAATTATATCTACTACAATCAACAGAGATTTATTAACCACACTCGTGATGCAAGAAAAGGATTGGCTGAACAGACCGCGGCAACGGGTTTTATGGCATGGCAGAATAGAATAGCATTAGATATTCTCTTGGCTGAGAAGGGTGGGGTCTGTGTGATGTTCGGATCTATGTGCTGCACTTTCATCCCCAATAACACAGCACCTGATGGGTCAGTAACCAAGGCTCTTCAGGGACTCACTACTCTGGCGAACGAATTTGCTGAAAATTCTGGTATTGATAACTCACTCACTGGTTGGTTCGATAACATGTTTGGTAAATGGAAGACTATTGTGTTGACCGCATTGGGGGCGGCTCTGGCAGGAATGTTTATGCTGGTATTATGTGGATGTTGCTTAATCCCGTGTGTGAGAGGTCTCGTGTCCAGGTCTCTGGAAAAGGCGGTGACGCAACAGATGATGCTTTATGGTCCCCTACCAGACTCGGACCGATGGGATGACAGATACATGCCTCCTAGACTGACAGAGAATGCTGTTGGTTTTAATCCAGAGGAGCCTGAATTAGATGAAACTATTTTAATGTTTAGTAATGTCGTCTATTTAATGAAGATCATAACGAAAATCCTAAACAGAAGAGTTGTGATTGGAAGTAGTAGTACACCTCGTTAGATTTCTTATCCGTCATTTTCATTATGTATAAAATGTTTTGTTCGGTGTGGTGTTATTTCTTTTGTTTTCAGTCGATAATATTTAGTCAAAGGGTGGATTGATATAGGAATTTGTATGTAAGTAATGACTAAGAATATTCCACCCTGAAAATGTATGTAATGGTATTAGAGTTATAAGACAATAATCCAATAATGTGTGTGTCTAGAACTTTTTAGAGACTAGAACATGGTGTTACTATCTTGCAATGTAAGCAGGGTGTATTTGAGAAGAACAAAGGAATCCTTGTGAAACCAAACTACAGAAAAGAGGCCTTCCCACCCTAGGGAGGGGAGGAACTGTTAGAAACTGTCCAGCTTGTATTATGTTGCAGAAGTGATAGGCCATGAATGTGTACTGTGGAAAAATACAGCCGCCTAAAGCGGGTGGAGTTTGTTTGTATGTACAATATAAAAGACTGTGTTCCCATTTTGAGAACAGAGCTCTCGTGAATAAAACCTGACCTATTGCAGGTTGTGACTTTGTTTAATTATTTTAAACTGAAGACTTACTGTGGATCTTCAGGAATTAGACAAAGCTTTGAGTAGTAGTTGATTTCAACCATTGAGATAGCAAAATTCTCGTGACACTTTTGTCCAGGTGGGAAAGCGCAGTGTGGAGTGCAATTGGGATCGCGTCATCTGTGGATCTGTTGGGGCGGTATGCAAATTGGAGTGGGTCTTGGGTTTCTGGGATAATGGTGTTGATGTGAGCAATGACCAGCCTTTCAAAGCACTTCATGGCTACAGACGTGAGTGCTACGGGGTAGGCAGGTTACCTTGGTGTTCTTGGGCACAGGGACTATGGTGGTCTGCTTAAAACATAGGTATTACAGACTCGGCCAGGGACAGATTGAATATTGGTTAGGAGTTGGATTTGCCGGTTCTTGCCTACAACGTTCTCAGCTCTCTCTCCTCTTCTTTCCCATTGCTGCTCGGTTCTCTCTGTCTCCTCTTCTCTCCCATTACTGCTCTGTTCTCTCTCTCTCCTCTTCTCTCCCATTGCTGCTCGGTTCTCTCTCTCTCCTCTTCTTTCCCAATGTTGCTCTGTTCTCTCTGTCTCCTCTTCTCTCCCATTGCTGCTCGGTTCTCTCTGTCTCCTCTTCTCTCCCATTGCTGCTCGGTTCTCTCTGTCTCCTCTTCTCTCCCATTGCTGCTCGGTTCTCTCTGTCTCCTCTTCTCTCCCATTGCTGCTCTGTTCTCTCTCTCTCCTCTTCTCTCCCATTGCTGCTCGGTTCTCTCTCTCTCCTCTTCTTTCCCAATGTTGCTCTGTTCTCTCTGTCTCCTCTTCTCTCCCATTGCTGCTCGGTTCTCTCTCTCTCCTCTTCTTTCCCATTGTTGCTCTGTTCTCTCTGTCTCCTCTTCTCTCCCATTGCTGCTCGGTTCTCTCTGTCTCCTCTTCTCTTCCAATGGGAAAGGGAAAAGGGAAGGGGATACCTAGTCAGTTGTACAACTGAATGCCTTCAACTGAAATGTGAATAAGAGTGGCGTGGAGGGCTGCCTTAATCGACAATGCTGCTCTGTTCTCTGTCTCCTCTTCTCTCCTAATGCTGCTCTGTTCTCTGTCTCCTCTTCTCTCCTAATGCTGCTCTGTTCTCTGTCTCCTCTCCTAATGCTGCTCTGTTCTCTGTCTCCTCTTCTCTCCTAATGCTGCTCTGTTCTCTGTCTCCTCTTCTCTCCTAATGCTGCTCTGTTCTCTGTCTCCTCTCCTAATGCTGCTCTGTTCTCTGTCTCCTCTTCTCTCCTAATGCTGCTCTGTTCTCTGTCTCCTCTCCTAATGCTGCTCTGTTCTCTGTCTCCTCTCCTAATGCTGCTCTGTTCTCTGTCTCCTCTCCTAATGCTGCTCTGTTCTCTGTCTCCTCTTCTCTCCTAATGCTGCTCTGTTCTCTGTCTCCTCTCCTAATACTGCTCTGTTCTCTGTCTCCTCTTCTCTCTTAATGCTGCTCTGTTCTCTGTCTCCTCTCCTAATGCTGCTCTGTTCTCTGTCTCCTCTTCTCTCCTAATGCTGCTCTGTTCTCTCTCGCCTCTCTTAATGCTGCTCTGTTCTCTGTCTCCTCTTCTCTCCCAATGCTGCTCTGTTCTCTGTCTCCTTTTCTCTCCTAATGCTGCTCTGTGCTCTGTCTCCTCTTCTCTCTTAATGCTGCTCTGTTCTCTGTCTCCTCTTCTCTCTTAATGCTGCTCTGTTCTCTCTGTCTCCTCTTCTCGCCTCTCTTAATGCTGCTCTGTTCTCTGTCTCCTCTTCTCTCCCAATGCTGCTCTGTTCTCTGTCTCCTCTTCTCTCCCATTACTGCTCTGTTCTCTGTCTCCTCTTCTCTCTTAATGCTGCTGTGTTCTCTGTCTCCTCTTCTCTCCTAATGCTGCTCTGTTCTCTCTCTCCTCTCCTAATGCTGCTCTGTTCTCTGTCTCCTCTTCTCTCCCATTACTGCTTTGTTCTCTGTCTCCTCTTCTCTCCTAACACTGCTCTTTTCTCTGTCTCCTCTTCTCTCCCATTACTGCTCTGTTCTCTGTCTCCTCTTCTCTCCTAATGCTGCTCTGTTCTCTGTCTCCTCTCCTCTCCTAATGCTGCTCTGTTCTCTGTCTCCTCTTCTCTCCTAATGCTGCTCTGTTCTCTGTCTCCTCTTCTCTCCCATTACTGCTCTGTTCTCTGTCTCCTCTTCTCTCCTAATGCTGCTCTGTTCTCTGTCTCCTCTCCTCCTAATGCTGCTCTGTTCTCTGTCTCCTCTTCTCTCCTAATGCTGCTCTGTTCTCTGTCTCCTCTTCTCTCCTAATGCTGCTCTGTTCTCTGTCTCCTCTTCTCTCCCATTACTGCTCTGTTCTCTGTCTCCTCTCCTCTCCTAATGCTGCTCTGTTCTCTGTCTCCTCTCCTCTCCTAATGCTGCTCTGTTCTCTGTCTCCTCTACTCTCCTAATGCTGCTCTGTTCTCTGTCTCTTCTTCTCTCTTAATGCTGCTCTGTTCTCTGTCTCCTCTTCTCTCCTAATGCTGCTCTGTTCTCTGTCTCCTCTTCTCTCTTAATGCTGCTCTGTTCTCTGTCTCCTCTTCTCTCTTAATGCTGCTCTGTTCTCTGTCTCCTCTTCTCTCCTAATACTGCTCTGTTCTCTGTCTCCTCTTCTCTCTTAATGCTGCTCTGTTCTCTGTCTCCTCTTCTCTCTTAATGCTGCTCTGTTCTCTGTCTCCTCTTCTCTCCTAATGCTGCTCTGTTCTCTGTCTCTTCTTCTCTCTTAATGCTGCTCTGTTCTCTGTCTCCTCTCCTAATGCTGCTCTGTTCTCTGTCTCCTCTTCTCTCCTAATGCTGCTCTGTTCTCTGTCTCCTCTTCTCTCCTAATGCTGCTCTGTTCTCTGTCTCCTCTTCTCTCCTAATGCTGCTCTGTTCTCTGTCTCCTCTTCTCTCCTAATGCTGCTCTGTTCTCTGTCTCCTCTTCTCTCCTAATGCTGCTCTGTTCTCTGTCTCCTCTCCTAATGCTGCTCTGTTCTCTGTCTCCTCTTCTCTCCTAATGCTGCTCTGTTCTCTGTCTCCTCTCCTAATGCTGCTCTGTTCTCTGTCTCCTCTTCTCTCCTAATGCTGCTCTGTTCTCTGTCTCCTCTCCTAATGCTGCTCTGTTCTCTGTCTCCTCTTCTCTCCTAATGCTGCTCTGTTCTCTGTCTCCTCTCCTAATACTGCTCTGTTCTCTGTCTCCTCTTCTCTCTTAATGCTGCTCTGTTCTCTGTCTCCTCTCCTAATGCTGCTCTGTTCTCTGTCTCCTCTTCTCTCCTAATGCTGCTCTGTTCTCTCTCGCCTCTCTTAATGCTGCTCTGTTCTCTGTCTCCTCTTCTCTCCCAATGCTGCTCTGTTCTCTGTCTCCTCTTCTCTCCTAATGCTGCTCTGTTCTCTGTCTCCTCTTCTCTCTTAATGCTGCTCTGTTCTCTGTCTCCTCTTCTCTCTTAATGCTGCTCTGTTCTCTGTCTCCTCTTCTCGCCTCTTAATGCTGCTCTGTTCTCTGTCTCCTCTTCTCTCCTAATGCTGCTCTGTTCTCTGTCTCCTCTTCTCTCCCATTACTGCTCTGTTCTCTGCTCTCTCTCTCTCTTAATGCTGCTCTGTTCTCTGTCTCCTCTTCTCTCCCTAATGCTCTGTTCTCTGTCTCTCTCTCCTCTCCTAATGCTGCTCTGTTCTCTGTCTCCTCTTCTCTCCTAATGCTGCTCTGTTCTCTGTCTCCTCTTCTCTCCTAATGCTGCTCTGTTCTCTGTCTCCTCTTCTCTCCTAATGCTGCTCTGTTCTCTGTCTCCTCTTCTCTCTCCTAATGCTGCTCTGTTCTCTGTCTCCTCTTCTCTCTAATGCTGCTCTGTTCTCTGTCTCCTCTTCTCTCCTAATGCTGCTCTGTTCTCTGTCTCCTCTTCTCTCCTAATGCTGCTCTGTTCTCTGTCTCCTCTTCTCTCTTAATGCTGCTCTGTTCTCTGTCTCCTCTTCTCTCCTAATGCTGCTCTGTTCTCTGTCTCCTCTTCTCTCCTAATGCTGCTCTGTTCTCTGTCTCCTCTTCTCTCTTAATGCTGCTCTGTTCTCTGTCTCCTCTTCTCTCTTAATGCTGCTCTGTTCTCTGTCTCCTCTTCTCTCCTAATGCTGCTCTGTTCTCTGTCTCCTCTTCTCTCCTAATGCTGCTCTGTTCTCTGTCTCCTCTTCTCTCCTAATGCTGCTCTGTTCTCTGTCTCCTCTTCTCTCCCATTACTGCTCTGTTCTCTGTCTCCTCTTCTCTCCTAATGCTGCTCTGTTCTCTGTCTCCTCTTCTCTCCTAATGCTGCTCTGTTCTCTGTCTCCTCTTCTCTCCTAATGCTGCTCTGTTCTCTGTCTCCTCTTCTCTCCCATTACTGCTCTGTTCTCTGTCTCCTCTTCTCTCCTAATGCTGCTCTGTTCTCTGTCTCCTCTTCTCTCCTAATGCTGCTCTGTTCTCTGTCTCCTCTTCTCTCTAATGCTGCTCTGTTCTCTGTCTCCTCTTCTCTCCCATTACTGCTCTGTTCTCTGTCTCCTCTTCTCTCCTAATGCTGCTCTGTTCTCTGTCTCCTCTTCTCTCCTAATGCTGCTCTGTTCTCTGTCTCCTCTTCTCTCCTAATGCTGCTCTGTTCTCTGTCTCCTCTTCTCTCCCATTACTGCTCTGTTCTCTGTCTCCTCTTCTCTCCTAATGCTGCTCTGTTCTCTGTCTCCTCTTCTCTCCTAATGCTGCTCTGTTCTCTGTCTCCTCTTCTCTCCTAATGCTGCTCTGTTCTCTGTCTCCTCTTCTCTCTTAATGCTGCTCTGTTCTCTGTCTCCTCTTCTCTCCTAATGCTGCTCTGTTCTCTGTCTCCTCTTCTCTCCTAATGCTGCTCTGTTCTCTGTCTCCTCTTCTCTCTTAATGCTGCTCTGTTCTCTGTCTCCTCTTCTCTCCTAATGCTGCTCTGTTCTCTGTCTCCTCTTCTCTCCTAATGCTGCTCTGTTCTCTGTCTCCTCTTCTCTCTTAATGCTGCTCTGTTCTCTGTCTCCTCTTCTCTCCTAATGCTGCTCTGTTCTCTGTCTCCTCTTCTCTCCTAATGCTGCTCTGTTCTCTGTCTCCTCTTCTCTCTTAATGCTGCTCTGTTCTCTGTCTCCTCTTCTCTCCTAATGCTGCTCTGTTCTCTGTCTCCTCTTCTCTCCTAATGCTGCTCTGTTCTCTGTCTCCTCTTCTCTCCTAATGCTGCTCTGTTCTCTGTCTCCTCTTCTCTCCTAATGCTGCTCTGTTCTCTGTCTCCTCTTCTCTCCTAATGCTGCTCTGTTCTCTGTCTCCTCTTCTCTCCTAATGCTGCTCTGTTCTCTGTCTCCTCTCTCTCCTAATGCTGCTCTGTTCTCTGTCTCCTCTTCTCCTAATGCTGCTCTGTTCTCTGTCTCCTCTTCTCTCCTAATGCTGCTCTGTTCTCTGTCTCCTCTTCTCTCCTAATGCTGCTCTGTTCTCTGTCTCCTCTTCTCTCCTAATGCTGCTCTGTTCTCTGTCTCCTCTTCTCTCCTAATGCTGCTCTGTTCTCTGTCTCCTCTTCTCTCCTAATGCTGCTCTGTTCTCTGTCTCCTCTTCTCTCCTAATGCTGCTCTGTTCTCTGTCTCCTCTCTCTCTCCTAATGCTGCTCTGTTCTCTGTCTCCTCTTCTCTCCTAATGCTGCTCTGTTCTCTGTCTCTCTTCTCTCCTAATGCTGCTCTGTTCTCTGTCTCCTCTTCTCTCCTAATGCTGCTCTGTTCTCTGTCTCCTCTCTCTAATGCTGCTCTGTTCTCTGTCTCCTCTTCTCTCTCCTAATGCTGCTCTGTTCTCTGTCTCCTCTTCTCTCCTAATGCTGCTCTGTTCTCTGTCTCCTCTTCTCTCTTAATGCTGCTCTGTTCTCTGTCTCTCTTTCTCTCCTAATGCTGCTCTGTTCTCTGTCTCCTCTTCTCTCCTAATGCTGCTCTGTTCTCTGTCTCCTCTCTCTCTTAATGCTGCTCTGTTCTCTGTCTCCTCTTCTCTCCTAATGCTGCTCTGTTCTCTGTCTCCTCTTCTCTCCTAATGCTGCTCTGTTCTCTGTCTCCTCTTCTCTCTTAATGCTGCTCTGTTCTCTGTCTCCTCTTCTCTCTTAATGCTGCTCTGTTCTCTCTGTCTCCTCTTCTCTCCTAATGCTGCTCTGTTCTCTGTCTCCTCTTCTCTCCTAATGCTGCTCTGTTCTCTGTCTCCTCTTCTCTCTTAATGCTGCTCTGTTCTCTGTCTCCTCTCTCTTAATGCTGCTCTGTTCTCTGTCTCCTCTTCTCTCCTAATGCTGCTCTGTTCTCTCTCTCTCTCTCCTAATGCTGCTCTGTTCTCTGTCTCTTCTCTCTCCATTACTGCTCTGTTCTCTGTCTCCTCTTCTCCTAACACTGCTCTGTTCTCTGTCTCCTCTTCTCTCCTAATGCTGCTCTGTTCTCTGTCTCCTCTTCCTCCTAATGCTGCTCTGTTCTCTGTCTCCTCTTCTCTCCTAATGCTGCTCTGTTCTCTGTCTCCTCTTCTCTCCTAATGCTGCTCTGTTCTCTGTCTCCTCTTCTCTCCCATTACTGCTCTGTTCTCTGTCTCCTCTTCTCTCCTAATGCTGCTCTGTTCTCTGTCTCCTCTCCTCCTAATGCTGCTCTGTTCTCTGTCTCCTCTTCTCTCCTAATGCTGCTCTGTTCTCTGTCTCCTCTTCTCTCCTAATGCTGCTCTGTTCTCTGTCTCCTCTTCTCTCCCATTACTGCTCTGTTCTCTGTCTCCTCTTCTCTCCTAATGCTGCTCTGTTCTCTGTCTCCTCTCCTCTCCTAATGCTGCTCTGTTCTCTGTCTCCTCTTCTCTCCTAATGCTGCTCTGTTCTCTGTCTCCTCTTCTCTCCTAATGCTGCTCTGTTCTCTGTCTCCTCTTCTCTCCTAATGCTGCTCTGTTCTCTGTCTCCTCTTCTCTCTTAATGCTGCTCTGTTCTCTGTCTCCTCTTCTCTCTTAATGCTGCTCTGTTCTCTGTCTCCTCTTCTCTCCTAATGCTGCTCTGTTCTCTGTCTCCTTCTCTCTTAATGCTGCTCTGTTCTCTGTCTCCTCTTCTCTCCTAATGCTGCTCTGTTCTCTGTCTCCTCTTCTCTCCTAATGCTGCTCTGTTCTCTGTCTCCTCTTCTCTCCTAATGCTGCTCTGTTCTCTGTCTCCTCTACTCCTAATGCTGCTCTGTTCTCTGTCTCCTCTTCTCTCCTAATGCTGCTCTGTTCTCTGTCTCCTCTTCTCTCCTAATGCTGCTCTGTTCTCTGTCTCCTCTTCTCTCCTAATGCTGCTCTGTTCTCTGTCTCCTCTTCTCTCCTAATGCTGCTCTGTTCTCTGTCTCCTCTTCTCTCCTAATGCTGCTCTGTTCTCTGTCTCCTCTCTCCCTAATGCTGCTCTGTTCTCTGTCTCCTCTTCTCTCCTAATGCTGCTCTGTTCTCTGTCTCCTCTTCTCCTAATGCTGCTCTGTTCTCTGTCTCCTCTTCTCTCCTAATGCTGCTCTGTTCTCTGTCTCCTCTCTCTAATGCTGCTCTGTTCTCTGTCTCCTCTTCTCTCCTAATGCTGCTCTGTTCTCTGTCTCTCCTCTCCTAATGCTGCTCTGTTCTCTGTCTCCTCTTCTCTCCTTAATGCTGCTCTGTTCTCTGTCTCCTCTCTCTCCTAATGCTGCTGCTCTGTTCTCTGTCTCCTCTCTCTCCTAATGCTGCTCTGTTCTCTTCTCTCCTTAATGCTGCTCTGTTCTCTGTCTCCTCTTCTCTCTCCTAATGCTGCTCTGTTCTCTGTCTCCTCTTCTCTCCCTAATGCTGCTCTGTTCTCTGTCTCCTCTTCTCTCTTAATGCTGCTCTGTTCTCTGTCTCCTCTTCTCTCCTAATGCTGCTCTGTTCTCTGTCTCCTCTTCTCTCTTAATGCTGCTCTGTTCTCTGTCTCCTCTTCTCTCCTAATGCTGCTCTGTTCTCTGTCTCCTCTTCTCTCCTAATGCTGCTCTGTTCTCTGTCTCCTCTTCTCTTAATGCTGCTCTGTTCTCTGTCTCCTCTTCTCTCCTAATGCTGCTCTGTTCTCTGTCTCCTCTTCTCTCCTAATGCTGCTCTGTTCTCTGTCTCCTCTTCTCTCCCATTAATGCTGCTCTGTTCTCTGTCTCCTCTTCTCTCCTAATGCTGCTCTGTTCTCTGTCTCCTCTTCTCTCCCATTGCTGCTCTGTTCTCTGTCTCCTCTTCTCTCCTAATGCTGCTCTGTTCTCTGTCTCCTCTTCTCTCCTAATGCTGCTCTGTTCTCTGTCTCCTCTTCTCTCCTAATGCTGCTCTGTTCTCTGTCTCCTCTTCTCTCCCATTAATGCTGCTCTGTTCTCTGTCTCCTCTTCTCTCCTTAATGCTGCTCTGTTCTCTGTCTCCTCTTCTCTCCTAATGCTGCTCTGTTCTCTGTCTCCTCTTCTCTCCTAATGCTGCTCTGTTCTCTGTCTCCTCTTCTCTCCCATTACTGCTCTGTTCTCTGTCTCCTCTTCTCTCCTAATGCTGCTCTGTTCTCTGTCTCCTCTTCTCTCCTAATGCTGCTCTGTTCTCTGTCTCCTCTTCTCTCCTAATGCTGCTCTGTTCTCTGTCTCCTCTTCTCTCCTAATGCTGCTCTGTTCTCTGTCTCCTCTTCTCTCCTAATGCTGCTCTGTTCTCTGTCTCCTCTTCTCTCCTAATGCTGCTCTGTTCTCTGTCTCTCTTCTCTCTTAATGCTGCTCTGTTCTCTGTCTCCTCTTCTCTCCTAATGCTGCTCTGTTCTCTGTCTCCTCTTCTCTCCTAATGCTGCTCTGTTCTCTGTCTCCTCTTCTCTCCTAATGCTGCTCTGTTCTCTGTCTCCTCTTCTCTCCTAATGCTGCTCTGTTCTCTGTCTCCTCTTCTCTCCTAATGCTGCTCTGTTCTCTGTCTCCTCTTCTCTCCTAATGCTGCTCTGTTCTCTGTCTCCTCTTCTCTAATGCTGCTCTGTTCTCTGTCTCCTCTTCTCTCCTAATGCTGCTCTGTTCTCTGTCTCCTCTTCTCTCCTAATGCTGCTCTGTTCTCTGTCTCCTCTTCTCTCCTAATGCTGCTCTGTTCTCTGTCTCCTCTTCTCTCCTAATGCTGCTCTGTTCTCTGTCTCCTCTTCTCTCCTAATGCTGCTCTGTTCTCTGTCTCCTCTTCTCTCCTAATGCTGCTCTGTTCTCTGTCTCCCTCTTCTCTCCCAATGCTGCTCTGTTCTCTGTCTCCTCTTCTCTCCTAATGCTGCTCTGTTCTCTGTCTCCTCTTCTCTCCCATTACTGCTCTGTTCTCTGTCTCCTCTTCTCTCCTAATGCTGCTCTGTTCTCTGTCTCCTCTTCTCTCCTAATGCTGCTCTGTTCTCTGTCTCCTCTTCTCTCCTAATGCTGCTCTGTTCTCTGTCTCCTCTTCTCTCCCATTACTGCTCTGTTCTCTGTCTCCTCTTCTCTCCTAATGCTGCTCTGTTCTCTGTCTCCTCCTCTCCTAATGCTGCTCTGTTCTCTGTCTCCTCTTCTCTCCTAATGCTGCTCTGTTCTCTGTCTCCTCTTCTCTCCCATTACTGCTCTGTTCTCTGTCTCCTCTTCTCTCCTAATGCTGCTCTGTTCTCTGTCTCCTCTTCTCTCCTAATGCTGCTCTGTTCTCTGTCTCCTCTTCTCTCTCTTAATGCTGCTCTGTTCTCTGTCTCCTCTTCTCTCCCATTACTGCTCTGTTCTCTGTCTCCTCTTCTCTCCTAATGCTGCTCTGTTCTCTGTCTCCTCTCTCCTCTCCTAATGCTGCTCTGTTCTCTGTCTCCTCTTCTCTCCTAATGCTGCTCTGTTCTCTGTCTCCTCTTCTCTCCTAATGCTGCTCTGTTCTCTGTCTCCTCTTCTCTCCTAATGCTGCTCTGTTCTCTGTCTCCTCTTCTCTCCTAATGCTGCTCTGTTCTCTGTCTCCTCTTCTCTCTTAATGCTGCTCTGTTCTCTGTCTCCTCTTCTCTCCTAATGCTGCTCTGTTCTCTGTCTCCTCTCTCTCCTAATGCTGCTCTGTTCTCTGTCTCCTCTTCTCTCTTAATGCTGCTCTGTTCTCTGTCTCCTCTTCTCTCCTAATGCTGCTCTGTTCTCTCTCTCTCTCTCCTAATGCTGCTCTGTTCTCTGTCTCCTCTTCTCTCCCATTACTGCTCTGTTCTCTGTCTCCTCTTCTCTCCTAATGCTGCTCTGTTCTCTGTCTCCTCTTCTCTCCCATTACTGCTCTGTTCTCTGTCTCCTCTTCTCTCCTAATGCTGCTCTGTTCTCTGTCTCCTCTCTCTCTCCTAATGCTGCTCTGTTCTCTGTCTCCTCTTCTCTCCTAATGCTGCTCTGTTCTCTGTCTCCTCTTCTCTCCCATTACTGCTCTGTTCTCTGTCTCCTCTTCTCTCCTAATGCTGCTCTGTTCTCTGTCTCCTCTCTTCCTAATGCTGCTCTGTTCTCTGTCTCCTCTACTCTCCTAATGCTGCTCTGTTCTCTGTCTCTTCTTCTCTTAATGCTGCTCTGTTCTCTGTCTCCTCTTCTCTCCTAATGCTGCTCTGTTCTCTGTCTCCTCTTCTCTTAATGCTGCTCTGTTCTCTGTCTCCTCTTCTCTCTTAATGCTGCTCTGTTCTCTGTCTCCTCTTCTCTCCTAATACTGCTCTGTTCTCTGTCTCCTCTTCCTCTTAATGCTGCTCTGTTCTCTGTCTCCTCTTCTCTCTTAATGCTGCTCTGTTCTCTGTCTCCTCTTCTCTCCTAATGCTGCTCTGTTCTCTGTCTCTTCATCTCTCTTAATGCTGCTCTGTTCTCTGTCTCCTCTTCTCTCCTAATGCTGCTCTGTTCTCTGTCTCCTCTTCTCTCCTAATGCTGCTCTGTGCTCTGTCTCCTCTTCTCTCTTAATGCTGCTCTGTTCTCTGTCTCCTTTTCTCTCTTAATGCTGCTCTGTTCTCTGTCTCCTCTTCTCTCCTAATGCTGCTCTGTTCTCTGTCTCCTCTTCTCTCCTAATGCTGCTCTGTTCTCTGTCTCTTCTTCTCTCTTAATGCTGCTCTGTTCTCTGTCTCCTCTCCTAATGCTGCTCTGTTCTCTGTCTCCTCTTCTCTCCTAATGCTGCTCTGTTCTCTGTCTCCTCTTCTCTCCTAATGCTGCTCTGTTCTCTGTCTCCTCTTCTCTCCTAATGCTGCTCTGTTCTCTGTCTCCTCTTCTCTCCTAATGCTGCTCTGTTCTCTGTCTCCTCTCCTAATGCTGCTCTGTTCTCTGTCTCCTCTTCTCTCCTAATGCTGCTCTGTTCTCTGTCTCCTCTTCTCTCCTAATGCTGCTCTGTTCTCTGTCTCCTCTCCTAATGCTGCTCTGTTCTCTGTCTCCTCTTCTCTCCTAATGCTGCTCTGTTCTCTGTCTCCTCTCTCCTAATGCTGCTCTGTTCTCTGTCTCCTCTTCTCTCCTAATGCTGCTCTGTTCTCTGTCTCCTCTCCTAATGCTGCTCTGTTCTCTGTCTCCTCTTCTCTCCTAATGCTGCTCTGTTCTCTGTCTCCTCTCCTAATACTGCTCTGTTCTCTGTCTCCTCTTCTCTCTTAATGCTGCTCTGTTCTCTGTCTCCTCTCCTAATGCTGCTCTGTTCTCTGTCTCCTCTTCTCTCCTAATGCTGCTCTGTTCTCTCTCTCCTCTCTCTTAATGCTGCTCTGTTCTCTGTCTCCTCTTCTCTCCCAATGCTGCTCTGTTCTCTGTCTCCTTTTCTCTCCTAATGCTGCTCTGTTCTCTGTCTCCTCTTCTCTCTTAATGCTGCTCTGTTCTCTGTCTCCTCTTCTCTCTTAATGCTGCTCTGTTCTCTCTGTCTCCTCTTCTCGCCTCTCTTAATGCTGCTCTGTTCTCTGTCTCCTCTTCTCTCCCAATGCTGCTCTGTTCTCTGTCTCCTCTTCTCTCCTAATACTGCTCTGTTCTCTGTCTCCTCTTCTCTCTTAATGCTGCTCTGTTCTCTGTCTCCTCTTCTCTCCTAATGCTGCTCTGTTCTCTGTCTCCTCTTCTCTCCTAATGCTGCTCTGTTCTCTCTCTCCTCTCCTAATGCTGCTCTGTTCTCTGTCTCCTCTTCTCTCCCATTACTGCTTTGTTCTCTGTCTCCTCTTCTCTCCTAACACTGCTCTTTTCTCTGTCTCCTCTTCTCTCCCATTACTGCTCTGTTCTCTGTCTCCTCTTCTCTCCTAATGCTGCTCTGTTCTCTGTCTCCTCTTCTCTCCTAATGCTGCTCTGTTCTCTGTCTCCTCTTCTCTCCTAATGCTGCTCTGTTCTCTGTCTCCTCTTCTCTCCCATTACTGCTCTGTTCTCTGTCTCCTCTTCTCTCCTAATGCTGCTCTGTTCTCTGTCTCCTCTCTCCTCTCCTAATGCTGCTCTGTTCTCTGTCTCCTCTTCTCTCCTAATGCTGCTCTGTTCTCTGTCTCCTCTTCTCTCCCATTACTGCTCTGTTCTCTGTCTCCTCTTCTCTCCTAATGCTGCTCTGTTCTCTGTCTCCTCTTCTCTCCTAATGCTGCTCTGTGCTCTGTCTCCTCTTCTCTCTTAATGCTGCTCTGTTCTCTGTCTCCTCTTCTCTCCCATTACTGCTCTGTTCTCTGTCTCCTCCTCTCCTAATGCTGCTCTGTTCTCTGTCTCCTCTCCTCTCCTAATGCTGCTCTGTTCTCTGTCTCCTCTACTCTCCTAATGCTGCTCTGTTCTCTGTCTCTCTTCTTCTCTCCTAATGCTGCTCTGTTCTCTGTCTCCTCTTCTCCTAATGCTGCTCTGTTCTCTGTCTCCTCTTCTCTCCTTAATGCTGCTCTGTTCTCTGTCTCCTCTTCTCTCTTAATGCTGCTCTGTTCTCTGTCTCCTCTTCTCTCCTAATACTGCTCTGTTCTCTGTCTCCTCTTCTCTCTTAATGCTGCTCTGTTCTCTGTCTCCTCTTCTCTCTTAATGCTGCTCTGTTCTCTGTCTCCTCTTCTCTCCTAATGCTGCTCTGTTCTCTCTCCTCTCCTAATGCTGCTCTGTTCTCTGTCTCCTCTTCTCTCCCATTACTGCTCTGTTCTCTGTCTCCTCTTCTCTCCTAATGCTGCTCTGTTCTCTGTCTCCTCTCCTCTCCTAATGCTGCTCTGTTCTCTGTCTCCTCTTCTTCTCTCCTAATGCTGCTCTGTTCTCTGTCTCCTCTTCTCTCCCATTACTGCTCTGTTCTCTGTCTCCTCTTCTCTCCTAATGCTGCTCTGTTCTCTGTCTCCTCTTCTCTCCTAATGCTGCTCTGTGCTCTGTCTCCTCTTCTCTCTTAATGCTGCTCTGTTCTCTGTCTCCTCTTCTCTCCCATTACTGCTCTGTTCTCTGTCTCCTCTCCTCTCCTAATGCTGCTCTGTTCTCTGTCTCCTCTCCTCTCCTAATGCTGCTCTGTTCTCTGTCTCCTCTTCTCTCCCATTACTGCTCTGTTCTCTGTCTCTCTTCTCTCTTAATGCTGCTCTGTTCTCTGTCTCCTCTTCTCTTAATGCTGCTCTGTTCTCTGTCTCCTCTTCTCTCCTAATGCTGCTCTGTTCTCTGTCTCTCTCTCTTCTCTCTTAATGCTGCTCTGTTCTCTGTCTCCTCTTCTCTCTTAATGCTGCTCTGTTCTCTGTCTCCTCTTCTCTCTTCTGCTCTGTTCTCTGTCTCCTCTTCTCTCCTAATGCTGCTCTGTTCTCTGTCTCCTCTTCTCTCTTAATGCTGCTCTGTTCTCTGTCTCCTCTTCTCTCCTAATGCTGCTCTGTTCTCTGTCTCCTCTTCTCTCCTAATGCTGCTCTGTTCTCTGTCTCCTCTCCTCTCCTAATGCTGCTCTGTTCTCTGTCTCCTCTACTCTCCTAATGCTGCTCTGTTCTCTGTCTCTCTCTCTCTCCTAATGCTGCTCTGTTCTCTGTCTCCTCTTCTCTCCTAATGCTGCTCTGTTCTCTGTCTCCTCTTCTCTCCTAATGCTGCTCTGTTCTCTGTCTCCTCTTCTCTCCTAATGCTGCTCTGTTCTCTGTCTCCTCTTCTCTCCTAATGCTGCTCTGTTCTCTGTCTCCTCTTCTCTCCTAATGCTGCTCTGTTCTCTGTCTCCTCTTCTCTCCTAATGCTGCTCTGTTCTCTGTCTCCTCTTCTCTCTCCTACTGCTCTGTTCTCTGTCTCCTCTTCTCTCCTAATGCTGCTCTGTTCTCTCTGTCTCCTCTTCTCTCCTAATGCTGCTCTGTTCTCTGTCTCCTCTTCTCTCCTAATGCTGCTCTGTTCTCTGTCTCCTCTTCTCTCCTAATGCTGCTCTGTTCTCTGTCTCCTCTTCTCTCCTAATGCTGCTCTGTTCTCTGTCTCCTCTTCTCTCTTAATGCTGCTCTGTTCTCTGTCTCCTCTTCTCTCCTAATGCTGCTCTGTTCTCTGTCTCCTCTTCTCTCCTAATGCTGCTCTGTTCTCTGTCTCCTCTTCTCTCCTAATGCTGCTCTGTTCTCTGTCTCCTCTTCTCTCCTAATGCTGCTCTGTTCTCTGTCTCCTCTTCTCTCCTTAATGCTGCTCTGTTCTCTGTCTCCTCTTCTCTCCTTAATGCTGCTCTGTTCTCTGTCTCCTCTTCTCTCCTAATGCTGCTCTGTTCTCTGTCTCTTCTCTCTTAATGCTGCTCTGTTCTCTGTCTCCTCTTCTCTCCTAATGCTGCTCTGTTCTCTGTCTCCTCTTCTCTCCTAATGCTGCTCTGTTCTCTGTCTCCTCTTCTCTCCTAATGCTGCTCTGTTCTCTGTCTCCTCTTCTCTCCTAATGCTGCTCTGTTCTCTGTCTCCTCTTCTCTCCCATTACTGCTCTGTTCTCTGTCTCCTCTTCTCTCCTAATGCTGCTCTGTTCTCTGTCTCCTCCTCTCCTAATGCTGCTCTGTTCTCTGTCTCCTCTTCTCTCCTAATGCTGCTCTGTTCTCTGTCTCCTCTTCTCTCCCATTACTGCTCTGTTCTCTGTCTCCTCTTCTCTCTCCTAATGCTGCTCTGTTCTCTGTCTCTCTTCTCTCCTAATGCTGCTCTGTTCTCTGTCTCCTCTTCTCTCCTAATGCTGCTCTGTTCTCTGTCTCTTCTCTCCTAATGCTGCTCTGTTCTCTGTCTCCTCTTCTCTCCCAATGCTGCTCTGTTCTCTGTCTCCTCTTCTCTCCTAATGCTGCTCTGTTCTCTGTCTCCTCTTCTCTCCTAATGCTGCTCTGTTCTCTGTCTCCTCTTCTCTCCCATTACTGCTCTGTTCTCTGTCTCTCTCTCTCTCCTAATGCTGCTCTGTTCTCTGTCTCCTCTCTCTCCTAATGCTGCTCTGTTCTCTGTCTCCTCTTCTCTCCTAATGCTGCTCTGTTCTCTGTCTCCTCTTCTCTCTAATGCTGCTCTGTTCTCTGTCTCCTCTTCTCTCCTAATGCTGCTCTGTTCTCTGTTCTCTGTCTCTCTCTCTCTCTCTCCTAATGCTGCTCTGTTCTCTGTCTCTCTTCTCTCCTAATGCTGCTCTGTTCTCTGTCTCTCTCTCTTAATGCTGCTCTGTTCTCTGTCTCTCTCTCTCCTAATGCTGCTCTGTCTCTGTCTCCTCTCCTCCTAATGCTGCTCTGTTCTCTGTCTCTCTCTCTCCCAATGCTGCTCTGTTCTCTGTCTCCTCTTCTCTCCTAATGCTGCTCTCTGTTCTCTGTCTCCTCTTCTCTCCTAATGCTGCTCTGTTCTCTGTCTCCTTCTTCTCTCCTAATGCTGCTCTGTTCTCTGTCTCCTCTTCTCTCTTAATGCTGCTCTGTTCTCTGTCTCCTCTTCTCTCCCATAATGCTGCTCTGTTCTCTGTCTCCTCTCCTCTCCTAATGCTGCTCTGTTCTCTGTCTCCTCTTCTCTCCTAATGCTGCTCTGTTCTCTGTCTCCTCTTCTCTCCTAATGCTGCTCTGTTCTCTGTCTCCTCTTCTCTCCTAATGCTGCTCTGTTCTCTGTCTCCTCTTCTCTCCCTAATGCTGCTCTGTTCTCTGTCTCTCTTCTCTCCTAATGCTGCTCTGTTCTCTGTCTCCTCTTCTCTCCTAATGCTGCTCTGTTCTCTGTCTCCTCTTCTCTCCTAATGCTGCTCTGTTCTCTGTCTCTCTCTCCTAATCTCTCTGTTCTCTGTCTGCTGCTCTGTTCTCTGTCTCCTCTTCTCTCCTAATGCTGCTCTGTTCTCTGTCTCCTCTTCTCTCCCTAATGCTGCTCTGTTCTCTGTCTCCTCTTCTCTCCTAATGCTGCTCTGTTCTCTGTCTCCTCTTCTCTCCTAATGCTGCTCTGTTCTCTGTCTCTCTTCTCTCTTAATGCTGCTCTGTTCTCTGTCTCCTCTCCTAATGCTGCTCTGTTCTCTGTCTCCTCTTCTCTCCTAATGCTGCTCTGTTCTCTGTCTCCTTCTCTCCCTAATGCTGCTCTGTTCTCTGTCTCCTCTTCTCTCCTAATGCTGCTCTGTTCTCTGTCTCCTCTTCTCTCCTAATGCTGCTCTGTTCTCTGTCTCCTCTCTCCTAATGCTGCTCTGTTCTCTGTCTCTCTCTCCTCTCTCCTAATGCTGCTCTGTTCTCTGTCTCCTCTTCTCTCCCTAATGCTGCTCTGTTCTCTGTCTCCTCTCCTAATGCTGCTCTGTTCTCTGTCTCCTCTTCTCTCCTAATGCTGCTCTGTTCTCTGTCTCTTCTCTCCTAATGCTGCTCTGTTCTCTGTCTCCTCTTCTCTCTCCTAATGCTGCTCTGTTCTCTGTCTCTTCTCTCCTAATGCTGCTCTGTTCTCTGTCTCCTCTTCTCTCCTAATGCTGCTCTGTTCTCTGTCTCCTCTCTCTCCATTACTGCTCTGTTCTCTGTCTCCTCTTCTCTCTTAATGCTGCTCTGTTCTCTGTCTCCTCTTCTCTCCTAATGCTGCTCTGTTCTCTGTCTCCTCTTCTCTCCTAATGCTGCTCTGTTCTCTGTCTCTCTCTCTCTTAATGCTGCTCTGTTCTCTGTCTCCTCTTCTCTCCCTAATGCTGCTCTGTTCTCTGTCTCCTCTTCTCTCCTAATGCTGCTCTGTTCTCTGTCTCCTCTTCTCTCCTAATGCTGCTCTGTTCTCTGTCTCCTCTTCTCTCTTAATGCTGCTCTGTTCTCTGTCTCCTCTCTCTCCCATTACTGCTCTGTTCTCTGTCTCCTCTCTCTCCTAATGCTGCTCTGTTCTCTGTCTCCTCTTCTCTCCTAATGCTGCTCTGTTCTCTGTCTCCTCTTCTCTCCTAATGCTGCTCTGTTCTCTGTCTCTCTTCTCTCCTTAATGCTGCTCTGTTCTCTGTCTCCTCTTCTCTTAATGCTGCTCTGTTCTCTGTCTCCTCTTCTCTCCCTAATGCTGCTCTGTTCTCTGTCTCCTCTTCTCTCTTAATGCTGCTCTGTTCTCTGTCTCCTCTTCTCTCTTAATGCTGCTCTGTTCTCTGTCTCCTCTTCTCTCCTAATGCTGCTCTGTTCTCTCTCTCCTCTCCTAATGCTGCTCTGTTCTCTGTCTCCTCTTCTCTCCCATTACTGCTCTGTTCTCTGTCTCCTCTTCTCTCCTAACTGCTCTGTTCTCTGTCTCCTCTCTCTCCCATTACTGCTCTGTTCTCTGTCTCCTCTCTCTAATGCTGCTCTGTTCTCTGTCTCCTCTTCTCTGCTCTGTTCTCTGTCTCCTCTTCTCTCCTAATGCTCTGTTCTCTGTCTCCTCTTCTCTCCCATTACTGCTCTGTTCTCTGTCTCTCTCTCCTAATGCTGCTCTGTTCTCTGTCTCCTCTTCTCTCCTAATGCTGCTCTGTTCTCTGTCTCCTCTCCTCTCCTAATGCTGCTCTGTTCTCTGTCTCCTCTTCTCTCCTAATGCTGCTCTGTTCTCTGTCTCCTCTTCTCTCTCCTAATGCTGCTCTGTTCTCTGTCTCCTCTTCTCTATACTGCTCTGTTCTCTGTCTCCTCTTCTCTCCTAATGCTGCTCTGTTCTCTGTCTCCTCCTCTCCTAATGCTGCTCTGTTCTCTGTCTCCTCTTCTCTCCTAATGCTGCTCTGTTCTCTGTCTCCTCTTCTCTCCCTAATGCTGCTCTGTTCTCTGTCTCCTCTTCTCCCTAATGCTGCTCTGTTCTCTGTCTCCTCTTCTCTCCTAATGCTGCTCTGTTCTCTGTCTCCTCTTCTCTCTCCCATGCTGCTCTGTTCTCTGTCTCCTCTTCTCTCCTAATGCTGCTCTGTTCTCTGTCTCCTCTTCTCTCCTAATGCTGCTCTGTTCTCTGTCTCCTCTTCTCTCTAATGCTGCTCTGTTCTCTGTCTCTCTTCTCTCTAATGCTGCTCTGTTCTCTGTCTCCTCTTCTCTCCTAATGCTGCTCTGTTCTCTGTCTCCTCTTCTCTCCCATTGCTGCTCTGTTCTCTGTCTCTCTTCTCTCCCTAATGCTGCTCTGTTCTCTGTCTCCTCTCCTCTCCCATTACTGCTCTGTTCTCTGTCTCCTCTTCTCTCCTAATGCTGCTCTGTTCTCTCTGTCTCCTCTCTCTCCTAATGCTGCTCTGTTCTCTGTCTCCTCTTCTCTCCTAATGCTGCTCTGTTCTCTGTCTCCTCTTCTCTCCCATTACTGCTCTGTTCTCTGTCTCTCTTCTCTCCTAATGCTGCTCTGTTCTCTGTCTCCTCTTCTCTCCTTAATGCTGCTCTGTTCTCTGTCTCCTCTTCTCTCCTAATGCTGCTCTGTTCTCTGTCTCCTCTTCTCTCCCATTACTGCTCTGTTCTCTGTCTCCTCTTCTCTCCTAATGCTGCTCTGTTCTCTGTCTCCTCTTCTCTCCTAATGCTGCTCTGTTCTCTGTCTCCTCTTCTCTCCTAATGCTGCTCTGTTCTCTCTGTCTCTTCTTCTCTCTTAATGCTGCTCTGTTCTCTGTCTCCCTCTTCTCTCCTAATGCTGCTCTGTTCTCTGTCTCCTCTTCTCTCTTAATGCTGCTCTGTTCTCTGTCTCCTCTTCTCTCTAATGCTGCTCTGTTCTCTGTCTCCTCTTCTCTCCTAATGCTGCTCTGTTCTCTGTCTCCTCTTCTCTCCTAATGCTGCTCTGTTCTCTGTCTCCTCTTCTCTCTTAATGCTCTGCTGCTCTCTGTTCTCTCTCCTCTTCTCTTAATGCTGCTCTGTTCTCTGTCTCTCTCCTCTCCTAATGCTGCTCTGTTCTCTGTCTCCTCTTCTCTCCCATTACTGCTCTGTTCTCTGTCTCCTCTCTCTCTAATGCTGCTCTGTTCTCTGTCTCCTCTCCTCTCCTAATGCTGCTCTGTTCTCTGTCTCCTCTTCTCTCCTAATGCTGCTCTGTTCTCTGTCTCCTCTTCTCTCCCATTACTGCTCTGTTCTCTGTCTCCTCTTCTCTCCTAATGCTGCTCTGTTCTCTGTCTCCTCTTCTCTCCTAATGCTGCTCTGTTCTCTGTCTCCTCTTCTCTTAATGCTGCTCTGTTCTCTGTCTCCTCTTCTCTCCCATTAATGCTGCTCTGTTCTCTGTCTCCCTCTCCTCTCCTAATGCTGCTCTGTTCTCTGTCTCCTCTTCTCTCCTAATGCTGCTCTGTTCTCTGTCTCCTCTTCTCTCCTAATGCTGCTCTGTTCTCTGTCTCTCTTCTCTCCTAATGCTGCTCTGTTCTCTGTCTCTCTCTCCTAATGCTGCTCTGTTCTCTGTCTCCTCTTCTCTCTCCTAATGCTGCTCTGTTCTCTGTCTCCTCTTCTCTCTCTTAATGCTGCTCTGTTCTCTGTCTCCTCTTCTCTCTCCTTAATGCTGCTCTGTTCTCTGTCTCCTCCTCTCCTAATGCTGCTCTGTTCTCTGTCTCCTCTCTCTCCAATGCTGCTCTTGTTCTCTGTCTCCTCTCTCCTCTGCTCTGCTGCTCTGCTCTCTTCTCTCTAATGCTGCTCTGTTCTCTCTTCTCTCCATGCTGCTCTGCTCTGCTCTGTGCTCTCTCTGTCTCCTCTCTCCTAATGCTGCTCTGTTCTCTGTCTCCCTCCTCTCCTAATGCTGCCTGTTCTCTGTCTCCTCTCTCTCCTAATGCTGCTCTGTTCTCTGTCTCCTCTTCTCCTAATGCTGCTCTGTTCTCTGGCTCTTCTCTCTCTTATGCTGCTGCTCTGTTCTCTGTCTCCTCTTCTCTCTCCTAATGCTGCTCTGTTCTCTGTCTCCTCTCTTCTCTCCTAATGCTGCTCTGTTCTCTGTCTCCTCTTCTCTCCTAATGCTGCTCTGTTCTCTGTCTCCTCTTCTCTCCCATTACTGCTCTGTTCTCTGTCTCCTCTCTCTCCTAATGCTGCTCTGTTCTCTGTCTCCTCTCCTCTCCCTAATGCTGCTCTGTTCTCTGTCTCCTCTTCTCTCCTAATGCTGCTCTGTTCTCTGTCTCCTCTTCTCTCCCATGCTGCTCTGTTCTCTGTCTCCTCTTCTCTCCTAATGCTGCTCTGTTCTCTGTCTCTTCTTCTCTCCTAATGCTGCTCTGTTCTCTGTCTCCTCTTCTCCTAATGCTGCTCTGTTCTCTGTCTCCTCTTCTCTCCTAATGCTGCTCTGTTCTCTGTCTCCTCTTCTCTCCTAATGCTGCTCTGTTCTCTGTCTCCTCTTCTCTCCTAATGCTGCTCTGTTCTCTGTCTCCTCTTCTCTCTTAATGCTGCTCTGTTCTCTGTCTCCTCTTCTCTTAATGCTGCTCTGTTCTCTGTCTCCTCTTCTCTCCTAATGCTGCTCTGTTCTCTGTCTCCTCTTCTCTCCTAATGCTGCTCTGTTCTCTGTCTCTCTCTCTCTAATGCTGCTCTGTTCTCTGTCTCCTCTTCTCTCCTAATGCTGCTCTGTTCTCTGTCTCCTTCTCTCCTAATGCTGCTCTGTCTCTCTCTCTTCTCCTAATGCTGCTCTGTTCTCTGTCTCCCTTCTCTCCTAATGCTGCTCTGTTCTCTGTCTCCTCTTCTCTCCTAATGCTGCTCTGTTCTCTGTCTCCTCTTCTCTCCTAATGCTGCTCTGTTCTCTGTCTCCTCTCTCTCCCTAATGCTGCTCTGTTCTCTGTCTCCTCTCTCCTGTCTGTTCTCTGTCTCTCTAATGCTGCTCTGTTCTCTGTCTCCTCTTCTCTCCTAATGCTGCTCTGTTCTCTGTCTCTCTCTCTCCTCTGCTGTTCTCTGTCTCCTCTCCTAATGCTGCTCTGTTCTCTGTCTCTCTTCTCTCCTAATGCTGCTCTGTTCTCTGTCTCTCTTCTCTCCTAATTCTCTCCTAACTGTCTCTGTCTCCCTCTCCTAATGCTCTGTTCTCTGTCTCCTCTCTCTGCTCTCTCTCTCTCCTCTCTCTAATGCTGCTCTGCTCTGTCTCCTAATGCTCTGTTCTCTGTCTCTCCCCTCTCTCTCTCTAACTGTTCTCTGTCTCTGCTGCTGCTCTGTTCTCTCTGTCTCCTCTCTCTCTCCTAATGCTGCTCTGTTCTGTCTCTCTCTGTCTCTCTCTCTCCTAACTGCTCTGTGCTCTCTCCTCTTCTCTCTTAACTGTCTCTGTGCTCTGCTCTCTCTGCTGCTCTGTTCTCTGTCTCCTCTTCTCTCCTAATGCTGCTCTGTTCTCTGTCTCCTCTTCTCTCCTAATGCTGCTCTGTTCTCTGTCTCCTCTTCTCTCCTAATGCTGCTCTGTTCTCTGTCTCCTCTTCTCTCCCTAATGCTGCTCTGTTCTCTGTCTCCTCTTCTCTCCTAATGCTGCTCTGTTCTCTGTCTCCTCTTCTCTCCTAATGCTGCTCTGTCTCTGTCTCCTCTCTCCTAATGCTGCTCTGTTCTCTGTCTCCCTCCTCTCCTAATGCTGCTCTGTTCTCTGTCTCCTCTTCTCTCCTAATGCTGCTCTGTTCTCTGTCTCCTCTCTCTCCTAATGCTGCTCTGTTCTCTGTCTCCTCTTCTCTCCCAATGCTGCTCTGTTCTCTGTCTCCTCTTCTCCTAATGCTGCTCTGTTCTCTGTCTCCTCTCCTAATGCTCTGTTCTCTGTCTCCTCTCTCTCTGTTCTCTGCTCTCTGTTCTCTGTCTCCTCTCTCTCCTAATGCTGCTCTGTTCTCTGTCTCTCTCTCTCTCTCTCTTAATGCTGCTCTGTTCTCTGTCTCTTCTCTGTTCTCTGTCTCCTCTCTCTCTGTTCTCTGTCTCCTCTCTCTAATGCTGCTCTGTTCTCTGTCTCCTCTCTCTCTAATGCTCTGTTCTCCTAATGCTGCTCTGTTCTCTGTCTCTCTTCTCTCCTAATGCTCTGTTCTCTGCTGCTCTGTTCTCTGTCTCTCTCCTAATGCTGCTCTGTCTCTGCTCCTAATGCTGCTCTGTTCTCTGTCTCCTCTTCTCTCCCTAATGCTGCTCTGTTCTCTGTCTCCTCTTCTCTCCTAATGCTGCTCTGTTCTCTGTCTCCTCTTCTCTCCCATTACTGCTCTGTTCTCTGTCTCCTCTTCTCTCCTAATGCTGCTCTGTTCTCTGTCTCCTCTTCTCTCCTAATGCTGCTCTGTTCTCTGTCTCCTCTTCTCTCCCTAATGCTGCTCTGTTCTCTGTCTCCTCTTCTCTCCTAATGCTGCTCTGTTCTCTGTCTCCTCTCCTCCTAATGCTGCTCTGTTCTCTGTCTCCTCTTCTCTCCTAATGCTGCTCTGTTCTCTGTCTCCTCTTTCTCTCCTAATGCTGCTCTGTTCTCTGTCTCCTCTTCTCTCCCATTACTGCTCTGTTCTCTGTCTCCTCTTCTCTCCTAATGCTGCTCTGTTCTCTGTCTCCTCTCCTCTCCTAATGCTGCTCTGTTCTCTGTCTCCTCTTCTCTCCTAATGCTGCTCTGTTCTCTGTCTCCTCTTCTCTCCCATTACTGCTCTGTTCTCTGTCTCCTCTTCTCTCCTAATGCTGCTCTGTTCTCTGTCTCTCTCCTCTCCTAATGCTGCTCTGTTCTCTGTCTCCTCTTCTCTCCTAATGCTGCTCTGTTCTCTGTCTCCTCTTCTCTCCCATTACTGCTCTGTTCTCTGTCTCCTCTTCTCTCCTAATGCTGCTCTGTTCTCTGTCTCCTCTTCTCTCCTAATGCTGCTCTGTTCTCTGTCTCCTCTTCTCTCTTAATGCTGCTCTGTTCTCTGTCTCCTCTTCTCTCCCATTACTGCTCTGTTCTCTGTCTCCTCTTCTCTCCTAATGCTGCTCTGTTCTCTGTCTCCTCTTCTCTCCTAATGCTGCTCTGTTCTCTGTCTCCTCTTCTCTCCTAATGCTGCTCTGTTCTCTGTCTCCTCTTCTCTCTTAATGCTGCTCTGTTCTCTGTCTCCTCTTCTCTCCTAATGCTGCTCTGTTCTCTGTCTCCTCTTCTCCTAATGCTGCTCTGTTCTCTGTCTCCTCTTCTCTCTTAATGCTGCTCTGTTCTCTGTCTCCTCTTCTCTCCTAATGCTGCTCTGTTCTCTGTCTCCTCTTCTCTCCTAATGCTGCTCTGTTCTCTGTCTCCTCTTCTCTCCTAATGCTGCTCTGTTCTCTGTCTCCTCTTCTCTCCTAATGCTGCTCTGTTCTCTGTCTCTCTTCTCTCCTAATGCTGCTCTGTTCTCTGTCTCCTCTTCTCTCCCATTACTGCTCTGTTCTCTGTCTCCTCTTCTCTCCTAATGCTGCTCTGTTCTCTGTCTCCTCTTCTCTCCCATTACTGCTCTGTTCTCTGTCTCCTCTTCTCTCCTAATGCTGCTCTGTTCTCTGTCTCCTCTCCTCTCCTAATGCTGCTCTGTTCTCTGTCTCCTCTTCTCTCCTAATGCTGCTCTGTTCTCTGTCTCTTCTCTCCCAATGCTGCTCTGTTCTCTGTCTCCTCTTCTCTCCTAATGCTGCTCTGTTCTCTGTCTCCTCTTCTCTCCTAATGCTGCTCTGTTCTCTGTCTCCTCTTCTCTCCTAATGCTGCTCTGTTCTCTGTCTCCTCTTCTCTCCTAATGCTGCTCTGTTCTCTGTCTCCTCTTCTCTCCTAATGCTGCTCTGTTCTCTGTCTCCTCTTCTCTCCTAATGCTGCTCTGTTCTCTGTCTCCTCTTCTCTCCTAATGCTGCTCTGTTCTCTGTCTCCTCTTCTCTCCTAATGCTGCTCTGTTCTCTGTCTCCTCTTCTCTCTCCTAATGCTGCTCTGTTCTCTGTCTCCTCTTCTCCTAATGCTGCTCTGTTCTCTGTCTCCTCTTCTCTCCTAATGCTGCTCTGTTCTCTGTCTCCTCTTCTCTCCCTAATGCTGCTCTGTTCTCTGTCTCCTCTTCTCTCCTAATGCTGCTCTGTTCTCTGTCTCCTCTTCTCTCCTAATGCTGCTCTGTTCTCTGTCTCCTCTTCTCTCCCTAATGCTGCTCTGTTCTCTGTCTCCTCTTCTCTCCTAATGCTGCTCTGTTCTCTGTCTCCTCTTCTCTTAATGCTGCTCTGTTCTCTGTCTCCTCTTCTCTCCTAATGCTGCTCTGTTCTCTGTCTCCTCTTCTCTCCTAATGCTGCTCTGTTCTCTGTCTCCTCTTCTCTCCTAATGCTGCTCTGTTCTCTGTCTCCTCTTCTCTCCTAATGCTGCTCTGTTCTCTGTCTCCTCTTCTCTCCTAATGCTGCTCTGTTCTCTGTCTCCTCTTCTCTCCTAATGCTGCTCTGTTCTCTGTCTCCTCTTCTCTCCTAATGCTGCTCTGTTCTCTGTCTCCTCTTCTCTCCTAATGCTGCTCTGTTCTCTGTCTCCTCTTCTCTCCTAATGCTGCTCTGTTCTCTGTCTCCTCTTCTCTCCTAATGCTGCTCTGTTCTCTGTCTCCTCTTCTCTCCTAATGCTGCTCTGTTCTCTGTCTCCTCTCTCTCTTAATGCTGCTCTGTTCTCTGTCTCCTCTTCTCTCCTAATGCTGCTCTGTTCTCTGTCTCCTCTTCTCTCCTAATGCTGCTCTGTTCTCTGTCTCCTCTTCTCTCCTAATGCTGCTCTGTTCTCTGTCTCCTCTTCTCTCCTAATGCTGCTCTGTTCTCTGTCTCCTCTTCTCTCCCATTACTGCTCTGTTCTCTGTCTCCTCTTCTCTCCTAATGCTGCTCTGTTCTCTGTCTCCTCTTCTCTCCTAATGCTGCTCTGTTCTCTGTCTCCTCTTCTCTTAATGCTGCTCTGTTCTCTGTCTCCTCTTCTCTCCTAATGCTGCTCTGTTCTCTGTCTCCTCTTCTCTCCCATTAATGCTGCTCTGTTCTCTGTCTCCTCTCCTCTCCTAATGCTGCTCTGTTCTCTGTCTCCTCTTCTCTCCTAATGCTGCTCTGTTCTCTGTCTCCTCTTCTCTCTCCTAATGCTGCTCTGTTCTCTGTCTCCTCTTCTCTCCTAATGCTGCTCTGTTCTCTGTCTCCTCTTCTCTCCTAATGCTGCTCTGTTCTCTGTCTCCTCTTCTCTCCTAATGCTGCTCTGTTCTCTGTCTCCTCTTCTCTCCTAATGCTGCTCTGTTCTCTGTCTCCTCTTCTCTCCTAATGCTGCTCTGTTCTCTGTCTCCTCTTCTCTCCTAATGCTGCTCTGTTCTCTGTCTCCTCTTCTCTCCTAATGCTGCTCTGTTCTCTGTCTCCTCTTCTCTCCTAATGCTGCTCTGTTCTCTGTCTCCTCTTCTCTCCTAATGCTGCTCTGTTCTCTGTCTCCTCTTCTCTCCTAATGCTGCTCTGTTCTCTGTCTCCTCTTTCTCTCCTAATGCTGCTCTGTTCTCTGTCTCCTCTTCTCTCCTAATGCTGCTCTGTTGCTCTGTCTCCTCTTCTCTCCTTAATGCTGCTCTGTTCTCTGTCTCCTCTTCTCTCCCATTACTGCTCTGTTCTCTGTCTCCTCTCCTCTCCTAATGCTGCTCTGTTCTCTGTCTCCTCTCCTCTCCTAATGCTGCTCTGTTCTCTGTCTCTTCATCTCTCTTAATGCTGCTCTGTTCTCTGTCTCCTCTTCTCTCCTAATACTGCTCTGTTCTCTGTCTCCTCTTCTCTCCTAATGCTGCTCTGTTCTCTGTCTCCTCCTCTCCTAATGCTGCTCTGTTCTCTGTCTCCTCTTCTCTCCCTAATGCTGCTCTGTTCTCTGTCTCCTCTTCTCTCCTAATGCTGCTCTGTGCTCTGTCTCCTCTTCTCTCTTAATGCTGCTCTGTTCTCTGTCTCCTTTCTCTCTTAATGCTGCTCTGTTCTCTGTCTCCTCTTCTCTCCTAATGCTGCTCTGTTCTCTGTCTCCTCTCCTCTCCTAATGCTGCTCTGTTCTCTGTCTCCTCTTCTCTCCTAATGCTGCTCTGTTCTCTGTCTCCTCTTCTCTCCCATTACTGCTCTGTTCTCTGTCTCCTCTCCTCTCCTAATGCTGCTCTGTTCTCTGTCTCCTCTCCTCTCCTAATGCTGCTCTGTTCTCTGTCTCTTCATCTCTCTTAATGCTGCTCTGTTCTCTGTCTCCTCTTCTCTCCTAATACTGCTCTGTTCTCTGTCTCCTCTTCTCTCCTAATGCTGCTCTGTTCTCTGTCTCCTCTCCTCTCCTAATGCTGCTCTGTTCTCTGTCTCCTCTTCTCTCCTAATGCTGCTCTGTTCTCTGTCTCCTCTTCTCTCCTAATGCTGCTCTGTGCTCTGTCTCCTCTTCTCTCTTAATGCTGCTCTGTTCTCTGTCTCCTTTTCTCTCTTAATGCTGCTCTGTTCTCTGTCTCCTCTTCTCTCCTAATGCTGCTCTGTTCTCTGTCTACTCTTCTCTCCTAATGCTGCTCTGTTCTCTGTCTCCTCTCCTCTCCTAATGCTGCTCTGTTCTCTGTCTCCTCTTCTCTCCTAATGCTGCTCTGTTCTCTGTCTCCTCTTCTCTCCCATTACTGCTCTGTTCTCTGTCTCCTCTTCTCTCCTAATGCTGCTCTGTTCTCTGTCTCCTCTTCTCTCCTAATGCTGCTCTGTTCTCTGTCTCCTCTTCTCTCTTAATGCTGCTCTGTTCTCTGTCTCCTCTTCTCTCCTAATGCTGCTCTGTTCTCTGTCTCCTCTTCTCTCCCATTACTGCTCTGTTCTCTGTCTCCTCTCCTCTCCTAATGCTGCTCTGTTCTCTGTCTCCTCTCCTCTCCTAATGCTGCTCTGTTCTCTGTCTCCTCTGTCTCCTCTACTCTCCCATTACTGCTCTGTTCTCTGTCTCCTCTTCTCTCTTAATGCTGCTGTGTTCTCTGTCTCCTCTTCTCTCCTAATGCTGCTCTGTTCTCTCTCTCCTCTCCTAATGCTGCTCTGTTCTCTGTCTCCTCTTCTCTCCCATTACTGCTTTGTTCTCTGTCTCCTCTTCTCTCCTAACACTGCTCTTTTCTCTGTCTCCTCTTCTCTCCCATTACTGCTCTGTTCTCTGTCTCCTCTTCTCTCCTAATGCTGCTCTGTTCTCTGTCTCCTCTCCTCTCCTAATGCTGCTCTGTTCTCTGTCTCCTCTTCTCTCCTAATGCTGCTCTGTTCTCTGTCTCCTCTTCTCTCCCATTACTGCTCTGTTCTCTGTCTCCTCTTCTCTCCTAATGCTGCTCTGTTCTCTGTCTCCTCTCCTCTCCTAATGCTGCTCTGTTCTCTGTCTCCTCTTCTCTCCTAATGCTGCTCTGTTCTCTGTCTCCTCTTCTCTCCCATTACTGCTCTGTTCTCTGTCTCCTCTTCTCTCCTAATGCTGCTCTGTTCTCTGTCTCCTCTTCTCTCCTAATGCTGCTCTGTGCTCTGTCTCCTCTTCTCTCTTAATGCTGCTCTGTTCTCTGTCTCCTCTTCTCTCCCATTACTGCTCTGTTCTCTGTCTCCTCTCCTCTCCTAATGCTGCTCTGTTCTCTGTCTCCTCTCCTCTCCTAATGCTGCTCTGTTCTCTGTCTCCTCTACTCTCCTAATGCTGCTCTGTTCTCTGTCTCTTCTTCTCTCTTAATGCTGCTGTGTTCTCTGTCTCCTCTTCTCTCCTAATGCTGCTCTGTTCTCTGTCTCCTCTTCTCTCTTAATGCTGCTCTGTTCTCTGTCTCCTCTTCTCTCTTAATGCTGCTCTGTTCTCTGTCTCCTCTTCTCTCCTAATACTGCTCTGTTCTCTGTCTCCTCTTCTCTCTTAATGCTGCTCTGTTCTCTGTCTCCTCTTCTCTCTTAATGCTGCTCTGTTCTCTGTCTCCTCTTCTCTCCTAATGCTGCTCTGTTCTCTCTCTCCTCTCCTAATGCTGCTCTGTTCTCTGTCTCCTCTTCTCTCCCATTACTGCTCTGTTCTCTGTCTCCTCTTCTCTCCTAATGCTGCTCTGTTCTCTGTCTCCTCTCCTCTCCTAATGCTGCTCTGTTCTCTGTCTCCTCTTCTCTCCTAATGCTGCTCTGTTCTCTGTCTCCTCTTCTCTCCCATTACTGCTCTGTTCTCTGTCTCCTCTTCTCTCCTAATGCTGCTCTGTTCTCTGTCTCCTCTTCTCTCCTAATGCTGCTCTGTGCTCTGTCTCCTCTTCTCTCTTAATGCTGCTCTGTTCTCTGTCTCCTCTTCTCTCCCATTACTGCTCTGTTCTCTGTCTCCTCTCCTCTCCTAATGCTGCTCTGTTCTCTGTCTCCTCTCCTCTCCTAATGCTGCTCTGTTCTCTGTCTCCTCTACTCTCCTAATGCTGCTCTGTTCTCTGTCTCTTCTTCTCTCTTAATGCTGCTCTGTTCTCTGTCTCCTCTTCTCTCTTAATGCTGCTCTGTTCTCTGTCTCCTCTTCTCTCCTAATACTGCTCTGTTCTCTGTCTCCTCTTCTCTCTTAATGCTGCTCTGTTCTCTGTCTCCTCTTCTCTCTTAATGCTGCTCTGTTCTCTGTCTCCTCTTCTCTCCTAATGCTGCTCTGTTCTCTGTCTCTTCATCTCTCTTAATGCTGCTCTGTTCTCTGTCTCCTCTTCTCTCCTAATACTGCTCTGTTCTCTGTCTCCTCTTCTCTCCTAATGCTGCTCTGTTCTCTGTCTCCTCTCCTCTCCTAATGCTGCTCTGTTCTCTGTCTCCTCTTCTCTCCTAATGCTGCTCTGTTCTCTGTCTCCTCTTCTCTCCTAATGCTGCTCTGTGCTCTGTCTCCTCTTCTCTCTTAATGCTGCTCTGTTCTCTGTCTCCTTTTCTCTCTTAATGCTGCTCTGTTCTCTGTCTCCTCTTCTCTCCTAATGCTGCTCTGTTCTCTGTCTACTCTTCTCTCCTAATGCTGCTCTGTTCTCTGTCTCCTCTCCTCTCCTAATGCTGCTCTGTTCTCTGTCTCCTCTTCTCTCCTAATGCTGCTCTGTTCTCTGTCTCCTCTTCTCTCCCATTACTGCTCTGTTCTCTGTCTCCTCTTCTCTCCTAATGCTGCTCTGTTCTCTGTCTCCTCTTCTCTCCTAATGCTGCTCTGTTCTCTGTCTCCTCTTCTCTCTTAATGCTGCTCTGTTCTCTGTCTCCTCTCTTCTCTCCTAATGCTGCTCTGTTCTCTGTCTCCTCTTCTCTCCCATTACTGCTCTGTTCTCTGTCTCCTCTCCTCTCCTAATGCTGCTCTGTTCTCTGTCTCCTCTCCTCTCCTAATGCTGCTCTGTTCTCTGTCTCCTCTGTCTCCTCTACTCTCCTAATGCTGCTCTGTTCTCTGTCTCTTCTTCTCTCTTAATGCTGCTCTGTTCTCTGTCTCCTCTTCTCTCCTAATGCTGCTCTGTTCTCTGTCTCCTCTTCTCTCCTAATGCTGCTCTGTCTCTGTCTCCTCTTCTCTCTCCTAATGCTGCTCTGTTCTCTGTCTCCTCTACTCTCCTAATGCTGCTCTATTCTCTGTCTCTTCTTCTCTCTTAATGCTGCTCTGTTCTCTGTCTCCTCTTCTCTCCTAATGCTGCTCTGTTCTCTGTCTCCTCTTCTCTCCCATTACTGCTCTGTTCTCTGTCTCCTCTTCTCTCCTAATGCTGCTCTGTTCTCTGTCTCCTCTTCTCTCCTAATGCTGCTCTGTTCTCTGTCTCCTCTTCTCTCCTAATGCTGCTCTGTTCTCTCTCTCTTCTCCTAATGCTGCTCTGTTCTCTGTCTCCTTTTCTCTCCCATTACTGCTTTGTTCTCTGTCTCCTCTTCTCTCCTAACACTGCTCTTTTCTCTGTCTCCTCTTCTCTCCCATTACTGCTCTGTTCTCTGTCTCCTCTTCTCTCCTAATGCTGCTCTGTTCTCTGTCTCCTCTCCTCTCCTAATGCTGCTCTGTTCTCTGTCTCCTCTTCTCTCCTAATGCTGCTCTGTTCTCTGTCTCCTCTTCTCTCCCATTACTGCTCTGTTCTCTGTCTCCTCTTCTCTCTTAATGCTGCTCTGTTCTCTCTGTCTCCTCTTCTCGCCTCTCTTAATGCTGCTCTGTTCTCTGTCTCCTCTTCTCTCCCATTACTGCTCTGTTCTCTGTCTCCTCTTCTCTCTTAATGCTGCTGTGTTCTCTGTCTCCTCTTCTCTCCTAATGCTGCTCTGTTCTCTCTCTCCTCTCCTAATGCTGCTCTGTTCTCTGTCTCCTCTTCTCTCCTAACACTGCTCTTTTCTCTGTCTCCTCTTCTCTCCCATTACTGCTCTGTTCTCTGTCTCCTCTTCTCTCCTAATGCTGCTCTGTTCTCTGTCTCCTCTCCTCTCCTAATGCTGCTCTGTTCTCTGTCTCCTCTTCTCTCCTAATGCTGCTCTGTTCTCTGTCTCCTCTTCTCTCCCATTACTGCTCTGTTCTCTGTCTCCTCTTCTCTCCTAATGCTGCTCTGTTCTCTGTCTCCTCTCCTCTCCTAATGCTGCTCTGTTCTCTGTCTCCTCTTCTCTCCTAATGCTGCTCTGTTCTCTGTCTCCTCTTCTCTCCCATTACTGCTCTGTTCTCTGTCTCCTCTTCTCTCCTAATGCTGCTCTGTTCTCTGTCTCCTCTTCTCTCCTAATGCTGCTCTGTGCTCTGTCTCCTCTTCTCTCTTAATGCTGCTCTGTTCTCTGTCTCCTCTTCTCTCCCATTACTGCTCTGTTCTCTGTCTCCTCTCCTCTCCTAATGCTGCTCTGTTCTCTGTCTCCTCTCCTCTCCTCTCCTAATGCTGCTCTGTTCTCTGTCTCCTCTACTCTCCTAATGCTGCTCTGTTCTCTGTCTCTTCTTCTCTCTTAATGCTGCTCTGTTCTCTGTCTCCTCTTCTCTCCTAATGCTGCTCTGTTCTCTGTCTCCTCTTCTCTCTTAATGCTGCTCTGTTCTCTGTCTCCTCTTCTCTCTTAATGCTGCTCTGTTCTCTGTCTCCTCTTCTCTCCTAATACTGCTCTGTTCTCTGTCTCCTCTTCTCTCTTAATGCTGCTCTGTTCTCTGTCTCCTCTTCTCTCTTAATGCTGCTCTGTTCTCTGTCTCCTCTTCTCTCCTAATGCTGCTCTGTTCTCTCTCTCCTCTCCTAATGCTGCTCTGTTCTCTGTCTCCTCTTCTCTCCCATTACTGCTTTGTTCTCTGTCTCCTCTTCTCTCCTAACACTGCTCTTTTCTCTGTCTCCTCTTCTCTCCCATTACTGCTCTGTTCTCTGTCTCCTCTTCTCTCCTAATGCTGCTCTTTTCTCTGTCTCCTCTCCTCTCTTAATGCTGCTCTGTTCTCTGTCTCCTCTTCTCTCCTAATGCTGCTCTGTTCTCTGTCTCCTCTTCTCTCCCATTACTGCTCTGTTCTCTGTCTCCTCTTCTCTCCTAATGCTGCTCTGTTCTCTGTCTCCTCTCCTCTCCTAATGCTGCTCTGTTCTCTGTCTCCTCTTCTCTCCTAATGCTGCTCTGTTCTCTGTCTCCTCTTCTCTCCCATTACTGCTCTGTTCTCTGTGTCCTCTTCTCTCCTAATGCTGCTCTGTTCTCTGTCTCCTCTTCTCTCCTAATGCTGCTCTGTTCTCTGTCTCCTTCTCTCTTAATGCTGCTCTGTTCTCTGTCTCCTCTTCTCTCTCCCATGCTCTGTTCTCTGTCTCCTCTTCTCTCCTAATGCTGCTCTGTTCTCTGTCTCCTCTCTCCTAATGCTGCTCTGTTCTCTGTCTCCTCTTCTCTCCTAATGCGGCTCTGTTCTCTGTCTCCTCTTCTCTCCCATTACTGCTCTGTTCTCTGTGTCCTCTTCTCTCCTAATGCTGCTCTGTGCTCTGTCTCCTCTTCTCTCTTAATGCTGCTCCGTTCTCTGTCTCCTCTTCTCTCCCATTACTGCTCTGTTCTCTGTCTCCTCTCCTCTCCTAATGCTGCTCTGTTCTCTGTCTCCTCTCCTCTCCTAATGCTGCTCTGTTCTCTGTCTCCTCTACTCTCCTAATGCTGCTCTGTTCTCTGTCTCTTCTTCTCTCTCTTAATGCTGCTCTGTTCTCTGTCTCCTCTTCTCTCTTAATGCTGCTCTGTTCTCTGTCTCCTCTTCTCTCCTAATACTGCTCTGTTCTCTGTCTCCTCTTCTCTCTTAATGCTGCTCTGTTCTCTGTCTCCTCTTCTCTCTTAATGCTGCTCTGCTCTCTGTCTCCTCTTCTCTCCTAATGCTGCTCTGTTCTCTGTCTCTTCATCTCTCTTAATGCTGCTCTGTTCTCTGTCTCCTCTTCTCTCCTAATACTGCTCTGTTCTCTGTCTCCTCTTCTCTCCTAATGCTGCTCTGTTCTCTGTCTCCTCTCCTCTCCTAATGCTGCTCTGTTCTCTGTCTCCTCTTCTCTCCTAATGCTGCTCTGTTCTCTGTCTCTTCTTCTCTCCTAATGCTGCTCTGTGCTCTGTCTCCTCTTCTCTCTTAATGCTGCTCTGTTCTCTGTCTCCTTTTCTCTCTTAATGCTGCTCTGTTCTCTGTCTCCTCTTCTCTCCTAATGCTGCTCTGTTCTCTGTCTACTCTTCTCTCCTAATGCTGCTCTGTTCTCTGTCTCCTCTCCTCTCCTAATGCTGCTCTGTTCTCTGTCTCCTCTTCTCTCCTAATGCTGCTCTGTTCTCTGTCTCCTCTTCTCTCCCATTACTGCTCTGTTCTCTGTCTCCTCTTCTCTCCTAATGCTGCTCTGTTCTCTGTCTCCTCTTCTCTCCTAATGCTGCTCTGTTCTCTGTCTCCTCTTCTCTCTTAATGCTGCTCTGTTCTCTGTCTCCTCTTCTCTCCTAATGCTGCTCTGTTCTCTGTCTCCTCTTATCTCCCATTACTGCTCTGTTCTCTGTCTCCTCTCCTCTCCTAATGCTGCTCTGTTCTCTGTCTCCTCTCCTCTCCTAATGCTGCTCTGTTCTCTGTCTCCTCTGTCTCCTCTACTCTCCTAATGCTGCTCTGTTCTCTGTCTCTTCTTCTCTCTTAATGCTGCTCTGTTCTCTGTCTCCTCTTCTCTCCTAATGCTGCTCTGTTCTCTGTCTCCTCTTCTCTCCTAATGCTGCTCTGTCTCTGTCTCCTCTTCTCTCCTAATGCTGCTCTGTTCTCTGTCTCCTCTACTCTCCTAATGCTGCTCTATTCTCTGTCTCTTCTTCTCTCTTAATGCTGCTCTGTTCTCTGTCTCCTCTTCTCTCCTAATGCTGCTCTGTTCTCTGTCTCCTCTTCTCTCCCATTACTGCTCTGTTCTCTGTCTCCTCTTCTCTCCTAATGCTGCTCTGTTCTCTGTCTCCTCTTCTCTCCTAATGCTGCTCTGTTCTCTGTCTCCTCTTCTCTCCTAATGCTGCTCTGTTCTCTCTCTCCTCTCCTAATGCTGCTCTGTTCTCTGTCTCCTCTTCTCTCCCATTACTGCTTTGTTCTCTGTCTCCTCTTCTCTCCTAACACTGCTCTTTTCTCTGTCTCCTCTCTTCTCTCCCATTACTGCTCTGTTCTCTGTCTCCTCTTCTCTCTCCTAATGCTGCTCTGTTCTCTGTCTCCTCTCCTCTCCTAATGCTGCTCTGTTCTCTGTCTCCTCTTCTCTCCTAATGCTGCTCTGTTCTCTGTCTCCTCTTCTCTCCCATTACTGCTCTGTTCTCTGTCTCCTCTTCTCTCCCAATGCTGCTCTGTTCTCTGTCTCCTCTCCTCTCCTAATGCTGCTCTGTTCTCTGTCTCCTCTTCTCTCCTAATGCTGCTCTGTTCTCTGTCTCCTCTTCTCTCCCATTACTGCTCTGTTCTCTGTCTCCTCTTCTCTCCTAATGCTGCTCTGTTCTCTGTCTCCTCTTCTCTCCTAATGCTGCTCTGTGCTCTGTCTCCTCTTCTCTCTTAATGCTGCTCTGTTCTCTGTCTCCTCTTCTCTCCCATTACTGCTCTGTTCTCTGTCTCCTCTCCTCTCCTAATGCTGCTCTGTTCTCTGTCTCCTCTCCTCTCCTCTCCTAATGCTGCTCTGTTCTCTGTCTCCTCTACTCTCCTAATGCTGCTCTGTTCTCTGTCTCTTCTTCTCTCTTAATGCTGCTCTGTTCTCTGTCTCCTCTTCTCTCCTAATGCTGCTCTGTTCTCTGTCTCCTCTTCTCTCTTAATGCTGCTCTGTTCTCTGTCTCCTCTTCTCTCTTAATGCTGCTCTGTTCTCTGTCTCCTCTTCTCTCCTAATACTGCTCTGTTCTCTGTCTCCTCTTCTCTCTTAATGCTGCTCTGTTCTCTGTCTCCTCTTCTCTCTTAATGCTGCTCTGTTCTCTGTCTCCTCTTCTCTCCTAATGCTGCTCTTTCTCTCTCTCCTCTCTCCTAATGCTGCTCTGTTCTCTGTCTCCTCTTCTCTCCCATTACTGCTTTGTTCTCTGTCTCCTCTTCTCTCCTAACACTGCTCTTTTCTCTGTCTCCTCTTCTCTCCCATTACTGCTCTGTTCTCTGTCTCCTCTTCTCTCCTAATGCTGCTCTGTTCTCTGTCTCCTCTCCTCTCCTAATGCTGCTCTGTTCTCTGTCTCCTCTTCTCTCCTAATGCTGCTCTGTTCTCTGTCTCCTCTTCTCTCCCATTACTGCTCTGTTCTCTGTCTCCTCTTCTCTCTCCTAATGCTGCTCTGTTCTCTGTCTCCTCTCCTCTCCTAATGCTGCTCTGTTCTCTGTCTCCTCTTCTCTCCTAATGCTGCTCTGTTCTCTGTCTCCTCTTCTCTCCCATTACTGCTCTGTTCTCTGTCTCCTCTTCTCTCCTAATGCTGCTCTGTTCTCTGTCTCCTCTTCTCTCCTAATGCTGCTCTGTGCTCTGTCTCCTCTTCTCTCTTAATGCTGCTCTGTTCTCTGTCTCCTCTTCTCTCCCATTACTGCTCTGTTCTCTGTCTCCTCTTCTCTCCTAATGCTGCTCTGTTCTCTGTCTCCTCTCCTCTCCTAATGCTGCTCTGTTCTCTGTCTCCTCTACTCTCCTAATGCTGCTCTGTTCTCTGTCTCTTCTTCTCTCTTAATGCTGCTCTGTTCTCTGTCTCCTCTTCTCTCCTAATGCTGCTCTGTTCTCTGTCTCCTCTTCTCTCTTAATGCTGCTCTGTTCTCTGTCTCCTCTTCTCTCTTAATGCTGCTCTGTTCTCTGTCTCCTCTTCTCTCCTAATACTGCTCTGTTCTCTGTCTCCTCTTCTCTCTTAATGCTGCTCTGTTCTCTGTCTCCTCTTCTCTCCTAATGCTGCTCTGTTCTCTGTCTCCTCTTCTCTCCTAATGCTGCTCTGTTCTCTGTCTCTTCATCTCTCTTAATGCTGCTCTGTTCTCTGTCTCCTCTTCTCTCCTAATGCTGCTCTGTTCTCTGTCTCCTCTTCTCTCCTAATGCTGCTCTGTTCTCTGTCTCCTCTTCTCTCCCTAATGCTGCTCTGTTCTCTGTCTCCTCTTCTCTCTTAATGCTGCTCTGTTCTCTGTCTCCTCTTCTCTCCTAATGCTGCTCTGTTCTCTGTCTCCTCTTCTCTCCTAATGCTGCTCTGATCTCTGTCTCTTCTTCTCTCTCTTAATGCTGCTCTGTTCTCTGTCTCCTCTCCTAATGCTGCTCTGTTCTCTGTCTCCTCTTCTCTCCTAATGCTGCTCTGTTCTCTGTCTCCTCTTCTCTCCTAATGCTGCTCTGTTCTCTGTCTCCTCTTCTCTCCTAATGCTGCTCTGTTCTCTGTCTCCTCTCCTAATGCTGCTCTGTTCTCTGTCTCCTCTTCTCTCCCTAATGCTGCTCTGTTCTCTGTCTCCTCTTCTCTCCTAATGCTGCTCTGTTCTCTGTCTCCTCTCTCTCTCCTAATGCTGCTCTGTTCTCTGTCTCCTCTTCTCTCCTAATGCTGCTCTGTTCTCTGTCTCCTCTCCTAATGCTGCTCTGTTCTCTGTCTCCTCTTCTCTCCTAATGCTGCTCTGTTCTCTGTCTCCTCTCCTAATACTGCTCTGTTCTCTGTCTCCTCTTCTCTCTTAATGCTGCTCTGTTCTCTGTCTCTCCTCTCCTAATGCTGCTCTGTTCTCTGTCTCCTCTTCTCTCCTAATGCTGCTCTGTTCTCTCTCCTCTTCTCTTAATGCTGCTCTGTTCTCTGTCTCCTCTTCTCTCCCAATGCTGCTCTGTTCTCTGTCTCCTTTTCTCTCCTAATGCTGCTCTGTGCTCTGTCTCCTCTTCTCTCTTAATGCTGCTCTGTTCTCTGTCTCCTCTTCTCTCTTAATGCTGCTCTGTTCTCTCTGTCTCCTCTTCTCGCCTCTCTTAATGCTGCTCTGTTCTCTGTCTCCTCTTCTCTCCCAATGCTGCTCTGTTCTCTGTCTCCTCTTCTCTCCCATTACTGCTCTGTTCTCTGTCTCCTCTTCTCTCTTAATGCTGCTGTGTTCTCTGTCTCCTCTTCTCTCCTAATGCTGCTCTGTTCTCTCTCTCCTCTCCTAATGCTGCTCTGTTCTCTGTCTCCTCTTCTCTCCCATTACTGCTTTGTTCTCTGTCTCCTCTTCTCTCCTAACACTGCTCTTTTCTCTGTCTCCTCTTCTCTCCCATTACTGCTCTGTTCTCTGTCTCCTCTTCTCTCCTAATGCTGCTCTGTTCTCTGTCTCCTCTCCTCTCCTAATGCTGCTCTGTTCTCTGTCTCCTCTTCTCTCCTAATGCTGCTCTGTTCTCTGTCTCCTCTTCTCTCCCATTACTGCTCTGTTCTCTGTCTCCTCTTCTCTCCTAATGCTGCTCTGTTCTCTGTCTCCTCTCCTCTCCTAATGCTGCTCTGTTCTCTGTCTCCTCTTCTCTCCTAATGCTGCTCTGTTCTCTGTCTCCTCTTCTCTCCCATTACTGCTCTGTTCTCTGTCTCCTCTTCTCTCCTAATGCTGCTCTGTTCTCTGTCTCCTCTTCTCTCCTAATGCTGCTCTGTGCTCTGTCTCCTCTTCTCTCTTAATGCTGCTCTGTTCTCTGTCTCCTCTTCTCTCCCATTACTGCTCTGTTCTCTGTCTCCTCTCCTCTCCTAATGCTGCTCTGTTCTCTGTCTCCTCTCCTCTCCTAATGCTGCTCTGTTCTCTGTCTCCTCTACTCTCCTAATGCTGCTCTGTTCTCTGTCTCTTCTTCTCTCTTAATGCTGCTCTGTTCTCTGTCTCCTCTTCTCTCCTAATGCTGCTCTGTTCTCTGTCTCCTCTTCTCTCTTAATGCTGCTCTGTTCTCTGTCTCCTCTTCTCTCTTAATGCTGCTCTGTTCTCTGTCTCCTCTTCTCTCCTAATACTGCTCTGTTCTCTGTCTCCTCTTCTCTCTTAATGCTGCTCTGTTCTCTGTCTCCTCTTCTCTCTTAATGCTGCTCTGTTCTCTGTCTCCTCTTCTCTCCTAATGCTGCTCTGTTCTCTCTCTCCTCTCCTAATGCTGCTCTGTTCTCTGTCTCCTCTTCTCTCCCATTACTGCTTTGTTCTCTGTCTCCTCTTCTCTCCTAACACTGCTCTTTTCTCTGTCTCCTCTTCTCTCCCATTACTGCTCTGTTCTCTGTCTCCTCTTCTCTCCTAATGCTGCTCTGTTCTCTGTCTCCTCTCCTCTCCTAATGCTGCTCTGTTCTCTGTCTCCTCTTCTCTCCTAATGCTGCTCTGTTCTCTGTCTCCTCTTCTCTCCCATTACTGCTCTGTTCTCTGTCTCCTCTTCTCTCCTAATGCTGCTCTGTTCTCTGTCTCCTCTCCTCTCCTAATGCTGCTCTGTTCTCTGTCTCCTCTTCTCTCCTAATGCTGCTCTGTTCTCTGTCTCCTCTTCTCTCCCATTACTGCTCTGTTCTCTGTCTCCTCTTCTCTCCTAATGCTGCTCTGTTCTCTGTCTCCTCTTCTCTCCTAATGCTGCTCTGTGCTCTGTCTCCTCTTCTCTCTTAATGCTGCTCTGTTCTCTGTCTCCTCTTCTCTCCCATTACTGCTCTGTTCTCTGTCTCCTCTCCTCTCCTAATGCTGCTCTGTTCTCTGTCTCCTCTCCTCTCCTAATGCTGCTCTGTTCTCTGTCTCCTCTACTCTCCTAATGCTGCTCTGTTCTCTGTCTCTTCTTCTCTCTTAATGCTGCTCTGTTCTCTGTCTCCTCTTCTCTCTTAATGCTGCTCTGTTCTCTGTCTCCTCTTCTCTCTTAATGCTGCTCTGTTCTCTGTCTCCTCTTCTCTCCTAATGCTGCTCTGTTCTCTGTCTCTTCATCTCTCTTAATGCTGCTCTGTTCTCTGTCTCCTCTTCTCTCCTAATGCTGCTCTGTTCTCTGTCTCCTCTTCTCTCCTAATGCTGCTCTGTTCTCTGTCTCCTCTCCTCTCCTAATGCTGCTCTGTTCTCTGTCTCCTCTTCTCTCCTAATGCTGCTCTGTTCTCTGTCTCCTCTTCTCTCCTAATGCTGCTCTGTGCTCTGTCTCCTCTTCTCTCCTTAATGCTGCTCTGTTCTCTGTCTCCTCTTCTCTCTTAATGCTGCTCTGTTCTCTGTCTCCTCTTCTCTCCTAATGCTGCTCTGTTCTCTGTCTCCTCTTCTCTCCTAATGCTGCTCTGTTCTCTGTCTCCTCTTCTCTCCTAATGCTGCTCTGTTCTCTGTCTCCTCTTCTCTCCTAATGCTGCTCTGTTCTCTGTCTCCTCTTCTCTCCCATTACTGCTCTGTTCTCTGTCTCCTCTTCTCTCCTAATGCTGCTCTGTTCTCTGTCTCCTCTTCTCTCCTAATGCTGCTCTGTTCTCTGTCTCCTCTTCTCTCTTAATGCTGCTCTGTTCTCTGTCTCCTCTTCTCTCCTAATGCTGCTCTGTTCTCTGTCTCCTCTTCTCTCCCATTACTGCTCTGTTCTCTGTCTCCTCTCCTCTCCTAATGCTGCTCTGTTCTCTGTCTCCTCTCCTCTCCTAATGCTGCTCTGTTCTCTGTCTCCTCTGTCTCCTCTACTCTCCTAATGCTGCTCTGTTCTCTGTCTCTTCTTCTCTCTTAATGCTGCTCTGTTCTCTGTCTCCTCTTCTCTCCTAATGCTGCTCTGTTCTCTGTCTCCTCTTCTCTCCTAATGCTGCTCTGTTCTCTGTCTCCTCTTCTCTCCTAATGCTGCTCTGTTCTCTGTCTCCTCTACTCTCCTAATGCTGCTCTATTCTCTGTCTCTTCTTCTCTCTTAATGCTGCTCTGTTCTCTGTCTCCTCTTCTCTCCTAATGCTGCTCTGTTCTCTGTCTCCTCTTCTCTCCCATTACTGCTCTGTTCTCTGTCTCCTCTTCTCTCCTAATGCTGCTCTGTTCTCTGTCTCCTCTTCTCTCCTAATGCTGCTCTGTTCTCTGTCTCCTCTTCTCTCTTAATGCTGCTCTGTTCTCTGTCTCCTCTTCTCTCCCATTACTGCTCTGTTCTCTGTCTCCTCTCCTCTCCTAATGCTGCTCTGTTCTCTGTCTCCTCTCCTCTCCTAATGCTGCTCTGTTCTCTGTCTCCTCTTCTCTCCTAATGCTGCTCTGTTCTCTGTCTCTTCTTCTCTCTTAATGCTGCTCTGTTCTCTGTCTCCTCTTCTCTCCTAATGCTGCTCTGTTCTCTGTCTCCTCTTCTCTCTTAATGCTGCTCTGTTCTCTGTCTCCTCTTCTCTCTTAATGCTGCTCTGTTCTCTGTCTCCTCTTCTCTCCTAATACTGCTCTGTTCTCTGTCTCCTCTTCTCTCTTAATGCTGCTCTGTTCTCTGTCTCCTCTTCTCTCTTAATGCTGCTCTGTTCTCTGTCTCCTCTTCTCTCCTAATGCTGCTCTGTTCTCTGTCTCTTCTTCTCTCTTAATGCTGCTCTGTTCTCTGTCTCCTCTTCTCTCCTAATGCTGCTCTGTTCTCTGTCTCCTCTTCTCTCCTAATGCTGCTCTGTGCTCTGTCTCCTCTTCTCTCTTAATGCTGCTCTGTTCTCTGTCTCCTTTTCTCTCTTAATGCTGCTCTGTTCTCTGTCTCCTCTTCTCTCCTAATGCTGCTCTGTTCTCTGTCTCCTCTTCTCTCCTAATGCTGCTCTGTTCTCTGTCTCCTCTCCTCTCCTAATGCTGCTCTGTTCTCTGTCTCCTCTTCTCTCCTAATGCTGCTCTGTTCTCTGTCTCCTCTCTCTCCTAATGCTGCTCTGTTCTCTGTCTCCTCTTCTCTCCTAATGCTGCTCTGTTCTCTGTCTCCTCTTCTCTCCTAATGCTGCTCTGTTCTCTGTCTCCTCTTCTCTCTTAATGCTGCTCTGTTCTCTGTCTCCTCTTCTCTCCTAATGCTGATCTGTTCTCTGTCTCCTCTTCTCTCCTAATGCTGCTCTGTTCTCTGTCTCCTCTCCTCTCCTAATACTGCTCTGTTCTCTGTCTCCTCTTCTCTCCTAATGCTGCTCTGTTCTCTGTCTCCTCTTCTCTCTTAATGCTGCTCTGTTCTCTGTCTCCTCTTCTCTCCTAATGCTGCTCTGTTCTCTGTCTCCTCTTCTCTCCCATTACTGCTCTGTTCTCTGTCTCCTCTCCTCTCCTAATGCTGCTCTGTTCTCTGTCTCCTCTCCTCTCCTAATGCTGCTCTGTTCTCTGTCTCCTCTGTCTCCTCTACTCTCCTAATGCTGCTCTGTTCTCTGTCTCTTCTTCTCTCTTAATGCTGCTCTGTTCTCTGTCTCCTCTTCTCTCCTAATGCTGCTCTGTTCTCTGTCTCCTCTTCTCTCCTAATGCTGCTCTGTCTCTGTCTCCTCTTCTCTCCTAATGCTGCTCTGTTCTCTGTCTCCTCTACTCTCCTAATGCTGCTCTATTCTCTGTCTCTTCTTCTCTCTTAATGCTGCTCTGTTCTCTGTCTCCTCTTCTCTCTTAATGCTGCTCTGTTCTCTGTCTCCTCTTCTCTCCTAATGCTGCTCTGTTCTCTGTCTCCTCTTCTCTCCTATTGCTGCTCTGTTCTCTGTCTCCTCTTCTCTCCTAATGCTGCTCTGTTCTCTGTCTCCTCTTCTCTGCCAATGCTGCTCTGTACTCTGTCTCCTCTTCTCTCCTAATGCTGCTCTGTTCTCTGTCTCCTTTTCTCTCCTAATACTGCTCTGTTCTCTGTCTCCTCTTCTCTCCTAATGCTGCTCTGTTCTCTGTCTCCTCTCCTCTCCTAACGCTGCTCTGTTCTCTGTCTCCTTTTCTCTCCTAATACTGCTCTGTTCTCTGTCTCCTCTTCTCTCCTAATGCTGCTCTGTTCTCTGTCTCCTCTTCTCTCCCAATGCTGCTCTGTACTCTGTCTCCTCTTCTCTCCTAATACTGCTCTGTTCTCTGTCTCCTCTTCTCTCTTAATGCTGCTCTGTTCTTTGTCTCCTTTTCTCTCCTAATGCTGCTCTGTTCTCTGTCTCCTCCTCTCTCCTAATGCTGCTCTGTTCTCTGTCTCCTCTCCTCTCCTAATGCTGCTCTGTTCTCTGTCTCCTCCACTCTCCTAATGCTGCTCTATTCTCTGTCTCTTCTTCTCTCTTAATGCTGCTCTGTTCTCTGTCTCCTCTTCTCTCCTAATGCTGCTCTGTTCTCTGTCTCCTCTTCTCTCCCAATGCTGCTCTGTACTCTGTCTCCTCTTCTCTCCTAATGCTGCTCTGTTCTCTGTCTCCTCTTCTCTCCCAATGCTGCTCTGTTCTCTGTCTCCTTTTCTCTCCTAATGCTGCTCTGTTCTCTGTCTCCTCTTCTCTCCTAATGCTGCTCTGTTCTCTGTCTCCTCTCCTCTCCTAATGCTGCTCTGTTCTCTGTCTCCTCTTCTCTCCCAATGCTGCTCTGTTCTCTGTCTCCTCTTCTCTCCTAACACTGCTCTGTTCTCTCTGTCTCCTCTTCTCTCCCATTTGCTCTTTCTGCCAGGGATTTTTGTCACTCATTCAGAGATCTAACACCTCCATCTACTGGTAAACCATGGTTTTACAGTGACGCTCACAAAATCATATAGGCATTTGGTCATACTACAGTACTGTACCCAAGGGTTGTTGATGACAAAGAATCTAATCAGAGCAAAGCCTCCCGATGGTGATTGCTAATATTAGCTGTTTTGCAACTCTGGCAACAGTAGTTCAACGCAAATATAGTGGTGGACTAATCCTTTAATAAGAAGCTATATACTGTAGATTTGATTGCTCTTTATATGTCTCTGTCCCTTTAATGACTGGTATTATATATACAGTACCAGTCAAAAGTTTGGACACACCTACTCATTCAAGGGTTTTTCTTTATTTTTACTATTTTCTACATTGTAGAATAATAGTGAAGACATCAAAACTATGAAATAACACAGATGGAATCATGTAGTAACCAAAGAAAGTGTTAAACAAATAAATATATTTCATATTTGAGATTCTTCAAAGTAGCCACCCTTTGCCTTGATGACAGCTTTGCACACTCTTGGCATTCTCTCAACCAGCATTTAAATTAACAGGTGGGCCTTGTTGAAAGTTTATTTGCGGAATTTCTTTCCTTCTTATTGCGAGTTTGAGCCAATTTGAGCCAACGTTTGAGCCAATCAGTTGTGTATTGACAAGGTAGGGGTGGTATACAGAGATAGCCCTATTTGGTGAAAGACCAAGTCAATATTATGGCAAGAACAGCTCAAATAAGCAAAGATAAATGACAATCCATCATTAGTTTAAGACATGAAGGTCAGTCAATGCGGAATATTTCATGAACTTAAAAAAAATCATAACTCTTAGCCAAGAGAGACTGGCATGCATAGTATTTATATCAGCCCTCTGACTACAATGAAGAGCAAGACGTGGCGCTCTGTTCTGGACCAGCTGCAGTTGAACTAATCTCAGCAAAAAAAGAAACGTCCTCTCACTGTCAACTGCATTTATTTTCAGCAAACTTAACATGTGTAAATATTTGTATGAACATAACAAGATTCAACAACTGAGACATAAACTGAACAAGTTCCACAAACATGTGACTAACAGAAATTGAATAATGTGTCCCTGAACAAAGTGGAGGGGGGGGGTAAATCTTCAGTATCTGATGTGGCCACCAGCTGCATTAAGTACTGCAGTGCATCTCCTCCTCATGGACTGCACCAGATTTGCCAGTTCTTGCTGTGAGATGTTACCCTACTCTTCCACCAAGGCACCTGCAAGTTCCCAGACATTTCTGGGGGGAATGGCCCTAGCCCTCACCCTCCGATCCAACAGGTCCCAGACGTGCTCAATGGGATTGAGATCCGGGCTCTTCGCTGGCCATGGCAGAACACTGACATTCCTGTCTTGCAGGAAATCACGCACAGAACGAGCAGTATGACTGGTGGCATTGTCATGCTGGAGGGTCATGTCAAGATGAGCTTGCAGGAAGGGTACCACATGAGGGAGGAGGATGTCTTCCCTGTAATGCACAGCGTTGAGATTTCCTGCAATGACAACAAGCTCAGTCCGATGATGCTGTGACACACCGCCCCAGACCATGATGGACCCTCCACCTCTAAATCGATCCTGCTCCAGAGGACAGGCCTCGGTGTAACGCTCATTCCTTCAACGATAAACACGAATCCGACCGTCACCCCTGGTGAGACAAAACCGCGACTTGTCAGTGAAGCACTTTTTGCCAGTCCTGTCTGGTCCAGCGACGGTGGGTTTGTGCCCATAGGTGACGTTGTTGCCGATGATGTCTGGTGAGGACCTGCCTTAAAACAGGCCTACAAGCACTCAGTCCAGCCTCTCTCAGCCTATTGCGGACAGTCTGAGCACTGATGGAGGGATTGTGCGTTCCTGGTGTAACTTGGGCAGTTGTTGTTACCATCCTGTACCTGTCCCGCAGGTGTGATGTTCGGATGTACCGATCCGGTGCAGGTATTGTTACACGTGGTCTGCCACTGCGAGGACGATCAGCTGTCCGTCCTGTCTCCCTGTAGCGCTGTCTTAGGTGTCTCACAGTACGGACATTGCTATATATTGCCCTGGCCACATATGCAGTCCTCATGCCTCCTTGCAGCATGCCTAAGGCACATTCACACAGATGAGCAGGAACCCTGGGCATCTTTCTTTTGGTGTTTTTCAGAGTCAGTAGAAAGGCCACTTTAGTGTCCTAAGTTTTCATAACTGTGACCTTAATTGCCTACTGTCTGTAAACTGTTAGTGTCTTAACGACCGTTCCACAGGTGCATGTTCATTAATTGTTTATGGTTCATTGAACAAGCATGGGAAACAGTGTTTAAACCCTTTACAATGAAGATCTGTGAAGTTATTTGGATTTTTACGAATTATCTTTGAAAGACAGGGTCCTGAAAATGTCACGTCTGCTCCCGCTCTCCCCCCTTCCCCTGGCGCTTGAGGGCGCCAGATTACCATGCATCACACGTTCCTGCCATCATCGCTCACACCTGCTCTCCCTCGTCACTCGCATCAGCGTTATTGGACTCACCTGGACTCACTCATCAGTTGTTAATTTCCTTCGCTATATTTGTCTGTTCCCCAGCTCTGTTCCCCGCTGCTGCATTGTATTTGTTTTGTCGGTATTATTTTGCTGACGCTGTTTCGGTCTTGTCCGTTTTTCATTAAATGTTTACTCCCCGTACTTGCTTCGTCTCTCCAGCGTCATGTCCCGTGACAGAAAAAGGGACGTTTCTTTTTTTGCTGAGTTTAGGTCTTTCCTTGCAGCACTTGACCACATGACTGAACAATAATCAAGATGAGATAAAACTAGAGCCTGAAGGACTTGCTTTGTGGAGTGTGGCAGAGCATCTCTTAATTACGGACAGACCTCTACCCATCTTTACAACCATTGAATCTATATGTTTTGACCATGACAGTTTACAATCTAAAGGGTACATAGCATCATTCTTGTGTATTTTATTCCTCTTGTGTTACTATTTTACTTTTTCTTGTTTAACTGCATCGTTAGTTAGGGCTTGCAAGTAAGCATTTCACGTTAAAGTCTACACCTGTTGTATTTGGCGCATGTGATTTGAGAAACACAGAAAGAGAGAGAGGGGATGGGAGTGAGAGAGAGCGAATGGGAGTCTGTCTGAGGACCGAGTTGCCATGGTAATCATTCTATGTTCCTCCTCTGTGATTGGTTCGGCTAGAGCGAGCAAGTATCTGCTATTTCTGTCACCTCAGACACACGTACTCAGTCACAGGACCACACAAGTACACACACACGCACGCGCAAACACACATGCACGCACACACACACACACACACATACACACACACACCGAACAACCTGCCCCTTTATCTCATTCTGAGAAAATCATTTTCAATACACAGTGGACTTGTTGTTTTGACCTGGCCACATGTTGACCTGGCCTCATGTTGAACTGGCCTCATGTTGAACTGGCCTCATGTTAAACTGGCCTCATGTTGAACTGGCCTCATGTTGACCTGACCTCATGTTGAACTGGCCACATGTTGAACTGGCCTCATGTTAAACTGGCCTCATGTTGAACTGGCCTCATGTTGAACTGGCCTCATGTTGAACTGGCCTCATGTTGACCTGGCCACATGTTGACCTGACCTCATGTTGAACTGGCCACATGTTGACCTGGCCTAATGTTAAACTGGCCACATGTTGACCTGGCCTCATGTTAAACTGGCCTCATGTTGAACTGGCCTCATGTTAAACTGGCCTCATGTTGACCTGGCCTCATGTTAAACTGGCCCCATGTTGACCTGGCCTCATGTTGACCTGGCCACATGTTTACCTGGCCTCATGTTGACCTGGCCACATGTTGACCTGCCACATGTTGACCTGGCCTCATGTTGACCTGGCCTCATGTTAAACTGGCCCCATGTTGACCTGGCCTCATGTTGACCTGGCCACATGTTGACCTGGCCTCATGTTGACCTGGCCACATGTTGACCTGCCACATGTTGACCTGGCCTCATGTTGACCTGGCATCATGTTGACCTGGCCAAGTGTTGACCTGGCCACGTGTTGACCTGGCCTCGTGTTGACCTGGCCCCGTGTTGACCTGGCCCCGTGGTTACATGGCCACATGTTGACCTGGCCTCATGTTGACCTGGCCACATGTCTATTTCTGTCACCTCAGACACAGCAAACACACACGTACTCAGTCACAGGACCACACAAGTACACACACACACACACGCACGCGCAAACACACACGCACGCTCAAACACACACACACTCACACACATACACACACACACCGAACAACCTGCCCCTTTATCTCATTCTGAGAAAGTCTATTTCAATACACAGTGGACTTGTTGTTTTGACCTGGCCACATGTTGACCTGGCCTCATGTTGAACTGGCCTCATGTTGAACTGGCCTCATGTTAAACTGGCCTCATGTTGAACTGGCCTCATGTTAAACTGGCCTCATGTTGAACTGGCCTCATGTTGACCTGGCCACATGTTGACCTGACCTCATGTTGAACTGGCCACATGTTGACCTGGCCTCATGTTAAACTGGCCACATGTTTACCTGGCCTCATGTTAAACTGGCCTCATGTTGACCTGGCCCCGTGTTTACCTGGCCTCATGTTGACCTGGCCAAATGTTGACCTGGCCACGTGTTGACCTGGCCTCGTGTTGACCTGGCCCCGTGTTGACCTGGCCCCGTGGTTACATGGCCACATGTTGACCTGGCCTCATGTTGACCTGGCCACATGTCTATTTCTGTCACCTCAGACACAGCAAACACACACGTACTCAGTCACAGGACCACACAAGTACACACACACACACGCACGCAAACACACACGCACGCTCAAACACACACACACTCACACACATACACACACACCGAACAACCTGCCCCTTTATCTCATTCTGAGAAAGTCTATTTCAATACACAGTGGACTTGTTGTTTTGACCTGGCCACATGTTGACCTGGCCTCATGTTGAACTGGCCTCATGTTGAACTGGCCTCATGTTAAACTGGCCTCATGTTGAACTGGCCTCATGTTAAACTGGCCTCATGTTGAACTGGCCTCATGTTGACCTGGCCACATGTTGACCTGACCTCATGTTGAACTGGCCACATGTTGACCTGGCCTCATGTTAAACTGGCCACATGTTTACCTGGCCTCATGTTAAACTGGCCTCATGTTGACCTGGCCCCGTGTTTACCTGGCCTCATGTTGACCTGGCCAAATGTTGACCTGGCCACGTGTTGACCTGGCCTCGTGTTGACCTGGCCCCGTGTTGACCTGGCCCCGTGTTGACCTGGCCCCGTGGTTACATGGCCACATGTTGACCTGGCCTCATGTTGACCTGGCCACATGTCTATTTCTGTCACCTCAGACACAGCAAACACACACGTACTCAGTCACAGGACCACACAAGTACACACACACACGCACGCGCAAACACACACGCACGCTCAAACACACACACACTCACACACATACACACACACACCGAACAACCTGCCCCTTTATCTCATTCTGAGAAAGTCTATTTCAATACACAGTGGACTTGTTGTTTTGACCTGGCCACATGTTGACCTGGCCTCATGTTGAACTGGCCTCATGTTGAACTGGCCTCATGTTAAACTGGCCTCATGTTGAACTGGCCTCATGTTAAACTGGCCTCATGTTGAACTGGCCTCATGTTGACCTCGCCACATGTTGACCTGACCTCATGTTGAACTGGCCACATGTTGACCTGGCCTCATGTTAAACTGGCCACATGTTTACCTGGCCTCATGTTAAACTGGCCTCATGTTGAACTGGCCTCATGTTAAACTGGCCTCATGTTGAACTGGCCTCATGTTGACCTGGCCTCATGTTAAACTGGCCCCATGTTGACCTGGCCTCATGTTTACCTGGCCACATGTTGACCTGGCCTCATGTTGACCTGGCCACATGTTGACCTGGCCACATGTTGACCTGGCCTCATGTTGACCTGGCCACATGTTGACCTGGCCACATGTTGACCTGGCCTCATGTTGACCTGGCCACATGTTGAACTGGCCTCATGTTGACCTGGCCACATGTTGACCTGCCCACATGTTGACCTGGCCTCATGTTGACCTGGCCACATGTTGACCTGCCACATGTTGACCTGGCCACATGTTGACCTGGCCTCATGTTGACCTGGCCACATGTTGACCTGGCCACATGTTGACCTGACCTCATGTTGAACTGGCCTCATGTTTACCTGGCCTCATGTTGACCTGGCCTCATGTTGACCTGGCCCCATGTTGACCTGGCCCCATGTTGACCTGGCCTCATTTTGATCTGGCCTCATGTTTACCTGGCCTCATGTTGAACTGGCCTCATGTTGAACTGGCCACATGTTGAACTGGCCACATGTTGACCTGGCCTCATGTTGACCTGGCCACGTGTTGACCTGGCCCCGTGTTGACCTGGCCCCGTGTTTACATGGCCACATGTTGACCTGGCCTCATGTTGACCTGGCCCCATGTTGACCTGGCCCCGTGTTGACCTGGCCTCATGTTGACCTGGCCTCATGTTGAACTGGCCTCATGTTGACCTGGCCTCATGTTTACCTGGCCTCATGTTGACCTGGCCACATGTAGACCTGGCCTCATGTTGAACTGGCCTCATGTTGACCTGGCCCCATGTTGACCTGGCCCCGTGTTTACCTGGCCTCATGTTGACCTGGCCTCATGTTGACCTGGCCCCGTGTTGACCTGGCCCCGTGTTTACCTGGCCTCATGTTGATCCGGCCACATGTTGACCTGGCCCCGTGTTGACCTGGCCCCATGTTGAACTCGCCATGAGTAATTGACTGGCCACTGAGGGGAAGCCACAGGGTTGATGTCTTAATGAGTGTATGTGTGTTGATTTCCCTAAGCAAGAGAGCAGCAGTAATGAAACTAGTCGCTTGGGAACAGACGGAATGAGCAGGACAAGATAGTGTCACAATAGGGTTAGGGTTAGAGGATGTCACATGACCATTAGGGTTAGAGGACATAATGTGTAGATTAGGGTTAGGGTTAGAGGACATCATGTGTAGATTAGGGTTAGGGTTAGAGGCCAAATGTCTAGATTAGGGTTAGGGTTAGAGGACATCATGTCTAGATTAGGGTTAGGGTTAGAGAACGTCACATGACCATTAGGGTTAGGGTTAGAGGACATCATGTGTAGATTATGGTTAGGGTTAGAGAACAGCATGTGTAGATTAGGGTTAGGGTTAGAGGGTTAGGGTTAGAGGACCATGTCTAGATTAGGGTTAGGGTTAGAGGTCATCACGTGTAGATTAGGTTTAGGGTAAAATGATATCATGTGTAGATTAGGGTTAGGGTTAGAGGACATCATGTGTAGGTTAGGGTTAGGGTTAGAGGTCATCGTGTGTAGATTAGAGTTAGGGTTAGAGGGCATCATGTCTAGATTAGGGTTAGGGTTAGAGTTAGGGTTAGAGGGCATCATGTGTTGATTAGGGTTAGGGTTAGAGGGCATCATGTGTAGATTAGGGTTAGGGTTAGGGTTAGGGTTGGAGGGCATCATGTGTTGATTAGGGTTAGGGTTAGAGGGCATCATGTGTAGATTAGGGTTAGAGGACATCATGTGTTGATTAGGGTTAGGGTTAGAGGACATCATGTGTAGATTAGGGTTAGGGTTAGAGGGCATCATGTGTAGATTAGGGTTAGGGTTAAAGGTCATCATGTCTGGATTAGGGTTAGGGTTAGAGGACATAATGTGTAGATTAGGGTTCGGGTTAGAGGACATCATGTGTAGATTAGGGTTAGGGTTAAAGGTCATCATGTCTGGATTAGGGTTAGGGTTAGAGGACATAATGTGTAGATTAGGGTTAGGGTTGGAGAGCATCATTTGTTAATTAGGGTTAGGGTTAGAGGACATCATGTGTAGATTAGGGTTAGGGTTAGAGGTCATCACGTGTAGATTAGGGTTAGGGTTAGAGGTCATCACGTGTAGATTAGGGTTAGGGTAAAATTATATCATGTGTAGATTAGGGTTAGGGTTAGAGGACATCATGTGTAGGTTAGGGTTAGGGTTAGAGGTCATCGTGTGTAGATTAGGGTTAGGGTTAGAGGACATAATGTGTAGATTATGGTTAGGGTTAGGGTTACAGGACATCATGTGTAGGTTAGAGTTAGGGTTAGAGGGCATCATGTCTAGATTAGGGTTAGGGTTAGAGTTAGGGTTAGAGGGCATCATGTGTTGATTAAGGTTAGGGTTAGAGGGCATCATGTGTAGATTAGGGTTAGGGTTAGAGGACATCATGTGTAGATTAGGGTTAGGGTTAGAGGACATAATGTATAGATTAGGGTTAGGGTTAGAGGCCATCATGTGTAGATTAGGGTTAGGGTTAGAGGATGTCATGTGTAGATTAGGGTTAGGGTTAGAGGACATCATGTGTAGATTAGGGTTAGGTTAGAGGACATCATGTGTAGTTTAGGGTTAGGGTTAGAGGACATCATGTGTAGATTAGGGTTAGGGTTAGAGGACATAATGTGTAGATTAGGGTTAGGGTTAGAGGGTTAGGGTTAGGGTTAGAGGGCATCATGTGTAGATTAGGGTTAGAGGACATCATGTGTTGATTAGGGTTAGGGTTAGAGGACATAATGTGTAGATTAGGGTTAGGGTTAGAGGCCGTCATGTGTAGATTAGGGTTAGGGTTAGAGGACGTCATGTGTAGATTAGGGTTAGGGTTAAAGGTCATCATGTCTGGATTAGGGTTAGGGTTAGAGGACATAATGTGTAGATTAGGGTTAGGGTTAGAGGACATAATGTGTAGATTAGGGTTAGGGTTGGAGAGCATCATTTGTTAATTAGGGTTAGGGTTAGAGGACATCATGTGTAGATTAGGGTTAGGGTTGGAGGTCATCACGTGTAGATTAGGGTTAGGGTTGGAGGACATCATGTGTAGATTAGGGTTAGGGTTAGAGGGCATCATGTGTAGATTATGGTTAGGGTTAGAGGACATCATGTGTAGATTAGGGTTAGGGTTAGAGGACATAATGTGTAGATTAGGGTTAGGGTTAGAGGACATCATGTGTAGATTAGGGTTAGGGTTAGAGGACATCATGTGTAGATTAGGGTTAGAGGACATCATGTGTAGATTAGGTTTAGGGTTAGAGGACATCATGTGTAGATTAGGGTTAGGGTTAGAGGACATAATGTGCAGATTAGGGTTAGGGTTAGAGGACATCATGTATAGATTAGGGTTAGGGTTAGAGGGCATCATGTGTAGATTAGGGTTAGAGGACATCATGTGTAGGCCAAATGTCTAGATTAGGGTTAGGGTTAGAGGACATCATGTCTAGATTAGGGTTAGGGTTAGAGGACGTCACATGACCATTAGGGTTAGGGTTAGAGGACATCATGTGTAGATTATGGTTAGGGTTAGAGAACAGCATGTGTAGATTAGGGTTAGGGTTAGAGGGTTAGGGTTAGAGGACCATGTCTAGATTAGGGTTAGGGTTAGAGGTCATCACGTGTAGATTAGGTTTAGGGTAAAATGATATCATGTGTAGATTAGGGTTAGGGTTAGAGGACATCATGTGTAGGTTAGGGTTAGGGTTAGAGGTCATCGTGTGTAGATTAGAGTTAGGGTTAGAGGGCATCATGTCTAGATTAGGGTTAGGGTTAGAGTTAGGGTTAGAGGGCATCATGTGTTGATTAGGGTTAGGGTTAGAGGGCATCATGTGTAGATTAGGGTTAGGGTTAGGGTTAGGGTTGGAGGGCATCATGTGTTGATTAGGGTTAGGGTTAGAGGACATCATGTGTAGATTAGGGTTAGGGTTAGAGGGCATCATGTGTAGATTAGGGTTAGGGTTAAAGGTCATCATGTCTGGATTAGGGTTAGGGTTAGAGGACATAATGTGTAGATTAGGGTTCGGGTTAGAGGACATCATGTGTAGATTAGGGTTAGGGTTAAAGGTCATCATGTCTGGATTAGGGTTAGGGTTAGAGGACATCATGTCTAGATTAGGGTTAGGGTTAGAGAACATAATGTGTAGATTAGGGTTAGGGTTGGAGAGCATCATTTGTTAATTAGGGTTAGGGTTAGAGGACATCATGTGTAGATTAGGGTTAGGGTTAGAGGTCATCACGTGTAGATTAGGGTTAGGGTTAGAGGTCATCACGTGTAGATTAGGGTTAGGGTAAAATTATATCATGTGTAGATTAGGGTTAGGGTTAGAGGACATCATGTGTAGGTTAGGGTTAGGGTTAGAGGTCATCGTGTGTAGATTAGGGTTAGGGTTAGAGGACATAATGTGTAGATTATGGTTAGGGTTAGGGTTACAGGACATCATGTGTAGGTTAGAGTTAGGGTTAGAGGGCATCATGTCTAGATTAGGGTTAGGGTTAGAGTTAGGGTTAGAGGGCATCATGTGTTGATTAAGGTTAGGGTTAGAGGGCATCATGTGTAGATTAGGGTTAGGGTTAGAGGACATCATGTGTAGATTAGGGTTAGGGTTAGAGGACATAATGTATAGATTAGGGTTAGGGTTAGAGGCCATCATGTGTAGATTAGGGTTAGGGTTAGAGGATGTCATGTGTAGATTAGGGTTAGGGTTAGAGGACATCATGTGTAGATTAGGGTTAGGTTAGAGGACATCATGTGTAGTTTAGGGTTAGGGTTAGAGGACATCATGTGTAGATTAGGGTTAGGGTTAGAGGACATAATGTGTAGATTAGGGTTAGGGTTAGAGGGTTAGGGTTAGGGTTAGAGGGCATCATGTGTAGATTAGGGTTAGAGGACATCATGTGTTGATTAGGGTTAGGGTTAGAGGACATAATGTGTAGATTAGGGTTAGGGTTAGAGGCCGTCATGTGTAGATTAGGGTTAGGGTTAGAGGACGTCATGTGTAGATTAGGGTTAGGGTTAAAGGTCATCATGTCTGGATTAGGGTTAGGGTTAGAGGACATAATGTGTAGATTAGGGTTAGGGTTAGAGGACATAATGTGTAGATTAGGGTTAGGGTTGGAGAGCATCATTTGTTAATTAGGGTTAGGGTTAGAGGACATCATGTGTAGATTAGGGTTAGGGTTGGAGGTCATCACGTGTAGATTAGGGTTAGGGTTGGAGGACATCATGTGTAGATTAGGGTTAGGGTTAGAGGGCATCATGTGTAGATTATGGTTAGGGTTAGAGGACATCATGTGTAGATTAGGGTTAGGGTTAGAGGACATAATGTGTAGATTAGGGTTAGGGTTAGAGGACATCATGTGTAGATTAGGGTTAGGGTTAGAGGACATCATGTGTAGATTAGGGTTAGAGGACATCATGTGTAGATTAGGTTTAGGGTTAGAGGACATCATGTGTAGATTAGGGTTAGGGTTAGAGGACATAATGTGCAGATTAGGGTTAGGGTTAGAGGACATCATGTATAGATTAGGGTTAGGGTTAGAGGGCATCATGTGTAGATTAGGGTTAGAGGACATCATGTGTAGATTAGGTTTAGGGTTAGAGGACATCATGTGTAGATTAGGGTTAGGGTTAGAGGACATAATGTGTAGATTAGGGTTAGAGGACATAATGTGTAGATTAGGGTTAGGGTTAGAGGGCATCATGTGTAGATTAGGGTTAGGGTTAAAGGTCATCACGTCTGGATTACGGTTAGGGTTAGAGGACATAATGTGTAGATTAGGGTTAGGGTTGGAGGGCATCATTTGTTTTTTAGGGTCAGGGTTAGAGGACATAATGTGTAGATTAGGGTTAGGGTTAGAGGACACCATGTGTAGATTAGGGTTAGGATTAGAGGGCATCATGTGTAGATTAGGGTTAGGGTTAGAGGACATCATGTGTAGATTAGGGTTAGGATTAGAGGGCATCATGTGTAGATTAGGGTTAGGGTTAGAGGACATCATGTGTAGATTAGGGTTAGGGTTAGAGGACATCATGTGTAGATTAGGGTTAGAGGACATCATGTGTAGATTAGGTTTAGGGTTAGAGGACATCATGTGTAGATTAGGGTTAGGGTTAGAGGACATAATGTGCAGATTAGGGTTAGGGTTAGAGGACATCATGTATAGATTAGGGTTAGGGTTAGAGGGCATCATGTGTAGATTAGGGTTAGAGGACATCATGTGTAGATTAGGTTTAGGTTAGAGGACATCATGTGTAGATTAGGGTTAGGGTTAGAGGACATAATGTGTAGATTAGGGTTAGAGGACATAATGTGTAGATTAGGGTTAGGGTTAGAGGGCATCATGTGTAGATTAGGGTTAGGGTTAAAGGTCATCACGTCTGGATTACGGTTAGGGTTAGAGGACATAATGTGTAGATTAGGGTTAGGGTTGGAGGGCATCATTTGTTTTTTAGGGTCAGGGTTAGAGGACATAATGTGTAGATTAGGGTTAGGGTTAGAGGACACCATGTGTAGATTAGGGTTAGGGTTAGAGGCCATCATGTGTTGATTAGGGTTAGGGTTAGAGGACATAATGTGTAGATTAGGGTTAGGATTAGAGGGCATCATGTGTAGATTAGGGTTAGGGTTAGAGGACATCATGTGTAGATTAGGGTTAGGGTTAGAGGACATCATGTGTAGATTAGGGTTAGAGGACATCATGTGTAGATTAGGTTTAGGGTTAGAGGACATCATGTGTAGATTAGGGTTAGGGTTAGAGGACATAATGTGCAGATTAGGGTTAGGGTTAGAGGACATCATGTATAGATTAGGGTTAGGCTTAGAGGGCATCATGTGTAGATTAGGGTTAGAGGACATCATGTGTAGATTAGGTTTAGGGTTAGAGGACATCATGTGTAGATTAGGGTTAGGGTTAGAGGACATAATGTGTAGATTAGGGTTAGAGGACATAATGTGTAGATTAGGGTTAGGGTTAGAGGGCATCATGTGTAGATTAGGGTTAGGGTTAAAGGTCATCACGTCTGGATTACGGTTAGGGTTAGAGGACATAATGTGTAGATTAGGGTTAGGGTTGGAGGGCATCATTTGTTTTTTAGGGTCAGGGTTAGAGGACATAATGTGTAGATTAGGGTTAGGGTTAGAGGACACCATGTGTAGATTAGGGTTAAGGTTAGAGGCCATCATGTTTAGATTAGGGTTAGGGTTAGAGGTCATCATGTCTAGATTAGGGTTAGGGTTAGAGGATATCATGTGTAGCTACATTACAGACAATCCTTTTCAATTCCATCTGGAGGGTTGAGTCCTGGGATGAATGTATTTGTAGACAGATTTCAATCCCACAAACGGAATGACTTACTAAAGACTTATGGTATTAGTTATACAGTATAGCTTAAAGTCTTTACTACGTCATTCCATTACAAAGTTATGTTTTATAATGTATAATGTGTTAGACATGTTATCCAGATGATGGCTGAGGGGTACTTTCATGACAGGGGACTTTGTTTAGGGGACTTTGTTTAGGGGACTTTGTTTAGGAGACTTTGTTTAGGGGACTTTGTTTAGGGGACTTTGTTTAGGGGACTTTGTTTAGGGGACTTTGTTTAGGGGACTTTGTTTAGCTGTTTATAATGGTTGTTTATTACATCCTACACAGTATTGGTCAGTTCTACATACCCTCTTGTGTTCTATGAAATATCAAACTCAACAATGATATACTGTACCTGACATAAATATCAGGATAAAGGTAAGACCCAGATGCAGACCGTGTCGAAGTAACAACGTTTATTACAGCAACGGAGGCAAAGTTACAGGACGGCAGGCAGGCTCAGGGTCAGGGGCAGGCAGAGTGGTCAGGCGGTTGGGTCCAGGGTCAGGGGCAGGCAGAGTGGTCAGGCGGGCGGGTTCAGGGTCAGGGGCAGGCAGAGTGGTCAGGCGGGCGGGTTCAGGGTCAGGGGCAGGCAGAGTGGTCAGGCGGTTGGGTCCAGGGTCAGGGGCAGGCAGAGTGGTCAGGCGGTTGGGTTCAGGGGCAGGCAGAGTGATCAGGCGGGTGGGTTCAGGGGCAGGCAGAGTGGTCAGGCGGGTGGGTTCAGAGTCAGGGGCAGGCAGAGTGGTCAGGCGGGTGGGTTCAGGGCCAGGGGCAGGCAGAGTGGTCAGGCGGTTGGGTTCAAGGTCAGGCAGAGTGGTCAGGCGGGTGGGTTCAGGGTCAGGGGCAGGCAGAGTGGTCAGGCGGGCGGGTTCAGGGTCAGGGGCAGGCAGAGTGGTCAGGCGGGCGGGCGGGTTCAGGGTCCAGACAGGCAAGGGTCAAAAACCAGGAGGGCGAGAAAAATAGAGGCTGGGAAAAGACAGGAGCTGACAGGACAAACACTGGTAAGCTTGACAAACAAGACAAACTGGCAACAGACAAACAGAGAACACAGGTATAAATACACAGGGGATAATGGGGAAGATGGGCGACACCTGGAGGAGGGTGGAGGCAAGCACAAAGACAGGTGAAACAGATCAGGGCGTGACAATAATATTAAACAAAATCCCTTCTAGGTAAAATAATGAATTAAAGAGTGGAAAACATAGTACATTTGTATAGTACTGTATAGTACTGCATAGTACTGTATAGTACTGTACCACAGTCTGGGGTTTAGTAAATGTTAATCTCACTCTTTCACATTTACTCTTCTGGATGAAATAATGAATTACAGAGCCACATATATGATCTACCATTATGACCTGGAGATAGGTACTGGGATTAGTCAATGATAATGATGATCGCATTACCATTAACAATTGTTGTTTTGGCCCCTCCATCAGATCAATAATCCTCCCTCCATCTGATCAATAATCCTCCCTCCAACAGATCAATAATCATCCCTCCATCAAAACAATAATCCTCCCTCCATCAGATCAATAATCCTCCCTCCAACAGATCAATAATCATCCCTCCATCTGATCAATAATCCTTCCTTCATTAGATCAATAATCCTCCCTCCAACAGATCAATAATCCCCCCTCCAACAGATCAATAATCCTCCCTCCATCTGATCAATAATCCTCCCTCCATCTGATCAATAATCCTCCCTCCAACAGATCAATAATCCTCCCTCCATCAGATCAATAATCCTCCCTCCATCAGATCAATAATCATCCCTCCATCCGATCAATAATCCTCCCTCCAACAGATCAATAATCATCCCTCCATCAAAACAATAATCCTCCCTCCATCAGATCAATAATCCTCCCTCCATTAGATCAATAATTCTCTATTAGATCAATAATCCTCCCTCCATCAGATCAATAGTCATCCCTCCATTAGATCAATAACCCTCCATCCATCAGATCAATAATCCTCCCTCCATTAGATCAATAATTATCTATTAGATCAATAATCCTCCCTCCATCAGATCAATAATCATCCCTCCATTAAATCAATAATCCTCCCTCCATCAGATCAATAATCCTCCCTCCATTAGATCAGTAATCCTCCCTCCATTAGATCAATAATTAGACCTTAGACAGCTAAGGTGACCTTTACTGAGGCTAGAGATAGAGACAGCTAAGGTGACCTTTACTGATGCTAGAGAGAGAGACAGCTAAGGTGATCTTTACTGAGGCAAGAGGGAGAAACAGCTAAGGTGACCTTTACTGAGGCTAGAGGGAGAAACAGCTAAGGTGACCTTTACTGAGGCAAGAGAGAGAGAGACAGCTAAGGTGACCTTTACTGAGGCTAGAGAGAGAGACAGCTAAGATGACCTTTACTGAGGCTAGAGGGAGAAACAGCTAAGGTGACCTTTACTGAGGCAAGAGAGAGAGAGACAGCTAAGGTGAACCACATTTAACCCAACCCCTCTGAATCAGAGAGGTGTGGGGGCTGCCTTAATCGACATCCTCGTCTTCAGCGCCCGGGGAACAGTGGGTTAACTGCCTTGTTCAGGGGCAGAACAACAGATTTTTACCTTGTCAGCTCGGGGATTTGAACTTGCAACCCTCTGGTTACAAATCCACCACTCTAACCACTAGGCTACCTACCAGAGAGACAGCTAAGGTGACCTTTACTGAGGCTAGAGGGAGAGACAGCTAAGGTGACCTTTACTGACGGTAGAGAGAGACAGCTAAGGTGACCTTTACTGAGGCTAGAGAGGAGACAGCTAGGTGACCTTTACTGAGGCTAGAAAGAGAGACAGCTAAGGTGAACTTTACTGAGGCTAGACAGAGAGACAGCTCCCTGCCTCCCTCCAATCCCTGCTGCTGCCTGCTTGCCTCCCTCCATCCCTCCCTCCCTGCTTGCCTGCCTGCCTCCCTCCCTCCTAGCTGCCTGCCTCCCTCCCACTCCCTGCCTACCCCCCTGCTGCCTGCCTGCTGAATGCCTGCTGCCTCTTTGTCTGCCTCTTTGCCTCCCTCCCTGCCTGATGCCTCCCTCCGTCTCTGCCTGCCTGCATCCCTCCATCTCTGCCTGCCTCCCTCCCTGCCTGCTGCCTCCCTACCTCTCTGCCTGCTTGCTGCCTCTCTGCCTGCTGCCTCTTTGCCTGCCTCCCTGCTGCTTCCCTCCCTCTCTGCCTGCTGCCTCCCTGCATCTCTGCCTCCCTGCTGCCTCCCTCCCTCTGCCTGCCTGCTGCCTCCCTGCCTCTCTGCCTCCCTGCTGCCTCCCTCCCTCTCTGCCTGCTTGCTGCCTCTCTGCCTGCTGCCTCTTTGCCTGCCTCCCTGCTGCTTCCCTCCCTCTCTGCCTGCCTGCTGCCTCCCTGCCTCTCTGCCTCCCTGCTGCCTCCCTCTCTGCCTGCCTGCTGCCTCCCTGCCTCTCTGCCTCCCTGCTGCCTCCCTCTCTGCCTGCCTGCTGCCTAACTGCCTGCCTACCTCTCTGCTTGCCTCCCTGCCTCCCTGCCTCTCTGCCTCCCTGCTACCTCCCTCCCTGCCTGCTGGCTCCCTCCCTGCTCCGCATTGCTCTGCAGTTACCCTGAGCGTGTGCTGGAGAGAGTGTGTGGAGTGTGAGTGTGTGTACTATCAGCAGGACAGGAGGAGAGGAGCACGCTGTCCTGCTCTCGTTTGTTGTTCCATTCTGCTCTAGTTTTTGTTCTCTGTCCATTCTGCTGTTGCTCTGCCGTGGGTCACGGAGGGGAAGATGAGATGAAAGAGCCAGGTGAGGAGGAGACACAGGAGCGTCTCTCTCTTTCTTCTTCTCTCTTTTCCTCTCTCTCTCTTCTTCTCTCTCTCTCTCTCTCTCTCTCTCTCTCTCTCTCTCTCTTCTCTCTCTCTCTCTCTCTCTCTCTCTCTCTCTCTCTCTCTCTCTCTCTCTCTCTCTCTCTCTCTCTCTCTCTCTCTCTCTCCCTCTCTCTTCCTCTCTCTCTCTTCCTCTCTCTCTCTCTGACGTGGTGTAACGTCTATGTGAGTGAGTGAGTGTGTGTTTGTAAGTGAGAGAGAAAGAGCAAAATTGGTCCACTTCCCTCATCCATGCAGACAGTGAACCTGGAGAGGAAGGAGCAGCCCGTCTCCACACTAACTATTAAAGGTACATCATCCGCTCGTTCTCACCTCGCCGCTCTGCTTTAGCTTAGCACAGGACGAGACATAATTACACGTCTGTGGAGGTATCACAATGTGACTATCGGTCATGACAACATTCTGTACTTACCGGGGGCTTGAGTGCTAGGCTACTTATCTCTCCTCTCGTGACAACAACATATCCACTGAATGCTAGACTCAGTTTGTGCATGGGAGAGGATGGGAGAGGATTCACTGAGAGAGGGGAGAGTCAGGAGAGATTCAGAAAGGAGAAAACGGGAGTGGGACATACTGTTGTAGTCAGCCAAATAGAGAGATCCAGGAGGGGAAGGGAAGCTGTGATCAGAGAGGGGAGAGGAGGTTGAGACGGGGGGTAAAGGTGGTGGACAGGGCAGTCCTAGCTGGAAAGCTGAGGGACCATTTAAACGGATTTAAACGGGTTACGGTCCTCTATCTCCAACATTAGCCTCTACATTGGGATGGTGAAACCTTTTTAGAGTAGAATTTTAGACCTCTCTCAATGGATAAACATGCTGTGTTGTTGTTACAACAATGGTTTAGTTCTCCTTCTAGCAGTAAACACACAGATGGTCATGTGATAGGAGGGTCATATGGTTCTCAATTAGCAGCAACAAACCGACTGAGATTCTGCCATGGCCTGAATGCAAGTTCTTTCTTTTACGTGAACGCTTGGAGCTGCTGGTCAGGACAGTGAGGTAGTGTTTCACGATTTATTTCAACTTTCTCTTTTTTCACTACTCCTGATCTCAGTACAAACGGGAGATTCTGTTCTGTATAAAATACAAGCTGTGTAGACTAGAGGAACCACCCTCTTCTACTTATAATACTAAGCGTTTTGTATGTTCTAATTGATAAAAAAACAGAATTTTGGTTCTGGAACTCTGGTTCCTACAATCAGAATCTGTGGTTATGCAGACAGTGGTGTAGACAGTTTGACAGAATCCTACAGACAAAAGACAATATGTGTGCATTTTCAAAGAAATTCTATATACAGTACACTTCATGAATCATTAAACAAAAAATTTAAAGAGAGAATTGTAGTGACATGATCTTTCAAAAATGACACTTGATGAAGTATATACATTCCTAAATAAATATCTGCCAATATCAGAATTCTTCAAAACACACATTGGTTCTTCGTTGCAAGGGCTGTTGTATGCAGTTCTATATATGGGGATAGAAGAGACCTCCTATCTGTAAGCAGAAAAATGTATGTTGAGATGTTATCCTTACATTGGAACTGTGAGCTCTCAGTGACGTTACCATGTAATTTTGTTGTGTCTCTCAGTGACGTTACCATGTCATTGGGTTGTGTCTCTCAGTGATGTTACCATGTAATTTTGTTGTGTCTCTCAGTGACGTTACCATGACATTGGGTTGTGTCTCTCAGTGACGTTACCATGACATTGGGTTGTGTCTCTCAGTGACGTTACCATGTCATTGGGTTGTGTCTCTCAGTGATGTTACCATGACATTGGGTTGTGTCTCTCAGTGACGTTACCATGATATTGGGTTGTGTCTCTCAGTGATGTTACCATGACATTGGGTTGTGTCTCTCAGTGATGTTACCATGACATTGGGTTGTGTCTCTCAGTGATGTTACCATGACATTGGGTTGTGTCTCTCAGTGGTGTTACCATGACATTGGGTTGTGTCTCTCAGTGACGTTACCATGACATTGGGTTGTGTCTCTCAGTGACGTTACCATGACATTGGGTTGTGTCTCTCAGTGACGTTACCATGTAATTTTGTTGTGTCTCTCAGTGACGTTACCATGTAATTTTGTTGTGTCTCTCAGTGACGTTACCATGTAATTTTGTTGTGTCTCTCAGTGACGTTACTATGTAATTTTGTTGTGTCTCTCAGTGACGTTACCATGTAATTTTGTTGTGTCTCTCAGTGACGTTACCATGTAATTTTGTTGTGTCTCTCAGTGATGTTACCATGTAATTTTGTTGTGTCTCTCAGTGACGTTACCATGTAATTTTGTTGTGTCTCTCAGTGATGTTACCATGTCATTGGGTTGTGTCTCTCAGTGATGTTACCATGACATTGGGTTGTGTCTCTCAGTGACTTTACCATGACATTGGGTTGTGTCTCTCAGTGACGTTACCATGTCATTGGGTTGTGTCTCTCAGTGATGTTACCATGTAATTTTGTTGTGTCTTTCAGTGATGTTACCATGTCATTGGATTGTGTCTCCTTCAGTGATGTTACCATGTAATTGTGTTGTGTCTCTCAGTGACGTTACCATGTATTTTTGTTGTGTCTCTCAGTGATGTTACCATGTAATTTTGTTGTGTCTCTCAGTGACGTTACCATGTATTTTTGTTGTGTCTCTCAGTGATGTTACCATGTAATTTTGTTGTGTCTCTCAGTGACATTACCATGCAATTTCAAATCAAATTTTATTTGTCACATACACATGGTTAGCAGATGTTAGCGAAATGCTTGTGCTTCTAGCTTCTAATTTTGTTGTGTCTGTCAGTGATGTTACCATGTAATTGGGTTGTGTCTCTCAGTGATGTTACCATGACATTGGGTTGTGTCTCTCAGTGACGTTACCATGACATTGGGTTGTGTCTCTCAGTGACGTTACCATGTAATTTTGTTGTGTCTCTCAGTGACGTTACCATGTAATTTTGTTGTGTCTCTCAGTGACGTTACCATGTAATTTTGTTGTGTCTCTCAGTGACGTTACCATGTAATTTTGTTGTGTCTCTCAGTGACGTTACCATGTAATTTTGTTGTGTCTCTCAGTGATGTTACCATGACATTGGGTTGTGTCTCTCAGTGACGTTACCATGACATTGGGTTGTGTCTCTCAGTGACGTTACCATGTAATTTTGTTGTGTCTCTCAGTGACGTTACCATGTAATTTTGTTGTGTCTCTCAGTGACGTTACCATGTAATTTTGTTGTGTCTCTCAGTGACGTTACCATGTCACTGGGTTGTGTCCTGTGACAGTGTGAGTGTTCCATCACTGTGACAGTGTGTGTGTTTAATTACATTGAAAGTGTGTGTGTTCCATGACTGTGACAGTGTGTGTGTGTTCCATCACTGTGACAGTGTGTGTGTTCTATCACTGTGACTGTGTGTGTTCCGCCATTGTGACAGTGAGTGTGTGTGTGTGTGTGTGTGTGTGTGTTCCACGACTGTGACAGTGCGTGTGTGTGTTCCATCACTGTGTGTGTGTCTTCAGTGTGTGTGTGTTCTGCCACTGTGACAGTGTGTGTGTTCTGCCACTGTGACAGTGTGTGTGTGTTCTGCCACTGTGACAGTGTGTGTTTGTTCCGCCACTGTGACAGTGTGTGTTTGTTCCGCCACTGTGACAGTGTGTGTGTGTGTGTGTGTTCCACGACTGTGACAGTGCACGTGTGTGTTCCATCACTGTGTGTGTGTCTTCAGTGTGTGTGTGTTCTGCCACTGTGACAGTGTGTGTGTTCTGCCACTGTGACAGTGTGTGTGTGTTCCGCCACTGTGAGAGTGTGTGTGTGTTCCATCACTGTGATTGTGTGTGTGTCTTCCATCACTGTGACAGTGTGTGTGTGTGGGGGGGGTTGTGGGCAGGTGAGGTTATGACAGTAAATAGAACAGGCTCCTGTTTCTACACACACACACCCACACACACACACACACACACACACACACACACACACACACACACACACACACACACACACACACACCCTCAGAGGGCTGGAGCGACAGTAAGGGCTGTGCCACCACTACTCCACCCAGACTAACATTACAACACCATGTTTCATTACAGCTACTCCTCCTAGACTAACATTACAACACCATGTTTCATTACAGCTACTCCTCCTAGACTAACATTACAACACCATGTTTCATTACAGCTACTCCTCCTAGACTAACATTACAACACCATGTTTCATTACAGCTACTCCTCCTAGACTAACATTACAACACCATGTTTCATTACAGCTACTCCTCCTAGACTAACATTACAACACCATGTTTCATTACAGCTACTCCTCCTAGACTAACATTACAACACCATGTTTCATTACAGCTACTCCCCCTAGACTAACATTACAACACCATGTTTCATTACAGCTACTCCCCCCAGACTAACATTACAACACCATGTTTCATTACAGCTACTCCTCCTAGACTAGCATTACAACACCATGATTCATTACAGCTAGTCCTCCTAGACTAACATTACAACACCATGTTTCATTACAGCTACTCCTCCTAGACTAGCATTACAACACCATGTTTCATTACAGCTACTCCTCCTAGACTAGCATTACAACACCATGTTTCATTACAGCTACTCCTCCTAGACTAGCATTACAACACCATGTTTCATTACAGCTACTCCTCCTAGACTAGCATTACAACACCATGTTTCATTACAGCTACTCCTCCTAGACTAGCATTACAACACCATGTTTCATTACAGCTACTCCTCCTAGACTAGCATTACAACACCATGTTTCATTACAGCTACTCCTCCTAGACTAGCATTACAACACCATGTTTCATTACAGCTACTCCCCCTAGACTAACATTACAACACCATGATTCATTACAGCTACTCCCCCTAGACTAGCATTACAACACCATGATTCATTACAGCTACTCCCCCTAGACTAGCATTACAACACCATGATTCATTACAGCTACTCCCCCCAGACTAACATTACAACACCATGTTTCATTACAGCTACTCCTCCTAGACTAGCATTACAACACCATGATTCATTACAGCTACTCCTCCTAGACTAACATTACAACACCATGTTTCATTACAGCTACTCCCCCTAGACTAACATTACAACACCATGTTTCATTACAGCTACTCCCCCCAGACTAACATTACAACACCATGTTTCATTACAGCTACTCCTCCTAGACTAGCATTACAACACCATGATTCATTACAGCTAGTCCTCCTAGACTAACATTACAACACCATGTTTCATTACAGCTACTCCTCCTAGACTAGCATTACAACACCATGTTTCATTACAGCTACTCCTCCTAGACTAGCATTACAACACCATGTTTCATTACAGCTACTCCTCCTAGACTAGCATTACAACACCATGTTTCATTACAGCTACTCCTCCTAGACTAGCATTACAACACCATGTTTCATTACAGCTACTCCTCCTAGACTAGCATTACAACACCATGTTTCATTACAGCTACTCCTCCTAGACTAGCATTACAACACCATGTTTCATTACAGCTACTCCTCCTAGACTAGCATTACAACACCATGTTTCATTACAGCTACTCCCCCTAGACTAACATTACAACACCATGATTCATTACAGCTACTCCCCCTAGACTAGCATTACAACACCATGATTCATTACAGCTACTCCCCCTAGACTAGCATTACAACACCATGATTCATTACAGCTACTCCCCCCAGACTAACATTACAACACCATGTTTCATTACAGCTACTCCTCCTAGACTAGCATTACAACACCATGATTCATTACAGCTACTCCCCCTAGACTAGCATTACAACACCATGTTTCATTACAGCTACTCCCCCTAGACTAGCATTACAACACCATGTTTCATTACAGCTACTCCTCCTAGACTAACATTACAACACCATGTTTCATTACAGCTACTCCTCCTAGACTAGCATTACAACACCATGTTTCATTACAGCTACTCCTCCTAGACTAGCATTACAACACCATGTTTCATTACAGCTACTCCCCCTAGACTAGCATTACAACACCATGTTTCATTACAGCTACTCCCCCCAGACTAACATTACAACACACTGATTCATTACAGCTACTCCTCCTAGACTAGCATTACAACACCATGTTTCATTACAGCTACTCCCCCTAGACTAGCATTACAACACCATGTTTCATTACAGCTACTCCCCCCAGACTAACATTACAACACTATGTTTCATTACAGCTACTCCTCCTAGACTAGCATTACAACACCATGTTTCATTACAGCTACTCCTCCTAGACTAGCATTACAACACCATGTTTCATTACAGCTACTCCCCCTAGACTAGCATTACAACACCATGTTTCATTACAGCTACTCCCCCCAGACTAACATTACAACATCATGATTCATTACAGCTACTCCTCCTAGACTAACATTACAACACCATGTTTCATTACAGCTACTCCTCCTAGACTAGCATTACAACACCATGTTTCATTACAGCTACTCCCCCTAGACTAGCATTACAACACCATGTTTCATTACAGCTACTCCCCCCAGACTAACATTACAACACCATGTTTCATTACAGCTACTCCCCTTAGACTAGCATTACAACACCATGTTTCATTACAGCTACTCCCCCTAGACTAGCATTACAGCACTATGTTTCATTACAGCTACTCCTCCTAGACTAGCATTACAACACCATGATTCATTACAGCTACTCCTCCTAGACTAGCATTACAACACCATGTTTCATTACAGCTACTCCTCCTAGACTAGCATTGCAACACCATGTTTCATTACAGCTACTCCCCCTAGACTAGCATTACAACACTTTTCATCGAAGCTCCTCCCTTTAGACTACTCCTTTGCCCACTTTAATAGGAGTAGCCTAACCCAGAATGACAACATTTGGATTTATAGTATGTAAACATTTGATTGCTGATATAGGTGTGGCCTGACATTTCCAAATGGCGTAGTTTGAATTGACAAAACTCCCATGGATGAATGCTTCGCTCCTATCTTTGCCATGACTCGGTCATCTCTTTAGATGTACATAAGATTTCTATTTGGTACATATTATACTCTTAAAATGTTACATTTTAAGATACCATTACTGCTTCATTTACATCACTATAAACTAGGAAATCAGTAGCATGACCACAGCTGACACATTGTCAACACTATGGATTTTCTGTCTCTAAGACATACGGTGGGCTTCATCCTCCGTGCTTTTAGATTCTCCCCGGCAGGGCTGGCTGTTCTGGAAAAACGCGCTTTAGAAGACACAGATGGCTGTACAATAGGATTGTGGTCTGTGGCATAATTACAAATACAGTGGTGAAATGGAGATTGTACCCATACACCAGACAAAGATTACTGTGACAGCCATAATAACATTGTTATAAAATGTTTATACATGTTTTACAATTACATAAAAGAGTGTTAAAATGTGAGTGTTGAGTGTTAAAATGTGAGTGTTAAAATGTGAGTGTTGTGTTAAAATGTGAGTGTTGAGTATTCAAATATGAGTATTGAGTGTTAAAATGTGAGTATTGAGTGTTAAAATGCAAGTGTTAAAATGTGAGTATTGAGTGTTAAAATGCAAGTGTTAAAATGTGAGTGTTGAGTGTTAAAATGCAAGTGTTAAAATGTGAGTGTTGATTGTTAAAATGTGAGTATTGAGTGTAAAAATACAAGTATTAAAATGTGAGTATTGAGTGTTAAAATACAAGTGTTAAAATGTGAGTATTGAGTGTTAAAATGCAATTGTTAAAATGTGAGTACTGAGTGTTAAAAGGCCTTGTTCTACATTTCATAATTACAAACAGAAAAGGAAGATGCTGTATTTTGACCCTGCTTCATACATAGGAGAATCCCTCTCTTTGATTTCTTAGAAGGCTGTTGATGTGGCTTTGTAATGTTAAAATGACATTATTTGAAGTAGGTCAGAGAGTTGAATGACATTCAAATCTTTACTGTACTGAAGCTCTTTCTTTCTTCGTGCTTATGGAGACATTGTTGATCTCAACAAAGTGTTTATCTCTGACAGAAACAGAATGCAGTTCATTACAGCTGTGTTTTGGCTCATTATCCTATGCCTGCATTTGAATGCGTTTTTAACCAATAATGTTTCTTCACCTTTGTTTCAGAGTCCAACCTCTCCAACTAGAAACCTCTCAACATCACTAAGGATGCAGCGTTCCTTATGAGCAGCGATATAAAGAGCTGTACCTATCGGGATCGTCATTAGGTAAAGCCTTTTCCTACCACTCCAGGGGCCCATCCCTTCTCCTACCACTACAGAGGCCCATCTCATCTACAGTCCAGACTTCCAGAATCGAGTTGGGTTACCTGGTGCACGACCGGACTTTGTCTCTGGAATTAAAGTGGGACTTTGCCAGCCAAGGGTGGCCTGTCCATGCCCTGTTCAGCTCTACCTGCCCCGACAGACAGTACCACCGCCACCTGAACATCTGTTGCTAATCCCCAACCCAGTCCCCAGTTCCTCAGCCCAATCCCACTGCAGGGGAGGATGGGTGATGGGCCTTTGAGTCTCCCTGGCCTCTATCCTTCCGTCTCTCTCATCCTCGCATGGAGCCTCCTTCTGACACCTCCAGTTCCCCCTGGAACACCTCCACCTCCCTCTCCAGACCTCCAGGTTGGTATCCACTAAGGTTGCAAAATTCTGGTAACCTTCCCAAAATTCCCATGGTTTTCCAGAAATGCTGTTTAGAAGATTCTAGGAATCAGGAAGGAATAAGCAGGAAATCTGGAATCCTCCAACACGGATTTCTGGAAAACCTGGGAATTTGCAGAAAGTTTTGTACAAATTTTGTACTGACTTGGTAGACTTTGTGTTTATGATCTTTGATAATTGTTTGTGTATGTATTGTTGTACTCAAATGGCTGAGGGAACTCTACATGCATTTTAAATATGCCTAATAAAAGGAATTATTTATTTCATTCAGGGCCATGGCTCCCAGCCCTCCCAGTCTCGCTGCACCCCAACGTGAGTTTTCCTGTGGTATTCGGCGCCAGCAGAGCCCCCCTGTCCCTGACCCACTCCATGGCCCTGGTTGCCATGCTCCTCATGGACCTCCTGGCCATCGTTGGCAACCTAGCTGTCATGGCCGTCATCACCAAGACGCTGCAGCTAAGGAAGTTCGCCTTCGTGTTCCATCTGTGTCTCGTTGACCTGCTGGCGGCTCTGGTTCTGATGCCTCTGGGGATGCTGTCGGACCGGATCTTGGTGCATGATGAGGCACTTTGCCAGAGCTACCTCTGCCTGAGTGTAGGGCTGGTCAGTGCCGCCATTTTGTCTATCTCAGCCATCAACGTGGAGAGGTATTACTACATCGTCCACCCGATGCGCCACGAGGTGAAAATGACAGTAGGGGTGGTTGTGGCAGTGTTAGTCGGGATCTGGGTCAAAGCTATTGTGATGTCAGCTCTGCCTCTACTGGGCTGGGTGCCCCAGGGAAACCAGGGGGTAGCTGTCGGATTTGGAAGAGGACTAGGGAATCCCGTGATACCGGGTCCTCCAAGCCAGAGACGTTGCTCCCTACACTGGACTGGAGGAGGAAGGACCACACGATCAATCTTCATGGTCTTCTTCACCTTTGTCTACTTTCTGTGTACAGTACTGATCATCCTGATTGTGTACTGTAACATGTTTAAAGTAGCCCGGGTGGCAGCCATGCAGCATGGCCCCTTACCTATGTTGATGGACACACCTGGTCCCCGCCCTCACCACTCCGAGTCCCTCAGCAGCCACTCCACCATGGCTGTCAGCTTGGGGGGCCCTGGGGGCCCATGTCCTCCGCTCCGCACCCCTAGTCAGAGGACCTTCAATGGGGGTAAAGCCGCGGCAGTCCTGGTGGCGGTTGGAGGCCAGTTCCTATGCTGCTGGCTGCCTTACTTCTCCTTCCACCTGTACGCCGCCCTGGTCTCCACCCCCCCGGCCTCCCTGGCTTCAGCCCAGCTGGAAGAAGTCGTGACCTGGATCGGTTACTTCTGCTTCACCTCCAACCCTTTCTTCTATGGCTGTCTGAATCGGCAGATCCGAACAGAGCTGGGCCGAAGCCTGGCCTGTCTCTTTAAGCGGGCGGGGCCGGGCGATGGGGATCAGCTGGCCAGCCGAGAGGCCTCCATCGAGGAGAACTTCCTCCAGTTTCTCCAGGGGACCGGGTGTAATCTGGAGCCCTCCACCCAGGCACACAGCAGGGCCAGCAGGACCGAGGAAGAGGCGGGGGAGAGGGGCCTTCTTCGAGATGTACCTCGTCAGGACAACACGCTGGTCCAGGAACACACGCCTGTTGACTTCCACATCCCTGGACAGATTATCGAGAAGACCTCGGGGTTCTTGGAGCAGCAGGATCTGAATCTGAACGATGACATCAACATAGCAGAAAACTGCTGCAGAGTAAACAGGACAGTGCCTGAACTGTAGTATTGGATGGTCATGTGTACAGTAGGCCTGTTTTTGGACCAGGCGTCAGAGGTAGAAACACTAAAGCCTTAGTCTGCAGGCCAAACACCGGCGTAGAAGTCCTATGTTGGAAACGGCAGGTAGATGACATGTTATTTAGAACGTCTGGGGTATTCTATTTGATGCTAGTTTGATGATTTTGTGTCCACTTTTGCTACAGTTGGATTATGGGACATACATGTACCTAGTAAGTGAGACATTGCTCTTGAGCTACAGTTACAGTGAAGCTATCATATTGACTTGGTATCTTCTTTTAAAGAATTCAGGATATTATTATGTGCATTCTTTGGGACTGTCACTAGAATCCGGATTCCTTTAGGAGGTATCATGAAGGGTTCGGGGAAATTCCATTTCAATTCCAGTACAATTAGGAAATAAACTGAAATTCCAATTCCAATCATCCTCAATGATTTTCTAATGAGGTTTACTTCCAAAATAGACAGAATTTAAATGTAATTGACCCTAACCCTTGTATAATAATATTGGTACCCATTTTCCATTAAGACCATTACATTTACATACACTTACACTTAAAAGTCGTTTTTCAACCACTCCACAAATTTCTTGTTAACAAACTATAGTTTTGGCAACTCGGTTAGGACATCTACTTTGTGCATGACACAAGTAATTTTCCAACAATTGTTTACAGACAGATTATTTAACTTATAATTCACTGTACCACAATTCCAGTGGGTAAGAAGTTTACATACATTAAGTTAACTGTGCCTTTAAACAGCTTGGAAAATTCCAGAAAATGATGTCATGGCTTTAGAAGCTTCTGATAGGCAAATTGACATAATTTGAGTAAATTGGAGGTGTACCTGGGGACGTATTTCAAGGCCTACCTTCAAACTCAGTGCCTCTTTGCATGGGAAAATCAAAATAAATCACCCAAGACCTCAGAAAAAAAATTGTACTCCTCCACAAGTCTGGTTCATCCTTGGGAGCAATTTCCAAAAGCCTGAAAGTACCACGTTCATCTGTACAAACAATAGTACGCAAGTATAAACACCATGGGACCACACAGCCATCATACCGCTCAGGAAGGAGACGCTTTATGTCTAGAGATGAACATACTTTGGTGCGAATAGTGCAAGTCAATCCCAGAACAACAGCAAAGGGCCTTGTGAAGATGCTGGAGGAAAAAGTACAAAAGTATCTATATCCACAGTAAAACAAGTCCTATATCGACATAACCTGAAATGCCGCTCAGCAAGGAAGAAGCCACTGCTCCAAAACCGCCATAAAAAAGCCAGACTACGGACTGCACATGGGGACAAAGATCATACTTTTTGGAGAAATGTCCTCTGGTCTGATGAAACAAAAATAGAACGTTTGGCCATAATGACAATCATTATGTTTGGAGGAAAAAGGGGGAAGCTTGCAAACCGAAGAACACCATCCCAGCCGTGAAGCACGGGGGTGGCAGCATCATGTTGTGGGGGTGCTTTGCTGCAGGAGGGACTGGTGCACTTCACAAAATAGATGGCATCATGAGGAAGGAAAATTATGTGGATATATTGAAGCAACATCTCAATACATCAGTCAGGAAGTTAAAGGTTGGTCGCAAATGGGTCTTCCAAATGGACAATGCCCCCAAGCATACTTCAAAAGTTGTGGCAAAATTGCTTAAGGACAACAAAGTCAAGGTATTGGAGTGGCCACCACAAAGCCCTGACCTCAATCCTATAGAACATTTGTGGGAAGAACTGAAAAAGCGTGTGCGAGCCAGGAGGCCTACAAACCTGACTGAGTTACACCAGCTCTGTCAGGAGAACTGGGCCAAAATTCACCCAACTTACATTTGACCCAAGTTAAACAATTTAAAGGCAATGCTACCAAATACTAATTGAGTGTATGTAAACTTCTGACCCACTGGAAATGTGATGAAAGAAATAAAAGCTGAAATAAATCATTCTCTCTACTATTATTCTGACATGTCACATTCTTAAAATAAAGTGGTGATCCTAACTGACCTAAGACAGGGATTTCTTACTAGGATTAAATGTCAGTAATTGTGAAAAACTGAGTTTAAATGTATTTGGCTTAGGTCTATGTAAACTTCCGACTTCAACTGTACATACAGCCAGTCTATCTACCTCCACTATTTCCTGTCAATCTTCCTACTGATTTATATTCTGGTCAAGGAGAGTGAGAGAACATCTAGCATATTATCACTTGACAATCTTTGTTTTAGTGTGGATGAACCTCCCCCTCGAGACAATCAGTTCAACAAATGTAAAACTCCAATCCTATAGACATACATACAGTAGCAGACAAAGGGTTAAGAACTAGGTCAACACACAGATCACAGCAGTGAGCAGAACTGATGTGTGTGAAACACGTGTTAATTCCACATTCCAGTCTCATCCTCCGCTTCCTAAATGCGACCAAGAAATGAATACAGATTTAATCATTTACCATGTCTGACTGCATTTCAATCTGAAGCTCTATGGGCCCTGGTCAAAAAAATAAGTGCACTATGTGAGGAATAGGGCACCATTTTGGATGCAGGCAACGTGTTAACAGGATCATTTCACAGCTGGTTCTTTGCCGGTGGTATTTATAGCAAGCAAGCAGGCACATTAGGTTATTTTAGACTCTGAATCCTTTATTGTTATTATTTGGTGTATTTATTTGAGCAGAAACCCACATTGGTGTGTACCTGTGATATATCACACAGACCTCAACTTCTTAACTATTGATTATCTTATCTTATTTTCCAAGAGAATGTTGATGCAGATTATTTGGCACGATTAACACATGGTTAGGCAATAATTACTGTTTAGAATAGGTACTGTATAATGGACAAATCGAGCTTTTCATTTTTCATATTTCCACAGCTCCGTGCTCAATTTGAGCCTTCTCTCTGTCATGGATGGGAAACGTGGAGTTTTCAGTTTGTTCAAATTGCAACTTCATTCAAAATGTCAGTTGAGAGTCGGACAGCAGTAGACAGCTGTTGAAGCTGCTTATAATGGGGACAATGGGAACAGATTCAGAGTTTCAAATGGCACCCTGTTCCCTATATAGTGCATAATTTTTTACCAGAACCCTATGGGCCCTGGTCAAAAATGTTGCACTACGTAGGGAATAGAGTGTCATTTTAGACGAAACCAATTGCCAACCTACACCAATGTCCCTGGTGTTTACAGGTAAACGTTGGCGAGTGCCTGACAGTACAGACTAAGTGTTCTGTGGTGTTTACCCAGAAACACCCACGGCTTGTTGTGGCTACACAGCAAAGGCGACAGACAGACAGGTGTGATGAATGATTCTTACACATGGCACGCTTTTACCTTAGCCCTTCTCCCTACAAACTGTATTCTCTCTCTCTCTCTCTCTCTCTCTCTCTCTCTCTCTCTCTCTCTCTCTGTCTCTCTCTCTCTGTCTCTCTCTCTCTCTCTCTCTGTCTCTCTCTCTCTCTCTCTGTCTCTCTCTCTCTCTCTCTCTCTCTCTCTCTCTCTCTCTCTCTCTCTCTGTCTCTCTCTCTCTCTCTCTCTCTCTCTCTCTCTCTCTCTCTCTCTGTCTCTCTCTCTCTCTCTCTCTCTCTCTCTCTCTCTCTGTCTCTCTCTCTCTCTCTCTGTCTCTCTCTCTCAAATTCAAATTCAAATTCAAGCTGCTTTATTGGCATGAAAAACATTGTGTCAATATTGCCAAAGCAACAATGTATACAATATACATTGTAATAAAATTAGAAACAATAACATATAATAATATAAAATGGTAGTAAATAATAATACAAAATTAAATACAAAAATAATAACAATAAAATGGTAAGTCAGTAGTAAAAATGTAATAAATTGAAAAAATCTAAATATGGAAAATTAAGCTATAACTAACTTATAACTAAATAATGGTAATCTACATCTGTACTACAACTACCATCATCATCACTACTACTGCCATCACCATCATCATTAAACTGCTATCATTACCATTACCACCCATACCACTACTATACGGAATGATAAACAACAATAATAATAGTAGTAACAATAATATTAATAACAATAACAGCTATAATTAGTAAGTTCCTGTTTACTATGCTGTTTACTATGCTATACTGTTTACTACTCTCTCTCTCTCTCTCTCTCTCTCTCTCTCTCTCTCTCTCTCTCTCTCTCTCTCTCTCTCTCTCTCTCTCTCTCTCTCTCTCTCTCTCTCTCTCTCTCTCTCTCTCTCTCTCTCTCTCTCTCTCTCTCTCTCTCTCTCTCTCTCTCTCTCTCTCTCTCTCTCTCTCTCTCTCTGTCTCTCTCTCTCTCTCTCTCTCTCTCTCTCTCTCTCTCTCTCTCTCTCTCTGTCTCTCTCTCTCTCTCTCTCTCTCTCTCTCTCTCTCTCTCTCTCTCTCTCTCTCTCTCTCTGTCTCTCTCTGTCTCTCTCTCTCTCTCTCTCTCTCTCTCTCTCTCTCTCTCTCTCTCTCTCTCTCTCTCTCTCTGTCTCTCTCTCTCTCTCTCTCTCTCTCTCTCTCTCTCTCTCTCTCTCTCTCTCTCTCTCTTTCTCTGTCTCTCTCTGTCTCTCTCTCTCTCTCTCTCTCTCTCTCTCTCTCTCTCTCTCTCTCTCTCTCTCTCTCTCTCTGTCTCTCTCTGTCTCTCTGTCTCTCTCTCTCTCTCTCTCTCTCTCTCTCTCTCTCTCTCTCTCTCTCTCTCTCTCTCTGTCTCTCTCTCTCTCTCTCTCTCTCTCTCTCTCTCTCTCTCTCTCTCTCTCTCTCTCTCTCTCTCTCTCTCTCTCTCTCTCTCTCTCTCTCTCTGTCTCTCTCTCTCTCTCTCTCTCTCTCTCTCTCTCTCTCTCTCTCTCTCTCTCTCTCTCTCTCTCTCTCTCTCTCTCTCTCTCTCTCTTTCTCTGTCTCTCTCTGTCTCTCTGTCTTTCTGTCTCGATCTCTCACTCTGTCTTTCTGTCTCTCTCGTTCTGTCTGTCTCTCTGTCTCTCTCTCTCTATCTCTCTCTCTTGCTCTTTGTCTCTCTGTGTCTCTCTTTCTCTCTGTCTCTCTCTCTCTCTCTCTCTCTCTCAATTCAATTCCATTAAAAAGGCTTTATGGACATGAAAAGTGTTAAACACAGACATTTCCAAAGCAAATGTGTAAACAAATGATGATAATGTCGCCTTCCCTTCACTCTCTTTTCGTTCTCTCTTTCTTTATCCGTCCAATTGTGATTAATACCAGACTTGTACAAGTCCATCGGCATATGATCACAAGATGCAAAACACCAAGCACTCTGGGAAGTTTTACATTTGGGTGAAAAGTGTTCAGAGAGAAGAACATAGCATTCCTAATTTTCTTGTGTCCATATGAACCCTGGTCCACTACATAGGGAATAGGATGCCATTTGGGATACAAGTCTTGTGTAATGACTTCAGCGCTGACTGTTGTTTTTCAATATGACTGTTTCTGTTTCTAGCACATTTATTTTGCATCAAAAGAAAATGGGATGGTGAGGCAACTCCCAAATGAGTCACAATCGGATTAACGACAAGCAAAATCAATGTCATCCTGAGTTGTCTTTCAACTGGTTGCAGCTGTAGCATGGTCTTCGTTTGTGAACTAGCTGGGAATATCAGTTGTCACCCAGAGAACAACCTTCAATCTGTTGTTCAGACCATATTGTAGCATGTTTCTCCTTCAACACTATCGTATTTCAGACCATATTCAACCTTCAACACTACTCTTGAATGTCATGGAGGGTGTCCTAAAACGGAGAACATGAAAACGTTTGGCTATATGGCTATAGCCAGATGGTTGATAAAAAGATTGAAAGATTAATTCCGTTATTCATTCTTTTTTATTTAATCATTTATTTCAGTACTTACTCAAGAAGAAATTGACTGTTGGTTTTAGATACGTTCGTTTTATTTTCTCTTTTTTGTTGACATCTCTTCTGTATTGGTTACCAATCACACTCTTTTTCGTTGACATCTCTTCTGTATTGGTTACCAATCACACTCTTTTTCGTTGACATCTCTTCTGTATTGGTTACCAATCACACTCTTCTTCGTTGACATCTCTTCTGTATTGGTTACCAATCACACTCTTTTTCGTTGACATCTCTTCTGTATTGGTTACCAATCACACTCTTCTTCGTTGACATCTCTTCTGTATTGGTTACCAATCACACTCTTTTTCGTTGACATCTCTTCTGTATTGGTTACCAATCACACTCTTCTTCGTTGACATCTCTTCTGTATTGGTTACCAATCACACTCTTCTTCGTTGACATCTCTTCTGTATTGGTTACCAATCACACCCTATTTTTCATGCTGTCAAATTCCTTGACAACAAATGTAGATACATAATGTCACTTAAATAAGTTTAAGTGACATTATTTAAATTATGTCCAATAATCATCATGCATGCTTCTGTGTGTGTGTGTGTGTGTGTGTGTTTGTGCTGAGTGAGTCTGCATGTGCATGCTTCCATATGTGTGTGTGTGTGTGTGTATGTGTATGTGTATGTGTGTGTGTGCATGTCTGCGTGAACATTCACATATATCTCTGTAGGTTGTACTGGCGGGAGGCATTGAAAGTGATGATCTCATTGGATGATGTCACAAAGGTAAGATGAAGCCAGAAGAACACGATGAAAGAGGTCTGACCTTTGGAGTAGCAGCAGCACTGACTGACTGACAGGCTCTATAATATGTAAGGAAGATTGTCACACAGTAAATCAAGGACAGTGGAAATCACAGTGTTCAAAAAAATGGGAGGCAGGTAGCCTAGTGGTTAGAGCGTTGGGCCAGTAACCGAAAGGTTGCTGGATCGAAATCCCCGAGCTGACAAGGTAAAAATCTGTCGTTCTGCCCCATGAACAAGGCAATTAACCCACTGTTCCTTGGCCGTCATTGTAAAAAATAATTAACCCTCAACAGAGCGATATGCTCCCTGGAGTTAGTGTTGATAGCTGGAGTTGATTGAGACAGAGTACTTTTAACTCTATTAAGTGTAACCAGAGACAAGGAGTTAATTCTATGGAGTTATCCAAAGATGTGTGTAGGGGCTCATTGTCATATTTCCCTGTGTGCTCTGTTGCAGGTTTATTCATTTATTGTTTGTTTGTTTCAATATCTGTGTGTTCGCAAGTACATTGATTGTTTTGGATCTTGTGCTACACAAAGATAAGAAACATAAAAAAATAGTTTTACTAATCCAATCTGTAAGTGGTTGGATTCATAGCAACCGTAAGTGAGATAGTTTTTCCAGTTAACATGAAGTAGGTAGTCTCTTTGTACTGTGTGTTCCTCCCTACTCTGACAGGCATTCTGAATACAAGTCGTGAGTGATGTAAAAGTTGGTTTCCAACAGAGATTGATTAAATATCACATTACAAACCACTTTAACGTGACACATTAAGAAATAATCAAATAAGTCTTGACAACTTTATAACTCAAAGGAAGTAAACTGAAAGAGAAATGTACTCTGCTGCAGCACCACCATTCTCCCCAGCGCCACTATTCTCCCCAGCACCACTATTCGCCCCCAGCACCACTATTCTCCCCCAGCGCCACTATTCTCCCCCAGCGCCACTGTTCGCCCCCAGCGCCACTATTCGCCCCCCCAGCGCCACTATTCTCCCCAGCGCCACTATTCTCCCCCAGCGCCACTATTCTCCCCCAGCGCCACTATTCGCCCCCAGCGCCACTATTCTCCCCCAGCGCCACTATTCTCCCCCAGCGCCACTATTCTCCCCAGCGCCACTATTCTCCCCAGCGCCACTATTCTCCCCAGCGCCACTATTCTCCCCCAGCGCCACTATTCGCCCCAGCGCCACTATTCGCCCCAGCGCCACTATTCGCCCCCAGCGCCACTATTCGCCCCAGCGCCACTGTTCGCCCCCAGCGCCACTATTCGCCCCAGCGCCACTATTCGCCCCCAGCGCCACTATTCGCCCCAGCGCCACTATTCGCCCCCAGCGCCACTGTTCGCCCCAGCGCCACTATTCGCCCCCAGCGCCACTATTCGCCCCAGCGCCACTGTTCGCCCCCAGCGCCACTATTCGCCCCAGCGCCACTATTCGCCCCCAGCGCCACTGTTCGCCCCAGCGCCGTTGTCATTGTTTTTGTTTTGTAATTGAAACGGAGGAGGGTGTCCGGCAGCGTGGTTAAAGAAATTGCAGTACATACAGTAGGGCAAAAAAGTATTTAGTCAGCCACCAATTGTGCAAGTTCTCTCACTTAAAAATATGAGAGAGGCCTGTAATTTTCATCATAGGTACACTTCAACTATGACAGACAAAATGAGGAAAATAAATCCAGAAAATCACATTGTAGGATTTTTTATGAATTTATTTGCAAATTATGGTGGAAAATAAGTATTTGGTCACATACAAACAAGCAAGATTTCTGGCTCTCACAGACCTGTAACTTCTTCTTTAAGAGGCTCCTCTGTCCTCCACTCGTTACCTGTATTAATGGCACCTGTTTGAACTTGTTATCAGTATAAAAGACACCTGTCCACAACCTCAAACAGTCACACTCCAAACTCCATTATGGCCAAGACCAAAGAGCTGTCAAAGGACACCAGAAACAAAATTGTAGACCTGCACCAGGTTGGGAAGACTGAATCTGCAATAGGTAAGCAGCTTGGTTTGAAGAAATCAACTGTGGGAGCAATTATTAGGAAATGGAAGACATACAAGACACTGATAATCTTCCTCGATCTGGGGCTCCACGCAAGATCTCACCCCGAGGGGTCAAAATGATCACAAGAACAGTGAGCAAAAATCCCAGAACCACACGGGGGGACCTAGTGAATGACCTGCAGAGAGCTGGGACCAAAGTAACAAAGCCTACCATCAGTAACACACTACGCCGCCAGGGACTCAAATCCTGCAGTGCCAGACGTGTCCCCCTGCTTAAGCCAGTACATGTTCAGGCCCGTCTGAAGTTTGCTAGAGAGCATTTGGATGATCCAGATGAGGATTGGGAGAATGTCATATGGTCAGATGAAACCAAAATAGAACCTTTTGGTAAAAACTCAACTCGTCGTGTTTGGAGGACAAAGAATGCTGAGTTGCATCCAAAGAACACCATGACTACTGTGAAGCATGGGGGTGGAAACATCATGCTTTGGGGCTGTTTTTCTGCAAAGGGACCAGGACGACTGATCCGTGTAAAGGAAAGAATGAATGGGGCCATGTATCGTGAGATTTTGAGTGAATTACAGGCCTCTCTCATCTTTAAGTTGGAGAACTTGCACAATTGGTGGCTGACTAAATACTTTTTTGCCCCACTGTATGCTGCTGTTCGATGAAGTTTGATGTTTGAGTGTTCGTTGTTTGCAGTAACTTTGTTGTTATATCCCAAATGGACGTGGCAGTTTTACTAACTAAGGATTCTAGCGTTAACTGTTTGGTCCTTTACATAGAAAGAGGACTTATCTTTGTATCCGTGCCATTGTGGCGTCTGTGACAGCATGGGCAGCGCTATTGAGGCCATCTCTATTTTAAAGTAGTGCATTGTCTTCTTTGAAGAAGACAATGCTCTGATTAGGGCTGGCACAATTACTGTATAATCGTGTGAACCAACAATTATGGATGAAAATAAAATAACAGTTTTTTTTTTGTGTGGTACAAGCAGCTGACTGACGAGAAGACGGCCAGGCATTCGTGCCGGTTGAGTCCGTTTCCGTCGTTACTTGGATGATAAAACAACATGATAAAACAAGCTAGGTGTTATAGCAAACATGTCTTTGATTGCCAAGGCAACGCCCCCCTTCCTCCAGCAGCACAGCACATGCAGTCAAGAGCAGAGGAGAGGGAACAATTGTTCCCCTAATTTTCTTTTAACAAATTATTATAACGGTGACTGGTTGACCAATAACCTTAATCCCCATAATTTCATAACTGTCACAGTCCTAGCGCTGATCATTGGCTGATCGCTCGCAACCAATAGGAATCCCCACCCAGTTGGCTGCTTTAAAATGGGTAATATCCATCTAGAACCGTCTTTCTACCTCTATGAACCTATGACCACCCTCACTGACCTCGACAGTGGTTGTCTCTCTTAGGCGGCGTTCACCTCCACTCATTCTCTCCCTCTATCTGTTAACTGATGAATTCCTCTCTCCTGCGCTGCAGCTTAAAGGGCCCAATCTGCGACATGTACAGCTGTTTCTGATCATCAACGTCATAGCAAACCAAGTGGCGGGGCTGCCGTTTTGTTGTTTTTCAAATTATGGATTGAGCCTTTATCAACGGAGTGACTCAGTGCTTTGATGTTGGGCTGGAGAGGGAGGGGGGCCTCCTGGAGATTGGTGCAGCGGTTCAAACGCTCTCTGACCTTTCAACTGTAGTGGGATCAAAGAGTGGTGAAGCGGCTTCTGTCTCAGTTTAGGGGGCTGTTGAATAGCCTGGTCCCAGGTCTGTTTAGGTGGCTGTTGAGTAGCCTGGTCCCAGGTCTGTTTAGGGAGCTCTTGAATAGCCTGGTCCCAGGTCTGTTTAGGTGGCTGTTGAGTAGCCTGGTCCCAGGTCTGTTTAGGGAGCTGTTAAATAGCCTGGTCTGTTTGTGCATTTGTCTACTCCATTGTCAAGCCACACATGCAATTCCATAAGGAGTTGGCAAGGGAGCAGAAGCAGACAGGCCAGGCTAGAGGGGCCAGGCTGGAGGGGCCAGGCTAGAGGAGCCAGGCTAGAGGGGCCAGGCTAGAGGGGCCAGGCTAGAGGAGGATTAGTAGGAGGAGATGGGAGGCAACTGGCTGCAATGATGTCATTATGGCTTAGACCTGGTTGTCAGGTAAGGAATGATGCCTTTATGGCTCACATCTGGTTGTCATGTAAGGAATGATGTCATTATAGATTTTATCTGATTGTCAGGTAAATCAAATCATATCTAATTGTATTGGTCACATACACATGGTTAGCAGATGTTATTGTGAGTGTAGTGAAATGCTTATACTTCTAGATCCGACAGTGTAGCAGTATCTAACAGGTAATATCTAACAAATTACACAACAAAACCTAATATCTAACAAATTCAACAACAAAACCTAATCTAACAAATTCCACAACGAAACCTAATACACACAATCTAGTAAAGGAATGGGATGAGAATATGTAAGTATAAAATATATGGATGAGCTGTGATAGTGAAGGATACGGTATTTTTTATTTTACATTTATTTAACTAGGCAAGTCAGTTAAGAACAAATTATTTTTTTCAATGATGGCCTAGGAACAGTGGGTTAACTGCCTTGTTCAGGGTCAGAACAACTGATTTTTACCTTGTCAGCTCGGGGATTTGATCTTGCAACCTTTCGGTTACTAGTCCAACGCTCTAGCCATTATGCTACCTGCCGCCCCAGAAGGGTGACAGGTGGCAGTATACAGTATATGAGATGAGATGAGTAATGTGAGATATGTAAAAATTCTTAAAGTGGCATTATTAAAGTGACTAGTGTTCCATTTATTAAAGTAGCCAATGATATCAAGTCTGTAGATAGGCAGCCGCCTCTCTGTGCTAGTGGTTTCTGTTTAACAGTCTGATGGCCTTGAGACAGAAGCTGTTTTTCAGTCTCTCTGTCCCAGCTTTGATGCACCTGTACTGACCTCGCCTTCTGGATGGAAGCGGGGTGAACAGGCAGTGGCTCGGGTGGTTGTTGTCCTTGATGATCTGTTTGCCTCCCTGTAACATCGGGTGGTGTAGGTGTCCTGGAGGGCAGGTAGTTTACCCCCTCGGTGATGCATTGTGCAGACCTCACCACCCTCTGGAGAGCCTTGCGGTTGTGGGTGGTGCAGTTGCCGTACCAGGCGGTGATACAGCCCAACAGGATGCTCTCAATTGTGCACCTGTAAAAGTTAGTGAGGGTTTTCGGTGACAAGGCAATTTTTTTCAGCCTCCTGAGGTTGTGCCTTCTTCACCACACTGTCTGTGTGGGTGGACCATTTCAGTTTATCGGTGATATGTACACCAAGGAACTTAAAACTTTCCACCTTCTCCACTGCTGTCCCATCGATGTGGATAGGGGGGTGCTCTCTTTGCTGTTTCCTGAAGTCCATGATCATTATATATTTTTTTGCTGACATTGAGTGAGAGGTTATTTTTCTGACACTGAAGGCCCTTACCTCCTCCCTGTAGGCTGTCTTGTCGTTGTTGGTAATCAAGCCTTCCACTGTAGTGTCGTCTGCAAACTTGATGATTGAGGTGAGGAATTATGTCATTATGGCTTATACCTGGTTGTCAGGTAAGGAATGAGGCCATTATAGCTTATACCTTGTTGTCAGGTAAGGAATGATGTCATTATAGCTTATACCTTGTTGTCAGGTAAGGAATGATGTCATTATAGCTTATACCTTGTTGTCAGGTAAGGAATGATGTCATTATAGCGTATACCTGGTTGTCAGGTAAGGAGTGAGGCCATTATAGCTTATACCTGGTTGTCAGGTAAGGAGTGAGGCCATTATAGCTTATACCTGGTTGTCAGGTAAGGAATGAGGCCATTATAGCTTATACCTGGTTGTCAGGTAAGGAATGAGGCCATCATAGCTTATACCTGGTTGTCAGGTAAGGAATGAGGCCATTATACCTTATACCTGGTTGTCAGGTAAGGAATGATGTCATTATAGCTTATACCTGGTTGTCAGGTAAGGAATTATGTCATTATAGCTTATACCTTGTTGTCAGGTAAGGAATGATGTCATTATAGCGTATACCTGGTTGTCAGGTAAGGAGTGAGGCCATTATAGCTTATACCTGGTTGTCAGGTAAGGAGTGAGGCCATTATAGCTTATACCTGGTTGTCAGGTAAGGAATGAGGCCATTATAGCTTATACCTGGTTGTCAGGTAAGGAGTGAGGCCATTATAGCTTATACCTGGTTGTCAGGTAAGGAGTGAGGCCATTATAGCTTATACCTGGTTGTCAGGTAAGGAATAAGGCCATTATAGCTTATACCTGGTTGTCAGGTAAGGAATGAGGCCATCATAGCTTATACCTGGTTGTCAGGTAAGGAATTATGTCATTATGGCTTATACCTGGTTGGCAGGTAAGGAATGATGTCATTATGGCTTATACCTGGTTGTCAACAATGTCAATCAATGCAAATGTTTCCCCTTGATGTGGTTGCTTGTGAGACCCAAGATCCAAACCGGGTAATCATCGGCAAGGTTCAATTTGAAGTTATAGGCTGGACGAGGCCCCTATAACTGACCTGTTTTATCTTGTACTGAAGTGTAGGCTTATAGTTTACTTCACTGGCTGGGGTGAATCCAGTCCTCACTGGCTGTGGTGAATCCAGTCCTCACTGACTGGGGTGAATCCAGTCCTCACTGACTGGGGTGAATCCAATCCTCACTGGCTGGGGTGAATCCAGTCCTCACTGGCTGTCGTGAATCCAGTCCTCACTGGCTGGGGTGAATCCAGTCCTCACTGGCTGTGGTGAATCCAGTCCTCACTGGCTGGGGTGAATCCAGTCCTCACTGGCTGGGGTGAATCCAGTCCTCACTGGCTGGGGTGAATCCAGTCCTCACTGGCTGGGGTGAATCCAGTCCTCACTGGCTGGGGTGAATCCAGTCCTCACTGGCTGGGGTGAATCCAGTCCTCACTTTAATCAGTGTAGATGAAGGGGAGGAGACAGGTTAAAGAAGGATTTTTAAGACTTGAGACAACTGTGACATGGATTGTGTATGTGTGCCATTCAGAGGGTGAATGGGAAAGACAAAAGATTGAACGGGGTATGGTAGTAGGTGTCAGGCACACCGGTTTGAGTGTGTCAAGAAATGCAACGTTGCTGGGTTTTTCACACTCAACAGTTTCCCGTGTGTACCAAGAATGGTCCACCATGCAAAGGACATCCAGCCAACTGGACACAACCGTGGGAAGGATTGGAGTCAACCTGGGGCCAGCATCCCTACGGAACACTTTCGACACCTTGTAGAATCCATTCCCCTGATGAAATCCATCCACTGTTTCCATGGCAACTTGTCACCAATGACATTTTTGGAGGAAGCGGGGTAGGAGGAGCAAGAGGACGAGCGGAGAAAAGGATCCTAATGTGCTCTCTCCTTCTCCTCTCTCATCCCACCATCCCCCTCTACAGAGGATCTATTGAGTCAGTCGCTCTTATGCTCAATAGACATATACCACTGAGGTAAATATATATATATATATATATATATATGACAATAAATAGGGATTTATTCCAACATCCTTATTTTTTAAAAGGAGAGAGGACATTTTGCTCATATCAAATTTACATACCTGTCTTCTAAAATCCTGTGGCTGCCTTTCCTAATCGATAGGTTATGTTGATCTACTTTGCCAATTAAATTATGCAATTGTCAATGAAAACTTACATATGATGACGTCTGTCTCATCATGTCTCATCACTGGATGCAGATGTGCCCTCTCATAAATCTGAGCTGCCTGTAATGACGATAGAATTCCACTGGGGGAGCTCATACCAAAGAAAAAAGTTCCTCTGACCCCCCCACCCCCCCAAAAAAATAATAATATGTATTGTATTCCCTCAAATAGAGGCTCTTGGATTGCTGCAACAATCATATTCAAAGGTGAGCATTAACATCTACTGAGGATCTACTACTGAGACCAGAGCAATGTGTGGGCCGGTATTATTTTAGTGTCAGAGAGGCACATCATTTTCCACCCCCAATTATAGACGGGCTTTTTAGCCCTGTTATGACGTACATGAGCGCAGCTGGCAGATGCGTACACGCTCGCCGTATGCGACAACAGAGGCGAAAATCAAGAAGACTTGATATTGGTAGCTCGATATTTTATTAATCAATTACACCGTGGCTTTGAGTGGTATTACAAGCTCGCTTGCTAATAGTTTTAAAAAATATTTCGGGACGAAGGGGAGCTACTCACCCGTTTCTTTTTTTCTTTTTTTTTTTACTACGTTTAACATTTGTAATAGAAAAGTCATTTTTTTTGTGTGTAGCTACTTTCTTTGTCAGCTAGACTAACTGGGTCGCAAGATCGAGCTTTACGTTAGAAAACGATTGCAGTTTCTACTACTTCGGCATCGTCCGTAGTTCTTTTCAACGCTAAAGCACGCGTGTTTGGTGGCGTGAGTTTGTCAGCATCTCTGTTTCTTTCCCATGTGTTATAGCAGCTATAGTGGTCGAGACTAGTGGAGTGACAACGCCTTTTTTTCCCCCCTGTCTCTGACTGGGCGAAACTAATCGCGAAAGCACCCGATTTTTTGTTGTTGTTGTATTTCCCCCAACAATTGATGAGCTGTAGCTGCCATTCAAACCAGATATTGAAGAAGCCGCAAGTATCTAACTAAAGGGATTCAAAATGGGTTGCACGATCAGCCAAGAGGATAAATCAGCGATGGAAAGGAGTAAAATGATTGATCGGAACCTACGAGAAGACAGAGACAAAGCGTCCAGGGAAGTGAAACTACTACTACTTGGTAAGTCATTTTACTATGTTAGAAAGCTTTCTATTTTCCCAGTAACCAAGAAGGAGCAACAATTGCACCAAAATCTAAAGGAAGAAAATGCTTTGTTTGCTCTTTCAGAACAGTGGTACAATTGTAGTTAGACATCACTTCAAATCATATTTTATTTGTCACATGCGCCGAATACAACAGGTGTAGAACTTACTGTAAAATGCTTACTTGATGCCCTTAACCAACAATGCAGTTTAAAAAAAAAAAAAGTATTATTAAAAAAAGTAACACAATAAAATAACGAGTCTGTACAGGGGGTACCGGTACCGTCAAAGTGCGGTACAGGTTAGTGGAAGTAATTGACGTAATATGTATGTGTAGGTAGGGTAAAGTGAGGGGGGTTCACTGCAAATAGTCCAGGTAGCTACTTGATTAATTGTTCTGCAGTCTTATGGTTGGGGGTGAAAGCTGAAATCTTTTGGACCTAGACATGGCGCTCTGGTACCGCTTGCTGTGCAGTAGCAGAGAGAACAGTCTATTACTTGGGTGGCTGGAGTCTGACAATTCTTTGGGCCTTCCTCTGACACCACCACCTGGCCCCTGTGATGTACTTGGCCGTATGCACTACCCTCTGTAGTACCTTGCGGTCGGAAGCTGAGAAGTTGCCATACCAGGCGGTGATGCAACCTGTCAGGATACTCTCGATGGTGCAGCTGTATAACGTTTTGGGGATTCACGCCAAATCTTTTCAGTCTCCTGAGGGGGAATAGGCGTTGTCGTGCCAGCTTCAAGACTGTCTTGGTGTGTTTGTACCATGATAGTTTGTTAGTGATGTGGACACCAAGGAACTTGAAGTTCTCGACCCGCTCCACTACAGCCCCACCGATGTGAATGGGGGCGTGTTCCGCCCTCGGTGTGTGAGGTAAGAGTATTGTCCATTGTATAGTTATTTTTAACCTTCATATTGTCCTGTTAACACTATTATTGGAATTATGTTAATATTGTAAATGAATCACTTACAGTGCATTCTGAAAGTGTTCAGACCCTTTGACTTTTTCCACATTTTGTTTACGTTACAGCCTTATTCTAAAATGTATTCAATAGTTTTTTTCCCCCTCATCAATCTATACCCAATACCGTATAATGACAAAGCAAAAAACAGGTTTTTCGATTTATTTTATTTTTTCAAATGTATGAAAAAAAATATCACAACAGTTTTTTAAAAGTATTCAGACCCTTTACTCAGTACTTTGTTGAAGCACCTTTGGCTTTTTGAGTATGACGCTACAAGCTTGGCACACCTGTATTTGGGTAGTTTCTCCCATTCTTCTCTGCAGATCCTCTCAAGCTCTGTCAGGTTGGATGGGGAGCGTCGCTGCACAGCTATTTTCAGGTCTCTCCAGAGATGTTCGATTGGGTTCAAATCTGTGCCACTCAAGGACATTCAGAGACTTGTCCCGAAGCCACTCCTGCATTGTTTTGGCTGTGTGCTTAGGGTCGTTGTCCTGTTGAAAGGTAAACCTTTGTCCCAGTCTGAAGTCCTGAGCACTCTGGAGCAGGTTTTCATCAAGGATCTCTCTGTACTTTGCTCCGTTCATCTTTCCCTCGATCCTGACTAGTCTCCCAGTCCCTGCCGCTGAAAAACATCCCCACAGCATGATGCTGCCACTACCATGCTTCACCATAGGAATGGTGCCAGGTTTCCTCCAGATGTGACACTTGGCATTCAAGCCAAATAGTTCAATCTTGGTTTCATCAGACCAGAGAATCTTGTTTCATGGTCTGAGAGTCATTAGGTGCCTTTTGGCAAACTCCAATGTGGGCTGTCATGTGCTTTTTTACTGAAGAGTGGCTTCCGTATGGCCACTCTACCATAATGGCCTGATTGGTGGAGTGCTGCAGAGATGGTTGTCCTTCTAGAAGGTTCTCCCATCTCCACAGAGGAACTCCAGAGCTCTGTCAGATTGACCATTGGGTTCTTGGCCACCTCCCAGTCAAAGGTTTTACACTTTTTTTGGTTACTACATGATTCAATATGTTATTTCATAGTTTTGATGTCTTCGCTATTATTCTACAATGTAGAAAATAGTACAAATAAAAACCCTTGAATGAGAAGGTGTGTCCAAACTGAGTTGACTGGTACTATATACCTCACCCAGCACTTGGGCTTCTGAGAGCTAGTGTCAACTGTGATGGCAGAAGGCAGCTGTTGCGAGAAAGCCAAGTCAAACCTTATGGTTTTCATTGTGATTCAGTGGTCAGGATTCCCATCGTGAATGATGTTTTTCAGTGTCTGTGAGATTTGTATAGAATGTGTCAGGACAGTAGGGGCGAGAGGGAGCAGTTATTGTATGTTCTGCTCTGGATCAGGTAAACCGATGACAAGTTTCACTATCATCGTTAAAACATCTGAAACGTGTTACCTTTACCCCTCCCCCATAAAGCATGTGGTTGCCAATGGAGCCATGTAGTAAAACTAGGATATGGACAGATTATGTCCCGTGTGAGAGATCACATCATTAGCTTCGTCTCTGTGGATTAATTGTGTGTGTGTGAGAAACAGCATTATGCAGATTGGTGTTAAGTAGGCCTACACATCTAGTGGAAAAGTTAATTTTATTTAAAGTTCTCTAACCAACCGCACAGAAAAGTGGTTTTCCATTTCCAGGCTTGGCCCTCACTTCTCTCTCCCAGGCCTGGGTTGGAACAAAAGGAATTTCTAGGGGAAAACGAGAGCTGCTAGGATTCTAGCCTTGTCCCAGATCTGTTTGTGCTGTCTTGCCAAATTACCATGGAAGTTTTAGGCCTAATATCAGGCCTAATTAGGCCTAATAACAGATCTGGGACCAGGCTATTAGGATGTCCCGACAAACTGAGGCTGTTCCTAATGTTTGGTATGCTAGGAATGTTTGGTATATTAGAAAGGTGTTCCTAATGTTTGCTATACTCAGTGTTAAGTGCACTACTTTTGATCAGAACCTAATTGTCCCTAGGTCAAAAGTAGTGCGCTAAATAGGTAATAGGTACCATTTGGGACATAGACTTAATTTCTAGTGAAAATCATCATACCAGTACTTGACCACACGAATGTAATTCATGAATAACTTCCTTCATTCAAAACTGCTGCTAACTCAGGCTGAGGCTTGTCTACATGTGAGAAGTCCCAGGCTAGTCTACATGTGAGAAATGTTGTTTAAAGTATCGCCCTTTCTTAAACAAGCCATACAAAGCTGGTTACAATTTCAGTTTAATCCTTCAGAAAAGATAGAACTAATGTAATGGTTAAATTCAAATATACTGGTAAAAAAAAAAACATTCTTTATGGATTAAATTATTTATTTTTTTATTATATTTGTCAATGATATTATGAATAGAAACGGAGGAGTTTCCAGTACTTTCCAGTACAGTACATATGCAGTTATCTAAAATATAGGAATATCTGCTCAATTCAAAATAACAACGAACCATTGCAGCACTACCACAAAAATGGAGGAGGCAAGTTGAAAAGGGAGAAGATAGGGAACTTGTTTGCCTGCCATATATATAAAAGATATATAAATTGGGTGAAAGGAACTGGCATAAATAGAAAAATATGCCAGTTTTATCTGAGGACAAAAATGTTGACAGCTGCGCCATACAGATTGCAAAATAAATAGGAGGAGCTTTTCGATGTACCAATTCCATGGCACATGGTTTATGAACTGGTACAAAAAAACTACACTTCATTCAATACCTGAGTTTTTCAATTTAAATTATTATATACAATTCTTGCCACCGATAGGGGCATATGGGGCATACAACAATCTCAGCTCTAGATTTTGCTGCGACGATATCACAGGTTTAGGAATGGTTAAAAGAAATCACAACATAACATTAAAATTAACCTTACAAAAGCAGTGTTGGGCGATTTGGAAAGCCATAGCCAGTCACGAAATAATATAATAATACTCGTAGGAAAGGTTTTCATCTTTAGCTCACAGTCTGTGGATAAAATACGATTTAGAAAGGTTCAAACTATTTTGTAAAACATCACAGCCCGATCGAAAAAAATATATGGCACGTGGAAACCAAATGAGGGTGGGCTATGGTGAAAGGTGGGATGGGCTGAGAGTGGCTGAGGGTTGGGATTAAAGAGCTTACATTTGGTAATGCATTATTGTTATGCCAAACTGAGAAATTTGGGGAGAAGGACCTTGGGGAGGTGACCAATATCCCACTGGTCACTCTGACACAGTTCTAGAGTTCCTTTGTGGAGATGGGAGAACCTTCCAGAAGGACAGCCATCTCTGCAGCACTCCACCAATCAGGCCTTTATGGTAGAGTGGACAGACAGAAGCCACTCCTCAGTAAAAGGCACATGACCAAGATTCTCTGGTCTGATGAAACCAAGATTGAACTATTTGGCCTGAATGCCAAGTGTCACATCTGGAGGAAACCTGGCACCATCCCTACAGTGAAGCATGGTGGTGGCAGCATCATGCTGTGGGGATGTTTTTCAGCGGCAGGGACTAGGAGAGCAGCAGCATTAAAGAGGGGTACTGGGTAGCCCTTTGATTCGCTGTTCAGGAGTCTGTTTTTTGGTTCCTTTAGAGGTAATGCTAGCTCCCTATTAAGGATACTTCAGCAATAATTGTTGTTGGTAATTGACAATACATGCATGCTGCAATTTGCTATGTTGAACATTTCAATCACAGCTTTGTAAAACCGAAAGGAAATAGTAATCTATTGTTGATTTGGTGATGTGAGGTCTCAATATTGAATTAAACTTTGTCTATTTTCCAGTTCAGCAACAATTTGGCATGCAACCTTGTGTTATGACAAAGAACCACTATGTCAAAATTACACAGTTGGTGACACAATTCATAACTTAGTTGCGCAATGTTTATTTTCTTATGTCTTCTCAGAATGCGCAGGCATAGCTACTGTCAAGGTTCCATGCAGGACAGCTAATCCTCACGTCCATATGTGTCATTTCGTAGTGTTGATGTCTTCACTATTACTCTACAATGTAGAAAATAGTACAAATAAAGAAAAACCCTGGAATAGGTAGGTGTGTCCAAACTTTTGACTGGTACTGCATATGAGCCCAAGCCCATGAATTAAAGTAATGATTGTGCCGTTGTACAATAAATGGCCTACCGCATATTACGCATGGCAGAAAAACAGGAAAGAAAGCTGATTATAAGATGTCTTTTGGTACATAATTGGTCTAGCCTATAACACATTGTAAACCTGAACAAATTGTAGTGATTGCCTTTGAGAGTGGGCTGTATTATTATGCATACTGGATGGACGGGTTACCTTGTGCTCCAAACGTTCTATTTATGAGTCTGGGAGAGAACATATAGGCCTACATGGGTTCTTCCTTTTAAAAGTTGTGTCGTACTGCAGCATAGCTTGCGGGCTGCCGCACAATTCTACGGCATGTTATTTAAGTGTCAGCCGTTGTTGCCATTAATGGTAGTTAGTGCTAGTCTGCCCATCAGAGGGCATCTTTGAGAAGCTAAGTTATTGAAATGACATGGAGCTCTAGGCCTAAGAGTTAAAAGGAGCCTTGAATAGAACAGACTATATGGGATAGATTTTTTTAGAAATGTAGCTTAATTAATTTGATGAATATTATGGTGTTTCTATTCCAAGAAAAACAAAAATGCATTTCTCACTGTAGCTGTTTTAGCATAACTTACATAAAGGCCTACTTCAATATGCAGTACATCCATCAATCATTCATTTGTGCATGTCATCACACAGCATACAAGTCATCCATGTCTTTAAATACAGTGAAGCATTTTAGTTATAAAACTAAATAAGAAAGGGAGCCTTGAATAATTTAACAATCAATAAACCGCGTCATGGCGGCTAAAGCGATTTTTAATTAATAAATGCATTTGACAGTTTTTAATATTGGCTGTACTAGAGAATTTTTAATACCTTTTTTGTTTGTTTGAACAGACTATGTTGGATTGATTTTAAGAAATGTAGCTTAATTAGTTTGATTTAAAATTATGTTTTTTCTATTCCAAGAAAAACTAACATGCCTTTTTTTTTCTTTTTTTTACTGTAGTTGTTTCCTAATTTAAACCTGATCGAACTTGTTTGTTATCAACTGAAAACATCAATCCGTAACTCTGCCAAGCCTACAAGAAAAGATGAACTGGTCAAGACCATCAAGACGTTTTGGCTAGAGAAATTGACGATACCACAATGCAACAAATACATTGATAATCTCAGCAAGGTTTTACCCGTGGTCGTGGAGACACTGAAATGTAGCTGAGATCTACAGTAGTTGAAATAAACATCTGCATTTTGACAGTATTTTTATAATTATTTTATTATTTACAAAACCATAAAGATGTTGATCAAATGCTGTGCATTTATATACTTTATTGGACATTTTGCGATTGCATGAGGTTTTGAGTTAGAAATGTAAAACTTTAGAGTTGGGGGTTCACACCTAAAAGGGGGGTTAACACCTAAAGGGGGCCTATTAGTCTATCCTTTTTAAATGAATGAAGAGACGATTGTCCTGCTAATAGCCCATCGTGGAAGCGTTGTTTGCAGAGTTCACCACCTGCTACACTTGTGGAAAAACAAGTGTTTCAAAACATGTTTTCAAAATGCCTCCAGCTGTCTGTCACTACTGTAAATAAAAACACAGCATCTACAGTGGAACAAATATATAATTGAATTCGATTAAAAATAAAATCCCTGCAAATGAAAAATGATCTGATCTCCACAAAAGCCAACCGAACTGAGAAATACGTTTTTTTTTTTTATATATACTAACAAGTGGTTGCCATGGTGAATAATCCAATAATAATTGGTATGACACGGCTCCCGGAACTCATTAAGAGGCGCTTTCTAAATTAAAATACTGGCAGATCAATAAAATGTCCTTATCTAATTAAATGTAAATTATTTTCTAAGGGGCTTTTATACGATTATAATGCAGGGTAAAAAAATAAATTTATATATTTGTAAGGGTTGATGCATTTTTCGTTGTGGCAAATCTGGTCTGTGATATTGAGTTAGAAATGTAAAACCTTAGAGAAAAATATATATTGGTTCATAATTCACGGCGTGGTTTCTTTTTATCCAAATGTTGAATAGACATGCAGACAAATGAATTAACGCATGGAGGAAAAGAGGAAAAATAGCCTACTGCCTGTAGTCCTAAAAACAATTTTAATTAATAACTTGATATTATTTTGTTGGGTAACCGATTGGCTCTCGGAACTATCACTCTTTCACACTGTGGTAAATAAAGCCAGGTTGTTATTTAGAATGATTTCTTTCTGTTTTTAGAGGGAGAGAAACCAAAAGGTCACCGTGCCTATTTTTGAAAATCATCAGTCCACATGTGAACTATAGTTCCCCCATTTGCATTTGCCCAAGTTCTCTCTCAACTCCAGGACCACTGCCAGCGTTTATTATTTTTTTAAATGTATTTATATATTTTTTGCCTGATGCAGGACACTAGTGCCAGAGAAGAGACTCTCCGACTGAAAACGCATCCATTAATTTACGAAAAGATTAGTACATTTGTGCCACAGTTTAGACTACCAATAGATCAGCGTTCTAACTTGTGATAGTGTGGTGCAATGACCGAATGAAGCAGTTTACCACAATATGCCACCATCTACCACAAACGGTCGTGGCATAAACTCAAAACTTTTTTAAGGAAGAACCACTGTAGGCGATGCTGTTGGTTCATTGATTGTGCAGGGCAGTTTAAAGAGTTCGCCAATTATAGTGAATTTGTATACTTTCACAATGAATAGGCTGAAACATTACCTTTAGCTACAAAATATCTCACCACTGCGTTTCCATCTCCTTCCCTTTCTCCTTCATTCCTTTCTCAAGCACGCAGCGGGGCTGTCAACCGTTTTAATGAAATATGTTTAAGCACTGGGTAGCTGCAGGAACAGGGTTGGAGAGCCCATGGCATACAGAGATTGGGTGGAATATTACCTGTCGCGCAGCGAGAGGCTGTGTGCTCCTCAAACAGTGGTTGATGCATGGAGTCAAATATATCTGGAGTAGCCTACCTAGCATGATTGAAAAGCGAACAGGCGCTTCCCCAAATTGAAACTCACTTGCCTCATATGCATAGACTAGTGGTGTAGCTGTTTGTTTCTCTTCTTGTTGTCTGAGGAACAGTGGTAGACTAGTGGTGTAGCTGTTTGTTCCTCTTCTTGTTGTCTGAGGAACAGTGGTAGACTAGTGGTGTAGCTGTTTGTTCCTCTTCTTGTTGTCTGAGAATGGCTGCTACTGTTCCTAACATCACCTTCGGAATTCGGTAATAACGACGTTGCATCCTCGACTTGGATGTTCTGTTAATATAAAGTGATTTCTGTCATTCTGAGCACCGTGGGCGGACGCCCTGAGCACCGTGGGTGGACGCCCTAATCAGGTTACGCCCCCAATGCATATGGGTCTGTCTCATATGTCCCGGTAAATTAAAATGCTGTTGGTCAAATGTCCGACACCACATTTTCATAACGGAAATCCTGAAATATACCTATTGCTTTTGTAATTTCTTTGTCCCTGTCAGAATAAGCTGCTTGAGTGCAGAGGGGAGATGACCCCACCACTCGCCATCGAACAGAACTAGATCCCGTCTGCGCCTCACAAAAGAACAGTTGGAAATGCGCCAATTAAGATTCCAATTAGAATTTTGATTATAACGTGCGATAGGACAGGCTCTAGTTATTTAACAATAGCCAGAAAAAGAAATTCAGCTCAGATTTAATCTATAGGTATATTGTTTTTAAAATGTTTTTCATTTAATATATATATTTTTTTATGTATTCTTTCAGGTTCACAGTGTGGACCGAACCGAGGTCCCCATACCGAACAGTTCGGTATGAGTACATGTACTGTTAAACCCCTACTGACCTCCATGGATTTAGTCACCCTAATTCTGGCCATCCTACAAGGGTAAAAACTCCACTAACCTTTTGAACGAATTATGATAGAGACATTAGGTTTGGACCATTGTTTTTTTTTTAGAGGATTATCTGCACAATTATTTTACCCACTGGTCAAAATTAGTTTTTGATTGGACACCCTACAGGCTACAGTATAGTGAATTCATGTGGTACTTCTCATTACAGTTAACTGTCTTACATTCATTAGTTCCTAGTATACAGCAAGTCTCCCAGTCTCCCCATTGATATCTGACACAGTTTTTAAGGGATGCACCATTGGTATCTGACACTATCCAAGTATTCCCTTTGTGCCTGGCAGCTCTCTACTGCACTGTCACATCCCAGGCTGCATCATACCATAGTACTGTCAATGAGGATTCTTCTACATGATACCAGTGCCCATGTCCCTTTCTATAGCCCACACGCACTGAGCTATAAATATGGGCCAATGAGAGACTGATTTTCAGAGGCAGAATCTAGCTACCTTCTCTTCCTCACACATCGAACAAACCTCGGGTGAGCTGGCGCCTACTGAATGCAAAAGGATGCGAGGGAAGTGTTATGACAATGTAATGGACCATGACGTTTTCTTATTAGTAGACCTACAGTCATACAAACAGCTACACTAAGAGTGACATCGGATCCACTAGATAGACTGTGTACCATCTTGGTATGATATTATTGTTCAAAATGCCACAAGCTTCCCCAACATCATATTGGGTAGCCAGTCAGGTTCATGACAGCGGCCTAACTAGGAATTTTTTTGGAAGACTGTAATTGGCCAGCCAAATAACCGTGGTCATCGTAATAACCATTCGAATAGATGCACATTTTCTCCGCTCCCGACTGGATGTCCTGCTGTAGAATGAATAGAACGGGCGGCCCCATTCAAGTCAATGATGGCATAATGGGTGGACTGGCGGCCACATTCAAGTCAATGATGGCATAATGGGTGGACTGGCGGCCACATTCAAGTCAATGATGGCATAATGGGTGGACTGGCGGCCCCATTCAAGTCAATGATGGCATAATGGGTGGACTGGCGGCCACATTCAAGTCAATGATGGCATAATGGGTGGACTGGCGTCCCCATTCAAGTCAATGATTTCATAATGGGTGGACTGGCGGCCACATTCAAGTCAATGATGGCATAATGGGTGGACTGGCGGCCATTGCGGGTGTACCCATTGTAGCAAAGCAGGAAGTAAAATAAATGCTGATTTGTTGATTCAACTCAACTGACATTACAAAAAATACATTCCATTGCATGAGCCACATTTAGTTAACCTTTTCACACGTGAGTTCCAAATATCTCTAACGGTCGCCCCAGCGTGAGTTGTTTTATGCACGTGATGTCAGAATGCACTCACTGTTCCAAAATGTGATTGTTACGCAACCGGACATTTAAGGCTCGCTGCCTACTAATTATCTATAGGCTGTTTCAACTTGCCAATTTCAAGTTGTATTTTCTAACAGCAGTTTGAATTGAGGTGTGTTCCGCCTCCTCATTAATTCACATAGAAGGCGCCCATTTCAGTGTTGCGGACAATTTATGTTTGAGGCTTTACTGAGCCGGACAAACTAACCTCTTCGGGGGGAGCCCTTCCCCATCTTTTCCGCATATAAATCAATCAATCAAATGTATTTATAAAGCCCTTCTTACTTCAGCTGATGTCACAAAGTGCTGTACAGAAACCCAGCCTAAAACCACAAACAGCAAGCAATGCAGGTGTAGAAGCACGGTGGCTAGGAAAAACTCCCTAGAAAGGCCAGAACCTAGGAAGAATCCTAGAGAGGAACCAGGCTATGAGGGGTGGCCAGTCCTCTTCTGTCTGTGCCGGGTGGAGATTATAACAGAACATGGCCAAGATGTTCAAATGTTCATAGATGACCAGCAGGGTCAAATAATAATAATCACAGTGGTTGTAGAGGGTGCAACAGGTCAGCACCTCAGGAGTAAATGTCAGTTCGCTTTTCATAGCCGATCATTCAGAGTATCTCTACCGCTCCTGCTGTCTTTAGAGAGTTGAAAACAGCAAGTCTGGGACAAGGTAGCACATCCGGTGAACAGGTCAGGGTTTCAACTGCAGAACAGTTGAAACTGGAGCAGCAGCACGACCAGGTGGACTGGGGACAGCAAGGAGTCATCAGGCCAGGTAGTCCTGAGGCATGGTTCTAGGGCTCAGGTCTTCCGAGAAAGAGAGAGGATTAGAGAGTGCATACTTAAATTAACACAGGACACCGGATAAGACAGGATAAATACTCCAGATATAACAGACTGACCCTAGCCCCCCGACACAAACTATTGCAGCATAAATACTGGAGTCTGAGACAGGAGAGGTCGGGAGAGACTGTGGCCCTGTCCGACGATACCCCCGGACAGGGCCAAACAGGCAGGATATAACCCCACCCACTTTGCCAAAGCACAGCCTCCACACCACTAGAGGGATATCTTCAACCACCAACTTACTATCCTGAGACAAGGCCGAGTATAGCTCACGAAGATCTCCCCCACGTCACAACCCAAGGGGGGGCGCCAGCCCGGACAGGAAGATCGCGTCAGTGACTCAACCCTCTCAAGTGATGCACCCCTCCTAGGGACGGCATGGAAGAGCACCAGTAAGCCAGTGACTCAGCCCCTGTAATAGGGTTTGAGGCAGAGAATCCCAGTGGAGAGAGGGGAACCGGCCAGGCAGAGACGGCAAGGGTGGCTTGTTGCTCCAGTGCCTTTCCGTTCACCTTCACACTCCTGGGCCAGACTACAGTCAGTCATTGGACCTACTGAAGAGATGAGTCTTCAATAAAGACTTAAAGGTCGAGACCGAGTCTGCGTCTCTCACATGGATAAGCAGACCATTCCATAAAAATTGAGCTCTATAGGAGAAAGCCCTGCCTCCAGCTGTTTGCTTAGAAATTCTAGGGACAGTAAGGAGGCCTGCGTGACTGTAGCGTACGTGTAGGTATGTACTGCAGGACCAAATCGGAAAAATAGGTAGGAGCAAGCCCATGTAATGCTTTGTAGGTTAGCAGTAAAACCTTGATATCAGCCCTAGCCTTAACAGGAAGCCAGTGTAGAGGCGAGCACTGGAGTAATATGATACTTTCTTTTTTTTCTAGTCAAGATTCTGGCAGCCGTGTTTAGCACTAACTGAAGTTTATTTTGTGCTTTATCCGGGTAGCCGGGAAGTAGAGCATTGCAGTAGTCTAACCTAGAAGTGACAAAAGCATAGATACATTTTTCTGCATAATGTTTGGACAAAGTTTCAGATTTTTGCAATGTGACGTAGATGGAAAAAAGCTGTCCTTGAAACAGTCTTGATATGTTCGTCAAAAGAGAGATCAGGGTCCAGAGTAATGCCGAGGTCCTTCAGTTTTATTTGAGACAACTGTACAACCATCAGGATTAATTGTCAGATACAACAGAAGATCCCCTTGTTTCTTGGGACCTAGAACTAGCATCTCTGTTTTGTCTGAGTTTAAAAGTAGAAAATGTGGGGCTTCACCATGTTTCATCGAAGTGTACAGCTGTGTGTCGTCCACATAGCAGTGAAAGTTAACATTATGTTTCCAAATGACATCACCAAGAGGTAAAATATATAGTGAAGACAATAGTGGCCCTAAAACAGAGCCTTGAGGAACACCGACAGTTGAATTGTCAGAGGACAAACTATCTACAGAGACAAACTGATATCTTTCCGACAGATAAGATCTAAACCAGGCCAGAACTTGTCAGTGTAGAGCAATTTGGGTTTCCATTCTCTCCAAAAGAATGTTGTGATCGATGGTATCAAAAGCAGCACTAAGGTCTAGGAGCACGAGGACCGATGCAGAGCCTCGATCTGAAGCCATTAATATGTTATTTACCACCTTCACAAGTGCAGTCTCAGTGCTATGATAGGGTCTAAAACCAGACTAAAGCGTTTCGTATACATTGTTTGTCTTCAGGAAGGCAGTGAGTTGCTGCGCAACAGCTTTTTCAATAATATTTGAGAGGAATGGGAGGTTCGATATAGGCTGATTTAGTTTTTTATATTTTCTGTGTCAAGGTTTGGCTTTTTCAAGAGATGCTTTATCACTGCAACTTTTAGTGAGTTTGGTACACATCCGGTGGATAGAGAGCAGTTTATTATGTTCAACATAGGAGGGCCAAGCACAGGAAGCAGCTCTTTCAGTAGTTTAGTTGGAATAGGGTCCAGTGTGCAGCTTGAAGGTTTAGAGGCCATGATTATTTTCATCAATGTGTCAAGAGATATAGTATTAAAAAAAATTTAGTGTCTCCCTTGATCCTAGGTCCTGGCAGTGTTTTGCAGACTCAGGACAACTGAGCTTTTGAGGAATACACATATTTAAAGAGGAGTCCGTAATCTTTTCATCAAAGATGTTCATGAATTTATCACTGCTGAAGTGAAAGCCATCCTCTCTTGGGGAATGCTGCTTTTTACTTAGCTTTGCGACAGAATCAAAAATATATTTTTGATTGTTTTTATTTTCCTCAGTTAAGTTGGAAAAACTGGATGATCGAGCAGCAGTGAGGGCTCTTTGATACTGTCTTTCCAAGCTAGTCGGAAGACTTCCTGTTTAGTGTAGCGCCATTTCCGTTCCAATTTTCTGGAAGCTTGCTTCAGAGCTCGGGTATTTTCTGTATACCAGGGAGCTAGTTTCTTATGACATGTTTTTGTTTTTAGGGGTGCGCCTGCATCTAGGGTATTACGCAAGGTTAAATTGAGTTCCTCAGTTAGGTGGTTAACTGATTTTTGTACTCTGACATCCTTGGGTAGGTGGAGGGAGTCTGGAAGGGCATCTAGGAATCTTTGGGTTGTCCAAGAATTTGTAGCACGGCTTTTGATGATCCTTGGTTGGGGTCTGAGTAATTAAATGGTGGTCTGATAATCCAGGATTATGAGGAAAAACATTAAGATCCACAACATTTATTACACGGGACAAAACTAGGTCCAGAGTATGACTGTGGCAGTGAGTAGGTCCGGAGACATGTTGGACAAAACCGATGATTGCTCCGAAAGCCTTTTGGAGTGGGTCTGTGGACTTTTCCATGTGAATATTAAAGTCACCAAAAATGTGAATATTATCTGTCATGACTACAAGGTCCAATAGGAATTCAGGGAACTCAGTGACGAACATTGTATGGCCCAGGAGGCCTGGAAACAGTAGCTATAATAAGTGATTGAGTAGGCTGCATAGATTTCATGACTAGAAGCTCAAAAGACAAACGCAGTCTTTTTTTTTGTAAATTGAAATTTGCTATCATAGATGTTAGCAACACCTCTGCCTTTGCGGGATGCACGGGGGATATGGTCACTAGTGTAACCAGGAGGTGAGGCCTCATTTAACATAGTAAACTCATCAGGCTTAAGCCATGTTTCAGTCAGGCCAATCACATCAAGATTATGATCAGTGATTAGTTAATTGACTATAACTGCCTTGGAAGTGAGGGATCTAACATTAAGTAGCCCTGTTTTGAGATGTGAAATATCACAATCTCTTTCAATAATGACAGGAATGGAGGAGGTCTTTATTCCAGTGAGATTGCTAAGGCGAAAACTACCATGTTTAGTTTTGCCCAACCTAGATCGAGGCACAGACACGGTCTCAATGGGGATAGCTGAGCTGACTACACTGACTGTGCTAGTGGCAGACTCCACTAAGCTGGCAGGCTAGCCAACAGCCTCCTGCCTGGCCTGCACCCTATCTCATTGTGGAGCTAGAGGAGATATACCCATGTCTATGTTGATAGATAAGATGAGAGCACCCCTCCAGCTTGGATGGAGTCCGTCACTCCTCAGCAGGCCAGGCTTGGTCGTGTTTGTGGGTGAGTCCCAGAAAGAGGGCCAATTATCTACAATTTCTATCTTTTGGGAGGGGCAGAAAACAGTTTTCAACCAGCGATTTAGTTGAGACTGCTGTAGAGCTCATCAACTGGGAGGGGGCCAGAGACAATTACTCGATGCCAACACTTGTTTCTAGCTGATTTACACGCTGAAGCTATGTTGCGCTTGGTGACCTCTGACTGTTTCATCCTAACATCGTTGGTGCCGACTTGGATAACAATATCTCTATACTCTCTACACTCGCCAGTTTTAGCCTTAGCCAGCACCATTTTCAGATTAGACTTAGCGTTGGTAGCCCTGCCCACTGGTAAACAGTGTATGATCGCTGGATGATTTGTTTTAAGTCTACTACTGCGGGTAATGGAGTCGCCATTGACTAGGGATTTCAATTTGTTAGAGCTAATGGTGGGAGGCTTCGGCGTCTCAGACCCCGTAACGGGAGGAGGAGAGACCAGAGAAGGCTCGGCCTCTGACTCCGACCTACGACCTTATTTGTGGCACAGATGCTGTTCCATCCGTTCCTACACCTAAATGACCCTTGCCTAACGATTGCGTCTGAAGCTGGGCTTGCAGCACAGCTATCCTCGCCATAAGGCGGTCGTTCTCCTGAGTACAGCGACTGCAATTAGAAGGCATCATGTTAATGTTACTACTTAGCTTCGGCTGGTGGAAGTCCTGACGAACCACGCCCAGATAAAGCGTCCAGGGTTAAAAAGTTGAATGAAAAAAGTCTAGCGAGGGGAAGGGGGAAATATACATTTAAAAAAAACGTAAAGTTGGCAGGTAGCAAAAGTAAGGTTAGCAACAAACCGCACAGCAGCACGTAAACAAGTTACCGAAAATGAAGTAGCCACACCGTAGACAAACTGTAAACAAAAAAAGAGTATGCAGACGTTTGCGCAGTCTTGTAAATTTTTTGTCTGGTGCTCGCATTTCCTCCATTGTTGTTTTCTTTACAAATACTAACTTTGGACGTGTGCGTTCCTATCAAAGTAAGGGCCTTATTTTCTGTATATCCTGTCGTCGTTTCTACTCTAGCATGAAGTGTATGTACAGTTGAAGTCGGAAGTTTACATACACCTTAGCCAAATACATTTAAACTCACAATTCCTGACATTTTATCCTAGTAAAAAATGTCCCTGTCTTAGGTCAGTTAGGATCACTGCTTTACTTTAAGAATGTGAAATGTCAGAATAATAGTAGAGAGAATGATTTATTTCAGCTTTTATTTATTTAATCACATTCCCAGTGGGTCAGAAGTTTACATACACTCAATTAGTATTTGGTAGCATTGCCTTTAAATTGTTTAACATGGGTCAAACGTTTCGGGTAGCCTTCCACAAGCGTCCCACAATAAGTTGGGTGAGTTTTGGCCCATTCCTCCTGACAGAGCTGGTGTAGCTGAGTCAGGTTTGTAGTCCTCTTTGCTTGCACACGCTTTTTCAGTTCTGCCCACAAATCTTCTATGGGATTGAGGTCAGGGCTTTGTGATGGCCACTCCAATACCTTGACTTTGTTGGCCTTAAGCCATTTTGCCACAACTTTGGAAGTATGCTTGGGGTCATTGTCCATTTGGAAGACCCATTTGCGACCAAGCTTTAACTTCTTGACTGATGTCTTGAGATGTTACTTCAATATATCCACATAATCTTCCTGCCTTATGATGCCATCTATTTTGTGAAGTGCACCAGTCCCTCCTGCAGCAAAGCACCCCCACAACATGAAGCTTCCACCCCTGTGCTTCACGGTTGGGATGGTGTTCTTCAGCTTGCAAGCCTCACCCTTTTTTCCTCCAAACATAGCGGCCTTTCAGGTTATGTCAATAGATTATTTCACTTATAATTCACTGTATCACAATTCCAGTAGGTCAGAAGTTTACATACACAAAGTTGACTGTGCCTTTAAACAGCTTGTTTTACTGTCCTATATCACAAGGTCCTTTGCTGTTGTTCTGGGATTGATTTGCACTTCTTGCACCAAAGTACGTTCATCTCTAGGAGACAGAACGCGTCTCCTTACTGAGTGGTATGACGGCTACGTGGTCCCATGGTTTTTATTCTTGGGTACTATTGTTTGTACAGATGAACGTGGTACCTTCAGGCATTTGTAAATTGCTCCCAAGGACGAACCAGACTTCTGGAGGTCTACAATTTTCTTTCTGAGGTCTTGGCTGATTTCTTTTGATTTTCCATGATGTCAAGCAAAGAGGCACTTATTTTGAAGGTAGGTCTTGAAATACATCCACAGGTACACCTCCAATTGACTCAAATGATGTTAGCCTATCAGAAGCTTCTAAAGCCATGACATCCTTTTCTGGAATTTTCCAAGCTGTTTAAAGGCACAGTCAACTTTGTGTATGTAAACTTCTGACCTACTGGAATTGTGATACAGTGAAATAATCTGTCTGTAAACAATTGTTGGAAAAATTACTTGTGTCGTGCACAAAGTAGACGTCCTAACTGACTTGCCAAAACTATAGTTTATTAACAAGAAATTTGTGGTGGTTAAAAAACGAGTTTTAATGACTCCAACCTAAGTGTATGTAAACTTCCGACTTCAACTGTATGTGTGTGTGTGTGTATGTATGTATGTATGGAGTATAATGTATTTACAGTTTTATTTACATGTTTTCACATACTGGGGACAAATAATGCATTCCGATTATTGCATAGATTGTAATGGACACCTATGATGTGTTTAAAATACTTTTTTTGAAGGTTGTACTGATTTATAATGAGCTAATGCTAAGCTATTTGCCAGCTATGTGTGGCACCATGTTTTTAGATATTATACAATGCATTCTGGGTGTCACGTAAATGTCTGTCAAACCAAAGATGTTATGAGGTAAAGGAATGGTTCACTCATCTTTCGGGTAAATGATGGTAGACGACACCCGCTTCAACATGCATACTACAAACAGACCAAACTCATCTTGTCTCCTCTTATTATCTTAGGTTGACGCGAAAAACCAACATGGCGGCGCACACAAAAACTACCCATCGTCGGTTTACTTTTGATTTCTAGAAAGTGTTTTACTCAATTATTTTGATCAATGTTGAACTCACCCGTGATGTGATGAATTATAACTAGTAATTGCTATTAGCTAATTCATATTGTGGTTTCTCTCAGCTGAGAGTTATCTTAATATGACTGCTTGTGTTACGTCAATCTTTCCTCAGTTAGCGCTAGGACTAATGTAGCCTACATTTTCCGGTTTGGATGATTGTGTTATGCTGTAGCTACTTCTGTGAATGTCTGAACATTGCATCCAAAAATAAACTGGTCTCATTCAGAACATAACTTTGTAAGGACTGTGTTTGTGCAAAATGTTTCTTTGAAAAAACAGTGTGCCTAGCTCAAATGCTGACTGTTGCGTCAATCGAAACTGGATATTCTAAGTAAGCGTTCTAATCAAGCCGGTTTGAGCGTACGCTGCATGGACCACTGTAGAATCACACCCGTTTGTTGGTACGTGTGAAAAGGTTAATATCATTTTGAAGGAACATTCTACATCACAATGGAAATTATTGCATCACAATACCCTGAGACCGCTTGTCTGTCGAAACGTTGGTTATTAAATTATTGCATCTGAGCTCCTGGAGTGTGCGGCTCTCCTTCAATTTTTCAAGTGTTCTACTCCGCTAGCCAGCGCCACACCTAAATTGGTGTGCGTTTCTTTCGCCTCTAGAATGCATCACAATACCAGGCAACCATTGTGAGTGTACCCATGAGTTTTTACCAGTCAAAATGCCAGGGTTAGAGGTTCCAAGCCTAACCTTTCATCTGTATTTCATCTCTCTTCAGAAGACTTAAAATAGACACACAGCGAGAGAGCGAGAGAGAGAGAGAGAGCGAGAGAGAGACTATTACTGATCTCAACCCAGTGTCTCAGGGGTGTCAGTGGGCTGACAGAACGCTCTATCAGATCACAGTCTACATGAACAGAGCAATACTCAATCACGAGGCATCAAAGCCAAAGGAACTGAATAATATTAAGAAATGCTGTAGATGGAAGGGAAAGTCGTCTGGAACTATGCCAAAAAACAATTAGGCAACAACAAATTCAATCTCTTTTTAGACAACTTCCTGTGAGCCTGTGCCTTAAACGATGGAGGAATACGCTACGGAAAAAGAAGGAACAGCATGTCCAGAAATCGGATCAATGTAAATGAAGAATCCATAGAATCTAACCACTTCTGGGAAAATTTGAACACACTAAACAACATGAGTTATCTATCCAAAACGGAGATGTATGGATAAACCAATCTTTTTGGCTCCATATCAAAGAACAAACAGCAAAAACATATACTTGATCAAATACAAATCTTAGAATCACCTATTAAAGACTACCAGAACCCACTGAATTCTCCAATTTACATTGAATGAACTACATAACAAAATACAAACCCTCCAAATCAAAAAGGCCTGTGGTGTTGATGGTATCCTCAATGAAATAAAATATGCAGACCACAGATTCCAATTGGCTATACTTAAACTCTTTAACATCATCCTCAGCTCTGGCATCTTCCCCAATATTTGGAACCAAGGACTGATCACCCAAAGCCACAAAAAGTGGAGACAAATTTGATCCCATTAACTACCGTGGGATATGCGTCAACATCAACCTTTTAGGAAAATCCTTTGCATTATCATTAACAGCAGACTCGTGCATGTCCTCAGTGAAAACAATGTACTGAGCAAATGTCAAATGGGCTTTTTACCAAATTACCGTACGACAGACCACGTATTCACCCTGCACACCCAAATTGACTAACAAACAAACCAAAACAAAGGCAGTCTTCTCATCCTTTGTTGATTTCAAAAAAGCTTTTGACTGATTTTGGCATGAGGGTCTGCTATACAAATTGATGAAAAGTGGTGTTGGGTGAAAAACATACGACCATTATAAAATACTTCTACACAAACAACAAGTGTGCGGTTAAAACTGGCAAAACACACACATACAGTACCAAGCAAAAGTTTGGACACACCTACTCATTCCAGGGTCTGTCTTTCTTTTTTACTGTTTTCTACATTGTAGAATAATAGTGAAGACATCAAAACTAGGAAATAGCACATATGGAATCATGTAGTAACCAAAAAAGTGTTAAACAAATCAAAATATATTCTATATTTGAGATTCTACAAAGTAGCCACCCTTTGCCTTGATGACAGCTTGGCATTCTCTCAACGAGCTTCATGAGGTAGTCACCTGGTGTGCCTTGTTAAGAGTTAATTTGTGGAATTTCATTAAGCAAAGAGAAACGACAGTCAATCATTACTTTAAGACATGAAGGTCAGTCAATCCGGAAAATTTCAGTCACAAAAACCATCAAGCGCTATGATGAAACTGGCTCTCATGAGGACCACCACAGGAAAGGAAGACCCAGAGTTAACTCTGCTGCATAGGATAAGTTCATTATAGTTACAAGCCTCAGAAATTGCAGCCCAAATAAATACTTCAGAGTTCAAGTAACAGACACATCTCAACATCAACTGTTCAGAGGAGAATGCATGACTCAGGACTTCATGGTTGAATTGCTGCAAAGAAACCACTACTTAAGGACACCAATAAGCTGAAGAGACTTGCTTGGGCCAAGAAACACTAGCAATGGAGATTAGACCAGTGGAACTCTGGCCTTTTGTATGATGAGTCCAAGTTTGAGATGTTTGCTTCCATCTGTCGTGAGACGCAGAGTAGGTGAACGGATGATCTCTGCATGTGTGGTTTCCACCGTGAAGTATGGAGGAGGTGGTGTGGGGGTGCTTTTCTGGTGACACTGTCAAGGCACACTTAACCAACATGACTAACACAGCATTCTGCAGTGATACTCCATCCAATATGGTTTGCGCTTAGTGGGACTATAATTTGTTTTTCAACAGGAAAATGACCCAAAACACACCTCCAGGCTGTGTAAGGGCTATTTGACCAAGAAGGAGAGTGATAGAGTGCTGTATCAGATGACCTGGCCTCCACAGTCACCCGACCTTAACCCAATTGAGATGGTTTGGGATGAGTTGGACCGCAGAGTGAAGGAAAAGCTGCCAACAAGTGCTCAGCATATGTGGGAACTTCTTCAAGACTGTTGGAAAACCATTCCTCATGAAGCTGGTTGAGAGAATGCCAAGAGTGTGCAAAGGGGGGCTACTTCGAAGAATCTAAAATATAATTTGAATTAACACTTTTTTGGTTACTACATGATGTGTGTTATTTCACATTTGTGATGTCTTCACTAACATTCTACAATATAGAATCCACATTTTTGATTGGGACTGTATATATAAACGAATTGGCGAGGGCACTAGAACACTCTGCAACACCCGGCCTCACTCTACTAGAATCTGAAATCAAATGTCTACTGTTTTCTGACGATCTGGTGCTTCTGTACCCAACCAAGGAGGGCCTACAGCAGCACCTAGATATTCTGCACAGATTCTGCCAGACCTGGGTTCTGACAGTAAATCTCAGTAAGACAAAAATAATTGTGTTCCAAAAAGGTCCAGTTGCCAGGACCACAAATACAAATTCCATCTAGACACCGTTGCCCTAGAGCACACAAAAAAACGGTATAGTGGTTCTTCCTTTTAAAAGTTGCGTCGTACTGCAGCATAGCTTGCGGGCTGCCGCAAAATTCTATGGCATGTTATTTAAGTGTCAGCCATTAATGGTAGTTAGTGCTAGTCTGCCCATCAGAGGGCATCTTTGATAAGCTATTGTTATTGAAATGACATGGAGCTCTAGGCCTAAGAGGTAAAAGGAGCCTTGAATAGAACAGACTATATGGGATTGATTTTTTTTAGAAATGTAGCTTTAATTAATTTGATGAATATTATGTTGTTTCTATTCCAAGAAAAAAATGAAAATGCAATTCTCACTGTAGCCGATGTAGGCCTAACTGTTTCCATTAGGAAAATATGACGCTGTACTACGTGACCGGTCGGGAGTAGACGTAGGTTACTAAGTGACTTCGAGCGAAGAGCAAAATTAAAAATCTGATTGATTTATAAAGACCAGTCCCCAAGCTCTGTCATTCAGTGATATTTATTCCCATAGTGCTTTATGGATACAGACAGATATGGTTAGAAAACAATGCATTTGGTGGTCTATGCAAAAGAAATGGGAGAAGTGACACGCCTCGCAAACATTCATTAATGCATTTAAATTCTCTAAACTCGGCAAGCGTCTATTATCCTGCTGATAGCCCGTCAAGGGTGGATGGCTTCTTGTTTATTCTTAAAAGAACTCCAGCACAGAGAAGAGAAAGGAGCCTTGAATAATTAATCAATGACAGCGGACTTGGGAAGACATTTTTATACACAGCGTCACCAGGGTGATAGTTTGTATTGTGGTTTCCTTTTCTGTTCATAGAGGTATTTAAAACCGTAATTTAATCTCCCACCATAATAATGGAGTCTAGTGTTGCTTGTTAAGACGATCAATAATTATATATTTTTTTTAAAGAAACGTGGATCATCATTATTTGGACCGTATAGGTCAATCAGCCATGTCTGTTTATGGTCCAGTAACATATTAAAATCATCCATCTACATTGAGGATCTGTTTGGACAGACGGGTGGAGTTAGTTATTGGTTGTCAGAAGTATTAAAATCAACCAATGTCAGCCTTTAAATGCCTTCTGTAACGTGCAGCGCCACAGGTAACGATCTGAGAGACAAGGCAAGAAAGGGCATTCTATGTCATCAAAAGGAACATCAAATTCGACATACCAATTAGGACCTGGCTACAAATACTTGTCAGTTATAGAACCCATTGCCCTTTATGGATGTGAGGTCTGGGTTCCGCTCACCAACCAAGAATTCACAAAATGGGACAAACACCAAATTGAGACTCTGCGTGCAGAATTCTACAAAAATATCCTCTGTGTACAACGTGAAACACCAAATAATGCACGCAGAGCAGAATTAGGCCGATACCCGCTAATTATCAAAATCCAGAAAAGAGCCGTTAAATTCTACAAGCGATTCCCAAACCTTCCATAACAAAGCCATCGCCTACAAAGAGATGAACCTGGAGAAGAGTCGCCTAAGCAAGCTGGTCCTGGGGTGTTGTTCACAAGCAGACCCCACAGAGCCCCAGGACAGCAACATAATTACACCCAACCAATTAATGAGAGAACTGAAAGTTATTACTTGACACATTGGAAAGAATTAGCAAAAAAACAGAGCAAACTAGAATGCTATTTGGCCCTAAACAGAGATTACACAGTGGCAGAATACCTGACCACTGTGACTGACCCAAAATTAAAGAAAGCTTTGACTATGTACAGACTCACTGAGCATAGCCTTGCTATTGAGAAATGCCACCGTAGGCAAACTTGGCTCTCAAGAGAAGACAGGCTATGTGCACACTGCCCACAAAATGAGGTGGAAACTGAGCTGCACTTCCTAACCTTCTGCCAAATGTATGACCATATTAGAGACACATATTTCCCTCAGATTACACAGACCCACAAAACATTTTGAAAACAAACCCAATTTTGATAAACTCCCATATCGATTGGGTGAAATACCACAGTGTGTCATCACAGCAGTAATATTTGTGACCTGTTGCCACAAGAAAAGGGCAACCAGTGAAGAACAAACACCACTGTAAATACAACCCATATTTATGTTTATTTATTTTCTCTTTTGTACTTTAAATAGTTGCACATCGTTACAACACTGCATATAGACACATGACATTTGAAATGTTTTTATTCTTTTGAAACTTTTGTGAGTGTAATGTTTACTGTTAATTATTTTTGTTTATTTCACTTGCTTTGGCAATGTAAACACATGTTTCCCATGCCAATAAAGCCCCTTAAATTGAAATTGAATTGAGAGAGAGAGAGTGTTTACACTACAGTTCAATTGATGAGTCTCTTTCTTTTCAGGCGCCGGGGAGTCTGGGAAAAGTACAATAGTGAAGCAGATGAAGTAAGTTCATGTGTCACATATATAACAAGGACATCACGATGTGAACACTTTGCATTCCAAACTGCATTATGGCAAACTCACAATCCCTGTGATGGTTGCAGCACAGAACTAGAATGAGTTGGCGATGAGCGGTTTCACTGTTCTGTTCGTTCTATTTCTATGGGTAGAATGTTGCAGCCCAAAATGGCATTCAAACTCACATACACCACGATGGTAGCGCGTTGCAGTCCAAACTGAATTCGAAACAAACTTGCATTAACCACAGCAAAAGGCTACTGTTACTATTTCTGGTTTTGACATTTTAATAAGTTGTATAACTTATTTTAACTTATTAAACAGTTAACACGATAGTTACACCGTTAACTGGCATTTGGGAAATATGCTGTCGAAGTACAGTACTGTCTTTTGTGAGGGTTTAATGGTGCAGGGATAATTGCCATTGCCAGCTGAGTTCATCTCTCTCTCTCTCTCTGTCTGTCTGTCTGTCTGTCTGTCTGTCTGTCTGTCTGTCTGTCTGTCTCTGTGTGTGCGCGCATGCATAGAGAGATGCTAGCCTCATTTAACGTGGCGCTCAGGCAGAGAGACGATGGAGGAAGCGCACATTACATAACACAATGGCCACAGAGGCCAGCAGCTAGCCTGGCACAGCCTGAATAGACTACCAACCCTGGATTCCTACATTAAGCATGCCTATTTACTCACACAATAGACCTATTAACAGTTGGTTGGGTTTGGAAATGTCTTGTCTTGAATGGTCACACATACAGAACAGTTCAAAACTTCAGTTAGATTTCCCTTAGACCAATGTTCCACACTACATAGAATGCATGCCCAATCCATTGCTTCATACCAAGCGCCGCCGCCACCACCACCATCCATCCCTTCGGGAGGACAACTTTATTATTGATATTCAAGTGTGGATATTGGAACAGACCCAAACTCACTCTGCCTATCTGAAATCTAAACTAGCATGGTGTTTTAAATGTCCTCCCATTCAGGATCATCCATGAGGCTGGCTACTCTGAGGAGGAGTGCAAACAGTACAGAGTGGTGGTGTACAGCAACACCATCCAGTCTATCATCGCCGTCATCAGAGCCATGGGACACCTAAAGATAGACTTTGGGGACACCGCACGAGCGGTAGGCACTCAACACAACGTCACTTGCAGCTTCATGGTCCAGCTAAACAACTTTTTCTTAATGAGTGGATTTGTATTATGTCTGTCTTTGATGCCCTACTTTCTTAAACTGTGGGTCGGGACCCAAAGTGGGTCCGTGGCATGTGAGAGGTGGGTCGCCAGTTTTGAGCTACATCTATAATCACACGCTATTTCATCTTAATTTGGGTCCTTTTTGGAGGGCGATTTGAGTCACCAGAGGACGGTCAATTTCTAATTTGGGTCTCAAGCTGGGAAAAAAGGTTTTAAGAACCCATGCCCTTCTGTATTTGATGAGCTGAGTCTTTACAGTTCTCATCGTCTACTGAACAGGTCTCACCTTTTTCACCAGGGGGTCTGATTTAGAGTTGAGAAATGCGGACGCAACTCAGACTGTCACTTTAATAATTTACAGGGTTTAATGGGAGGCTTGCCCAAAAAATGTGAGGTAAGTGAACGAATCTCAGGACAGAATATTGCCGCAAATGCAGCGGTGTAAAGTACTTAAGTAGTACTTTAAAGTATTTTTTTACTAAAGTCGTTTTTTGTGGGGGTAATGTACTTGACTATTTATATTTTGGACAAAATATATCTAATTTACATAAGTATTCACACCCCTGAGTCAATATATGTTAGAATCACTTTTGGCACATTATGTGACTTGTTACTCCTGAACTTATTTAGGCTTTCCATAACCAAAGGGGTTGAAAAACGTATTGACTCAAGACATTTCAGCTTTTCATTTATTTAGTAAACATTTCTAAAAACATACTTCCACATTGACATTTATGATGTATTGTGTGTAAACCAGTGACACAAAAATCTCTATTTAATTCAGGCTGAAATAGAACAAAATGTGCAAGAGGTCTGAATACTTTCTGAAGGCCCTGTGCCTGTAGGAATGTATGCGCTTAGAACTGAGCCTTTTTGGAAGCAGAGTTGGAAGGTTTTGCAGCCTCCGGGGTTTTCCTGAGGAGGGGGGGGGGCATTCGTCTTTCATAAACATATGGCAGTGTTTCCCAAAGCTCTTCCACCTGTTCTATCTATTCCAGACTAGCACACCTGATTCAATGTATCAAGGGGTTGGTGATTTTACACTGAACAAAAATATAAACACAACATGCAACAATTTCTAAGATTTTACTGAGTTACAGTTCATATCAGGAAATCAGTCAATTTAAATACATTCATTAGGCCCTAATCTATGGATTTCACATGACTGGGAATACAGATATGTTTCTGTTGGTCACAGATGGCTTAATAAATAAGTAGGGGCGTGGATCAGAGAACCAGTCAGTATCTGGTGTGGCCACCATTTGTCTCATGCAGCGCTACACATCTCCTTCACACAGAGTTGATCAGGCTGTTGATTGTGGACTGTGGAATGTTGTCCCACTCCTCTTCAATGGCTGTGTGAAGTTGCTGGATATTGGTGGGAACTGGAACACGCTGTCGTACACGCCGATCCAGAGCATCCCAAACGTGCTCAATGGGTGACATGTCTTGTGAGTATGCAGGCCATGGAACTGGGACATGTTCAGCTTCCAGGAATTGTGTACGGATCCATGCGACATGGGGCAGTGCATTATCATGCTGAAACATGAGGTGATGGAGGCGGATGAATGGCACGACAATGGGCCTCAGGATCTCGTCACGGTATCTCTGCATTGAAATTGCCATCGATAAAATGCAATTGTGTTCGTTGTCCGTAGCTTATGCCTGCCCATACCATAACCCCACCGCCACCATGGGGCACTCTGTGTGGAGGTCCTGGGCTGGCGTGGTTACACGTGGTCTGTGGTTGTGAGGCCGGTTTGACGTACTGCCAAAATCTCTAAAACGACGATGGAGGCGGGTTATGGTAGAGAAATTAACATTAAATTATCCGGCATGAGCTCTGGTGGACATTCCTGCAGTCAGCATGCCAACTGCACTCTCCCTCAACTTGAGACATCTGTGGCGTTGTGTTGTGTGACAAAACTGCACATTTTAGAGTGGCCATTTATTGTCCCCAGCACAAGCTGCACCTGTGTAATGATCATGCTGTTTTTAATCAGCTTCTTGATATGCCACACCTGTCAGGTTGATGGATTATCTTGGCAAAGGAGAAATACTCACTAACAGGGATGTAAACAAATTTGTGCACAACATTTTAAAAAAATATATGTTTTCTTGTGTGTATGGAAGATTTCTGGGATCTTTTATTTGAGCTCATGAAACATGGGACCAACACATTACATGTTGCGTTTACATTTTTTTTTAGTTAACCAGTTGAATCAGGTGAACTTGTTCTGGAATAGATTAAGTATCTGGAAGTATGGGTCCCAGATGCGATTTGGGAAACACTGGTCAATCAACGAATCAATTAATCACCGGTCTAATGGGAATGTCTTTTTTGCCAGGACGATGCTCGTCAGCTGTTTGTATTGGCTGGTACAACGGAGGAGGGCGTGATCTCATCAGATCTGACCGCTGTGATACGGAGACTGTGGACAGACAGCGGGGTCCAGACCTGCTTCCTGCGCTCCAGAGAGTACCAGCTCAATGACTCAGCATCCTAGTAAGACACGCAGACTGACAGACGGACACGGTATACGCACACAACACAGACACACACACACACACACATACCGACAGACACAGTACACGCACACAACACACACACACATACTGACAGACACAGTACACGCACAGTACACCTCCGCTTGTCATGCTTATAGACTGGTTTTATTTACACATAATACAAAATACGTGCCACAAAGATGCACCCTGGCGGTTTACAATGCTGGAGCTGAATTACAGTTTACAATGCTGTAAGATGCCGCCAGATTCACTTCTATAGAAACGACTGTCAGGATTTTTTTTTTTTTTAAATTCACTGACATCATCCTCTTGTCATACGTGACTGAAACTAACCTCGCTCTCTTTCCTCAGAATTGCATCGTTTTTTTTTAATTATCTCTGAGGTTACATTTCTGAAGGACCAATAATACGTTTTTGAATTTTTTTTTGCTATGGAGGGTTTGTAGAGTAGAGAGGGACAAGACTGGTCTTGCTAATCCCTCTGTCTTGTACAAGCTTGTTTAGAATGTAGACCTAGCTAGCGGAGACAGCTGATGGCGGTGGGAGATTGTGATAAAACACCGTCATCACAGACGTTACCCAGCTGTTTGTCAAGCTGTTACCGTTTCAGTTAGGAAATGTTAAAAAGAGTTGCGGTGTAAATTCATGTAATCACTGTAGGTTGTAGTAGATTGTTTGTCCATTTCAGTTGAATTAGTTACAGTTCTGATGTAGAACCTTCATCAAATGAGTAATGTAATTTACTGCAGCCTACAAGCTGTACAGTAGATTGTGTAAGTACAGTATCACTAGAGGGAACTAACTTTATTTATACATGTACTGAATATTTAGACCAGGGTTCCCCAACTGGCCTATATTGGCCCTCTAGTGATCCCCCCAACTGACTGGCCTATATTGGCCCTCTAGTGATCCCCCAACTGATTGGCCCTCTAGTGATCCCCCAACTGACTGGCCTATATTGGCCCTCTAGTGACCCCCAACAAAAAGTTGTTGGATAGACTGTAAAAACACCAGCAAATCAGCTCCAAGTATTGCCACACATAATAGAGCTATATACACTCAGTGGCCCGTTATTCTGGCTTGCTATATGAAGCAGGCAGACTGCCATCGAGGCATTCGGTTACTGTTCGGTTGACCGTTAGAATGGGCAAAACGAGAGCCCTAAGAGACTTTGAGCGGGGTATGATCGTCGGTGCCTGACGCGCCGGTTCCAGTATCTCAGAAACGGACGGCCTCCTGGGCTTTTCACTCAGGACGGTGTCTAGGGTTTACAGAGAACGGTGCGACAAACAAACAAACATCCAGTCAGCGGCAGTCCTGTGGTTGAAAACAGCTGGTTGATGAGAGGTTGAAGGGCAAGAATCATGTAAGCTACTGTAACAGGCGGTCCACAAGCAGGCCCATAACAGAGCAGTACAACAGCAGGACGGCATCTCAGAACACACAACAGGTCGGGGTCTATTGCCAGCAGACAACCACACCGGGTTCCACTCCTATCCGATAAAAACAACAAGAAACGGCTCCAGTTGGGCACGCCATCACCAACACTGGACAATTGAGGAGTCGACAAAACATTGCCTGGTCTGACATCCCGGTTCCTGTTGATGACAGTCAGGATTTGGTGTAAGCAACATGAGTCCGTGACCCCATCCTGCCTGGTGTCAACGGTACAGACTGGTGGCGGTGCTGTTATGGTGTTGGGAATGTTTTCCTAGCACACGTTATGTCCCTTGATACCAGTGTGAAGGACAGGTTCGTTTAGTGTAAAGGACACGTCAACTTTTTGTTTTTTTCAACAAATAACATGTAGTGGTAGTTGTAGTTCAGAGCTCTCTGTCTGTCAATGGAAGACATGGGTTCAAATAGTATTTCAAATCATTTCTAATACTTTCTGTGCTCGATTGAGCTCGCCTGGCTTAATGTACCATGAGAATAGTCCCAAAAGTGCAAACTCCACCCGTCTGGAACTATATAGGCAAGCTAGAGCAAACGCTCAAAGTATTTAAACATTTGGTCTGGTTGTATCTAGGCGCTCTCCGTCTGTTTGTCCACGTTGCATAGCTGCTTGGTTTGAGAGACTACTAGAGTGACTCAGTCTAGCTCTAGCCAACGCTCTGTTTTCACTCACGCCTCTAGCAGGCGACATTTTTAGTCATTTATCAACATATTTAGACTAAATTCACATGGATTCCACAGGCCTCGGCTGTCTCCGTCTGTCTGTCTTTCTGTACTCCAGGCCAGCCTCGTCTGCCTCTCTCTGCCTCTGTCTGTTGCCTGTCTGGCCTCGGCTGTCTCCGTCTGTCTGTCTTTCTGTACTCCAGGCCAGCCTCGTCTGCCTCTCTCTGCCTCTGTCTGTTGCCTGTCTGGCCTCGGCTGTCCCTGTCTGTCTGTCCAGAGAATATGTCCTCCAGTCACGTTCACTTGACCGTTGTGCACTTTGTACAAAGGGCTTTGCATACCTTTTGATTTATTGACTGGACATACCGTCTAAATAAATCACATAAAATGTTATCCTTTACATGCTTCGTAAAACCACATGTGTAGACTAACAGTGAAATGCTGACTGACGGGGCCCTTCCCAACAATGCAGAGAGAAACCACATGTGTAGACTAACAGTGAAATGCTGACTGACGGGGCCCTTCCCAGCAATGCAGAGAGAAACCACATGTGTAGACTAACAGTGAAATGCTGACTGACGGGGCCCTTCCCAGCAATGCAGAGAGAAACCACATGTGTAGACTAACAGTGAAATGCTGACTGACGGGCCCTTCCCAGCAATGCAGAGAGAAACCACATGTGTAGACTAACAGTGAAATGCTGACTGACGGGGCCCTTCCCAGCAATGCAGAGAGAAACCACATGTGTAGACTAACAGTGAAATGCTGACTGACGGGGCCCTTCCCAACAATGCAGAGAGAAACCACATGTGTAGACTAACAGTGAAATGCTGACTGACGGGGGCCCTTCCCAACAATGCAGAGAGAAACCACATGTGTCGACTAACAGTGAAATGCTGACTGACGGGGCCCTTCCCAACAATGCAGAGAGAAACCACATGTGTAGACTAACAGTGAAATGCTGACTGACGGGGCCCTTCCCAACAATGCAGAGAGAAACCACATGTGTAGACTAACAGTGAAATGCTGACTGACGGGGCCCTTCCCAACAATGCAGAGAGAAACCACATGTGTCGACTAACAGTGAAATGCTGACTGACGGGGCCCTTCCCAACAATGCAGAGAGAAACCACATGTGTAGACTAACAGTGAAATGCTGACTGACGGGGCCCTTCCCAGCAATGCAGAGAGAAACCACATGTGTAGACTAACAGTGAAATGCTGACTGACGGGGCCCTTCCCAACAATGCAGAGAGAAACCACATGTGTAGACTAACAGTGAAATGCTGACTGACGGGGCCCTTCCCAACAATGCAGAGAGAAACCACATGTGTAGACTAACAGTGAAATGCTGACTGACGGGGCCCTTCCCAACAATGCAGAGAGAAAGAAAATAATAGAAAAGTTAAACCCAGTAATAATAAATCCACAATGAGCAACGGTTCTACTAAGTTAACATATGTGGAAGTATCATTTAGCTATTTGATTTGGAATTGTATGACCCCTCCTTTAGGTATACTAAACAGATTTGATGAAACATTGAATTTGGCCTTACTGCTATTTCCCCGTAGAAACGCATTGAGTAACAGATTCATACATGGAAAAGCAGAAAAATACATCAAAAAGGAAGTTTGTTTTAAAGTGTCTGTCCTATATCTGAGATATTATTTGTATTTATTTTTATCCATATTTAACAATTTTTTTTAGGGCACTAAACTACTTCAGTATTACTTCCATAATTCTCTCCAGACCCGTCTCGCTCTCTCTCCTGACCCGTCTCTCTTTTTATCTCTCTCCTGACCTGTCGCTCTCTCTCTCCACACCTCTCTCTCCTGACCTGTCGCTCTCTCTCTCCACACCTCTCTCTCCTGACCTGTCTCTCTCTCTCTCTCCACACCTCTCTCTCCTGACCTGTCTCTCTCTCTCTCTCTCCACACCTCTCTCCTGACCTGTCTCTCTCTCTCTCCACACCTCTCTCCTGACCTGTCTCTCTCTCTCCTGACCTGTCTCTCTCTCTCTCTCCACACCTCTCTCTCCTGACCTGTCTCTCTCTCTCTCTCTCTCCACACCTCTCTCCTGACCTGTCTCTCTCTCTCCACACCTCTCTCTCCTGACCTGTCTCTCTCTCTCTCCCCACACCTCTCTCTCCTGACCTGTCTCTCTCTCTCTCTCTCTCTCTCCTCCCTCAGTTATCTGAATGACCTGGACCGTATCGCCCAACAGAGTTATGTCCCCACCCAGCAAGATGTGCTGAGGACCAGAGTCAAGACTACCGGCATCGTGGAGACACACTTTACCTTCAAAGAGCTCTACTTCAAGTCAGTATACCCACTGCTATCCGAGCACAGACACACACACACACACACCTTCAAGGAGCGCTACTTCAAGTCTCTATACCCACCGATAGCTACACACACACCATTTTGATTGAGACAGATCTTAGTCATTTGAGAATACTTGGCGCAGTGCCAAGCCAGAGCCTAATGAGTCAATCAACTGTTTCATAGGTGATGGGGACAGGTGATTTGTTATAGCGTCAACATGATTCATTAATTAGATGGATTCATTAATCGTACTTAATTAATTAATTTGTTTAGACAAACACAATCCGTTAGTTCTTAATACAATCAGCCCTTTTAACATCAGCAGTGCTTTAGAGGAACCAGGCTATGAGGGTTGGCCAGTCCTTTTCTGTCTGTGCCGGGTGGAGATTATAACAGAACATGGCCAAGATGTTCAAATGTTCACAGATGACCAGCAGGGTCAGATAATAATAATCACAGTGGTTGTAGAGGGTGCAACAGGTCAGCACCTCAGGAGTAAATGTCTGTTAGAGACAGCAGGTGCGGTAGAGAGTCCAAAACAGCAGGTCTGGGACAAGGTACCACGTCCGGTGAAAAACCTAATCTAGCCTAATCCTTTCTTGTTTATGACCATAGTAGTGCGGGTGGGTCTCAGGTACAGACCGGAGCCTTGTCTATGACCATAGTAGTGCGGGTGGGTCTCCGGTACAGACCGGAGTGTGAGTGAGTAATCAGTTGGCAAATCTCTGGGGCGGCAGGTAGCCTAGTGGTTAGAGCGTTGGACTTGTAACCGGAGGGTTGCAAGTTCGAATCCCTGAGCTGACAAGGAAAAAAAAAAAAGAAATCTGTCGTTCTGCCCCTGAACAAGGCAGTTCTCCGGGCATGTCGATTAAGGCAGCCCCCCCGCACCTCTCTCATTCAGAGGGGTTGGGTTAAATGCGGAAGACCCATTTCGGTTGAAGGCATTTGGTTGTACAACTGACTAATAATGGTGACTTTGACTTTCTTCTGCCAATGAGAAGCTGTAGCACCCTTACCCTGCTGCGTCACCTCACCCTGTGTCCCTTTGTTTCACCTCAGGATGTTTGACGTGGGCGGCCAGCGGTCTGAGAGGAAGAAGTGGATCCACTGCTTTGAGGGCGTGACATCTATTATCTTCTGTGTGGCGCTCAGCGACTATGACCTGGTGCTGGCAGAGGACGAAGAAATGGTGAGGAGGGGTAGCAGGGAGGGGTGGCGAGAGGAAGAGGGGTCTTCAGTTAAGTCTGGAGGAGAGGTGTTGAGGAGAGGTGTTGAGGAGAGGTGTTGAGGAGAGGTGTTGAGGGAGAGGTGCGAGCCACTCTCACCCCTCTCCCCACTGTGAGCACAGAGGAGGGAGAGATGCATTCTGAAAGCACAAGCATAGGACGAAAACACAACTAATGTTGTTCTAGTTACAGATAGGAGAGTCACAGCTTTCTGTGAGTACAGTTCCTTCACAATGTAGGACAATAGGTCAATATCTCAGGTGAACATTACAGACAGTAGGTCAATATCTCAGGTGAATATTACAGACAGTAGGTCAATATCTCAGGTGAATATTACAGACAATAGGTCAATATCTCAGGTGAATATTACAGACAATAGGTCAATATCTCAGGTGAATATTAGACAATAGGTCAATATCTCAGGTGAACATTACAGACAATAGGCCAATATCTCAGGTGAATATTAGACAATAGGTCAATATCTCAGGTGAACATTACAGACAATAGGTCAATATGGGCAAAGATGTCGTCAAATTCTCTGAAAAGCCCAAAATAAATCATGATCATTCTGGATCCTATTTTGACAGGTTGCATATGAAAATATCAACCGTGCATAGAACAGATAGAAGTCTGTGTGTGTCTGTGGTTCCCTGGATATGTTAGATCAAATATCTTGCTTTTTTAATCAAAGGCTACCATCTCCGTTGTCTTACTTGGCACTTGGAAGTAAGACAACTTTACATTTTTTGTTGTTGTATTTATTGTTACCAAGCTAAATAGTTTATCACGACACGACTTTATGTCCATATCGCCCAGCTCTACTGTTATCCTGTTCTGATTCCACACTGTGATTCCGGGTCTCGTCTGTAGAACCGTATGCATGAGAGCATGAAGCTGTTTGACTCCATCTGCAACAACAAGTGGTTCACAGACACCTCCATCATCCTCTTCCTCAACAAGAAGGATCTGTTTGAGGAGAAGATCGTCAGGAGTCCACTCACCATCTGTTACCCCGAGTACGCAGGTGGGTGATAAGCATTCTACAAGTAACACACACACGCACACACCTGTGCGCATGTGGAGTATTCACACACACACAACAAATACATGATGTGAAATACTTGGAAGTGTTTGAGGTGTTCCTGATTTAACTAGTTTGTGTACTTTTTTCCTTTTTTAAAGCACAAAGGCATTGTTGAAAAACCTGTTTCCTATTTTGGGACCATTCCATTGGTTCCATGGTTGCCTGGCCAACTAAATCAAGCATATTTAATTGGTTGGCTTTTTTCTGAACTTCTCAGAAGTTTTGCTTTGGCTTGCATTTCTACTACCAATATCCGTTGACATTGGCTCTGCGACAGTCTTAAATTTTTTTTTTTTGCTTTGCTATATATAATACAAGGAGTCATAGGCGGCGCGTGGGTTTCAAGCTTGAGGTTGTATTTATTTTTATGCGGCCTATGAAAAGGGCTATGACGTCCATCTAGCCTGGAGGACAATTATTGTCCTAAAAAAAAAAGTTTCCAGTCACCGGGGATATGGCCAATGCTCTCTGATATAGTTGCAATAAGATATAATATTAAGTCTCAAGGTTCTGCTTGCCTGAGTTAGAATACCGCATGATAAGTTGTAGACCATACTATTTACCAAGAGACTATTCATCTATACTGAACAAAAAATATCAACGCAAAACATGTAACAATTTCAACGATTTTACTGAGTTATAAGGAAATCAGTCAATTTAAATAAATAAAATGCTCACCCAGAGGTTGCGCTCCTAGTGGACGGTAATTTTAATGCAGGACGAATTAAATCAGTTGTACCTAATTTCTACCAGCTCGTCACCTGTACAAATAGAGGAGACAAAGCTATAGATCACCTTTACTCCACACACAGAGATGCATTCAAAGCTCTCCCTCACCCTCCATCTGGCAAAACTGACCAAAACTATCCTGATTCCTGCTTACAAGCAAAACCTCAAACAGGAAGTACCAGTAACTCGCTCAATACAGAAGTGGTCCGATGAAGCGGATGCTAAGCAACAGGACTGTTTCTCTATCACAGACTGGAACATGTTCCGGGATTCATCCTATGGCATTGAGGAGTTAACCACATCAGTCACCGGCTTCATTAATAAGTACATAGATGACGTCGTCCCCACAGTGACCGTACGTACATATCCCAAAAAGAAGCCATGGATTACAGGCAACGTCCGCACTGAGCTAAAGGGTAGAGCTGCCGCTTTCAAAGAGCGGGACACTAATCCGGACGATTATAAGAAATCCCGCTACGCCCTCCGACGAACCATCAAACAGGCAAAGTGTCAATACGTGACCAAGATCAAATCCTACTACACCGACACTGACAGTCGTCGGACGTGGCAGGGCTTGCAAACCATCATGGATAACAAAGGGAATCCCAGCTGCGAGCTGTCCAGTTACGCGAGCCTACCAATCGAGGTAACCAGACAGACAGACAGAGAGCCAGATACAAAGCTTAATATTGGGGTCAATTTCACGCCATATGTATTGAATTCAAAATAAAATAAATTGTGAACATGAAAAATAAAGTTGAGAACGTAAACATTATATTTTTGAGGACTGGTGAAATAATGGCTGTTGAAATCAAAAACCAAAACAATTGAAAGAAAAATGTATAGAATTGTAAACAAAAATAAGACATCAAAAGCAAAACCCCCAACTTGTAAAGCAAATAATTTTAAAGCGAGAGCTAAACTCTGACAAATGATAAAAATATATATTTGAAAAGTAAAAATCGTTTTCGGTTTAACTTTCCCAGCAACCAATCCTATTGAATACATTTTTGCCTACTCTCTTGCCTGCTTGTACTACATTTTGGTTACGCTACTCGTTTCTTTCCTTTCACTGCCAGTCTTTTTCGATTTTCCGAATTTTGGCATTATTTTTTTTCGTGAAGGGGTGGGGTTTAGAGGGAGACGTAGACAATGAGTCTCCATTGGTCCGCTAGTTTTGGAGTGACAGTTCATTTTAACCCAATCAATGAACATGATAGACAGGCTTCTTTTTTTCTGTTGCCTACTTAACTAGACGGTCTGACGTCACCTCGTTTTAGGGTTTTAGATACCGTACTTCAACATTGTCAGGTCACGGGTCAATAACGTACGGATATTAGAAGCATGACGATCTAATCAATTTAATGACAAACCATCTAACTACTTAGGTAAACATATGAATTACCTGCGCAGGTGTATGGCAAACCAACACCTTCGCCAAACATTGCGCAACAGGTAATTCATCTGTTTACCTAAGTAGTTAGATGGAGCTTAATACCTCTGATAGTAACCAGATGTGCATAACAGTTAGGTACTAAATAATGGAATCCAACTGTATTGAGATCCAGTCAGAATAGAAGCATGTGTCCCCTGTTGTATTAGACTTGTTTCTGATAACCCAGACCCCTGTCTTACTCCTGATCCACTCTGACAGGTCTTCCTGTTATCGGGTTTAGGACACAGGGGATGCAGCATGGACTTAGGTAGCTGTACTGAAACACATTTCTCTGTATTTGTAGTAGTCCACAATTTTGAAAATGTATAATGCAGTGCACAGTAGCATTTCCGGGTTTTGTTTCATTAAAGATTGTTCTGAATCTAACATCACGCTGTCCAATCCAGTCATGCTTTATATAATGTATAACGTGTGTTAATTTATACAGGGACAGTGCGTATTGATCATCATCAGTGTGTGCATCAATACAAAAATGTCATAATAAGCAAAATAGCAAATTTTGGTCTGTCATTTCTGATCCAGGAGGCAGCAGCTTACATCTAGTGTACTACAGTACCCACAATGCACTATTATTATTACTACAGGAGCCAGTACGTATGAGGAGGCAGCAGCCTACATCCAGTGTCAGTTTGAGGATCTGAACAGGAGGAAGGACACTAAAGAGATCTACACCCACTTCACCTGCGCCACCGACACCAAGAACGTTCAGTTCGTATTCGACGCCGTCACAGATGTCATCATCAAGATCAACCTCAAGGAGTGTGGACTCTACTGAGGGGGGACCAGGGATCTTCAGGTCAGTACCAAAATAAACCCTTACCCCCTAGCACCTACCCCCTCCTGTAGATCAACCTCAAGGAGTGTGGACTCTACTGAGGGGGACCAGGAATCTTCAGGTCCGTGACCTTTGACTTGTGGAATTCCACCCTCAGGTATTTTTTTTGCTTTATTGAGACAGCAGGAAAATAGATATAGGAAAGGTTAGCAGGGGGATTGGCATGCTGACTGCAGGAATGTCCACCAGAGCTGTTGCCAGAGAATTTAGTGTTCATTTCTCGTCTCCCAACGTCGTTTTTAGAGATTTTGCCAATATGTCCAACCTCTCAGGGAAGCTCATCTACTGAGTCTTGACCTGACTGCAGTTAGACGTCGTAACCGACTACCGAGCAGATGGCAGACAGCGTGTATGGCGTCTTGTGGGCGAGCGGTTTGCTGACTTCAACGTTGTGAACAGAGTGCCCCGTGGTGGCGGTGGGGTTATGGTATGGCAGCCATTAACTATGGGATTGAACCCACAGAAAGGATAGCGGGGGGTTTGAACCCGCAGAAAGGATAGCGGGGGGATTGAACCTACAGAAAGGCTAGCGGGGGGATTGAACCCACAGAAAGGCTAGCGGGGGATGGAACCCACAGAAAGGCTAGCGGGGGATTGAACCCACAGAAAGGCTAGCGGGGATTGAACCCACAGAAAGGCTAGCGGGGTTGAACCCACAGAAAGGCTAGCGGGGGGGTTGAACCCACAGAAAGGCTAGCGTGGGGGATTGAACCCACAGAAAGGCTAGCGTGGGGGATTGAACCCACAGAAAGGCTAGCGTGGGGGATTGAACCCACAGAAAGGCTAGCGGGGGGGATTGAACCCACAGAAAGGCTAGCGTGGGGGATTGAACCCACAGAAAGGCTAGCGTGGGGGATTGAACCCACAGAAAGGCTAGCGTGGGGGATTGAACCCACAGAAAGGTTAGCGGGGGGTTTGAACCCACAACCATGAGGGCTTTAACATGTCCTTGTGTGAGACCTGTTAGGGTGTGGCCTCTAAGGAGGTGACAGGGAGCTTCAGGTTAGTAACTTTTTGAACTTTGTACATACTGAATCACTGTAGATTTACACCTGGTATTGGTTAAAGCTGCAGAAGCTTTTTGCTTTTTGGGGCATTTGGGTATATCTGAAAGGACTGGATAGTCCGCAGAACGCTAAGATGTCTGTGTGTTACAGATTCTTTGTCCTCTTGATTGTTTGATTCAGTGGCAGCATGTGTAGAAGTTGTAATGAAGCAATCCATGAGGGGTGTGCTTCATTGTGATGTTAGCACAGCGTGGATTCATGAGGGGGGATGCTTCATTGTGATGTCAGCACAGCTTGTATTCATGAGGGGGCGTGCTTCATTGTGATGTCAGCACAGCGTGGATTCATGAGGTGGGATGCTTCATTGTGATGTCAGCACAGCTTGTATTCATGAGGGGACGTGCTTCATTGTGATGTCAGCACAGCGTAGATTCATGAGGGGGCGTGCTTCATTGTGATGTCAGCACAGCTTGTATTCATGAGGCGTGCTTCATTGTGATGTTAGCACAGCGTGGATTCATGAGGGGGCGTGCTTCATTGTGATGTCAGCACAGCTTGTATTCATGAGGGGGCGTGCTTCATTGTGATGTTAGCACAGCGTGGATTCATGAGGGGGCGTGCTTCATTGTGATGTCAGCACAGCTTGTATTCATGAGGGGGCGTGCTTCATTGTGATGTCAGCACAGCGTGGATTCATGAGGGGGGATGCTTCATTGTGATGTCAGCACAGCTTGTATTCATGAGGGGACGTGCTTCATTGTGATGTCAGCACAGCGTAGATTCATGAGGGGGCGTGCTTCATTGTGATGTCAGCACAGCTTGTATTCATGAGGGGGCGTGCTTCATTGTGATGTTAGCACAGCGTGGATTCATGAGGGGGCGTGCTTCATTGTGATGTCAGCACAGCGTGGATTCATGAGGGGGCGTGCTTCATTGTGATGTCAGCACAGCGTGGATTCATGAGGGGGCGCGCTTCATTGTGATGTTAGCACAGCGTGGATTCATGAGGGGGCGTGCTTCATTGTGATGTCAGCACAGCGTGGATTCATGAGGGGGCGTGCTTCATTGTGATGTCAGCACAGCGTGGATGCAGTCATAGATATGGTTTTTATAATGGTTCACTTGTATCCTCTTCTCTCTTCTGCAGGTGTCTGGTGGACGGTGAGCCTCATGGAAGGGGGATGATGATATGAGATGACTTGGGACCTTTGCATTAGATGATCGTGGAAGTAGAAGAAGATTATGGAAAGTAGAACCAGCGACTGAGACTGTTGGTTGCCATGCTGAATGCAGCGGATGATGAATACTGCATTTTGGGATTGTTTTCGTTTTTACCACTTTTATTTTTCTCCATGTTCAACCCTCTGATACACTGAGCTCAGGACAGAACTGAACTGTGGGGAAAACCTTAAGCAGTGAAATATAGTCACTGTGACTTCTATGGGAACTGCCAAGTCAGATTACAGAACACTTCTGTTTTTAGTTCCAGATAATGTACACTGAACAAAAATATATAAGCTCAACATGTAAAGTGTTGGTTCCATGTTTCATGACCTGAAATTAAAGATCCCAGACATTTTCCATATGCACAAAAAGCTTATTTTTCTCAAATTTTGTGCAGAATTGTGTTTACATCCCTGAGCATTTCTCCTTTGCCAAGATAATCCATCTACCTGACAGGTGTGGCATATCAAGAAGCTGATTAAACAGTGTGATCATTACACAAGTCCACCTTGTGCTGGGGACAATAAAAGCTAACTCTACAATGTGCAGTTTTGTCACACAACACCACAGATGTCTGAAGTTTTGAGGGAGCGTGCAATTGGCATGCTGACTGCAGGAATGTCCAGCAGAGCTGTTGCCAGAGAATTTAGTGTTAATTTCTCGTCTCCAACGTCGTTTTAGAGAATTTGCCAATATGTCCAACCTTCTCAGGGAAGCTCATCTACTGAGTCTTGACCTGACTGCAGTTCGACGTCGTAACCGACTTCAATGGGCAAATGCTCACCTTCGATGGCCACTGGCACGCTGAAGAAGTGTGCTCATCACAGATGAATCCTGGTTTCAACTGTACCGAGCAGATGGCAGACAGCGTGTATGGCGTCTTGTGGGCGAGCGGTTTGCTGACTTCAACGTTTTTATTTTATTTATTTCACCTTTATTTAACCAGGTAGGCCAGTTGAGAACAAGTTCTCATTTACAACTGCGACCTGGCCAAGATAAAGCAAAGCAGTTCGACACATACAACAACACACAGTTACACATGGAGTAAAACAAACATACAGTAGATAAAAACAAAACTATATACAAAGAGACGTTGGGGACCGAGTGCCCCATTAACTTCGGACAATGAACACAATTGCATTTTATCTATGGCAATTTGAATGCAGGGATCCCGTGACGAGATCCTGAGGCCCATTGTCGTGCCATTCATCCGCCTCCATCACATCATGTTTCAGCATGATAATGCACGGCCCCATGTCGCAAGGATCTGTACACAATTCCTGGAAGCTGAACATGTCCCAGTTATTCTATGGCCTGCATGCTGTCTCAACATGCTGTTGAGCATGTTTGGGATGCTCTGGATCGACGTGTACGACAGCGTGTTCCAGTTCCTGCTAATATCCAGAAACTTCGTACAGCCATTGAAGAGGAGTGGGACAACATTCCACAGGCCACAATCAACAGCCTGATCAACTCTACGTGAAGGAGATGTGTCGCGCTGCATGAGGCAAATGGTGGTCACACCAGATACTGACTGGTTCTCTGATCCACTCCCCTACCTTTTTAAAGGTATCTGTGACCAACAGATGGATATCTGCATTCCCAGTCATGTGAAATCCATAGATTAGGGACTTTAAATTTATTTATTTGAACTGTAACTCAGTAAAAATCTTTGAAATTGTTGCATGTTGCGTTTTGATAATTTTGTTCAGTGTAGATGGAGTGGAGTGATGTTTTTATGGCATTTGGTTGATTTAACCAACAAATCACACAGATAGAAAAAAAGGAATCCTTGGCTGTGTCCCAAATGGCACCCAATTCCCAATATAGTGCATTACCTTAGACCAGAGTAGTAGTGCAGAGTAGTAGTGCACTATATAGGGGAATAGGGTGTCTTTGGAACACATCCCTTCTCTCCATTCCAGTGCTTACATGTATAGATTGACACAATACTGGTATACACTGAGTGTACAAAACATTAAGAACAACTTCCTAATATTGAGTTGCAACCCCTTTGCCCTCAGAACAGCCTCAATTCACCGGGGAATGGTGTCGAAAGAATTCCACAGGGATGCTGGCCCCATGTTGACTCCAATGCTTCCCACAGTTGTGTCAAGTTGGCTGGATGTCCTTTGGGTGGTGGACCATTCTTGATACACACGTTGAGCGTGAAAAGCCCCAGCAGCGTTGCAGTTCTTGACACACGCCTGGCACCTACTTATATCTGAGATATAAGAAAGGTCAGGAAACATGTACAGTACCAGTTCAAAGTTTGGACACACCTTCTCATTCAAGGAGTTTTCTTTATTTTTACTATTTTCTAAATTGTTGAATAATAGTGGAGACATCAAAACTATGAAATAACACATATGGAATCATGTAGTAACTAAAAAAGTGTTAAACAAATGAAAATATATTTTATATTTTCGATTCTTCAAGTTAGCCACCCTTTGCCTTGAAGACAGCTTTGCACACTCTTGGCATTCTCAGTCTGTGGTGGAAATAGCTGGTGTTCATAATGTTTTGTCTACTCAGTATGCATAAAGGACCAAACCACCAAGTTGGACATTTCTCATCTCAATATTTCACTTTTTTTAATAATCTACACTGTTGCATTCGTTCACTGAGTTAAATATCTCATTTCATTTCCTGTAAAACCATGTCTTTATGACTTGTTTGTATGGAGTAGTTCAAACTCTCTTTTTCATTTGGGATTTTCTTTTTCAAAATCTGATTCCATCTATAAGTAGTGTCAATGCTCTAAAGCTGGATCAGGAATTAATGTGATACATTTGACGTGCACCTAACTCTTTACGTTTTGAGATTTTCTTAATCAGCCATCTTTCATCATGTTTTACCTAGTCTACATCCTTATTTAAAGTCCTGTCTAGACTTTAACATGAGAGGTTTTCCCTAGTCTACATCCTTATTTGATCTTTCATTTTCAAAACTTAAATTACAAATGGACCACTTTGTATTGAACAGTATTTTTTTATGTGTAGGACTCTTGTTCACTACGGAACGTTATTGTATAATATTGATCATTGGATATTGATTATTGTCAAGTGAGATTTCATACTTTTATCACACCGCTTTATAATACAATACTTATTGATTATCTGAATGAATGACCATTTTGTAATTCACATCTTGATATTTTATAGCCTTCATAATTAATCAAGAGATTGTATTTTATCCAAAGTGTATTTTTTGAATCCTGTGCATTTCAGTTAAGAATGAACTGACCAAGGAACAAGATCAAGTGTGTACCAACATTTCTTTTTACAGAGGGGAAAGCTGTGCTCAGACCCCACTGCATGCCTTCACTCGCAGAATTTAGTTTTAGTCTTATGCCTTGTTCTACGGGAAGGCAGAAACAAATGTGATTAGTTCAGTGGGCGAGTGGCGCAGCGGTCTAAGGCACTGCAGCTCAGTGCTAGAGGCGTCACTACAGACCCCGGTTCAATTCCAGACTATCACAACCGGCCGTGATTGGGAGTCCCATAGGGCGGCGCACAATTGTCCCTGCGTCGTACGTGTTAGGGGAGGGTTTGGCCGGGGTAGGCCGTCATTGTAAATAAGAATTTGTTCTCAACTGACTTGACTAGTTTAAATAAAGGTTAAATAAAACCACCAGCTGATGGTGAAGTGTGATATGATGTCCATGTTCACATCGTTCAGGTTCTCTATGTAATAGTGTTAAGTACAACATCACAGTGTTCTGATTCAATTGTGTCTATTCAAGGCGTTTGGTCCGTCCACTGTGCTCTCACACAGCAGGTCAAGCAGAAGAGGAGTAGTAGCACTGTTGAGGTCAATTCAGAAAGTAAACAAAATTCCAATTCCTAATTTTTCCTAATTGAAGAGCATTGGATAGAAATAATAGAAATGTCAGTGTACTTCATGAATTGACTGGAATTGTTTTCTCGGTGTCAGTACTGTCTGTAATCTGCGTCAGTACTGTCTGTAATCTGCGTCCGTACTGTCTGCAATCTGTGGCGGTACGGTCTGTGTAGTCGTGTCCGGTACGGTCTGTGTAATTGTGTCTGTGTAATCGGTGCCGGGTGCCGTCTGTGTAATCGGTGCCGTCTGTGTAATCGGTGCCGTCTGTGTAATCGGTGCCGTCTGTGTAATCGGTGCCGGGTGCCGTCTGTGTAATCGGTGCCGGGTGCCGTCTGTGTAATCGGTGCCGGGTGCCGTCTGTGTAATCGGTGCCGGGTGCCGTCTGTGTAATCGGTGCCGTCTGTGTAATCGGTGCCGTCTGTGTAATCGGTGCCGGGGTGCCGTCTGTGTAATCGGTGCCGTCTGTGTAATCGGTGCCGGGGTGCCGTCTGTGTAATCGGTGCCGGGGTGCCGTCTGTGTAATCGGTGCCGTCTGTGTAATCGGTGCCGGGGTGCCGTCTGTGTAATCTTCAATGATCAAAAACAGAGAATTATATCCACCTTTATTTGATGCCTCTACACTTCAGAAATAAGAACAAAGGTAATATTCCAAACGGTCCCGTTCTCACAGTACTTAAGATATATTGGTCTCGTCAAAATAGAGTTTGGTCTATTCTTATTTACAAAGTGTAAGCCCTTGCCTCACAATACAGTTTATGCTATTTAAAATAGATACATTAAAAATAGAGTATTGAGTATTTTCTAAATATCTGCTGTTAACTTGGTAACTTTTTACAAGTTAAAGAGAAACAGCAGGAGACTACTAAAGGTAAAACAAAAACACTAGCTTCAGGGGTTTTAAAGGTACACAATTACACAATGTGCCATGCAATGCCTCACGCAAAGGAGCACTTTGATTTTTTTTACAACAAAAATGTTAAATGTTATGATACTCTGTTTTCTACCCAATGGACATGATGATGTTGTTGTAGTAGTAGAGGGAGCATCCGAGGAACCCAGGGCTTGGCGGTGGTGACGAGGACTGCAGATAAACAGTTGTCCACCAACTGTCCACCTCCTCCCAGCACAGTGTCCCAAATAAAACCAATGAGTTTGGGTGATGGCAGTTCTGGAGAGATGAAGCACAAAAGGACCTCTATTTAATATGTCACCTTTTCAGCATTCATACATTTTATATTTTTGAAAAAACATTTTGTGAATGCTACTTTTGTCATAGTTTTGGTCACCTAAACTGTAACAAAAGGACACGCTAGCCTAGACTACAATGCCCATAGCTACTCTAATATACACTGCTCAAAAAAATAAAGGGAACACTAAAATAACACATCATAGATCTGAATGAATGAAATAATCTTATTCAATACTTTTTTCTTTACATAGGTGAATGTGCTGACAACAAAATCACACAAAAATTATCAATGGAAATCAAATTTATCAACCCATGGAGGTCTGGATTTGGAGTCTCACTCAAAATTAAAGTGGAAAACCACACTACAGGCTGATCCAACTTTGATGTAATGTCCTTAAAACAAGTCAAAATGAGGCTCAGTAGTGTGTGTGGCCTCCACGTGCCTGAATGACCTCCCTACAACGCCTGGGCATGCTCCTGATGAGGTGGCGGATGGTCTCCTGAGGGATCTCCTCCCAGACCTGGACTAAAGCATCCGCCAACTCCTGGACAGTCTGTGGTGCATTGTGGCGTTGGTGGATGGAGCGAGACATGATGTCCCAGATGTGCTCAATTGGATTCAGGTCTGGGGAACGGGCGGGCCAGTCCTTAGCAACAATGCCTTCCTCTTGCAGGAACTGCTGACACACTCCAGCCACATGAGGTCTAGCGTTGTCTTGCATTAGGAGGAACCCAGGGCCAACCGCACCAGCATATGGTCTCACAAGGGGTCTGAGGATCTCATCTCGGTACCTAATGGCAGTCAGGCTACCTCTGGCGAGCACATGGAGGGCTGTGCGGCCCCCCAAAGAAATGCCACCCCACACCATGACTGACCCACCGCCAAACCGGTCATGCTGGAGGATGTTGCAGGCAGCAGAACGTTCTCCACGGCGTCTCCAGACTCTGTCACGTATGTCACGTGCTCAGTGTGAACCTGCTTTCATCTGTGAAGAGCACAGGGCGCCAGTGGCGAATTTGCCAATCTTGGTGTTCTCTGGCAAATGCCAAACGTCCTGCACGGTGTTGGGCTGTAAGCACAACCCCCACCTGTGGACGTTGGGCCCTCATACCACCCTCATGGAGTCTGTTTCTGACCGTTTGAGCAGACACATGCACATTTGTGGCCTGCTGGAGGTCATTTTGCAGGGCTCTGGCAGTGCTCCTCCTTGCACAAAGGCGGAGGTAGTGGTCCTGCTGCTGGGTTGTTGCCCTCCTCGGCCTCCTCCACGTCTCCTGATGTACTGGCCTGTCTCCTGGTAGCGCCTCCATGCTCTGGACACTACGCTGACAGACACAGCAAACCTTCTTGCCACAGCTCGCATTGATGTGCCATCCTGGATGAGCTGCACTACCTGAGCCACTTGTGTGGGTTGTAGACTCCGTCTCATGCTACCACTAGAGTGAAAGCACCGCCAGCATTCAAAAGTGACCAAAACATCAGCCAGGAAGCATAGGAACTGAGAAGTGGTCTGTGGTCACCACCTTCAGAACCACTCCTTTATTGGGGGTGTCTTGCTAATTGCCTATAATTTCCACCTGTTGTCTATTCCATTTGCACAACAGAATGTGAAATGTATTGTCAATCAGTGTTGCTTCCTAAGTGGACAGTTTGATTTCACAGAAGTGTGATTGACTTGGAGTTACATTGTGTTGTTTGTGTTCCCTTTATTTTTTTGAGCAGTGTATATATGACCACATTTGTTTTGAGAAAAGTATAGCTTAATTAGTGTCTCAATTCAAATTGTAAAGCTGAAGCAGTAGAAATGTAAAGGTTATTTCCGGTTCACGCCAACATACAGTATGCAGCATTTTCCATGAATGCAGTCTCCTGTAAAGCGGGAGCGTGCTGTACAGATGAACTTCTACCATGCACATTAAATAGAGCCCTAGGTCTGTTTTAATGGTTCTTTTGGGAGGCTAATGACGAAAAATAAACCATGAAAAGAAAGCAATATGGGAGGGATAGTGTCGAGTTGGAGAGGGAGGGATAGGGATAGTGTCGAGTTGGAGAGGGAGGGATAGGGATAGTGTCGAGATGGTAAGGGAGGGACAGGGATAGTGTCGAGATGGAGAGGGAGGGACAGGGATAGTGTCGAGATGGAGAGGGAGGGACAGGGATAGTGTCGAGATGGTAAGGGAGGGACAGGGATAGTGTCGAGATGGGGAGGGAGGTACAGGGATAGTGTCGAGATGGGGAGGGAGGTACAGGGATAGTGTCGAGATGGAGAGGGAGGGACAGGGATAGTGTCGAGATGGAGAGGGAGGGACAGGGATAGTGTCGAGATGGAGAGGGAGGGACAGGGATAGTGTCGAGATGGAGAGGGAGGGACAGGGATAGTGTCGAGATGGGGAGGGAGGTACAGGGATAGTGTCGAGATGGGGAGGGAGGGACAGGGATAGTGTCGAGATGGGGAGGGAGGGACAGGGATAGTGTCGAGATGGGGAGGGAGGGACAGGGATAGTGTCGAGATGGGGAGGGAGGGACAGGGATAGTGTCGAGATGGGGAGGGAGGTACAGGGATAGTGTCGAGATGGGGAGGGAAGGATAGGGATAGTGTCGAGATGGGGAGGGAGGGACAGGGATAGTGTCGATGGGGAGGGAGGGACAGGGATAGTGTCGATGGAGAGGGAAGGATAGGGATAGTGTCGAGATGGGGAGGGAGGTACAGGGATAGTGTCGAGATGGGGAGGGAGGGACAGGGATAGTGTCGAGATGGGGAGGGAGGGACGGGGATAGTGTCGATGGGGAGGGAGGGACGGGGATAGTGTCGAGATGGGGAGGGAGGGACGGGGATAGTGTCGATGGGGAGGGAGGGACGGGGATAGTGTCGATGGAGAGGGAAGGATAGGGATAGTGTCGAGATGGGGAGGGAGGGACATGGATAGTCGAGATGGGGAGGGAGGGACGGGGATAGTGTCGATGGGGAGGGAGGGACGGGGATAGTGTCGATGGGGAGGGAGGGACAGTGTCGATGGGGAGGGAGGGAGGGAGGGACAGTGTCGATGGGGAGGGAGGGAGGGACAGGGATAGTGTCAAGATGGGGAGGGAGGGACGGGATAGTGTTGAGATGGGGAGGGAGGGACAGGGGATAGTGTTGAGATGGGGAGGGAGGGGCGGGGATAGTGTCGATGGAGAGGGAAGGATAGGGATAGTGTCGAGATGGGGAGGGAGGGACATGGATAGTCGAGATGGGGAGGGAGGGACATGGATAGTCGAGATGGGGAGGGAGGGACGGATAGTGTCGATGGGGAGGGAGGGACGGGGATAGTGTCGATGGGGAGGGAGGGACAGTGTCGATGGGGAGGGAGGGAGGGAGGGACAGTGTCGATGGGGAGGGAGGGAGGGACAGGGATAGTGTCAAGATGGGGAGGGAGGGACGGGGATAGTGTTGAGATGGGGAGGGAGGGACGGGGATAGTGTTGAGATGGGGAGGGAGGGGCGGGGATAGTGTTGAGATGGGGAGGGAGGGGCGGGGATAGTGACGAGATGGGGAGGGAGGGGCAGGGATAGTGACGAGATGGGGAGGGAGGGGCAGGGATAGTGACGAGATGGGGAGGGAGGGACAGGGATAGTGTCGGGGCAATGTTAGCGACATGATTCTCTTCATCCATCCTCCTCACCCTCCGCCATCTGAACCATAGAAACTGAATTACTAGAAGTGACAAAGCACCTCAGACCATGGTATGTCAATTCTGGTAATCCATTTCTATGGTCTGACTTGACCGTGTAATAGAAGTATAAGGCTGTAATAATTAGAACCATACATAAACTCAGCAAAAAAAGAAATGTCCTCTCACTGTCAACTGCGTTTATTTTCAGCAAACTTAACATGTGTAAATATTTGTATGAACATAAGATTCAACAACTGAGACATAAACTGAACAAGTTCCACAGACGTGACTAACAGAAAAGGAACGACCGTTCCACAGGTGCATGTTCATTAATTGTTTATGGTTCATTGAACAAGCATGGGAAACAGTGTTTAAACTCTTTACAATAAAGATCTGTGATGTTATTTGGATTTTTACGAATTATCTTTGAAAAACAGGGTCCTGAAAAAGGGATGTTTCTTTTTTTGCTGAGTTTGTCATTGAGGTAATATGTCAGAAATAATACAGCATGTCGTGTTTTAATTTAATTGCAGATGGTCTGTCCACAGCCGGGCCTTATTACAGTGTTTCAGTGAGGCCACAGGACTGATGTCGGTCCTACATAGTGATTTCCTGTTAGGCACTGGGGTGTGTGCATGCGTCAGGCAGTAATACAGGCCGTCATACTGTACCTTCAGTCAGGAGCTGCTCAGAACAGCCCGGAGTCTTTTAGGTTGGTTTTGATGACGTCTGTGATGGTGTTGAAGGCCTGGTTCACGTCCTGTGTGTCTACAGCGCAGGTGATGTGGGTGTAGATGGGTTTCTCCGCCTGCCTCAAGTTCAGAGACTCAAACTGCATCTTTACGTGGTTGCTGGCGTCTTCGTATGTGTTAGGCCCTATAGGGAGATAAGGGAGCTGTAAAAACTGATCGAAGACTAGTTGCTAGTGTCTTTGTATGTGTTTGACATTGGGAATAAGAGGGAGTTTCTTATTGTGTTTTAATTGAGTGAGAAAGATTTCAATGTATTAATTTTTTTATTTAACCTTTATTTAACTAGGCAAGTCAGTTAAGAACAAATTCTTATTTACAATGACGGCCGAATGTGATTCAGCCTGGATTCATTCATCACACACGGTGAATAAACTCAAAAACGAAAGGTCAAAAGGTCATGGAAAACAACTTTTTGCCATTTGAGACTCAGAGTAGGACTCACCGTCGTAGTCAGGGAAGCAGACATTGAGGTGGACGTTCTTGATCTTCTCTTGGAAGATGTCCTTCTTGTTGAGGAAGAGCACGTGAGTGGTGTCCTCAAAGAACCTGTGGTTGCAGATACTGTTGAATAGATGGAGAGACTCGTGCATGCGGTTCTGAAAAGAGTAGAGGACAGAAGAGGAAGGAAGGATGTGTCGTCATCGTCCATCATCATCATCGTCAGGCTACAAAACAGTCAAGCTCAATCTCCACTAGCTAGCTGCGGTCACTTGCTGGTGAGGTTTGCAAAATGGTGTGGTTGAACCATATCAGCGTCTTTTCCCTCATCTGTACCCTCCTTTTAGTTTAACTTTGAAGAGTGTGTGTGTGTGTGTGTGTGTGTGTGTGTGTGTGTGTGTGTGTGTGTGTGTGTGTGTGTGAAACCGTGTGTGAGAGAGAGAGGAGGACAAAGAGTCAGAGACACATAATGAAGTGCTTTCTGGTATACCAGTCTACAGTAGGCAGTGTAGTTAGTAGCTTGACATGGTATTTTACATCAGTTGAATAATAGAAGGATTGACAGCTAATAATAGAAGTACTTTTGCTACCTTGCTAATCACCAGCACCTATTGCTGTGTGGAGTAGTGCCTGTGTACTGTGTGAGCATGTGGGTGTGGGTGTGTGTGTGTGTGCGTGTTTGTGTCTGTATCTATGTGTGTGTGTGTGTGTGTGTGTGTGTGTGTGAAACCGTGTGTGTGTGTGTGTGTGTGTGTGTGTGTATAGTCACTCACCATTTCCTCGTCCTCCAGCAGCACCAGGTCATATGCGCTGAGGGAACTACAGAACAGGATGCAATGGACGCCCTGGAAACAGTGGATCCACTTCTTCCTCTCTTCTCTTCTGCCACTCATATCAAACATCCTGTCCGTCAGGGAGACACAACAATCAATCAATTAACCAATCAATCCATTTTAAAGCCCTGTTTACAGGAGAGGAGTGGTCAGTAACTCCAGTACAGTATCATGACCTCCTCCCAGTGTGTGCTTTTTACACATAGTTGGTGTATGTGGTGAGAACGTGGCACCTTGTAATACAAAGGTCGATGGTTCAACTCCTGCAGGAATCACATACAAATACTGAAAATACATGCACACACTGTACTATACGCTGCTACACTATAGGCACTGCTACGGTAAAGACACTACTACGTTGCTACGGTATAGACACTACTACGTTGCTACGGTAAAGACACTACTACGTTGCTACGGTATAGACACTGCTACGTTGCTACGGTATAGACACTACTACGTTGCTACGGTATAGACACTACTACGTTGCTACGGTATAGACACTACTACGTTGCTACGGTATAGACACTACTACGTTGCTACGGTAAAGACACTACTACGTTGCTACGGTAAAGACACTACTACGTTGCTACGGTATAGACACTACTACGTTGCTACGTTATAGACACTACCACGTTGCTCACGGTATAGACACTACCACGTTGCTCACGGTATAGACACTACCACGTTGCTCACGGTATAGACACTACTCGTTGCTCACGGTAAAGACACTACCACGTTGCTCACGGTATAGACACTGCCACGTTGCTCACGGTATAGACACTACTCGTTGCTGTTACGGTATAGACACTACTACGTTGCTACGGTATAGACACTACTACGTTGCTACGGTATAGACACTACTACGTTGCTACGGTATAGACACTACTACGTTGCTACGGTATAGACACTACTACGTTGCTACGTTATAGACACTACTACGTTGCTACGGTATAGACACTACTACGCTGCTACGGTATAGACACTCCACATTGACTCTGTACCGGTACCCCCTGTATATAGTCTCCACATTGACTCTGTAGCGGTACCCCCTGTATATAGTCTCCACATTGACTCTGTACCGGTACCCCCTGTATATAGTCTCCACATTGACTCTGTACCGGTACCCCCTGTATATAGCCTCCACATTGACTCTGTACCGGTACCCGCTGTATATAGCCTCCACATTGACTCTGTACCGGTACCCCCTGTATATAGCCTCCACATTGACTCTGTACCGGTACTCCCTGTATATAGCCTCCACATTGACTCTGTAACGGTACCTCCTGTATATAGCCTCCACATTGACTCTGTACCGGTACTCCCTGTATATAGCCTCCACATTGACTCTGTACCGGTACCCCCTGTATATAGCCTCCACATTGACTCTGTAACGGTACCCCTGTTTATAGCCTCCACATTGACTCTGTACCGGTACCCCTGTATATAGCCTCCACATTGACTCTGTACCGGTACCCCTGTATATAGCCTCCACATTGACTCTGTGCAGTACCCCTGTATATAGCCTCCACATTGACTCTGTGCAGTACCCCCTGTATATAGCCTCCACATTGACTCTGTGCAGTACCCCCTGTATATAGCCTCCACATTGACTCTGTACCGGTACCCCCTGTATATAGCCTCCACATTGACTCTGTAACGGTACCTCCTGTTTATAGCCTCCACATTGACTCTGTACCGGTACCCCCTGTATATAGCCTCCACATTGACTCTGTACCGGTACCCCCTGTATATAGCCTCCACATTGACTCTGTACCGGTTCCTCCTGTTTATAGCCTCGCTATTGTTATTTTACTGCTGCTGTTTAATTATTTGTTACTTTTACTTTCGATTTTTTACTTAACACTTATTTTTCTTAAACCTGCATTGTTGGTTACGGGCTTGTGAGTAAGCATTTCACTGTAAGGTCTACACCTGTTGTATTCAGCATTTCACTGTAAGTTCTACACCTGTTGTATTCAGCATTTCACTGTAAGTTCTACACCTGTTGTATTCAGCATTTCACTGTAAGGTCTACACCTGTTGTATTCAGCATTTCACTGTAAGGTCTACACCTGTTGTATTCAGCATTTCACTGTAAGGTCTACACCTGTTGTATTCAGCATTTCACTGTAAGTTCTACACCTGTTGTATTCAGCATTTCACTGTAAGGTCTACACCTGTTGTATTCGGCATTTCACTGTAAGGTCTACACCTGTTGTATTCAGCATTTCACTGTAAGGTCTACACCTGTTGTATTCAGCATTTCACTGTGAGGTCTACACCTGTTGTATTCAGCATTTCACTGTAAGTTCTACACCTGTTGTATTCAGCATTTCACTGTGAGGTCTACACCTGTTGTATTCGGCATTTCACTGTAAGGTCTACACCTGTTGTATTCAGCATTTCACTGTGAGGTCTACACCTGTTGTATTCAGCATTTCACTGTAAGGTCTACACCTGTTGTATTCAGCATTTCACTGTAAGGTCTACACCTGTTGTATTCAGCATTTCACTGTAAGGTCTACACCTGTTGTATTCAGCATTTCACTGTAAGGTCTACACCTGTTGGACTCAGCATTTCACTGTAAGGTCTACACCTGTTGGACTCAGCATTTCACTGTAAGGTCTACACCTGTTGGACTCAGCATTTCACTGTAAGGTCTACACCTGTTGTATTCAGCATTTCACTGTAAGGTCTACACCTGTTGTATTCAGCATTTCACTGTAAGGTCTACACCTGTTGTATTCAGCATTTCACTGTAAGGTCTACACCTGTTGTATTCAGCATTTCACTGTAAGGTCTACACCTGTTGTATTCAGCATTTCACTGTAAGGTCTACACCTGTTGTATTCAGCATTTCACTGTAAGGTCTACACCTGTTGTATTCAGCATTTCACTGTAAGGTCTACACCTGTTGTATTCAGCATTTCACTGTAAGGTCTACACCTGTTGTATTCAGCATTTCACTGTAAGGTCTACACCTGTTGTATTCAGCATTTCACTGTAAGGTCTACACCTGTTGTATTCAGCATTTCACTGTAAGGTCTACACCTGTTGTATTCAGCATTTCACTGTAAGGTCTACACCTGTTGTATTCAGCATTTCACTGTAAGGTCTACACCTGTTGGACTCAGCATTTCACTGTAAGGTCTACACCTGTTGTATTCAGCATTTCACTGTAAGGTCTACACCTGTTGTATTCAGCATTTCACTGTAAGGTCTACACCTGTTGTATTCAGCATTTCACTGTAAGGTCTACACCTGTTGTATTCAGCATTTCACTGTAAGGTCTACACCTGTTGTATTCAGCATTTCACTGTAAGGTCTACACCTGTTGTATTCAGCATTTCACTGTAAGGTCTACACCTGTTGTATTCAGCATTTCACTGTAAGGTCAACACCTGTTGTATTCAGCATTTCACTGTAAGGTCTACACCTGTTGTATTCAGCATTTCACTGTAAGGTCTACACCTGTTGTATTCAGCATTTCACTGTAAGGTCTACACCTGTTGGACTCAGCATTTCACTGTAAGGTCTACACCTGTTGGACTCAGCATTTCACTGTAAGGTCTACACCTGTTGTATTCAGCATTTCACTGTAAGGTCTACACCTGTTGTATTCAGCATTTCACTGTGAGGTCTACACCTGTTGTATTCAGCATTTCACTGTGAGGTCTACACCTGTTGTATTCAGCATTTCACTGTGAGGTCTACACCTGTTGTATTCAGCATTTCACTGTAAGGTCTACACCTGTTGTATTCAGCATTTCACTGTAAGGTCTACACCTGTTGTATTCAGCATTTCACTGTAAGGTCTACACCTGTTGTATTCAGCATTTCACTGTAAGGTCTACACCTGTTGTATTCAGCATTTCACTGTAAGGTCTACACCTGTTGTATTCAGCATTTCACTGTAAGGTCTACACCTGTTGTATTCAGCATTTCACTGTAAGGTCTACACCTGTTGTATTCAGCATTTCACTGTAAGGTCTACACCTGTTGTATTCAGCATTTCACTGTAAGGTCTACACCTGTTGTATTCAGCATTTCACTGTAAGGTCTACACCTGTTGTATTCAGCATTTCACTGTAAGTTCTACACCTGTTGTATTCAGCATTTCACTGTAAGGTCTACACCTGTTGTATTCAGCATTTCACTGTAAGGTCTACACCTGTTGTATTCAGCATTTCACTGTAAGGTCTACACCTGTTGTATTCAGCATTTCACTGTGAGTTCTACACCTGTTGTATTCAGCATTTCACTGTGAGGTCTACACCTGTTGTATTCAGCGCATGTGAAAAATAACATTTGTTTTAACACTGCTACGTTGATACAGTAAATTACCTCAGCAGCCATGTCCCAACAGTCCTGTGACCAGGCATCCAAGTAGCTAGTGAAGCAGACGTGATCACGCTCCCGTTAAGACATAGCCCTGCCTTAAGTTTGGCTGTGTTTACACAGACATCCCAATTCTGATATTTTGCGCAGTTATTTGCAAAAGAGCTGATCTGATTGGTCAAAAGACCAAGTAGAGAAAAATTACATCAGAATTGGGCTGTCTGTGTAAACACAGCCTTTTAGACTTGTAAGCCCAAATGCTGCTTTCAGATCACAAGGATTTTCTCTTGGTCTAGTGTAGGGCTCTCCAACCCTGTTTCTGGAGAACTACTGTCCTGTAGGTTTTCGCTCCAACCCTAATCTAGCACACCTGATTCAACTAATTAGCTGATTGATAAGTTTAGTTACAACTGGGGTTTGGAGTGAAAACCTACAGGACAGTAGTTCTCCAGGAACAGGATTGGAGAACCCCGGTCTAATGGTTAAGATGTTGGGTTTGCCGGCAAGTTCAATCGCACCAGTTACACTACGTCGCCTTCATTTGCCTGTCTTTGCAGGTGAACTATAATGTACTGTGACAAGGCAGCCAGGTGCCTAGATAGCCAGGTAGTTAGCTACCTTTAGCTCACCTGAATTTGACATCTTTGCAGATGAACTTCTCCTCATTGACCCCGCCAGTCTTGATCCTGCACCGTAATATGTCCTGGTCGTTGGGGGTGAAGTCAGCCTGGGTGATGCGCTCCAGGTCACTGAGGAAGCTGTGTGAGGGGCAGTCAATCAATTAATCAATCTAGATCAGATCACTGAGTTAGCTGTGGGAGAAAAGCGGAGTCAATCAATCAACTAATCGATAAAATAGATCAGCAGTTATCACAGAGTGCTTTACAGTAACTAGACCCCAAAGACAACAGCACTGTCTAGTATCCACAGAGGCCATAGACCAGGGATCCCCAACTGGCGGCCTGTGATTGATTTTATTTGGCCCCTCAAGTGTTTTTTTTTTTTTGTTTAGAAAACTTAACAAAAATATAAATGCAACAATTTCAAAGATTTTACTGAGTTACAGTTCACATGAGGAAATCAGTCAATTTAAATTGAATTAATTAGGCCCTAATCTATGGATTTCACATGCCTGGGAATACAGATATGCATCTGTTGATCACAGATACCATAAAAAAAATAGGAATTGTGGATCAGAAAACCAGTCAGTATCTGGTGTGACCACCGTTTGCCTCATGCAGCGCCACATCTCCTTCACATAGAGTTGATCAGGCTGTTGATTGGGGCCTGTGGAATGTTGTCCCCACTCCTCTTCAATGGCTGTACGAAGTAGCTGGATATTGGCGGGAACTGGAACACGCTGTCGTACGCGTCGATCCAGAGCATCCCAAACGTGCTCAACGGGTGACAGCATGCAGGCCATGGAAGAAGTGGGACATTTTCAGCTTTCATGAATTGTGTACAGATCCTTGAGACATGCTGAAAAGGTCATGGCAGCTGATGAATGGCACGACAATGGGCCTCTCGTCACGATATCTCATTGTCATCCATAAAATGCAATTTTGTTTGTTGTCCGTGGCTTATGCCTGCCATACCATAACCCCACCGCCACCATGGGGCACTCTGTTCACAATGTTGAAACCACTCGCCTACACGACGCCATACCGGGATTCATCCGTGAAGAGCACACTTCTCCAGTGTGCCAGTGGCCATTGAAGTTGATCATTTGCCGACTGAAGTCGGTTACGAACTGCAGTCAGGTCAGGACCCTGGTGAGGACGACCAGCATGCAAATGAGCTTCCCTGAGACGGTTTCTGAAAATGTCTACAGAAATTCTTCCATTGTGTAAATCCACAGTTTCATCAGCAGTCCGGGTGGCTGGTCTCAGACCATCCCGCAGGTGAAGAAGCCGGATGTGGAGGTCCTCGGCTGGCGTGATTGCACATGGTCTACGGTTGTGACACCTGTTGGGCATACTGCCAAATTCTCTAACAAACAAAGTTGGAGGCATCTTATAGTATAGCAATGAACATTCAAATCTCTGGCAACAGCTCTGGTGGACATTCCTGCAGTCAGCATGCCAATTGCATGCTCCCTCAAAACTTGAGACATCTGTGGCATTGTGTTGTGTGACAAAACTGCACATTTTAGAGTGGTATTTTATTGTCCCCAGCACAAGGTGCACCTGTGTAATGATCATGCTGTTTAATCAGCTTATTTCAGCTCATGGAACCAACACTTTACATGTTGCGTTTATATTTTTGTTCAGTATAAAATCAGCTACAAGTGATTTTTAATTTTGGAAATCTGTTCCAAATATTCCCATGCATAACACAGAGATATATGTGATTGAATACAAATGTCTGAAAAATGTGAACTGTTTGTTTTAGTCAAATATTATATATGTTTAAGCTTCTTGCTGTCAATTTGTGATTTGCAGTTTTGTTTCCGGCCCCCTGACCATCCACTCAAGAAAAAACGGCCTGCGCCTGAATCTGGTTATTGAGCCGTGGTGTAGACTCACTAGTGAGCGGAGTCGAGGAGATGGTAGCCCTCAGCTGCTGACTCGAAGCACTCCTGGATGCCAGGGTCCAGCCACAGCTTCTTGATGCACTCCGCCAGCTCAGGAGACATGGTTCCCTCCTCAGTAGAGTTGGATAGGTTCTCCAGCTTCGTGCCTTCATCCTGGGACACACAGAGAACACCACCCAAATGTGCGTCAGTATAGTATAGCATTGTATAATGTAACATAAGTAGACGTAAAAGAAACGCCTGAAACTACTGTAGATCCCCCCCCACATTCTGGTCTTGACGAGAAAATGAAAAAAAATTAACTTTGGGGGAGGTTCTCTTCTGCACTGTTCAACCAATCCAGTGAATGTTGGGGAGGAGTTAAGATGAAGTCTCGCCTTCTCGCCTAACATCCAAAAGCGGAAGTCGCATCACAGGCTTTCATTCCATTTCCCCTGAAAACCGGAACTTCCGGTTGTTGGCAACTCCGCTATAGTATAACATGTCTATACAGTATAGTATAACATGTCTATACAGTATAACATGTCTATACAGTATAGTATAACATGTCTATACAGTATAGTATAACATGTCTATACAGTATAGTATCACATGTCTATACAGTATCACATGTCTATACAGTATAACATGTCTATACAGTATAACATGTCTATACAGTATAGTATCACATGTCTATACAGTATAGTATCACATGTCTATACAGTATAGTATCACATGTCTATACAGCATAGTATCACATGTTTATTTAATTTTATTTATGTAACCTTCATTTAACAAGGCAAGTCAGTTAAGAACAAATTCTTATTTACAATGACGGCCTACTCCGGCCAAACCCTAACGCGGAAAACGCTGTGGCAATTGTGCGCCGTCCTATGGGACTCCCAATCATGGCCGGTTGTGATCGAACCAGGGTCTGTAGTGACGCCTCTAGCACTGAGATGCAGTGCCTTAGACCGCTGCGCCACTCGGGATCCACAACATGTCTATAGTATAGTATAACATGTCTATAGTATAGTATAACATGTCTATAGTATAGTATAACATGTCTATAGTATAGTATAACATGTCTATAGTATAACATGTCTATAGTATAGTATAACATGTCTATAGTATAGTATAGTATAACATGTCTATAGTATAACATGCCTATAGTATAGTATAACATGTCTATAGTATAACATGTCTATAGTATAGTATAACATGTCTATAGTATAACATGTCTATAGTATAACATGTCTATAGTATAGTATGACATTTTATTTTAAAAAATTATACTGTATTATTGACTGCATGTTTGTTTTACTCCAATGTGTAACTCTGTGTTTGTTGTTTGTGTCACACTGCTGTGCTTTATCTTGGCCAGGTCGCAGTTGTAAATGGTTAAATAAAGGTGAAATAAAAATAAATAAAAAAAACAGTATAACATGTCTATACAGTTTAGTATAGTATAACAGTATATTATAACATATGGTATAGTATAACATGTTTACACAGTATAGAATAACAGTATAGTTATGTATAACATGTCTACGCAGTATATTAAAGTATATTAACACGTCTATACACTATAGTAAAGTATAACAAAGTATACAGTAGTAGTATAGTACAGTAATATTATTATATGTTATAGTATAGTTTTACACACACACACACGTCACACGCAAAACACACAGCCTGCAGGACCCACCTCCGCTGCCGGTGATCCGTACTTGATCCCCAGTATGCTCATGCCTCTGACGATGGCCAGAGCTGACTGCAGGATGTTACCAAAGATCGCCCCTCTGGACGTCACCTTCTCCTCCTTATTAAAACCACCCAGGTGGAGGATTCTGTGTAGAAGAAGAAAAAGTAATAGTATTGGGTTAGTATTGAGTCATTTTTTTTTATAAAAAGTAGTCCTTGTGCATAGAGTTGTATGGTTTGTTTAACTTTGTGACATCTGAGTCTCAGTATCACTGTTCACGTGGAATTGCCCTGTGGGTCAATTATCCAAACTGCCACCTAGTGGTGTTTTTGTGGCAATGCAGCTCACTTCTCTGCTGCCCCACATTAACAGTGAGAGAGAACCTAAAAGCGTACTTCGGTTGTAACTTAACTTACTTCATTTGTTTTACAATGGTGCTTTTCCCCCGACTCCTCAGCACCTGAAAGAAAACAATAATAGACAATTTATTACAACAATAAAAATAAATGTCAACAATGTCATTTTTAATTACAAGGGTTTCATCAGTGACTGGCTCAAAGAAACGAGCTGACAAGGTGAAAAACCTGCCGATGTGCCCTTGAGCAAGGCACTTAAACCCAAATTTGCTCCAGGGGTGCTGTACCACTATGACCCTGTAAAACAACACATTTCACTACACTATCCGGTGTACGTGACAGTAAAATATCTTAATATCTCCTGGACCTGGTGGCCAGCGAAACATAGGGTTATTCCCAAATGGCACCCTCTTCCCTATATAGTGCCCTGATGTTGACCAGAGCCCTATGGGACAGAGTGGAAATAGAGCAGTTTGACAGAACAGTCAAGTGTGGAGATCACTGACATCTCCCTTCCTGGGACTCCGAACACACCAGGACAAAGGCCTGGATGTCACTTAAAACCTTCATTTTAAAACCTTCATTTTAAACGCTATTGTTTGACCAGTGCTTAATAGGATGCCATTTGAGAGGCATCCTGGATCTCTCTGAGACTTCAGGAAAAAAGACCTTGATGTCACCTAAAATCTTTATTTTAAACCTTTATTTTAAAACCTTTAAAAATAAAATACTATGGGGTCCGACCCCAACATGTAACTAATACGGCTCAGCTCGTTTTTTGAGCTCAGATGGACCCTTATTCCCTTTGACCAGAGCCCTATGGAACCCTCTTCCCTACATAGTGCACTACTTTTGACCAGAGTCCTATGGATCCCTTTTCCCTTCATAGTGCTCTACTGCTTAATAGGGTTCCGTTTGGGACACGGCCTGGTTCTCTCAGCCAGATCAGGACAAAGGCCTTGGTGTCACTTAAAACCTTTATTTAAACCCTTTATTTTAACACCATATTGGAAAGAAGCCCTCTGCTTTGTTGTGTTTTTAGCCTTGCTAACTGTTCATGATTGTAATGCTGTGTCCAGCTGGAGAAACCTACTACTTTCAAATGTCCAATAAATTAAATCAGTGTGCACTAGATAATGCTCAGCACTAGCCTGGTTCCAGTTCTGTTTGTGCTGTCTTGTCATGACTATAGTGGCATGACAACGAACATAGATAGGAATTGGTTATACAACACAAACAATCTGGTGCCAGGCTCTCAGCTCAGCTAAAGACTCTCCAGGTCTCTCTTTCAACCATCATGTCTACTCCCGCAACCCCCTCTCCGGCGCTCGACGTGGCCAGTTGTCTCATCATTACGCACACCTGCCACCATCGTTACGCGCACCTGCTCCTCATGACACTCACCTGGACTCCACCTCGGTTCTTTCACCAGGCGTTATTGACTCTGTTTCTGTTTCGTGTCTGTACGCTTTTCGTGTTTCTTGTTTTGTACTATGTTCTATTTATTATTACATTTGAACTCCCTGTACTTGCTTCCTGACTCCCAGCGTACACGTTACAGAATAACACCTCACCAAAGGGCAGCAACAGGGAAATTATAAAACATTTTGTGGTGACGTCGGGTCCAAGTGCCGCTGCCGAGGCAACGGGGATGCCTCAGCCGGCTCAACAGGCTCTCGCGCCTCAGCCGGCTCGTCAGGCTCTCGCGCCTCAGCCGGCTCTACAGGTTCCCGCGCCTCAGGGGACCGTCCCTCTGGTCGGTGTCATCCAGTGGCTGGCGCCGCGCGTCAGGGAGTGGGGTACTGTCACGTTTACTCCCTCTCCCCCTCCGGCTCGGCGTTGCCATGTGTCTCATCATTACGCACACCTGCCACCATCGTTACGCGCACCTGCGCCTCATGACACTTACCTGGACTCCATCACCTTCCTGATTACCTCCCCTATATCTGTCACTCCCCTTGGTTCTTTTCTTTAGGCGTTATTGACTCTGATTCTGTTTCATGTCTGTATGCTTTTTGTGTTTCTTGTTTTGTACTATATTCTATTTATTATAAAATGTGCAATTCCTGACTCCAAGCGTACACATTACAATGTCTCCCTTGTAAAATAGGTATTCTGGCCTCAATGGGACTTCCTGGAAAAATAAAGGTTAAATAAAAACAAACTAAAAATGCAAATGGAAACCCAAGAGGGACATCGTCTGAAGGAGATTCCAAATGGACAATGACCCCAAGCATACTTCCAAAGTTGTGGCAAAATGGCTTAAGGACAACAAAGTCAAGGTATTGGAGTGGCCATCACATAGAACATTTGTGGGAAGAACTGAAAAACAAGGAGGCCTAATAACCCGACCATTCCTCCTGACAGAGCTGGTGTCATTAGGCCTCCTTGCTCGCACACGCTTTTTCAGTTCTGGACCAGAATTCACCCAACTTATTGTGGGAAGCTTGTGGAAGGCTACCCAAGTTAAACAATTTAAAGGCAATGCTACCAAATACTAATTGAGTGTATGTAAACTTCTGAACCACTGGGAATGTGATGAAAGAAATAAAACCTGAAATAAATAATTCTCTCTACTATTATTCTGACATTTCACATTCTTAAAATAAAGTGGTGATCATAACTGACCTAAGACAGGGAATTTTTACTAGGATTAAATGTCAGCAATTGTGAAAAACTGAGTTTAAATGTATTTGGCTAAGGTGTATGTAAACTTCTGACTTCAACTGTATGTGTTAGCAGTTACATTTACTTTTGATGCTATAGTGAAAACCAAAAACTTTTAGACTGTTACTCAAGTAGTATTTTACTGGGTGACTTTCACTTTTTACTTGAGTCATTTTCTATTAAGGTATCTTTACTTTTACTCAAGTATGACAATTGGGTACGTTTTCCACCACTGTGTAAAAGTACAGTTTGGATTGAGTCGGCATGATATTGTGAAAGGGTAAATGCTGTCTGACGAGAGGATGGGTCCACCAATCTGGACTGGATTCTGAGACTGGACTAAATCAGTTAGAGTAATAGGCTTGACCTCTCATCAGCAAGGGGACATGATTGATATGGACCTAAAGCAGTGATTCTTTTAGCACCTCACTGTGTCCTGACTTTCCCCTGGAGCAATGCACCTCAGGGAGAAATGTACCTCAATGTACCTCAGGGAGCAATGTACCTCAATGTACCTCAGGGAGAAATGTACCTCAGGGAGAAATGTACCTCAATGTACCTCAGGGAGCAATGTACCTCAATGCACCTCAGGGAGAAATGTACCTCAATGTACCTCAGGGAGCAATGTACTTCAATGTACCTCAGGGAGAAATGTACTTAAATGTACCTCAATGCACCTCAGGGAGAAATGTACCTCAATGTACCTCAGGGAGAAATGTACTTCAATGCACCTCAGGGAGAAATGTACCTCATGGAGAAATGTACCTTAAAGCTCTAAATCTGTAGTTGTACAATGTTCCTTCTTTTCTAGGTTCAGTCACATATATCTTAAAACATTCTGAGAGAAAAGACATTATGCCTTGATCGGTGTTTGTTTGTTTGCTCTTAACTGTCAATGTTCAGACAAAGTGTTACACTTAACTGTCAATGTTCAGACAAAGTGTTACACTTAACTGTCAATGTTCAGACAAAGGGAATAATCAATTCACAGACAAAAACAGGACTTAATTGTCTGTGTTGGATTGAAATGGGACCATAGAGAAAGTATCATGTCATTTGATGGACTATATTCAACACCAGAAACATTAAATGTGCAAATTACAGATGTTTTTCAAACAGGTGATAATCTAGTAATCTCAATTTCATTTTAAATAGTTTTAGTGCTATCCGGAGGCCAAATATGTTGTGTTAAATGTTGCCCCTCCCCCCCGTCTCAGACAGGGCTCTTCACAATAACACGATTTTTCTAAATCACCATACATTCACACCAATGGGTTCAGTTCACTTACCCAACATCAGTACTTTAACTGCCTTGGACTCTGCCAGCTGCTTCTTCAGCTCCTTGGAGTCTATCCCCTCCTCTCCCTCCATCTCCAGATCCTCAGGCTCGTCCATCGACATCTTGGCGGTTAGTTGTCCGGAGTGCCTAGTTACACAGAAACAGCCTTTCAGTCACTGAACGATGTGATCGCCCAGATAAAGGAACAATCGGTTAGATCGTTAAGTAGTTGTTGGTTTAGGTAGGCTACTGTTCCAAGGTTGAGTCAGAGTGTCGCTCCTCTGCAGGTTCAGATGCTAAATGTCACTCGGGTAGTCTCTGTGGTTTAAAGCTCATGTCATAGAACATGGAACTGGAAGCCAAATCCTATTAACACAGCTAATCAGGCCTGGACTGAAGAGACCAAAACATGACCAATTTGGCTCCGCTACGGTTGGTTAGGGATTTGGCTCCTCTACGGATAGTTAGGGATTTGGGATGAAGAGATGGAGAGATGCACTGACTGTTTCCGTTTTCTGTAACTTTGACACCAGACAATGGCCTTTTCAGAGGTGTTGTACTGTATATTATTTATTAAAGAGCATTGGTACCTCCATTAGAGGACTTTAACCCGCATGTCTCATAAGCTTGCTGCTTGTTGTTTTCACTCCAATGTTTGTAAACAAAGTAAATGTAAACAAACACTGTATAGTCTGTAAACATGGTTCAAACTATATTGTTGATATCATGGATGGTCAGTCATCCATGATATCATATCTCTGTCTAGCAGAGAGTGGTTACATTTTTCCAGCCCCGTCCCTCAGCTGTTTAGCCGCTTTGTTATTGTTTGAACTGCAGATTGCCCTTTTAAGGGCTCTTGTATATGATTAAAAAGTGCAAGTTCCAATTACTCTGATGCTTCCAGTACTGCATATAGTCTATATAAACCATGCTGGAAAGGACAATGTAAATTAAACATTTCCGAGCTAGCACAGTACGGTTCAGGTCGGCACCATTGTGTGAGAAGGTTATGGGTGTGTGCAGGCTTTTGATCCAGCACCGCTTTAACCTACCTCATCACAAGTGTGATTCTGACTCACCTCCGCTACACTTTAGACCAGGGTTCAGCTCCCGCCCGTGACAAAGGCAACTGCAGGAGTGGAGTTGGTGAACCCTGGTCGAACCTTGGTCGAACCCTGGCAAAAACCTGGCAGAACCCTGACGCAGTTCAAGAATCCTGGTAACCTCTCCGGCAGAACACTTTTTTTTTCCCAAAAAAGTGGAATGGAACCCTGATCTAAGGCCACATTTGGCATCTCTCCATCTGGACTCAAGTGCTTTCCTGAGATAGTCAGCATCAGATGGACGTCACTGAATCTCCCCTAACAGAAACGCTAAGTGACAGCTAGCTAATTTACTCCAGAGCCAAATCCCCAAAGGCTTCCATAGTCAGCTAATCATGGCCTCCTTCTAGCCATCATCTAGCCAATCCAATTAATGTCTCTAAGACGTGGATGGCTGGACTAGGCCGACCACACAGGCACACAAGCAGACATTCACACACGCAAGCGCACACGGACATACACACACACAGGCCTCCCACATACACACACACACACGCTCGCATGCATGCATACGCGTAGATGCGCACACACACACACACACACACACACACACACACACACACACACACACACACACATATACGCACAAGCACAGACACACACACCACCCACACCATCATCACTGCTGATCTGTTGAGGAGATTACCCCACACAGCCCCTGCCCTGATCCACCCAGGGAGGGACAGGCTTAACCCGGGCAGATGGCCCCTTGGGCAAATAGGGGAGCAACTGGGTCACCCTGCTCAGCCATGAAACGGCCCCAAAGCTTTGCATGTCATGAGTTTAATACCAAGCGGGTGGCCCTGTCCCAGACTCCCAGAGTCAATCCCCAGTGTATTGTACTCTTTTGGGTCCCATTGATTGCCTTGTGCGACCTTCTGGTCTCTGAACCCGGGTCATCTGTGCACCACAACACTGCAAGGTTCACCGCTGAGTTAAAGTCTAGGCGTTACTCACAACGCCAACATGGTTGACCACATCACCTTGGTTACACATGCTCCATTATTTTTTTCTCTTGTTTTAGAGGGTAGATCAGCTTTAAGATTTCAGATAGATTGATAGAAGCTACAATGTAATTGTCTGCATAATTTCGAATCCCCCATTTATGTGTTTTATAAATGTACAGTACCAGTCAAAAGTTTGGATACACCTACTCATTCAAGTGTTTTTCTTTATTTTTTTACAACCAGAGTCCGGTTGTTCTGGTGGAAATCTGTCCTTTGATGTGATGAGTCCAAATTTTGCTGCACATCTGAAGTTTGCAAAAGTGCACCTGGATGTGCCACAGTGCCACTGACAAAATATTCTGTGGACAGATGAAACTACTGTTAAGTTGTTTAGAACACAACAGCAACACTATGCGTGCAGAAAAAAAAGGCAAATCACACCAACATCAAAATCTCATCCCAACTGTAAAGTATGGTGGGGGGAGCATCATGGTTTGGGGCTGCTTTGCTGCCTCGGGGTCTTGACAGCTTGGTATTATCGATGGAAAAATGAATTCCCAAGTTTATCAAGTCATTTTGCAGGAGAATGTAAGGCTATCTGTACACAAATTTTAGCTCAACAGAAGTTGGGTGATGCAACAGGACAACAACCCAAAACACAGAAGTAAATCAACAACAGAATGGCTTCCAGAGAAGAAAATACGGCTTGTGCAGGTCTGATCCACAACTACAGTAAACGTTTGGTTGAGGTTATTGCTGCCAAAGGAGGGTCAATCAATTATTAAAGGGGGTTCACATACTTTTCCAACCCTGCACTGTGAATGTTTACATGGTGTGTTCAGTAAAGACATGAAAATGTATAATTGTTTGTTGTTAGTTTAAGCAGACTGTTTGTCTATTGTTTTTTTTTTATTCATTTTATTTATTTCACCTTTATTTAACCAGGTAGGCTAGTTGAGAACAAGTTTTCATTTGCAACTGCGACCTGGCCAAGATAAAGCATAGCAATTAGACACATACAACAACACAGAGTTAAACATGGAATAAACAAAACATACAGTCAGTAGAAAAAAATAAAACAAATAGTTTATATACAGTGAGTGCAAATGAGGTAAGATAAGGGAGGTAGGGCAATAAATAGGCCATGGTGGCGAGGTAATTACAATATAGCAATTAAACACCGGAATGGTAGATGTGCAGTAGATGAATGTGCAATGTAGAGATACTGGGGTGCAAAGGAGCAAAATAAATAAATAAATACAGTAAGGGGATGAGGTAGCTAGATGGGCTGTTTACAGATGGGCTATGTACAGGTGCAGGGGTCTGTGAGCTGCTCTGACAGCTGGTGCTTATAGCTAGTGAAGGAGATATGAGTCTCAAGCTTCAGTGATTTTTGCAGTTCGTTCCAATCATTGGCAGCAGAGAACTGGAAGGAAAGGCGACCAAAGGAGGAATTGGCTTTGGGGGTGACCAGTGAGATGTACTTGTTGGAGCGCGTGCTACGAGTGGGTGCTGCTATGGTGACCAGTGAGCTGAGAGGCGGGGCTTTACCTAGCAGAGACTTGTAGCCAATGGGTTTGGCGACGACATATGAAGCGAGGGCCAACCAACGAGAGCGTACAGGTCGCAGTGGTGGGTAGTATATGGGGCTTTGGTGACAAAACGGATGCCACTGTGATAGACTGCATCCAATTTGTTGAGTAGAGCGTTGGAGGCTATTTTATAAATCACATTGCCGAAGTCAAGGATCGGTAGGATGGTCAGTTTTACGAGGGTATGTTTGGCAGCATGAGTGAAGGATGCTTTGTTGCGATATAGGAAGCCGATTCTAGATGTAATTTTGGATTGGAGATGTTTAATGTGAGTCTGGAAGGAGAGTTTAGTCTAACCAGACACCTAGGTATTTGTAGTTTTCCACGTATTCTAAGTCAGAGCTGTCCAGAGTAGTGATGCTGGATGGGCGGGCAGGTGCTTGCAGTGATCGATTTGAAGAGCATGCATTTAGTTTTACTTGCATTTAAGAGCAGTTGGAGGCCACGGAAGGAGAGTTGTATGGCATTGCAGCTCGCATGGAGGTTAGTTAACACAGTGTCCAACGAGGAGCCAGAAGTATACAGAATGGGGTCGTCTGCCTAGAGGTGGATCAGAGAATAAACTGCAGCAAGAGCGACATCATTGATGTATACAGAGAAGAGTCGGCCCGAGAATTGAACCCTGTGGCACCCCCATAGAGACTGCCAGAGGTCCGGACAACAGGCCCTCCGATTTGACACACTGATCTCTATCAGAGAAGTAGTTGGTGAACCAGGCAAGGCAATCATTTGAGAAACCAAGGCTGTCGAGTCTGCCAATAAGAATGTGGTGATTGACAGAGTCGAAAGCCTTGGCCAGGTCGATCAATACGGCTGCACAGTAATGTCTCTTATCGATGGCGGTTATGATATCGTTTAGGACCTTGAGCGTGGCTGAGGTGCACCCATGACCAGCTCGGAAACCAGATTGCATAGAGGAGAAGGTACGGTGGGATTCGAAATGGTCGGTGATCTGTTTGTTAACTTGGCTTTCGAAGACCTTAAAAAGACAGGGTAGGATAGATATAGGTCTGTAGCAGTTTTGGTCTAGACTGTCACCCCCTTTGAAGAGGGGGATGACCGCGGCAGCTTTCCAATCTTTGGGAATCTCAGACGATATGAAAGATAGGTTGAACAGGCTAGTAATAGGGGTTGCAACAATTTCGGCAGATCATTTTAGAAAGAGAGGGTCCAGATTGTCTAGCCCGGCTGATTTGTAGGAGTCCAGATTTTGCATCTCTTTCAGAACATCCGCTATCTGGAATTGGGTGAAGGGGAAATGGTGGGGGCTAGGGCGGGTTGCTGTGGAGGGTGCCGGGCAGTTGACCGGGGTAGGGGTAGCCAGGTGGAAAGCATGGCCAGCCATAGAGAAATGCTTATTGAAATTCTCAATTGTAGTGGATTTATCAGTGGTAACAGTGTTTCCTAGCCTCAGAGCAGTGGGCAGCTGGGAGGAGGTGCTCTTATTCTCCATGGACTTAAGTGTCCCAGAACTTATTTGAGTTTGTACTGCAGGATGAAAATTTCTGTTTGAAAAAGCTAGCCTTAGCTAGCTGTGTATATTTGTTCCTAACTTCCCTGAAAGGTTGCATATCACGGGGGCTATTCAATGCTAATGCAGAACGCCACAGGATGTTTTTGTGCTGGTCATTGGCAGACAGGTCTGGAGTGAACCAAGGGCTATATCTATTCCTGGTTCTAAAATAATTTAATGGAGCATGCTTATTTAAGATGGTGAGGAAGGCACTTTTAAAGAATAACCAGACATCCTCTACTGGCGGGATGGTCAATGTCATTCCAGGATACCCCGGCCAGGTCGATTAGAAAGGCCTGCTCGCAGAAGTGTTTTAGGGAGCGTTTGACAGTGATGAGGGTGTGACCTCACACATCTAGGGTGTGACCTAGATGAAGATTAGATCAAATGTTATGACCAATTTATTGCAGAAATCCAGGTATTTCCAAAGGGTTCAAATACTTTTTCTTGACACTGTATTTATTTATTTATTATTTGTCCCTAACCGTACCACCGCTCCCCAAATTAGAGTAAACTAATGGACAACAACACTTAGGCTCCCACTTCCAGCTTATACATACTATATACATTTCACAGACAGTATATTTTACATTAGTTATCTTTTGTTTGTTTTTAGTCCCATCCTTCAGCTACCCTCAACCCCTCCCATCTATCTCTGAGGACCATCCATTTTTATTTGCCTTATATTTTTCAACTATGATGTTTCACAAAAGTTCTAAACATTTCTATTCTACACATTGTAAATTAAAGATACGCATTTTTTGCTAAGAGTATTTTTATATTATTGATCGATTAACTATGAACTTTCAGCCAGCAGTGCTATATGCAGAGTTAACTTAATTCTTCAGCCATTCCTGAACTTGCGACCAAAAACAAGCTACAGATGGACAGTAGCAAAACAAAATGATCTAATGATTCTGTCTCTTCGCAGCAAAATCTCCATTCTTAGATCATGTCGAGTTTGTGTTCATTTGATTTGCCATGAAACTTGAACACTAACAGAATTCCTATACCATGGATATACGTTTTTCTATACCTATCCCACTGTGTTCTACTGGCTCTACCTGAATATGGGCAACAGGGGGAAAAACCTGCCTACTGCTCAAAAGCTTTGCATGTCAACAGTTTTACTTCAATACCAAGCGTGTAGCTCTGTCTCAGACTGAGATAAAGGAATTAGAGTCCCTCACACGGAATATTGCTGTGCCACAGGGTTTAATTCACCCAAATACACACGAATAGACTCCCAGCAGGGCCAATCCTATTGTCTCTTGCACGTTTTTGGGTCCCTTTAGTTCATGCAACTATTTGCAGAGCCAGGACCATGTGTGACTGACTGGTATTTGAACCCAACCTCGTCTGCTTAGTCACTGGCTGCCACCTCAATTAATTTGTTAACTAATTATAGGTTCCTATTGTAAGACACGTGTATGTCAGGGGTTTATTGCCTAAACTTGAAGCGTAGGGCTTTTGAGGTTGGTCATAGACCAGTTCAGGCAATTGCCCATGATAATAAAAATTGGGCTAATAATGGCGGCCTCTAGGAGAAAGAAAAATTCCCCCTGTGTACTAGGCCTATTTCTGGTCTCTGTCTCCTCTCCCTCTCTCCGTACCTCTCTACCTACTGATCCCTATAGTGCCATCGTGTCAATTCAAAGGGATCAGGGATACATTCATTCACTTTAAATTGACACTATGAAACTGTGGTGAGTGATAGTATGGTGGTGTGAGATTCAACAGATGGTATTTAGTAACCAGAGGAGGGTTTTGTAGATAAGTCTTATCCTTTATTTATACCTGTAGTCAATGAGCTTAGCCACAGAGTTGGATAGAGGGAGCAGATGGCCCAAAGCCTTTTTTAGACTGGGCAGCGCCACTGAGGACTTTCACCAAAGATGGTTTAGTATGAAGATGCCTGAAAACTCCAATAGAAATCCACACTAACGCTTGTAGGCGATGTCATGGTGACTTTAGTTAGCTAAGCTCATTGCGCAAAAACATACAATTGGGTTATTTTTTAAAAAAAATTTCACGCCGAACTGCACATGTGCATTCCGTCAAATCAAAAGGCCCATTCTACATTATAAAGTCGGGGAAATGAAAACATGTCCGTCACTTTCACTGGGTTGGATCAACTACTTAAGACATTTGGTTCGAATCTAGGTTTTGCCTTTAGAAATTGAGATTCTTAACAACTAAGGAAGAATTTTTCACTTCTCCCATTGACTTGCCAAACCCCGGTCTGTTTCTTTGGTATTAGCGTGCTAGCCAAATCAAATTGTATTGGTCACATACACATGTTTAGCAGATGTTATTGCGGGTGTAGTGAAATGCTTCCTTACATTAAAATGGTGGAATCCCTCAATGGCACGTATGGCCAGTTACAGGGTTTATCTAGTCTGTCTCTATGGTATTAGCCTGCTACTATGTAGGGCCAGTTACAGGGTTTATCTAGCTCTCTATGGTATTTATTAGTCTGCTAGCATGTAGGGCCAATTAGAGAGTTTACTCCAGGCCCTAGCCAAAACAGCTATACCATAGATAAGTGGTTTAGCCTATAAGAGAGCTTATATAGGGATACTCACAGTGATGACGTAGAGTAAGCCACTACTCACAGTAATCCCTAAAATACTAAAGCAACTACGCACAACCTTACAAATTGTTTTGAATACCATACTTATCGTTAAGTTTGTACTTCCTCTTGGGTTGGTTTTAAGAAGCAGACAGTGAAACAAATTATACTTTTGAGGACAACCGGAAGACAGTCTTAGAGACACATTCATTTGAGGACTGGATAAATGGAAATCAAATTCATATGAAATGTGCCTTGAATAATGCACATTAAAAACTACCCAATCACCATAGTGATTTGACACAACTGTTGATACAATGTTAAAAAGTTGAATTTTGTTTACTTAAAACAAAAATGGGAATACACTATTTACATAATACTCAGAACCAATTTCAGTGTTGTTTTAAAACAGACTGGATCTAAAATAGAATTGACCCCAATCCAGGCTGCCATCAACACCACTTCATGGAGACATTGTAAGTGAACAGCATACAAAATGTAGTTATAGGAAATGGTGGAAAAGTAAGTGATGAAAATAGTTTACCACACTTTGACAGGGCCATGCATTATTTATTATCTGCTATACAGTATTAGTCTCTCCTGCCATTTTTGTTTGTTTGTTTACCTTTATTTAACTGGCCAGGTCAGCTAAGAAACTGAACCAGGGTCTGTAGTGACGCCTCTAGCACTGTGATGCAGTGCCTTAGACCGCTGCGCCACTTGGGAGCCTAAATGTTTTAAATGGTACAATGGGATGAATGAACAGATTGGGAGAGATGAACGGGCTTATCTAAGGACAAGGCTGACTTTATTCTCCATCAGCTTTAAAGAAGGATTTCCCATCTTGGCGCCAATGCCAGGTGACGTCCTTCAGTGAAAGTGTGTTAACTCTCTAATATTGGCTAATTATATATATTTTTGGACCAATTGTGACCTTAGCATTGATGTTTTGATCTGCACTAGTCTCTTTTTCTAAGAGCAATGAAGTACAGACACAGTCAACAGAGCAGTTTACCACCAGACCAGACCAGCCTATAGAAACTAGGTCCTGGACTTGTGTATTTATAAACAGGTTGACAGTTATTGTCATGAATCTTGTTCTGGAGGCAGAACTGAGCGATTTCCGCTAGACGGGCCAGCTTAATGACTGATGACTGGTTGAAAGAAGTTAATAATAAGATGATTGTGAGAGCTGTATTGTTAGATTTCAGTGCAGCCTTTGATAGTATTGACCATAACCTGCTTTTCAACGTCAGCCATATCCTGGATTCAGAGCTATCTATCTAATAGAACATCTAGGTTTTTATTTAATGGAAGCTTCTATAATCGTCAGCAACCAAATCTAGTGAAATTGCTGCAACCCTAACCAAAAGAGTTGCAGTCAGTTTTAGAATGGGTGGCCAGTAATATCCTTTTCATACACAGAAAAAAAACGATCCCACTAATTTACCATGCCTGCATTTGTATACCAGCTTTTCCATATATCTGAAAGGGGTAGGGGTAAAAAAACATAGAAAAATAAAATAAAAAATACGTAAAAGACCTGCATTTTCACAGACTCCGTAACCAAAATACAGGTCTGTGTGATTGGTTCTCTGCTTTTTTGCAGGTAAACTCATTAACACTTGCGTTGTTTAAACACCTCCCTAATTTGAACTGCAAACAGCATCCATGGTTTAACAACACCCCCCACTTCCTACCCCTCCCAGTTTTCCACTGATATGTATGAAAGCGGTTTACCTGCAAGAAAGTGGTAAGCAAAGGGCTGTTTGAAAGGGGCTCATATAAACATTGCCTTATATATTTTTTTACACGTAACATACCACATCTTCTGTCTGAAATGGGTATCATAGTCAACTTATATACAGCACTGACACACACACACACACACACACCACCAGACATGCCACCAGGGGTCTTTTCACAGCCCCCAGGTCCAGAACAAAATCAAGGTAACGTACAGTATTATACAGAGCCATAATTGCATGGAACTCCCTTCCATCTAATATAGTGCAAATTAACAGCAAACCTGGCTTCAACAAAACAAATAAAGCAACACCTCACTGAACAACGCCTCTACCCCATGTGACTTACTTTTTGTGTGTACTGTATGTACTGACATGTACAGTACCAGTCAGAAGTTTGGACACACCTACTCATTCAAGGGTTTTTCCTTTTTTTAAACTATTTTCTACATTGTAGAATAATAGTGAAGACATCAAAACTATGAAATAACACATGGACTCATGTATTAACCAAAAAGGTGTTAAACAAGATTCTTCAAAGTAGCCACCCTTTGCCTTGATGACAGCTTTGCACACACTTAGCATTCTCTCAACCAGCTTCACCTGGAATGCTTTTCCAACCGTCTTGTAGGAGTTCCCACATATGCTGAGCACTTGTTGGCTGCTTTTCCTTCACTCTGCGGTCCAACTCATCCCAAACCATCTCAATTGGGTTGAGGTCGGGTGATTGTGGAGGCCAGGTCACCTGATGCAGCACTCAATCACTCTCCTTCTTGATCAAATAGCCCTTACAGTCTGAAGGTGTGTTAGGTCATTGTCCTGTTGAATAACAAATTATAGTCCCACTAAGCGCAAACCAGATTGGATAGTGTATCGTTGCAGAATGCTGTGGTAGCCATGCTGGTTAAGTGTGCCTTGAATTCTAAATAAATCACAGACAGTGTCACCAGCAAAGCACCATCACACCATCACACCTCCTCCTCCATGCTTCACAGTGGGAACCACACATGCGGAGATCATCCGTTACCTACTCTGCAGCTCAAAAAGACACGGTGGTTGGATCCAAAAATCTTACATTTGGGCTCATCAGACCAAAGGACAGATTTCCCACAATCTAATGTCCATTGCTCATGTTTCTTGGCCCAAGCAAGTCTCTTCATCTTATTGGTGTCCTTTAGTATTGGTTTCTTTGCATCAATTTGACCATGAAGGCCTGATTCATGCAGTCTCCTCTGAACAGTTGATGTTGAGATGCGTCTGTTACTTGAACTCTGTGAAGCATTTATTTGGGCTGCAATCTGAGGCTGGTAACTCTAATGAACTTATCCTCTGAAACAGAGGTAACTCTGGGTCTTCCTTTCCTGTGGTGGTCCTCATGAGAGCCAGTTTCATCATAGCGATTGATGGTTTTGTGACTGCACTAGAAGAAACTTTCAAAGTTCTGGAAATGTTCCGGATTGACTGTCTTAAAGTAATGATGGACTATCGTTTCTCTTTGCTTGTTTGAGCTGTTCTTGCCATAATATGGACTTGGTCTTTTACCAAATAGGGCTATCTTCTGTATACCACCCCTACCTTGTCACAACACATTAAGAAGGAAAGAAATTCCACAAATGAAGTTTTAACAAGGCACACCTGTTAATTGAAATGCATTCCAGGTGACTACCTCATGAAGCTGGTTGAGAGAATACCAACAGTGTGCAAAGCTGTCAAGGCAAAGGGTGGCTACTTTGAAGAATCTCAAATATATATATATATATATATATATATATATATATTGATTTGTTTAACACTTTTTTTTTACAACGTAGAAAATAGTACAACGTACAACGTAGAAAATTGTAAAAATAAAGAAAAACCCTGGAATGAGTACGTGTGTCCAAACTTTTGATTGGTACTGTTTGTGTAACTGATAGATGCGCGTCCGCACACACACACACACACACACACACACACACACACACACACACACTACATGTTACTTTTAAAAGTATTATGTAAATTGTAAGTATTTTGTCTGTAATGTATTTTTCGTTATGTTTCTGACCCCAGTAAGACTAGCTGTCACCATTGGCTAATGGGGATCCGAATAAAATTACATTCTAAATATAAAATAAAATCTGCAAAGTCAAAATTGGGTTTATTGTTTTTGGTCTTAGTTTAAGATTTGTTGACTTTGTGGCTGTGCCAGCTAGTGACCACTCTGTAGAGCTGCTTCCAGATTCATGACAGTAAATGCCAACCTGCTATTTATAGATTTTTCACCACTGATACCTAGTCATCTCCACAAGAGGGAGCTAACATAAGCTCCATGACTGAGTGACGTAGGAGGCGTTCTCATAACACTTGACATTACACTTGCCCAATAACCCATAATGCTTAGCAATACCTCACACTATTAAGTGTATGTTTTTGTATCTTATTTACATTTTCTATGTAATGTGAGGTATAAATCACATTAACAGATGGTGCTTTGCGCGCATGGTTTACCCTCCTAGACAGCGGATACATTTTTCTTCCAGTCTACCTATTTTTATAGAAGGTAATTTAAATGGTCATCTAGAAGGTCATATAAAGGTCAAATAGGACCCTATTACTTTAGAGCTCTGGTCCTCTGGTCAAAGATAATGCACTACACGTGTGTGTGTGGTGCCATCTGTCAATTATTTTTTCTTTTGTTGGAGATTTCCACAAGCATAATGCCAGAGACACTACTATCTGCTGTTTAAATTGAAGGGTTTATCTAGTAAGAACACCTTTTGATATAGCAGCCCTGTTGAGTGGAACAAACTACCACAGCAACTCTAAGCCATACCCAACCATAAGCTCATATAAAAAGAATGTCTAAAGCTGGCTAATGATTAAACAGTAGAACCATTGTTCATGTCTATATCTCTGTAACTGTGTCTGTATCTATGTGTCTGTATCTATGTAATGTATATGTAACTGTGTCTGTATCTATGTAATGTATATGGAACTGTTTATCTATGTAACTGTGTCTGTATCTATGTAGCTGTATATGTACTGTATCTAAGTCGGAAGTTTACATACACCTTAGCCAAATACATTTAAACTCAGTTTTTCACAATTCCTGACATTTAATCCTAGTAAAAATTCCCTGTCTTAGGTCAGTTAGGATCACCACTTTATTTTAAGAATGTGAAATGTCAGAATAATAGTAGAGAGAATGATTTATTTCAGCTTTTATTTCTTTCATCACATTCCAAGTGAGTCAGAAGTTTACATGCACTCAATTAGTATTTGGTAGCGTTGCCTTTAAATTGTTTAACTTGGGTCAAACGTTTCGGGTAGCCTTCCACAAGCTTCCCACAATAAGTTGGGTGAATTTTGGCCCATTCCTCCTGACATAGCTGGTGTAACTGAGTCAGGTTTGTAGGCCTCCTTGCTCACACACGCTTTTTCAGTTCTGCCCACAAATGTTCTATGGGATTGAGGTCAGGGCTTTGTGATGGCCACTCCAATACCTCAACTTCGTTGTCCTTAAGCCATTTTGCCACAACTTTGGAAGTATGCTTGGGGTCATTGTCCATTTGGAAGACCCATTTGTGACCAAGCTTTAACTTCCTGACTGATGTCTTGAGATGTTGCTTCCAAATATATACCAAATGTTCCTTTTTCATGATGCCATCTATTTTGTGAAGTGCACCACTCCCTTCTGCAGCAAAGCACCCCCACAACAGGATGCTGCCACCCCCGTGCTTCACGGTTGGGATGGTGTTCTTCGGCTTGCAAGCATCCCCCCTTTTTCCTCCAAACATAACGATGGTCATTACGGCCAAACGGTTCAATTTTTTCTTCATCAGACCATAGGACATTTCTCCAAAAAGTACGATCTTTGTCCCCATGTGCAGTTACAAACCGTAGTCTGTCTATTTTATGGTGGTTTTGGAGCAGTGGCTTCTTCCTTGCTGAGCGGCCTTTCAGGTTATGTCGATATAGGACTCGTTTTTGCTCTGACATGCACTGTCAAGTGTGGGACCTTATATAGACAGGTGTGTGCCTTTCCTAATCATGTCCAGTCAATTGAATTTACTACAGGTGGACTCCAATAAAGTTGTAGAAACATCTCAAGGATGATCAATGTAAACAGGATGCACCTGAGCTCATTTTCGAGTCTCATAGCAAAGGGTCTGAATACTTATGTAAATAATCTATTTCTGTTTTTTATTTGTAATAAATGTGCAGAAATGTCAAACATTTTATTTTGTTTGCTTTGTCATTATGGGGTGTTGTGTGTAGGTTGATGAGGAAAGTGTTTTACTTAATACATTTTAGAAGAAGGCTTTAACGTAACAAAATGTGGAAAAAGTCAAGGCATCTGAATACTTTCCGAATGCCCTGTAAATGTTAACAAACACATTATAGCCTTAAGACTAGTTTAGTATGTTGCATAGTTTAGTTTCAGGTATGTTGCATTGAAAGTGTCTAATATTGCCTTGATTCGATCGCAATTCCCACAGTAAAGGGAAACGTTGACAGTGTTAACAAAGGGAGACAACTCTAGAAAGTTGAGTGAAGTTCAATCTCGTGCTTGTCTGAGCGGGCCCAGTGCACGTGCAGTTTAGAGGGAACATTGGAGGTACCCTTCCTCTCTATTTTCCAGTGTTAAATTGCTATATTGTAATTACTCTGCCACCATGGCCTATTTATTGTCTTACCTTCCTTATCCTACCTCATTTGCACTCTTTGTATATAGATTTGTTTTTATTTTCTACTGTATTATTGACTGTATGTTTGTTTTACTCTATGTGTAACTCTGTGTTGTTGTATGTGTCGAACTGCTTGTGTTTTATCTTGGCCAGGTCGCAGTTGTAAATGAGAACTTGTTCTCAACTTGCCTACCTGGTTAAATAAAGGTGAAATAAAAAAAAAATTAATTTTTTTTTTTTTTAAATGAACAAGGGAGTGGCTACAACGGTGGCTCACATTAGGCTTCTTCCACATACGGTATCAAATAAATGTATAATAGCTGTTGTATGGTTCAGAGTTGTTTGAATGAAAGCGTGTACACTGCCTTCGCAAAGGATTCACACCCCTTTGACTTTTTCCACAATTTTGTTGTGTTACAGCCTGAATTTAAAATCGATTAGATGAAGATTTTGTGTCACTGGCCAACACACAATACCCCATAATGTTAGTGGAATTATGTTTTTAGATTATAATATTTTTTTTTATGCATTAACAATGAAAATATGAAATGTCTTGAGTCAATAAGTATTCAACCCCTTTGTTATGGCAAGACTAAATAAGTTCAGGAGTAAAAATGTGCTTAACAAGTCACATAATAAGTTGCATGAACTCAATAATAATAATAGTGTTTAACATGATTTTTGAATGACTACCTCATCTCTGTACCCCATACATACAATTATCTGTAAGGACCCTCAGTCGAGTAGTACATTTCAAACACTGATGCAACCACAAGGACCAGGGATATTTTGCCAATGCCTCGCAAAGAAGGGCACCTATTGGGAGATGGGTAAAACATTTATAAAAGCGAACATTGAATGTCCCTTTGAGCATGGTGAAGCTATTAATTACACTTTGGATGGTGTATCAATAGACTCAGTCACTACAATGATACAGATGTCCGCTCAGGGATTTCATCATGAGGCCATCGGTGACTTAAAAACAGTTACAGAGTTTAATGTCTGTGATAAGGGAAAATTGAGGATGGATCAACAACATTGTAGTTACTCCACAATACCAACCTAAATGACAGTGTGAAAAGAAGGAAGCCTGTACAGAATACACATTTTCCAAAGCATCATGTTTGCAACAAGGCACTTAAGTAAAAATGCAAAAAACTTTACAAAGAAATTGCTTACCAAAACGGCATTGAATGTTCCCGTAGTTTTGACTTGAAAATCGGCTTGAAAATCTATGGTAAGACTTAAATGGCTGATCAACAGCCAACTTGACAGAGCTTGAAGTATTAAAAAAAATAATAATGTGCAAATATTGTACAATCCATGTGTGCAAAGCTCTTAGAGACATACTCACAGCTGTAATCGCTGCCGAAGGTGATTCTAACATGTATTGACTCAGGGGGTTGAATACTAATGTAAATGAGCTATTTCTGTATTTCATTTTCAATAAATTTGCAAACATTTCTAAAAACATGTTTTCACTTTGTCATTATGGGGTATTGTATGTAGATGTGGAAGGGAAAAAAAATGTATTCATTTTTAATTCAAGCTGTAACACAACAAAATGTGGAAGAAGTCAAGGGGTAGGAATCCTTTCTGAAGGCACTGTGAATGGCTACAGACATTAAACTAAATACATTGATACAGAACATGTTTTTTTTTAATGAATGATAGGATCTAGTAATACTGTCACATCCAGGCCTGAGAAGACAGGCTGGCGTGTTTAGTTTTTGTTTTGGTGTAGGGGTTTTTCTGTTCTAGGTTATCTGTTTCTATGTTGGGGTAATGGTTCCCAATTAGAGGCAGCTGAGTGTCGTTGCCTCTAATTGGGAAACATATATATGTTTGTAGTTTTCATTAGGGGTTTGTGGGTTATTGTTTGAGCATAGCTTTGTTTTGTTTGGCATGTTATGGTCAGCGGTACGCTCTTCGTTTGTTTTGTTGTTTTTGTCCCAGTTACGTTTGATTAATAAAGATGTATAGTGGATGCCTCGCTGCGCCTTGGTCTGTCCCGCAAGGAGATCGTGACAAATACTATTATTGCCAAAACAGAAGGCCACAGACAACACACTTTGTGATTTAATTTCACAACATGGCTTACTGAACATGTCCAGGTAATAATGACATTGCAATACGGTCTGTGGTCTATTTGTCTTAGGTAACAAGCTACATTAATGTCACCCTAACAGTGATGGCATGCCATGGATCGTCAGCCACATTAGGCCATGGGAGACTCGTTAATACTGTGTGTTTTGCACAAGTAGGAGATATTTCCTCATTCAATACGGTATATTTCCTCTCCAAGCACCTTACATAGGCCTATGCAACAGCTTTCAAATAGTCTCAGTTCAACAGCTTTCAAATACAGAGTAGAGTATTGGTTTGGACCACAGAGAATGATAGAGGACTCTAGGGTCCCAAAGCCCATTTTAGTTTGAGCAGCACCATTGAGGACTTCCACCATTTTGAGGTAGTCAACTGGGTGTGACTTCCTATGTGTTAAGGAAGGATCACATAAATCCATCCAGGTCATCAGGAGGAATCAGCCAATAAATTATACTCGTGAGAAAACATTCCATAGCTGCAGGTGATAGTAAATCACCAACCTTGGCTTTATACCTGTTCAAACAACACCCTCCAGGGGGCAGTATGCACCCTTTCAGTTTCTTTACCAATTCATAGAAGTAGTAAAAGAAGAAAAATGACTACTTCAAAATAGTGATGGCCTCAATGGCACTGCCCATGCACTCACAAATGCCATAATGGGACAGATACAAAGAAGAGTCTTCTAGCATGCTCTATGGAGTCTTCTAGCGTGCTCTATGGAGTCCTCTAGCGTGCTCTATGAAGTCCTCTAGCGTGCTCTATGGAGTCCTCTAGCGTGCTCTATGGAGTCCTCTAGCGTGCTCTATGGAGTCCTCTAGCGTGCTCTATGGAGTCTTCTAGCGCGCTCTATGGAGTCCTCTAGCGTGCTCTATGGTTTGGACTTCTTTTTTCTTATTTTCTTTTTTTCTCAAAATGGAGACAATGGGCCGTCATTGGTCACCACCTTTCAAAGTGCATTGCATTATGGGGATACAAATTGTCCAATCATTAGGCTGTTTAATTTTTGACCCACGCGAATCTGACCAAAGACATGACTGAAACAGGGACCAGCTTTGCAGTGATTCATGTCTACACTGAATCAGATATATTCAAATGTATGTAATGTTTGGGCTCTCTCTCACTAATTGATTGTGCAATGTAAACACAAATGATTTCTTTCTGTGAGGGTGTGATTATGGGGGTTGGAGACGTGTTTATTGTGACATTATAAATAAACAAATGTATAAACAATGGCAACACTGCCATGTTGATCTGTAGCCTGTCTGATGCAACCCACGTGACTCGCAGCACATGGAGAGCTGTGACCACAAGACTCTGGAAAGGAGAACGTTTGTTAATGTATTATAATCGCTCATCAACTGTGCGACGGGTTTGATTTGATTCTCTCAACAACAACAAAAACAAAACAAAAATCCTTGAGGGTTGAGACCTCTCATTGGTTGGATTTAAAAATCCAACCGTTGTAATGGAAGGGAGCAGGGCTGTGTGTGGCTGTGGGTGTTTGACTGACAGAGACACAGAGGAGAGCCAACCAGTAAAAACACAGCCCCTTACATCATTTGAGCATTCTGTCGACAACATCAAAGAGCCATTCCGGACTCTGAAGTCAGGAGGAAGTTAGGTGTTAGCCACGCTAGTTGGTCTGAGCCTTGCTGTTCAAAAACTAGATTCGTGTTCGACCTTTGATCTATGCAATTGAACAGCATAAAGAGGCCTAGAAATATTTAAATTTTTGCACATGGTTATCAGATGTTATTGGTCACGTACACATGGTTGTCAGATGTTAATGGTCACATACACATGGTTAGCAGATGTTAATGGTCACGTACACATGGTTAGCAGATGTTAATGGTCACGTACACGTGGTTGTCAGATGTTATTGGTCACGTACACATGGTTAGCAGATGTTATTGGTCACATACTTTCCAGGTCTTCTAATTCTAAAAATTAATCGCTCCAGAAATAAGTCTCTCACTGTTGCCGCCTGCTATAGACCCCCCTCAGCTCCCAGCTGTGCCCTGGACACCATATGTGAAATGATTGCCCCCCCATCTATCTTCAGAGTTCGTTCTGTTAGGTGACCTAAACTGGGATATGCTTAACACCCCGGCAGTCCTACAATCTAAACTAGATGCCCTCAATCTCACACAAATCATCAAGGAACCCACCAGGTACAATCCTAAATCTGTAAACATGGGCACCCTCATAGATATTATCCTGACCAACTTGCCCTCCAAATACACCTCTGCTGTTTTCAATCAGGATCTCAGCGACTACTGCCTCATTGCCTGCATCCGCTATGGGCCCTCGGTCAAACGACCACCCCTTATCACTATCAAACGCTCCCTAAAATACTTCTGCGTGCAGGCCTTTCTAATCGACCTGGCCCGGGTAACCTGGCAGGATATTGACCTCATTCCGTCAGTCGAGGATGCCTGGTCGTTCTTTAAAAGCAACTTCCTCACCATCTTAAATAAGCATGCCCCTTTCAAACGATGTAGAACTAAGAACAGATACAGCCCTTGGTTCACTCCAGACCTGACTGCCCTTGACCAGCACAAGAACATCCTGTGTCGGACTGCTATTGCATCGAATAGTCCCCGCGATATGCAACTGTTCATGGAAGTCAGGAACCAATACACACAATCAGTCAGGAAAGCAAAGGCTAGCTTTTTCAAACAGAAATTTGCATCCTGTAGCTCTAACTCCAAAACGTTATGGGATACTGTCAAGTCCATGGAGAACAATAGCACCTCCTCCCAGCTGCCCACGGCACTGAGGCTAGGTAACACGTTCACCACCGATAAATCCATGATAATCGAAAATTTCAACAAGCATTTCTCTACGGCTGGCCATGCTTTCCTGCTGGCTACCCCAACCCCGGCCAACAGCTCCGCCCCCCCCAGCAGCTACTTGTCCAAGCCTTCCCAGCTTCTCCTTCACCCAAATCCAGATAGCAGATGTTCTGAGAGAGCTGCAAAATCTGGACCCGTACAAATCAGCTGGACTAGATAATCTGGACCCTCTCTTTTTAAAACTATCTGCTGCCAATGTTGCAACTCCTATTACTAGTCTGCTCAACCTCTCTTTGGTGTCGTCCGAGATCCCAAAAGATTGGAAAGCTGCCGCGGTCATCCCTCTCTTCAAAGGGGGTGACACCCTAGACCCAAATTGCTATAGACCTATATCCATCCTGCCCTGCCTCTCTAAAGTCTTTGAAAGCCTAGTTAATAAACAGATCATTGACCACTTAGAATCCCACCGTACCTTCTCCACTGTGCAATCCGGTTTCCGAGCTGGTCACGGGTGCACCTCAGCCATGCTCAAGGTACTAAACGATATCATAACCGCCATCGATAAGAGACATTACTGTGCAGCCGTATTCATTGACCTGGCCAAGGCTTTCGACTCTGTCAATCACCACATCCTTATCGGCAGACTCAACAGCCTTGGTTTCTCTAATGATTGCCTCGCATGGTTCACCAACTACTTTGCCGACAGAGTTCAGTGTGTCAAATCGGAGGGCCTGTTGTCCGGGCCTCTGGCAGTCTCTATGGGGGTGCCACAGGGTTCAATTCTTGGGCCGACTCTCTTCTCTGTATACATCAATGATGTCGCTCTTGCTGCTGGTGATTCTCTGATCCACCTCTATGCAGACGACACCATTCTGTATACTTCTGGCCCTTCTTTAGACACTGTGTTAACAAACCTCCAAACCTCCAAACGAGCTTCAATGCCATACAACTCTCCTCTCCTTTTCACCCACCCGCCGACTAGCATCACTACCCTGGACGGCTCTGACCTAGAATACGTGGACAACTACAAATACCTAGGTGTCTGGCTAGACTGTAAACTCTCCTTCCAGACTCACATTAAACATCTCCAATCCAAAATTACATCTAGAATCAGCTTTCTATTTCGCAACAAAGCCTCCTTCACTCATGCTGCCAAACGTGCACTAGTAAAACTGACCATCCTACCAATCCTCAACTTCGGCGATGTCATCTACAAAACAGCTTCCAATACTCTACTCAGCAAACTGGATGCAGTCTATCACAGTGCCATCCGCTTTGTCACCAAAGCCCCTTATACCACCCACCACTGCGACCTGTATGCTCTAGTCGGCTGGCCCTCACTACATACTCGTCGCCAGACCCACTGGCTCCAGGTCATCTACAAGTCCCTGCTAGGTAAAGCCCCGCCTTATCTCAGCTCGCTGGTAACCATAGCAGCACAACCCGTAGCACTCGCTCCAGCAGGTATATCTCACTGGTCACCCCCAAAGCCAATTCCTCTTTTGGCCGCCTTTCCTTCCAGTTCTCTGCTGCCTATGACTGGAACGAACTACAAAAATCGTTGATACTGGAGACACTTATCTCCCTCACTAGTTTTAAGCACCAGCTGTCTGAGCAGCTCACAGATCACTGCACCTGTACACAGCCCATCTGTTAATAGCCCAACCAACCATGTATTATATTCTACTGTATTGTGGACTGTATGTTTGTTTTACTCCATGTGTAACTCTGTGTTGTTGTATGTGTTGAACTGCTTTGCTTTATCTTGGCCAGGTCGCAGTTGTAAATGAGAACTTGTTCTCAACTTGCCCACCTGGTTAAATAAAGGTGAAAAAATAAATAAAAAAATAAATAAAAAAATACACATGGTTAGAAGATGTTATTTGTCACATACACATGGTTAGCAGATGTTAATGCGAGTGTAGCGAAATGCTTGTGCTTCTAGTTCCGACAGTGCAGTAATATCTAACAAGTAATCTAACAATTCCACAACAACTACCTAATACACACAAATCTAAAGGTGTAAATGAGAATATGTACAGTGGTGTAAAAAAGTATTTAGTCAGCCACCAATTGTGCAAGTTCTCTCACTTAAAAAGATGAGAGAGGCCTGTAATATTCATCATAGGTACACTTCAACTATGACAGACAAAATGAGGAAACAAAATCCAGAAAATCACATTGTAGGATTTTTAATGAATTTATTTGCAAATGATGGTGGAAAATAAGTATTTGGTCACATACAAACAAGCAAGATTTCTGGCTCTCACAGACCTGTAACTTCTTCTTTAAGAGGCTCCTCTGTCCTCCACTCGTTACCTGTATTAATGGCACCTGTTTGAACTTGTTATCAGTATAAAAGACACCTGTCCACAACCTCAAACAGTCACACTCCAAACTCCACTATGGCCAAGACCAAAGAGCTGTCAAAGGACACCAGAAACAAAATTGTAGACCTGCACCAGGTTGGGAAGACTGAATCTGCAATAGGTAAGCAGCTTGGTTTGAAGAAATCAACTGTGGGAGCAATTATTAGGAAATGGAAGACATACAAGACCACTGATAATCTTCCTCGATCTGGGGCTCCACGCAAGATCTCACCCTGTGGGGTCAAAATGATCACAAGAACGGTGAGCAAAAATCCCAGAACCACACAGGGACCTAGTGAATGACCTGCAGAGAGCTGGGACCAAAGTAACAAAGCCTACCATCAGTAACACACTCGCCGCCAGGGACTCAAATCCTGCAGTGCCAGACGTGTCCCCCTGCTTAAGCCAGTACATGTTCAGGCCCGTCTGAAGTTTGCTAGAGAGCATTTGGATGATCCAGATGAGGATTGGGAGAATGTCATATGGTCAGATGAAACCAAAATATAACTTTTTGGTAAAAACTCAACTCGTCGTGTTTGGAGGACATAGAATGCTGAGTTGCATCCAAAGAACACCATACCTACTGTGAAGCATGGGGGTGGAAACATCATGCTTTGGGGCTGTTTTTCTGCAAAGGGACCAGGACTACTGATCCGTGTAAAGGAAAGAATGAATGGGGCCATGTATCGTGAGATTTTGAGTGAAAATCTCCTTCCATCAGCAAGGGCATTGAAGATGAAACGTGGCTGGGTCTTTCAGCATGACAATGATCCCAAACACACCGCCGAACCGAAAGAGTGGCTTCGTAAGAAGCATTTCAAGGTCCTGGAGTGGCCTAGCCAGTCTCCAGATCTCAACCCCATAGAAAATCTTTGGAGGGAGTTGAAAGTTCGTGTTGCCCAGCGACAGCCCCAAAACATCACTGCTCTAGAGGAGATCTGCATGGAGGAATGGGCCAAAATACCAGCAACAGTGTGTGAAAACCTTGTGAAGACTTACAGAAAACATTTGACCTCTGTCATTGCCAGCAAAGGGTATATAACAAAGTATTGAGATAAACTTTTGTTATTGACCAAATACTTATTTTCCACCATAATTTGCAAATTAATAAATTAAAAATCCTACAATGTGATTTTCTGGATTTCTTTTTCTCATTTCGTCTGTCATAGTTGAAGTGTACCTATGATGAAAATTACAGGCCTCTCTCATCTTTTTAAGTTGGAGAACTTGCACAATTGGTGGCTGACTAAATACTTTTTTGCCCCACTGTACATATAAATATATGGATGAGCGATGTCCGAGTGGCATAGGCAAGGCGCAATAGATGGTATAAAATATAGTATATACATATGATATGAGTAATATGTAAACATTATTAAAGTGGCATTGTTTAAAGTGACTAGTGATCCATTTATTAAAGTGGCCAGTGATTGGGTTTCAATGTAGGCAGCAGCCTCTCTGAGTTAGCTCCTGTGACATCGGGTGGTTGTTGTCCTTCCTGTGACATCGGGTGGTTGTTGTCCTTCCTGTGACATCGGGTGGTTGTTGTCCTTCCTGTGACATCGGGTGGTTGCTGTCCTTCCTGTGAAATCGGGTGGTTGCTGTCCTTCCTGTGACATCGGGTGGTTGTTGTCCTTCCTGTGACATCGGGTGGTTGCTGTCCTTCCTGTGACATCGGGTGGTTGCTGTCCTTCCTGTGAAATCGGGTGGTTGCTGTCCTTCCTGTGACATCGGGTGGTTGCTGTCCTTCCTGTGACATCGGGTGGTTGCTGTCCTTCCTGTGACATCGGGTGGTTGTTGTCCTTCCTGTGACATCGGGTGGTTGCTGTCCTTCCTGTGACATCGGGTGGTTGCTGTCCTTCCTGTGAAATCGGGTGGTTGCTGTCCTTCCTGTGACATCGGGTGGTTGTTGTCCTTCCTGTGACATCGAGTGGTTGTTGTCCTTCCTGTGACATCGGCTGACCTGCCTTTCCCAGAATTCCATGGGAGTCATCCCATTATGCACTAGGCTAGGGCCTAGGCTGTTATTTTTTACGCAGGGCTGCCAGGCTGGGCAGTGTTCAGACTGCCTTTGTTATGTAACAATCCCTGAGAGTCAGCCCTGAGAATCAGCCCTGAACCCAAACCGCAGTGGGAGAGGAGGGGTATCTCCAATGTTCCCTCTAAACTGCACGTGCTCGGGGCTGCTCAGACAAGTGACGAGATTGAACTTCACTCAACTTTCTAGCTTTCCCCGTTAGTTAACACTATCAACGTTTCCCTTTACTGTGGGAATTGTAATGGAATCAACGCAGTACTAGCCACTTTCAATGCAACATACCTGAAACTAAACTAACTATGCAAGACTTAGTATATAAACTAACTCATGCAAGATATTTTGTTGTAGACAGAACACATCGTAGTAGGAATCTATTGCATTGACAGGCACGACTCAGGCCCGTACTCTACACAGACCTCTGTGCCATAACCATTACTGGCCTAGTTATAGATCATTTGTAGTCAGCAATGGGGGAGTGATAGCTTCCTATAAGAGCATAAAACATGTACATTTATAGCCCAGAACTACACGGGAGGATCTTGTCAATGATCTCAAGGCAGCTGGGACCATAGTCACCAAGAAAACAATCGGTAACACACTACGCCGTGAAGGACTGAAATCAGGTCCCCCTGCTCAAGAAAGCACATATACATGCCCGTCTGAAGTTTGCCAATGAACATCTGAATGATTCAGAGGACAACTGGGTGAAAGAGTTGTGGTCAGATGAGACCAAAACGGAGCTCTTTGGTATCAACTCAACTCGCCGTGTTTGGAGGAGGAGGAATGCTGCCTATGACCCCAAGAACACCATGCCCACCGTCAAACATGGAGGTGGAAACATTATGCTTTGGGGGTGTTTTTCTGCTAAGGGGACAGGACAACTTCATAGCATCAAAGGGACGATGGACGGGGCCATGTACCGTCAAATCTTGGGTGAGAACCTCCTTCCCTCAGCCAGGGCATTGAAAATGGGTCGTGGATGGGTATTCCAGCATGACAATGTCCCAAAACACACAGCCAAGGGAACAAAGGAGTGGCTCAAGAAGAAGCACATAAAGGTCCTGGAGTGGCCTAGCCAGCCAAATCTGTGGAGGGAGCTGAAGGTTCGAGTTGCCAAACGTCAGCCTTGAAACCTTAATGACTTGGAGAAGATCTGCAAAGAGGAGTGGAACAAAATCCCTCCTGAGATGTGTGCAAACCTGGTGGCCAACTACAAGAAACGTCTGACCTCTGTGATTGCCAACAAGGGTTTTGCCACCAAGTACTAAGTCATGTTTTGCAGAGGGGTCAAATACTTATTTCATTCATTAAAATGCAAATTATTTTATAAAATTTTTCACATGCGCTTTTCTGGATTTTTTTGTTGTTATTCTGTCTCTCACTCTTCAAATAAACCTACCATTAAAATTATAGACTGATCATTTCTTTGTCAGTGGGCAAACGTACAAAATCAGCAGGGGATCAAATACTTTTTTCCCTCACTGTATTTCTATGTTAAAATGTTATGGGATGCATTTTCTCCATTGTTTTTGATGGTAGGCCACTCTGGTAGGCCTACAATATGATCATATAGCCACAGTAGCCTACTAGACCACTGTCTGAAACTGCAACTTAAAGCGGGTACAGCCTCAGTGTTCACAGTAAACGCGTGCCGGAAGTTGCATAGAAGTTTAACAATGTTCAAGTTTGCGCTCAGCAGACCTGAAATTTGCTTAGTGACAAAAAACATTAGAGGGAATATTGGTTACCTCCCAAATGTATTTCCTATATAGTGCACTACTTTTGACTAGGGCCAATAGGGAGTCCCATAGGGCTCTGGTCAGAAGCAGTGCACTACATAGGGAATAGGGTGCCGTTCGGGAAACAGACGGGAGCTTTTGGAGGGCTTCCATATGTTCTGTCATCTGTCCTGGCTGGCCACTGTGCTTACTATGATGTCATCTGTCCTGGCTGGACACTGAGGTGCTTACTATGATGTCATCTGTCCTGTCTGGACACTGAGGTGCTTACTATGATGTCATCTGTCCTGGCTGGACACTGAGGTGCTTACTATGATGTCATCTGTCCTGGCTGGCCACTGAGGTGCTTACTATGATGTAATCTGTCCTGGCTGGACACTGAGGTGCTTACTATGATGTCATCTGTCCTGGCTGGCCACTGAGGGACTTTACTATTCTGTCATCTGTCCTGGCTGGCCACTGAGGACTGTACTACATCTGTCCTGGCTTGCCACTGAGGGACTGTACTAAGCTGTCATCAGTCCTGGCTGGCCACTGAGGGACTGTACTATGCTAGAATTCCAATATATACCTGGAGCTAACGCTGCAGATAGTACTACTGGGTGATCTGAAAAGTCCTAGTCCATCCATCAATAATATAATAATACTTTTAGCTAAAATATTTATATTCTCTTTAAATCTGTAGAAACAATGAGAATAGAAAGGCTCAGTACTTTTGTGAAACATCACAGCACAGTTGAAAAATATATGGCAAAACAGAAATCGAATATGGATGGTGTTAAGAGATAGATGTGAGGGGTTGAATGGAGCTGGGACTGATAACAACAAGATAACTCATGTAAAACATACGGTGCATTACTGAAATCAAACCGGATGACCATCAGTAATAGATGGGAGAGGTTGAGGGTAGAGGAAGGACAGGAGTAAAAACAAACAAAATATAACTATTGTCAAATAAACAGTGTCCATAAAATGTACATAGTACTGTATGAGCTGGAAGTAGAGGCCTAAGCGTTGTTGTTCACTAGTTTACTCCAATTAGGGGAGGGGTGGTGTCACGTGTGCTCCCTTACCGGCCTCTAGGTCACCAGGCTGCTCGTTAGGGAGCACACCTGTCATCATCGTTAGGCACAAATCTGACCACAACTTCATTTTGTTGCTCCCAGCCTATAGACAGAAGCTAAAACAGGAAACGCCCGTGCTCAGGTCTGTTCAAAGCTGGTCCGACCAATCTGATTCCACGCTTCAAGATTGATTCAATCACGTGGACTGGGATATGTTCCGCATAGCGTCGGACAATAACATTGATGAATACGCTGATTCGGTGAGCAAGTTTATTAGCAAGTGCATTGGTGATGTTATGCCCACAGCGACTATTAAAACCTTCCCCAAACAGAAACCTTGGATTGATGGCAGCATTCGCGCAAAACTGAAAGCGTGAACCACAAACAGTGTAGCTATTCCCTCCACAAGGCAATCAAACAAGTATAGAGACAAAGTAGAGTCGCAATTCAACGGCTCAGACACGAGAGGTATGTGGCAGGGTCTACAGTCAATCACTGAAAACCAGACCCGTCGCGGACCACGATGTCTTGCACCCAGACAAACTAAACAACTTCTTTGCTCGCTTTGAGGACAATACAGTGCCACCGACACGGCCCGCTACCAAAACCTGCGGGCTCACCTTCACCGCAACCAACGTGAGTAAAACATTTAAATGTGTTAACCCTCGCAAGGCTGTTGGCCCAGATGGCATCCCTGGCTGCAGCCTCAGAGCATGAGCAGACCAGCTGGCTGGTGAGTTTACGGACATATTCAATCAATCCCTATCCCAGTCTGCTGTTCCCACATGCTTCAAGAGGGCCACCATTGTTCCTGTTCCCAAGAAAGCTAAAGGTAACTAAGCTAAATGACTATCGCCCCGTAGCACTCACTTCCGTCATCATGAAGTGCTTTGAGAGACTAGTCAAGGACCATATCACCTCCATCCTACCTGACACCCTAGACCCACTCCAATTTGCTTACCGTCTCAATAGGTCCACAGATGACACAATCGCAATCACACTGCACACTGCCCTAACCCATCTGAACAAGAGGAATACCTATGTAAGAATGCTGTTCATCGACTACAGCTCAGCATTTAACACCATAGTACCCTCCAAACTCATTATTAAGCTCGAGAACCTAGGTCTCGACCCCGCCCTGTGCAACTGGACTCCTGGACTTCCTGATGGGCCGGCCCCAGGTGGTGAGGGTAGGAAACAACATCTCCACCCTGCTGATCCTCAACACTGGGGCCCCACAAGGGTGCGTTCTCAGCACTCTCCTGTACTCCCTGTTCACCCATGACTGCGTGGCCAAGCACGCCTCCAAGTCAATCATCAAGTTTGCAGACGACACTACAGTGGTAGGCTTGATTACCAACAACGACAAGACAGCCTACAGGGAGGAGGTGAGGGCCCTCGGAGTGTGGTGTCAGGAAAATAACCTCTCACTCAACGTCAACAAAACTAAGGAGATGATAGTGGACTTCGGGAAACAGCAGAGGGAGCACCCCCCTATCCACATCGACGGGACAGTAGTGGAGAAGGTGGAAAGTTTTAAGTTCCTCGTTGTACACATCACGGACAAACTGAAATGGTCCACCCACACAGACAGCGTGGTGAAGAAGGTGCAACAGTGCCTCTTCAACCTCAGGAGGCTGAAGAAATTTGGCTTGTCACCAAAAACACTCACAAACTTCTACAGATGCACAATCGAGAGCATCCTGTCGGGCTGTATCACCGCCTGGTACGGCAACTGCTCCGCCCATAACCGTAAGGCTCTCCAGAGGGTAGTGCGGTCTGCACAACACATCACCGGGGGTAAACTACCTGCCCTCCAGGACACCTACACCACCCGATGTCACAGGAAGGCCAAAAAGATCATCAAGGACAACAACCACCCGAGCCACTGCCTGTTCACCTCGCTATCATCCAGAAGGCGAGGTCAGTACAGGTGCATCAAAGCTGGGACCGAGAGACTGAAAAACAGCTTCTATCTCAAGGCCATCAGACTGATAAACAGCCATCACTAACATTGAGTGGCTGCTGCCAACATACTGACTTAAATCTCTAGCCACTTTAATAATTAAAATTGGATGTAATATGTAAATGTATCACTAGTCACTTTAAACAATGCCACCTTATATACTGTTTACATATCCTACATTACTCATCTCATACGTATATACTGTACTCTATACCATCTACTGCATCTTGCCTATGCCTTTCGGCCATCGCTCATCCATATACTTATATGTACATACTCGTATTCATTCCTTTACACTTGTGTGTGTATAAGGTATTTGTTGTGAAATTGTTCGATTACTAGTTAGATACTACTGCATGGCCGGAACTAGAAGCACAAGCATTTCGCTACTTTCGCATTAACATCTGCTAACCATGTGTATGTGACCAATAAAATTTGATTTGATTTGTTATGTGTTTTTATGTCTGTATGTATGCATGTGCGTATATATATATGTGTTATGTGTTTTTATGTCTGTATGTATGCATGTGCGTATATATATTTGTTATGTGTTTTTATGTCTGTATGTATGCATGTGCGTATATATATTTGTTATGTGTTTTTATGTCTGTATGTATGTATGCATGTGCGTATATATATTTGTTATGTGTTTTTATGTCTGTATGTATGCATGTGCGTATATATATTTGCGAAAAGACATATTGGGGATTGGAAGTGATGCAGACAATTATATTGATGGAAGCTACAGTCTATCTGCATTGTTAAAGCTGATCTACATCCTAAAAATAAAATTATAATCCCTGTTTATGGTAGTCTAGTGGGTCATCCACACTCCACCCTCCCCTGAGAGTGAGATCTTCCAGTCCAGTGGCTTGTGTTCACGGTCTGCTCAACCTCTCTCTACAGGCTGGCCTGCCACCCTGGCATTCCTTCAAAAGAGAGTCTCTCTCTCTCTCTCTCTCTCTCTCTCTCTCTCTCTCTCTCTCTCTCTCAATTCAATGGACTTTATTGGCATGGGAAACATATGTTTACATTGCCAAAGCAAGTGAAATAGATAATAAACAAAGTGAAATAAACACATTTACAGTAAACATTCTCACTCTCTCAGCCTCTCTCTCTCTCTCCTATCCTCTCTCGCCCTTTCTCTCTCTTTCCCTCTCTCTCTTTCCTCTCTCTCTCTCGGCCTCTCTCACCCTCTCTCTCTCTTTCTCTCCTATCCTCTCTCTTTTTCTCTTTGCTTATCTTTCCCCACTCTCTCTTTTACTATCTCTCATCCTCATATCCTTATCATGCCTCCAGATCTTTCTTCTAATGTGTCTCCCAAAATGACCTTTAATCAACTGTTGTTGTTATTGTTTGACACTCAGTCAGAGTAATTAATGTCTACTTCTCATTTTCCCGATTGGATGTATCTTTCTCCACATGATGGTTGCCGGGGCAACAGAACAGAGCAGAGCAGATTGGAGCTTGGCTGGAGTCGTGTTGTGTGTAACACTGAGTAGCTCTGCCACGCCCCCGGCAGCACTGTCAACATCGCATCCAGGCATAGAACACACACACACACACACAATCAGTGTTACACACACTCACACATACAGACAATTAGTGTCTCACACACACACACAATCAGTGTCACACACACATTCAGTGTTACACACACACACACACACAAAAGCAATGTCACAAACACACACACACACAATCAGTGTTACACATACAGGGATGGATTACTGTGGGATGTACAGTAGGAGGAGGCAGCCTTACTGCAGCATGAGAGCAGAACATGAACACACAGTTCAGAAGTCCACACTTGAACACCCCCCCTCCCACACACACACACACACCCGGCTCGCTCCCTCTCTCAGCATCTGTGCGGCTTCTCTCTATCTATCTATCTCTCTCTCGCTCTCTCTGTCTCTCCCTCTCTCTCCTCTCCCTCTCTCAGCATCTGTGCTGCTTCTCTTTATCTATCTGTCTATCTATCTATCTATCTATCTATCTATCTATCTATCTATCTATCTATCTATCTATCTATCTATCTATCTATCTATCTCTCTCTCTCTCTCCTCCTCCTCTTTCCTTCTCTCTTACTTTGTGGCTCCCTGACTCTACCTCTGCAGTCTGCTCTAGCTCCACCGTGCTGTGCTGGTGCTGGTCTTTTCTTTCTTGACTGAACCAGCCGGGGAAGATGTCGTCCAACCCGTCCCCAGGAGCAGGGTCTGGACCCGGGGCCAAACCCAAATCCCAGTCCCCCTTCAGGAAGAGGGGCAGCCTGCAGTACTCAACCAGCCCATGTAAGGAGAGGGACCAGGGGATGGGGATGGAGGGGGTAGTGGGTAGTGGGTAGTTTATAAACCATGTTATCTGTGACTGGGTGTGCTGTGTATGTATGACTGATGAAGAATGAGAGGATGTAGGTTATTCTCATTAAGATCAAATCTATTTTACAGTTGTCAGTTACTTAATTACCTCACAGGATGAGTTATTCTGTTCTATAACTGGGATTATGTCCTGTTTACATCGAGGGCGTTCAGTCCATTTAGTAGGCGTAGGGAATAGGATGAAGGCAAGAGTTTCCATGACGACGTTTCTCCTTGAATAGTTTGGGGAGCTAGAGACCTGTTGATCGAGGGGAAAGGAAGGGAATTTTCTCAACAAAGTATTTAGTATTCCCAAAAAAGCACCACGGATTCCTTGCATTCACAGATTTTCATTTTTGCTAGATGGTTCTTTAAAAGTAATTATAGAATTGTTGTTGTTTTTGCTATCGTTAGTTTTCCACAAAATGGTGATATTCAAGCCAGACTCAACCCATATTCTACGCTTGGATATTTCAGTGGACCCAGAGGCAGTCTCTCTATGATGGAGTGAAATATGCTGTAACCTTGCTGCACCAGTGATTCTGTGATCCTCGTTGATCCCTATAACTGAACGAGAGGATTAACTATGCTGCATTACTATGAGCACAGTACGCCAACAGTACGCCAATCACACCGGCATCACCACTACAGAACAGAGGATCTATCTGACATTTTCTGAGATCTAGAAACATAGAAATCACAGGAGGTTGGTGGCACCTAAATTGAGGAGGACGGGTTTGTGGTATGAGTGGAATGGTATCTAATACATCACCTGGTTACCACTTGGTTTTAACCTAGTTTCCACCTGGTTACCACCTGGTTTCCATTCCATTCGCTCCGTTCCCGGGCCGTTATTATGAGTTGTCCTCCCCTCAGCAGCCTCCTGTGATAGAAATAGAAGATCTAGAATGGAAAGGTAGAACGAAAGAACAGAACGTACAGTATGTAATAGATAGAACATAGAACATAGAAGATGCAACAACCTTATCTGTTTGATTCTTGCATATTCTCAGTATGTTTCAGTGGGGAAAAACCCAGTTCAGTTATTTCTTGAAAATGTTATGCAAATGAGAATAGCACATTCCTGTTGTGTAGGACTGTGTGAATGTTGTGAATCAGGAGTCGGGGGGGGAAGGTAGCTGACAGAGGTTTCATGCACTGATGGCCAAGTTCTATATCTTTTGAATTCTGGGTAAAAAAAAAAAAACACACACACACAATATTTTCATTTATATTCAACATGCCAAATCAAGAGCTGGTGACTATTACGGTTCTATCTGCTAAAAGACGATTCTGAGATAATAGGCTTTAAAGTTCTGAACCCTCATTGGTTTGAATGGTGTCAGCAATATTTATTATTTCATTTGTATTCAAAAAATCTGCAGAGCTGGGAAGGTTGTATCGCCCATATATATAACATTTTATTGGTTGCAAAAATTTGGTATAATTATTTAAATTGAAAAAATTCAAAGTTTTGAATAAAGTTCATAAAAATCGGTACATTGCCATGGAATCGGTACATTGAAAATCTCTTCCAAACTACTTAGCAATTTAAATGAATTCCCATGACGATTCATTCATACCTGATAGTGGTACAGCAGTCTGACATTCAGATTCAGAGAAATCGTCTTCTTCCACAAAGTATTTCATTTTCCTTCCGGGAAACAAATTGAAAGACAGACAATTCATGTAACGGTGAACATTCTGTAGGTTGACATTCACATTGATGATTCCTTTGGAAGGAAGGGTTCCTGTGGAGCTACTAGATATCTCCTACCTCACCCACAGGACGCTCTCATTTGATTCAGGAAAACAAATTGAAACTGACAATTTATTTAAATCCAAACAGCGCTGAACAAACCCTCCAATCATGATAAAACAAGACTAATAACGCTTGCTTCCCAAATGGAACCCTATTCCCTATATAGAGTACCATACTAGGGCCTAGTATATAGAGTACTATACTAGGGCCCACTATATAGAGTACTGTACTAGGGCCCAGTATATAGAGTACTATACTAGGGCCCACTATATAGAGTACTGTACTAGGGCCCACTATATAGAGTACTATACTAGGGCCCAGTATATAGAGTACTATACTAGGGCCCACTATATAGAGTACTGTACTAGGGCCCAGTATATAGAGTACTATACTAGGGCCCACTATATAGAGTACTGTACTAGGGCCCACTATATAGAGTACTATACTAGGGCCCACTATATAGAGTACTATACTAGGGCCCACTATATAGAGTACTATACTAGGGCCCACTATATAGAGTACTATACTAGGGCCCACTATATAGAGTACTATACTAGGGCCCAGTATATAGAGTACTATACTAGGGCCCACTATATAGAGTACTATACTAGGGCCCAGTATATAGAGTACTATACTAGGGCCCACTATATTGAGTACTGTACTAGGGCCCAGTATATAGAGTACTATACTAGGGCCCACTATATAGAGTACTGTACTAGGACCCACTATATAGAGTACTATACTAGGGCCCAGTATATAGAGTACTGTACTAGGGCCCAGTATATAGAGTACTATACTAGGGCCCACTATATAGAGTACTGTACTAGGGCCCACTATATAGAGTACTATACTAGGGCCCACTATATAGAGTACTATACTAGGGCCCACTATATAGTGAATAGGGTACTATTTGGGATGCACCCCACCACCACAATGTTCTCTGATAATCTGCAGTGATGTCTCACAGCCTGACAATGTGTATAACTGTAATCATAGTGCTGTACTTGTCAGACTGTCTGGTAGACACACACACACACACACACATCTTTTGGGCACCAATCTCCTATCTGTTATTATCTGTGACAGAAGATTTTAGCTCTCTGTGTCTGCAGAGATCTAGCCTGGTTCCAGATCAGTTGTTGGTGTCAACATAACGATCATGGACTTTAGCGAGACGGCACAATCTGATCTAGGACCAGGATAGTGGAGCTTTGGTCTGAATGGATTTATTCAGCAAACTTAACGTAAATATTTGTATGGACATAACAAGATTCAACAACTGAGACATAAACTGAACAAGTTCCACAGACATGTGACTAACAGAAATGGAATAATGTGTCCCTTAACAAAGGGGGGGTCAAAATCAAAAGGAACAGTCAATATCTGGTGTGGCCACCAGCTGCATTACGTATACTGCAATGCATCTCCTCCTCATGGATTGCACCAGATTTGCTAGTTCTTGCTGTGAGATGTAACCCACTCTTCCACCAAGGCACCTGCAAGTTCCCAGACATTTCTGGGGGGAATGGCCCTAGCCCTCACCCTCCGATCCAACAGGTCCCAGACGATGGGATTGAGATCCGGACTCTTCGCTGGCCGTGGCAGAACACTGACATTCCTGTCTTGCAGGAAATCACGCACAGAACGAGCAGTATGGCTGGTGGCATCATCATCATCATGTCAGGATGAGCCTGCAGGAAGGGTACCACCTGAGGGAGGAGGATGTCTTCCCTGTAACGCACAGCGTTGAGATTGCCTGCAATGACAACAAGCTCAGTCCGATGATGTTGTGACACACTGCCCCAGACCATGACGGACCCTCCACCTCTAAATCGATCCCGCTCCAGAGTACAGGCCTCGGGTGTAACGCTCACTCTTTCGACGATAAACGCAAATCCGACCATCACCCCTGGTGAGACAAAACCGCGACTCGTCAGTGAAGAGCACTTTTTGCAGCGACGGTGGGTTTGTGGCCATAGGCGATGTTGTTGCCGGTGATGTCTGGTGAGGACCTGCCTTATAAGCCTACAAGCCTTCAGTCCAGCATCTCTCAGCTTATTGCGGACAGTCTGAGCACTGGTGTAACTCGGGCAGTTGTTGTTGCCATCCTGTACCTGTCCTGCAGGTGTGATGTTTGGATGTACCGATACTGTGCAGGTGTTGTTACACGTGGTCTGCCACTGCGAGGATGATCAGCTGTCCGTCCTGTCTCCCTGTAGCGCTGTCTTAGGCGTCTCATAGTACGGACATTGCAATTTATTGCCCTGGCCACATCTGCAGTCCTCATGCCTCCTTGCAGCATGCCTAAGGCACGTTCACGCAGATGAGCAGGGACCCTGGGGATCTTTCTTTTGGTGTTTTTCAGAGTCAGTAGAAAGGCCTCTTTATAGTGTCCTAAGTTTTCCTAACTGTGACCTTAATTGCCTACCGTCTGTAAGCTGTTAGTGTCTTAAAGACCGTTCCACAGGTGCATGTTCATTAATTGTTTATGGTTTATTGAACAAGCATGGGAAACAGTGTTAAAACCCTTTACAATGAAGATCTGTGAAGTTATTTGGATTCTAAAAGTCTAAAAGTTTATGTTTTTAGGCCTCCCGAGTGGGGCAGTGGTCTAAGGCACTGCATCCCAGTGCTAGAGGTGTCACTACAAACCCAGGATCAATCCCGGGCTGTATCACAAGCCGTGATCAGGAGTCCCATATGGTCAGGGGAGGATTTGGCCAGGGGTGCTTTACTTGGCTCATTGCACTGTAGCAACTCCTTGTGGCGGGCCTGGCGCCTGCAGGCTGACCTCGGTCGTCAGTTGAGCAGTGTTCCCTCTGACACATTGGTGCTGCTGACTTCCGGGTCAAGAGGGCGGGTGTTAAGAAGCGCGGTTTTGCGGGCCATGTTTCGGGGGACGCATGACTCGACCTTCCCCTCCCGAGCCTGTTGGGGAGTTGCAGCGATTGAGACAAGATCGGAGAAAAAAAAATAAAAAGTAGGTCATTTGAACAACTTTATTGTCCACTCAGTGTGGAAGTTGTCTTTGGATTGAATGAGGCAAAAGGGTTGGAACTGGAAGAGCTGTGGTAGTGAGTCTGGAATGGATGAACTGTCAGGATGAATCATAACAGTTTAAGCAGAGAAACGGTTGGCTTGGTATTAACACCTCTCCACGCACCATTTGTCCTGCTGGTGAACTTGGTACATTATATTGGATAAACCCAGAGAGAGAACGTTCTAAAAAGAGATGATTCACTTAAAATGTCACCATCTGGTTAATTTAAACAGGAGAGAGAGAGAGAGAGAGAGAGAGAGACAGAGAGAGAGAGAGAGAGAGAGAGAGAGAGAGAGAGAGAGAGAGAGAGAGAGAGAGAGAGAGAGCGTGAGAGAGAGATCTGGTCCCAGTAGACCAGACTTGACGTATTCCTAGTAGAAAGCATAGAAATAGAATCATTTCAGTTTATCAGTCAAATTGCCAGAGTTAGAGGTTCCAAGCCCCTATCTCAGAGATTATATTTCTATGGAGCAAAGGGCCTCATGGTCCCCATAGACCATGAGGCCTTGTGTTGAGGTCAAGGAGTGTAGACACTCCCCTTTCCACTTGAGGTTGTATCAGAGTAAGGGAATAGTGGTGTAGAGTGGGCCCCACAGAACCTGGGAGCTTACAGCTAGCAATAATTATGGGATCAATAACTATGGTAACCTTAGATTAGGTTTGATCTGAGGATTACCTAATAATTATTGATAATAATTATTCATCATTTCCACTATTGGTTTAGGTATGTTTGTGTATGCAAGCACAGAGAAGTTTTTACCAATAACTAGGGATTAATAACTAGGGATCAATAACTATGGGATCAATAACTATGGGATCAATAACTATGGGATTAATAACTATGGGATCAGTAACAATGGATCAATAACTATGGATCAATAACTATGGATATATAACTATGGGATCAGTAACTATGGGATCAATAACTATGGATAAATAACTATGGGATCAATAACTATGGATCAATAACTATGGGATCAATAACTATGGATCAGTAACTATGGATCAAGAACTATGGATCAATAACTATGGATCAGTAACTATGGGATCAATAACTATGGATCAGTAACTATGGATCAATAACTATGGATGAGTAACTATGGGATCAATAACTATGAATCAATAACTATGGGATCAATAATTATGGGATCAATAATTATGGGATCAATAACTATGGGATCAATAACTATGGGATCAATAACTATGGGATCAACAACTATGGATCAGTAACTATGGGATCAGTAACTATGGGATCAATAACTATGGGATCAATAACTATGGATCAGTAACTATGGAATCAATAACTATGGGATCAATAACTATGGGATCAATAACTATGGGATCAAAAACTACGGGATCAATAACTATGGGATCAATAACTATGGGATCAATAACTATGGATCAATAACTATGGATCAGTAACTATGGGATCAATAACTATGGATCAGTAACTATGGGATCAATAACTATGGGATCAATAACTATGGAATCAATAACTATGGATCAATAACTATGGATCAGTAACTATGGGATCAATAACTATGGATCAATAATTATGGGATCAATAACTATGGGATTCATAACAATGGGATCAATAACTATGGGATCAATAACTATGGAATCAATAACTATGGGATCAATAACTATGGGATCAATAACTATGGATCAATAACTATGGGATCAATAACTATGGATCAATAACTATGGATCAGTAACTATGGGATCAATAACTATGGATCAATAACTATGGATCAGTAACTATGGGATCAATAACTATGGGATCAATAACTATGGATCAGATCAATAACTATGGGATCAATAACTATGGGATCAATAACTATGGATCAGTAACTATGGGATCAATAATTATGGGATCAATAACTATGGGATCAATAACTATGGGATCAATAACTATGGGATCAATAACTATGGATCAATAACCATGGGATCAATAACTATGGATCAATAACTATGGGATCAATAACTATGGGATTAATAACTATGGGATCAATAACTATGGGATCAATAACTATGGATCAATAACTATGAATCAATAACTATGGGATCAATAACTATGGGATCAATAACTCTGGATCAATAACTATGGGATCAATAACTATGGGATCAATAACTATGGGATTAATAACTATGGGATCAATAACTATGGATAAATAACTATGGGATCAATAACTATGGGATCAATAACTATGGGATTCATAACTATTGGATTCATAACTATGGGATCAATAACTATGAATCTATAACTATGGGATCAATAACTATGGGATAAATAACTATGGGATTCATAACTATTGGATTAATAACTATGGGATTAATAACTATGGGATCAATAACTATTGGATTAATAACTATGGATCAATAACTATGGGATCAATAACTATGGGATCAATAACTATGGATCAATAACTATGGGATCAATAACTATGGATCAGTAACTATGGAATCAGTAACTATGGGATCAACAACTATGAGATCAATAACTATGGGATCAATAACTATGGGATCAATAACTATGAGATCAATAACTATGGAATCAGTAACTATGAGATCAATAACTATGGGATCAATAACTATGGGCTTAATAACTATTGGATTAATAACTATGGGATCAATAACTATGGGATTAATAACTATTGGATTAATAACTATGGGATCAATAACTATGGGATCAATAACTATGGGATCAATAACTATGGGATTAATAACTATTGGATGAATAACTATGGGATCAATAACTATGGGATAAATAACTATGGGATTCATACTATTGGATTAATAACTATGGGATCAATAACTATGGGATCAACAACTATGGGATCAACAACTATGGATCAATAACTATGGGATCAATAACTATGAATCAATAACTATGGGATCAATAACTATGGGATCAATAACTATGGATCAGTAACTATGGGATCAATAACTATGGGATTAATAACTATGGATCAGTAACTATGGGATAAATAACTATGAATCAATAACTATGGGATCAATAACTATGGGATCAATAACTATGGGATGAATAACTATGGGATTCATAACTATGGGATCAATAACTATGGGATCAATAACTCTGGATCAATAACTATGGGATCAATAACTATGGGATCAATAACTATGGGATTAATAACTATGGGATCAATAACTATGGGATCAATAACTATGGGATCAATAACTATGGGATTAATAACTATGGGATCAATAACTATGGGATCAATAACTATGGATCAATAACTATGAATCAATAACTATGGGATCAATAACTCTGGATCAATAACTATGGGATCAATAACTATGGGATCAATAACTATGGGATTAATAACTATGGGATCAATAACTATGGATCAATAACTATGGGATCAATAACTATGGGATCAATAACTATGGGATTCATAACTATTGGATTAATAACTATGGGATCAATAACTATGGATCAATAACTATGGGATCAATAACTATGGGATAAATAACTATGGGATTCATAACTATTGGATTAATAACTATGGGATTAATAACTATGGGATCAATAACTATGGGATCAATAACTATGGATCAATAACTATTGGATTAATAACTATTGGATTAATAACTATGGATCAATAACTATGGGATCAGTAACTATGGAATCAGTAACTATTGGATCAACAACTATGAGATCAATAACTATGGGATCAATAACTATGAGATCAATAACTATGGAATCAGTAACTATGAGATCAATAACTATGGGATCAATAACTATGGATCAGTAACTATGGGATCAATAACTATGGGATCAATAACTATGGGATCAATAACTATGGATCAGTAACTATGGGATCAATAACTATGGGATCAATAACTATGGGATCAATAACTATGAATCAATAACTATGGGATCAATAACTATGGGATCAATAACTATGGGATTAATAACTATGGGATCAATAACTATGGATCAATAACTATGGATCAATAACTATGGGATCAATAACTATGGATCAATAACTATGGATCAGTAACTATGGGATCAACAACTATGGATCAATAACTATGGATCAGAAACCACTTGGCTTTAGGTGCGCAATTTGCATCTGAAGATCCTGTGGTGTCCTCCCAGTCAGACAAGGTGGGGTGTAATCTGTACATCAAACAGTTTCCAGTGCGTTTCAACAATGATTGACAGCTAGGGCCTGTTATACAACGGGGTCTAATCCTGAATGCTGATAGGTTAAAACCGCATTCCAGCTGGTGTCTATTCCACAGGTTACCACTGGCTAAATCTATGACATTGAAAATGCCTATTTACTCTGTTCCATCTGACTGCGCAATCCACTGTCTCATCAACCCAGCCAGGGAAGTTATACACTTGATCTCCACTATAAAAAGCATCCAGACATTATCTCACATTTCTTTTAGACTAGCATTTAGTTTTCAACAGCGGAGATTTGTATGAACCTTGCTGTCTGTCTCTCTGATATTTTCAACATTGTTCCAATATTCAAATTCGATCTCCAGCTGTCCCATAGTAATGAACGTGTCGGGAGTCGGGACGAGACAGACAGGCAGGCAGGCAGCGTTTCTCAGCCAGTCGAAATCATGAATCAGCTGGCATCATTTTTATGGATATATACAAAGAAATGTCAATTGATTAAAGGTTGTTTGCAGTCTTTCCAGCTTCAGTTTGAAGTTATTGTGTTAGCTGTGTTGTTGGCTAGCTCCTCTGAACAACAGTGTCCTGACGAGTGAGCACATTTTCTATGTCAGGGCGAAATCGTGCCTCGTAAGCTCATTGTTATGGATGTATCCAAATAAATGCCACAAGAAAACAGCTTTAACAAATGCATATTCACTACTTTGCTGTTAATCTAGCTGCACTTTTTAACGTGACTGAAAGTCAGTCATAGTTGGCTAGCTAGCAAGGGATAAGAATGTTGCCAACCAGTATGGCAGTGGAACATTTAGAACGAACGACTGGGTCGCGTCCATAGATACAGAACAAAAAGACTGAACGACTGGGTCGCGCCCATAGATACAGAACAAAAAGACTGAACGACTGGGTCGCGTCCATAGATACAGAACAAAAAGACTGAACGACTGGGTCGCGTCCATAGATACAGAACAAAAAGACTGAACGACTGGGTCGCGTCCATAGATACAGAACAGAAAAGACTGAACGACTGGGTCGCGTCCATAGATACAGAACAAAAAGACTGAACGACTGGGTCGCAACTCTGGCAACCGAACCGATAGAACGAACGACCAGCCGGCTATGGTTGCAACCCCAGATTTGTGTCGGGACTATATCTTGTGGAAAGATGAAACAGTACGAATACATTTATCAATTATTTTTGTATTTTTTTTTTATGAAAATATGTCAATCATTATTTGAATATGTTGGTAAGCCATTGTCTAAAGGTGCCTGAGAAGCCGGTGTTTGGAGGATGTATTGGCACAGTTTCGTCTTTGCCTAGGGCCTAACAACACCCGTGCCAATACATCCTCCAAACACCAGCGTCTCTTTGGCGTTATCACTTAAATAACTCCCACCACCAGATCATTCAGATGTCTATATACAGAATTACCCTTCATACCCAGGCACCCCTCCATTGACACTACAGCTTCATGGATCTCTCTCTCTCTCTCTGTCTCTGTCTCTCTCTCTGTCTCTGTCTCTCTCTCTCACCCCCCTCTCTCTCTCTCTCTCTCTCTCTCTCTCTCTCTCTCTCTCTCACCCCTCTCTCTCTCTCTCTCACCCCCTCTCTCTCTCTCTCTCTCTCTCTCACCCCTCTCTCTCTCTCTCACCCCCTCTCTCTCTCTCTCTCTCACGCCCTCTCTCTCTCTCTCTCTCTCACGCCCTCTCTCTCTCTCTCTCTCTCTCTCACGCACTCTCTCTCTCTCTCTCTCTCTCTCTCACCCCCTCTCTCTCTCTCTCTCACCCCCTCTCTCTCTCTCTCTCTCTCTCTCTCACCCCCTCTCTCTCTCTCTCTCAACCCCCCTCTCTCTCTCTCTCTCTCTCTCTCTCTCTCTCTCTCTCTCTCACCCCCTCTCTCTCTCTCTCTCTCTCTCTCTCACCCCTCTCTCTCTCTCTCTCTCTCACCCCCCTCTCTCTCTCTCTCACCCCTCTCTCTCTCTATCTCTCTCTCTCACCCCCTCTCTCTCTCTCTCTCTCTCACCCTCTCTCTCTCTCTCTCTCACCCCCTCTCTCTCTCTCTCTCTCTCTCCAGGCTCACCCTTGAGATTACCTATGTCAATGGCATGTGACTAACCTGTGGCCCCATACTGTAGGCTCCCTGCTGCTATCACTCATACAGTAGTTGATAGAGGACTGGGTGTAGAGATATAAGGATCCCCTGACAGGTTGAGTTCCTCCGTTTTCTTTCACTCCACCTTTTGTCTCAAGACAACCAAGTACCTGATTTATTTTTTTGGGGAAGAGGAAACAGTTGATGAGGTACTGTAGGAATATGAATCATAACTTCTCACTTTGTTGTGTTTCGATAGGTCAAAATGTCTTTATGTGGTTCGGTTGATAGGGGGTTTGTGAATAAGATGAGTATTCTTGCTGTTTTTGGTCTTTGTTCGAATTTCGGGCACGCTGCATAATGGTATGTACACCGTATATTGAACTCGCTTGCAGATTCTGTGTAATGCAACGTTGTAGACGCTAGGGGGAGTGTGACGGACACAAAATGCAGTCAGATCCCGTCAGGAGCAGCGTCAGGGGTCAGACCTCAAAGAGATGTGTTACCATCAAGAGGGGCGTTATAAGATGATACTGATGCATTATAATATTGGCATACAAGCTTAAAACAAATCTTATAATGCGTTATAACTGCATCATAATGCCTTATGCCTGTCAGTGTTGAGTCAAATTGTTACCAATGTCTATATTAAACATTAGCTGTTATTCAAAGAGATCTGGGTCCTCTTGACGAGGTTGCTAGGTGTTAAGTTAATGTCGTTACGATACAGAGAGCATGTCTCAGTGAGATGAAATTGGCCTTTTGAGGGTTTTTTTTAGCAATTGCAGCAGCAATGCACCCTAAAGAGATTTCTACACTACTCCTACCATAGACACAGAGTGCGTCCCAAATAGCACCCTAATTCCCTATATAGTGCACTACTTTTGACCATTTAATAGCATGAGTAGAATTACTCTCACAGCTGGGATGCTTGTTAAAAAGAACTGATTGCCTCTGATGCTTGAGAGAGAGCGAGAGCTTCTGGCTTTGTTCTTTCTCACATGGCTGCTATTGAAACTGGATCGTCTTCAGTCAGAAGTCTCTGTCAGAAGGAATGACATGGTTATTCACACAGCGTCCCCGAGGAGCACTGAGCTCTCTTCGATGTGTACCTGTTACATACATGCATGATGTGCACAACCTAAACACTGTGACGCGTGTTGCTTCATCTGTTCAAGAACATAGAATAAATGGCTAACTGAACTACAGAGGTCCATCTGATATAGTGACAATGGCCATTGTCTAGGAACCATTGTCCTCTCATGACCTTGTCAAAGCTCTTGATTGGCCGATTGATGAGAACGAAACGTATTCATTCCTTCCGCTCATCTACGTTGAGAGATCAGCAGTATCCTCTCCTCTCTCCCTTTTTCAAGCGCAATGTCAGAATGCACCGCATTTGACCTGATTGCTTTAAAGGGGGGACCCTAAAGGGGTGACCCTAAAGGGGGGACCCTAAAGGGGTGACCCTAAAGGGGGGACCCTAAAGGGGGGATCCTAAAGGGGGGACCCTAAAGGGGGGACCCTTTTCGACTTTCAGATAATGATGATGGTGCGTTAATAACACTACGTTATCATGTGTTTATGTATTTACCTCAACAGTGTTACTCTGTGTCTTGAAAGCGCAGATGAGAAAAATGCCCTTTTGCCTTGTCCATTTTTCTGGCTATTCGTAACAGTATCACTTGGTTGGGAGATTATTGGGAGATATTTCTGACATAGAGACATCACTGCATGTTCCGAGAGAATACAGCTCCACCAATGACAGGAGGGGAAATAAATACTCACTGGCCATTTAATTTTATTAATGTGAGAGAGAAGGAGGGGGCAGACGCAGGAACTAGAGCAGCCAACCAGGAGCAGGGAGGGGGCAGACACAGGCACTAGAGCAGCCAACCAGGAGCAGGGAGGGGCAGACACAGGCACTAGAACAGCCAACCAGGAGCAGGGCGGAGGGGGCAGACACAGGCACTAGAGCAGCCAACCAGGAGAAGGGGAGGGGGCAGACACAGGCACTAGAGCAGCCAACCAGGAGCAAGGGGGCAGACACAGAGCACTAGAGTAGCCAACCAGGAGCAGGGGGAGGGGGCAGACACAGGCACTAGAGTAGCCAACCAGGAGCAGGGGGAGGGGGCAGACGCAGGCACTAGAACAGCCAACCAGGAGCAGGGGGCAGACACAGGCACTAGAGCAGCCAAGCAGGAGCAGGGGAGGGGCAGACACAGGCACTAGAACAGCCAAGCAGGAGCAGGAGGGGGCAGACACAGGCACTAGAACAGCCAACCAGGAGCAGGGGGCATATGCACAGGCACTCAAACACAGGCATTAGAGCAGCCAATCAGGAGCAGGGGGTGCAGACACACTGGGACAGACCCTGGATGGATCTACAAGACGAGCTCTGTGTATGTATGACATGACAGATTAGAGAGGACAATAGACGTGTGTGTATGGAGGTGTATGGAGTACAGGGACAGGGGATCATAAAATGCTGACAAGTAGCTGAGAGACAGAGAGAAAGAGAGAGAAGGTAGAGAGTAGGGAGGGAGGGAGGGAGGGAGGGAGCACATCGTTAGCCATAATATGACATTTGAAATGTCTCTATTCCTTTGTGAGTGTTTTTTTTTTTTGTTGGTTTATTTCACTTTTGTTTATTATCTATTTCACTTGCTTTGGCAATGTAAACATATGTTTCCAATGCCAGTAAAGCCCATTGAATTTAATGGAATTGAGTAGAGAGGGAGAAGAGTGAGAGAGAGAGAGAGAGAGAGAGAGAGAGAGAGAGAGAGAGAGAGAGAGAGAGAGAGCGAGAGAGAGAGAGAGATAAAAGGAGTGCATTTTACTGCACATTGTGTGATGATGTAAGATGTATACAGTCAGTGTTGGATGCTGGAAGTGAAATTCTCTGTGTGGAGGTGACAGCCTCTGTGTGTGTGGAGGTGACAGCCTCTGTGTGTGTGGAGGTGACAGCCTCTGTGTGTGTGAAGGTGTGGGCTGAAGGTGTGGGCTGAAGATCTGCAGTAAAGGTGTGGGCTGAAGAGGAGGGCTGAAGAGGTGGGCTGAAGATGTGCATACTGTAGGTTTCTGTTGTGCTGCCTGCAGGTTGGTCACAGTATTATGCTCATATATTGTGGAAGAAAAACTCTCATCTGCACCATGTGTACAGCATGTGGAAGTAACTAACGCAGAGGAGTAACTTGCCTGAGAACTGAAGACATCAGTTAGCTCCCTGGCATTATCTCTGCAGACTATAATCAATGCCTAAACATATTTGACAACTATCTGAGGTTTGTCAGGGGGACATCCAAAACTCCTGTACAATGTTGGAGGTTAATAACACAGGAAGTTGTAACCTTTGACCTTTGTTTCTCCTCTTCCCAGTCAGTATCAGATGGTTTCCACTTGATGGCAAGATGGCACCGACAGACATGGAAGCTCTGCTTCTAGCTCTTAAGCAACTTTGCAGTATTATTAATTTTTTTGTGTGTTATTTCTCACATTATTAGCCCAGAACGTTTTCTGTGTTATTACATACAGCCGGGAAGAACTTTTGGATATCAGAGCAGTGGTAACTCACCAGCATTACAACCAGGAATACGACTTTCCCGAATTAGATCCTTTGTTCGTACCCCCCAGGACAATTGAACTTATCCCAGAGGCTGCTACAAGACGCCGCCGGCAGAGAAGAGGTATTCGGAGTGGACTTCTAGTCCGACTCAGGAGGCGGGCACACCATCCACTGCTTCTGAGTATATTACTGCTATATTACGAGCTCAGGGCGAGGATCTCCTTCCAGAGAGACATCAGGGACTGTAATATACTATGTTTCATCGAATCATGGCTCTCTCGGGATATACTGTACCCGTCCATACAGCCAGCTGGGTTCTCAGTTCTCAGAAAGGCGGTGGTGTATGTTTCATGATTAACTACTCATGTGTGATTGTGATAACATACAGAAACTCAAGTCCTTTCTAGAATTCATCACAATCAAATGCCGACCGCATTACTTCCCAAGAGAATTCTCTTCGGTTATAGTCACAGCCGTGTATGTTCCCCCTGAAGCCTATACCACGACGGCCCTCAAGGAGCTACATAGGACTTTATGCAAACTGGAAACCACACATTCTGAGGCTGCAATTATTGTAGCTGGTGGTTTAATAAAGCAAATTTGTGGAAAACACTACCGAAGTTCTATCAACACATTGACTGTAGTACTCGCTTAGGAAAAACACTAGACCACTGCTTCTCGCCATTTCGAGATACCTACAAGGTCCTCCCCCAAATCAGATCCCAACAAAAAAATTCTCCTCCCTTCCTAGAGACAGAAACTCAAACAGGAAGTAAACGTGCTAAGGTCTATTCAACGATCAATTGGAATCCATGCTTCAAGATTGGTTTGATTACGCGGACTGGGATATGTTCCGGGTATCGTCCGAGAATAACATTGACGTTTACACTGACACAGTGACTGAGTTCATTAGCAAGTGTATCGGGGATGTTTTTCCCACGGTGACTATTAAAACCTACCCAAACCAGAAACCGTGTATAGATGGCAGCATTCGCGCAAAAATGAAAGCGTGAAACACCACATTTAACCATGGCAAGGTGACTGGGAATATGGTTGAAAACAAACAGCGTAGTTATTCCCTCCGTAAGGAAATCAAACTGTCAAAACGTCAGTACAGAGACAAAGTGGAGTCGCAATTCAACGGCTCAGTCACGAGACGTATGTGGCAGTTGTCTACAAACAGTCATGGACTACAAAGGGGGAAACCAGACTCGTCGCAGACACCGACGTCTTGCTTCCAGACAATCTAAACACCTTCTTCGCCCACTTTGAGAATAAGACCCAAGGACAGTGGGCTCTCCTTTTCCTTGGGCGACGTGAGTATGACATTTAAGCGTCTTAACGCTTGCTAGGCTGCCGGACCAAACGGCATCCCGAGCCCCGTTCTCAGAGCATGCGCAGACCAGCTGTCATGGAGTGTTTACGGACATATTCAATCTCTCCCTATCCCAGTCCGCTTTCCCCACTTGTTTCAAGATGTCCACCGTTGTTCCTGTACCCAAGAAAGCAAAGATAACTGAACTAAATGACTATCGCCCCATAGCACTCACTTGTCATCATGAAGTGCTTTGAGAGGCTAGTTAATTAAGGATCATATCACCTCTACCTTACCTGACACCCTAGACCCACTTTAATTTGCTTACCGCCCCAATAGATCCAAAGACAATGCAACCACCATTGCACTGCACATTGCCCTATCCCATCTGGACAAGAGGAATACCTACGTCAGAATGCTGCTCATTGACAATAGCTCAGCCTTCAACACCATAGTACCCTCCAAGCTCCTCATTAAGCTTGGGCCCTGGGTCTGAACCCCGACCTGTGCAAATGGTGGTGAAGGTAGGAAACAACACCTCCACTTCACTGATCCTCAACACAGGGGCCCCACAAGGGTCTGTGCTCAGCCCCCTCCTGTACTCCCTGTTCACCCACGACTATGTGGCCAAGCACGCCTCCAACTCAATCCTCAAGTTTGCAGACGACACAACAGTAGTAGGCCTGATTACCAACAGTGACGAGACAGCCTACAGAGAGGAGGTGAGGGCCCTGACGGAGTGGTGCCAGGAAAATGACCTCTCCCTCAACGTCAACAAAACAAAGGAGCTAATCGTGGACTTTAGGAAACAACAGAGGGAGCACCCCCCTATCCACATTGACGGGACCGCAGTGGAGAAGGTGGAAAGCTTCAAGTTCCTCGGCATACACATCACTGACAATCTGAAATGGTCCACACAGACAGCGTGGCGAAGAAGGCGCAACAGCAACCCTTCAAACTTAGCAGGCTGAAGAAATTCGTCTTTTCAGGCTGTATCACCGTCTGGTACGGCAACTGCACCCCTTGCAACCGCAAGGCACTCCAGAGGATGGTACAGTCTGCCCAATGCATCCCTGGGGGCATACTGCCTGCCCTCCAGGACACCTACAGCACCCGATGTCACAGAAAGGCCAGAAAGATCATCAAGGACATCAACCACCCGAGCCACGGCCTGTTCACCACGCTATCATCCAGAAGGCGAGGTCAGTACAGGTGCATCAAAGCTGGGATCGAGAGACCGAAAAACAGCTTCTATCTCAAGGCCATCACACTCCGACATTGCTCGTCCTAATATTTATATATTTCTTAATTCCATTCGTTTACTTTTAGATTTGTGTGTATTGTTGTGAATTGTTAGATACTACTGCACTGTTGGAGATAGGAACACAAGCATTTCGCTGCACCCGCAATAACATCTGCTAAATATGTGCATGTGACCAATAAAATGTTATTTGATTTCATATTGACCTTAACCCTTCATTCCTGATGTCTGTTGGCAACAACAACACCAGCTGATGGAGATTGAAAAGGGAGTCTACTGTATACGCAGTTCAGTTCATATGGCCAACTAATCAGCCTGTTACCAACCCTCAGTTCAGTTCTGTGTTGAGCTGCTGAAATATTCATGGAGTGGAAGTCAAATATCAAGGTGATAACATTATCCTATTACATTTAGCTGGGGCATGCTGTGGTCAGATCTAAGTCAACAGATAGCCTTCGTAGCCCCCCGGTCATCAGGGGTCATCAGGGGTCATCATAGATTCTGCTTGTATGGAACTCCAGGTGTACATCCCAAATCACACCCTATTCCCTTTATAGTGCAGACCAGAGCCCTCAAAGGTAGTGCACTATAAAGGGTATAGTGTGCCATTTGTGACGTACACATGGAGTTCCATACAAACAGATTCTATGAGGACCCCTGATGACCCCTGGTGACCCCTTATGATCTATGATGACCTATGATGACCCATGATGACCCCCGGTGACCCCTGATGACCCATGATGACCCATGATGACCCCTGATGACCCCTGGTGACCCCTGATGATTATCCTCTGGACATACCACTGCTTCATTCAGTACTAGATTATGATTGGCAGATGTTCAGCACCACACCACAGTAATGGTTATCCTGCCTCTCGCCTGTCCATAAAGGGTTCTCCGAATCCTGTGAAGCGTGGGCAGATTTCCTCGTCCTTCTCGCCAGCCGTGATTCTGGGCTTCTCCATGGTAAGAAATGTAACCGTTCCTGGTGCAGAATTATTGTCCTATCCCGGAGCTCGAGGTAATATCTAACAATTCCACAACAAAACCTAATATCTAACAAATTACACAACAAAGCATAACACACACAATCTAGTAAAGGAATGAGATGAGAATATATAAGTATAAAATATATGGATGAGCTGTAACAGAGCGGCTAAGATGCAATAGATAGTAAAGAATAGATAGTGAAGGATACAGTATACATTATATACATATGAGATGAGTTGGCGCGTTCTGTTCAGAAAATCCACCGTCCACTCGTCCATTATACGAGACAAAAAAATATACCTATAAACTTTGTCCAAACAAATCAAACAATGTTTCTAATCGATCCATAGGTACACTATTATATATATTAACTATAATATTTCACACGGATAATATCTTGGGCGATAGTAAAGGAAAAAAATGAGGCGCGCGCTCCCGGTCCCGCACGCCAAACACAGAAATTACTTCCTCTCTCTCCTTGGATAAACTTATTCTACTCCTCTATTGTTCAAGGTAAACGCTTGAAACCTTGTCTAAAGACTGTTGACATCTAGTGGAAGCCATAGGTACTGCAACCTGGAAGCTGGATTTAAGCATTTTCAATAGCAACCCATTGGAAAAGGAGGCAGCTCACAGAATCACATTTTCTAGGATGGATTTTGCTCTGGTTTTCAACTGCCATATCAGTTCTGTTATACTCACAGACATTATTTTAGAGAGTGTTTTCTATCCAATACTACTAATTATGTGCATATCCTAGTTTCTGGGCCTGAGTACCAGGCATTTTACTTTGGGCACGCCAGACTCTCCAAAACTCCGAACACTGCTGCCGCTCCCTAACTAGTTTTAAAGTGGCATTATTAAAGTGAATATTGTTCCATGAAAAACAGCTTCTGTCTCTCTGTCCCAGCTTTGATCCACCTGTACTGACCTCGCCTTCTGGATGGAAGTGAGGTGAACAGGTAGTGGCTCGGGTGGTTATTGTCCTTAATTATATTTTTTGCCTCCCTGTGACATCAGGTGTTTTAGGTGTCCTGGAGGGCAGGTAGTTTGCCCCCGGTGATGCTCCACCCTCTGGAGAGCCATTTCAGTTTGTCGTTGATATGTACGAGGAACTTCAAACGTTCCACCGTCTCCACTGCTGTCCCATCGATATGGAGAGGGGGGTGCTCCCTTTGCTGTTTCCTGAAGTCCACGATCAGGCTATTTTTCTGACACCACACTCCTAGGCCCCTCACCTCCACCCTGTAGGCTGTCTCGTCATTGTTGATAATCAAGCCGACCAGTGTCGTCTGCAATCTTGATGATTGAGTTGGAAGCGTGCATGGCATGCAGTCGTGGGTGAACAGGGAGTACAGGAGAGGGCTGAGAACGCACCCTTGTGGGGCCCCAGTGTTGAGGATCAGCGGAGTGGAGATGTTGTTTCCTAACTTCACCACTTGGGGGCGGACCGTCAGGAAGTCCAGGTCCCAGTTGCACATGGCGGGGTTGAGACCGAGGGTCTCAAGCTTAATGATGAGTTTGGAGGGTACCATGGTGTTGAATGCTGAGCTGTAGTCAATGAACAGCATTATTACATAGGTATTCCTCTTGTCCAGATGGGATAGGGCAGTGTGATGGCGAATGCATCATCTGTGGACCTATTGGGGCAGTGAGCAAATTGGAGTGGGTCTAGGGTAACAGGTAGGCTGGAGGTGATATGATCCTTGACTAGTCTCTCAAAGCATTTCATGATGACGGAAGTGAGTGCTACGGGGCGATAGTCACTTAGGTCAGTTACCTTAGCTTTCTTGGGAACAGGAACAATGGTGGCCATCTTGAAGCATGTGGGGACAGCAGACTGGGATATTGATTGATTGAATATGTCCGTAAACACACAAGCCAGCTGGTCTGTGCATGCTCTGAGGATGCGGCTAGGGATGTCGTCTGGGCCAGCGGGCCTTGCGAGGGTTAACACGTTTAAATGTTTTGCTCACATCGGCCACGGAGAAGGAGAGCCCACAGTCTTTGGTTGCGGGCCGTGTCGGTGGCACTGTATTGTCCCCAAAGCGCACAAAGAAGTTGTTTAATTTGTCTTGGAGCAAGACGTTGATGTCCGCGACGGGGCTGGTTTTCTTTTTGTAATCCGTGATTGTCTGTAGACTCTGCCACATACGTCTCGTGTTTGAGCCGTTGAATTGCGACTTCACTTTGTCTCTATACTGATGCTTTGCTTGTTTGATTGCCTTGCGGAGGGAATAACAACAATGTTTGTATTCAGTCATTTCCAGTCGCCTTGCCATGATTAAATGCGGTGGTGCGTGCTTTCAGTTTTGCACGAATGCTGCCATCAATCCACAGTTTCTGGTTAGGGAAGGTTTTAATAGTCACATTGGGTACAAGATCTCCTCTACACTTCCGCATAAACTCGCTCACAGAGTCAGCGTATACGTCAATGTTATTGTCTGAGGCTACCACGTGATCGAAGCAATCTTGAAGCGTGGAATCCGATTGGTCAGACCAGCGTTGGATAGACCTTAGCAAGGGCACATCCTGTTTTAGTTTCTGCCAATAGGAGGGGAGCAACAAGATGGAGTCATGGTCAGATTTGCCAAAAGGAGGGTGGGGGAGGGCCTTGTGTGCATCGCGGAAGTTAGAGTAGCATGTGTCAAGCGTGTTACTCGCTAGTGTACTGCAATTGATATGCTGATAGAATGACGATAACCGAGGAGAGTTCTCTTGGGAGATAATACGGTCTGCATTTGATTGGGAGGAATTCTAGGTCAGGTGAGCAAAAGGATTTGAGTTCTTGTATGTTGTTACAATTACACCATGAGTCGTTAATCATGAAACATACATCCCCGCCCTTCTTCTTACCGGAGAGATGTTTGTTCCTGTCGGCGCGCTGCACTGAAAATCCAGTTGGCTGTTTGGACTCCGACAGCATGTCCCCAGCTAGCCATGTCTCCGTGAAACAGAGTATGTTACAATCCCGGATATCTCTTTGGAAAGCTACTCTTTCCCTAATTTTGTAAACTTTGTTAACTAGGTACTGGACATTAGCGAGTAATATACTCGGAAGCGGTGGGTGGTGTGCGCGCATCCGAAGCCTCACTAGAAAAGCATGCACCCATTAAAGTTCATCTGCCTCACCTAAAGCCCATTCTGGTGGGAAGCTACTATAGACCACCAAGTGCTAACAGTCAGTATCTGGATAGCATGCGTGAAATGCTTGATAATGTATGTGATATCATAGTTAAATAAAGGTTAAATAAAAAATTAAAAATTAAATGTGATATCAACAGAGAGGTATATTTTCTGGGTGATTTAAATATTGACTGGCTTTCATCAAGCTGCCCACTCAATAAAAAAATTAAAACTGTAACCAGTGCCTGCAACCTGGTTCAGGTTATCAGTCAACATACCATGGTAGTTACAAACAGCACAGGAATGAAATCATCAACATGTATTGATCACATCTTTACTAATGCTGCAGAACTGTGCTTAAAAGCAGTACCCAGATCCATTGGATGTAGTGATTACAATATAGTAGCCATATCTAGGAAAACCCACGTTCCAAAGGCTGGGCCTAATATAGTGTATAAGAGGTCATACAATATGTTTTGTAGTGATTCCTATGTTGTCGACGTAAAGAGTGTTTTTTGGTCTGTGGTGTGTAATGAGGAGCAAACAGACACTGCACTTGACACATTTATGAAATTGCTTATTCCATAAGCACCCATTAAGAAAATGACTGTAAAAACTGCTAAATCCCCGTGGATTGATGATGAATAAAAACAATTGTATGGTTGAAAGGGACGAAGCAAAAGGAATGGCAAATAAGTCTGGCTGCACAACCGATTGGCAAACGCATTGCAAATTGCGAAATCATGTGACTAAACTGAATAAAAAGAAGAAGAAACTACACTATGAAACAAAGATAAATGACATAAAGAATGATAGTATAAAAAGCTTTGGAGCATCTTTGATGACATTTTGGGAAGAAAGGCCAGCTCAGCTCCATCATTCATTGAATCAGATGGCTCATTCATCACAAAACCCACTGATATTGCCAACTACTTTAATGATTTTTTTCATTGGCAAGATTAGCAAACTTAGGCATTACATGCCAGCAACAAACGCTGACACTACACATCCAAGTATATCGGACCAAATTATGAAAGACAAGCATTTTCATTTTGAATTCCGTAAAGTGAATGTGGAAGAGGTGAATTGTTTTGTTGTTGTCTATCAGCAATGACAAGCCACCGGGGTCTGACAACTTGGATGGAAAATTACTGAGGATAATAGAGGACAGTATTGCCACTACTGTTGGCAATATTTTCAATGTAAGCCTACTAGAAGGTGTGTGCACCCAGGCTTGGAGGGAAGCTAAATTTATTCCACTACCTAAGAATGGTAAAGCCCCCTGTACTTGCTCAAATAGCCGACCAATCAGCCTGTTACCAACCCTTAGTAAACATTTGGAAAAAATTGTGATTGATCAGATACAATGCTATTTTACAGTAAACAAATTGACAACAAACTTTCATCATGCTTATAGGGAAGGACATTCAACAAGCACTTACACAAATGACTGATCATTTATTTTTTCATTTTTATTTAACCTTTATTTATTTAACTAGGCAAGACAAATTCCTATTTACAATGACGGCCTACACCAGCCAAACCCAGGCGACGCTGGGCCAATTGGGCGCCACCCTATGGGACTCCCAATCACGGCCGGTTGTGATACAGCCTGGATAATTGGCTGAGAGAAATTGATGATAAAAGATCGTGGGAGCTGTTTTGTTAGACTTCAGTGCGGCTTTTGACATTATCGATCATAGTCTGCTGCTGGAAAAACGTATGTGTTGTGGCTTTATACCCCCTGCTATAATGTGGATAAAGAGTTATCTGTCTAATAGAACACAGAGGGTGTTCTTTAATGGAAGCCTCTCCAACATAATCCAGGTAGAATCAGGAATTCCCCAAGGCAGCTGTCTAGGCCCCTTACTTTTTTCAATCTTTACTAATGATTCTTTACTAATGACATGCCACTGGCTTTGAGTAATGCCAGTGTGTCTATGTATGCAGATGACTCAACAGTATACATATCAGCTACTACAGCGACTGAAATGACTGGAACACTTAACAAAGAGATGCAGTTAGTTTCAGAATGGGTGGCAAGCAATAAGTTAGTTAGTCCTAAATATTTCAAAAACTGAAAGAATTTGTATTTGGGACAAATCATTCACTAAACCCTAAACCTCAACTAAATCTTGTAATAAATAATGTGGAAATTGAGCAAGTTGAGGTGAATAAACTGCTTGGAGTAACCCTGGCTTGTTAACTGTCATGGTCAAAACATATTGATACAACAGTAGCTAAAATAGGGAGAAGTCGGTCCATAATAAAGCGATGCTCTGCCTTCTTAACAACACTATCAACAAGGCAGGTCCTACAGGCCCTAGTTTTGTCGCACCTTGACTACTGTTCAGTCGTGGGGTCAGATGCCACAAAAATGGACTTAGGAAAATTGCAATTGGCTCAGAACAGGGCAGCACGGCTGGCCCTTGGATGTACACAGAGAGCTAATATTAATAATAGCGACCCCTCAGACATCCTACCAAGAGGTCTCTTCACAGTCCCCAAGTCAAGAACAGACAATGGGAGGCGCACAGTACTACATAGAGCCATGACTACATGGTACTCTATATTCCACATCAAGTAACTGATGACAGCAGTAGAATCAGATTTATAAAAACAAAATGAAAATACACCTTATGGAACAGCAGGGACTGTGAGGAAACAAAAACATAGACACAGACACATGCATACACACACACGATAACATACGCACTATACACACACATACACATGGATTTAGTACTGTAGATATGTGGTAGTGGTGGAGTAGGGGCCTGAGGGCACACAGTGTGATGTAAAATCTGTGAATGTATTGTAATGTTTTAATAATTGTAGAGCCTGTCTCAATTTTGCCAGACCCCAGGAATAGTAGTTGCTGCCATGGCAACAGCTAATGGGGATCCATAATAAATACAAATACAAATGGCTCAGCATCACACCACAGTAATGGTCCAGCATCACACCACAGTAATGGTCCAGCATCACACCACAGTAATGGTTCAGCATCACACCACAGTAATGGTTCAGCATCACCCCACAGTAATGGTTCAGCATCACACCTCAGTAATGGTCCAGCATCACACCACAGTAATGGTCCAGCATCACACCACAGTAATGGTTCAGCATCACACCACAGTAATGGTTCAGCATCACCCCACAGTAATGGTTCAGCATCACACCTCAGTAATGGTCCACCATCACACCACAGTAATGGTTCAGCATCACACCACAGTAATGGTTCAGCATCACACCTCAGTAATGGTTCAGCATCACACCACAGTAATGGTTCAGCATCACACCACAGTAATGGTTCAGCATCACACCACAGTAATGGTTCAGCATCACACCACAGTAATGGCTCAGCATCACACCACAGTAATGGTTCAGCATCACACCACAGTAATGGTTCAGCATCACACCACAGTAATGGTTCAGCATCACACCACAGTAATGGTTCAGCATCACACCTCAGTAATGGTTCAGCATCACACCACAGTAATGGTTCAGCATCACACCACAGTAATGGTTCAGCATCACACAGTGTGATGGATATCATGTCGATGGATTATTTCCATAGAACTCACAGAGCCCCTTGTTGTCCATTACAGTATGTATCTGCATGTGAAACCTTCCTGCTGGGGTTCGTTTCTCCTTGGTGTGTGTTGTGTGTATGGGGAGTTATGTAACCATTTGATGATCTAAATATAGCAGCCATTAGGGGATTAGATTCATACAGGACAATTTCAGTGGCGGAGGGATCTGCTGTCTTTGCTGCTGGACACACGCATACACACACATGCACACACACGCACACACACACACAGCTGGATTAGATACAGAGACCGGTGGGCTCAGCTCTACTGTCATACCCACCACTGGCTGGCCACTACTGTCATACCCACCACTGGCTGGCCACTACTGTCAACCCACCACTGGCTGGCCACTACTGTCATACCCACCACTGGCCTCTGGCTGACTGTCATACCCACCACAGGCCTCTGGCTGGCCACTACTGTCATACCCACCACTGGCCTCTGGCTGGCCAATACTGTCATACCCACCACTGGCCTCTGGCTGGCCACTACTGTCATACCCACCACTGGCCTCTGGCTGGCCAATACTGTCATACCCATCTCTGGCCTACTGTCATACCCACCACTGGCCTACTGTCATACCCACCACTGGCCTCTGGCTGGCCACTACTGTCATACCCACCACTGGCCTCTGGCTGGCCACTACTGTCATACCCACCACTGGCCTCTGGCTGGCCAATACTGTCACACCCACCACTGGCCTCTGGCTGGCCAATACTGTCATACCCACCACTGGCCTCTGGCTGACTGTCATACCCACCACTGGCCTCTGGCTGGCCACTGCTGTCAAAACACAACCACATTCCCCCTCTAGTCTTACCATTAAACAAGTTAACATGAAACACACCAGAGTAGATGCAGACAAGTTATAATGTAGCTAGCTATCATACAACTGTAAGACCTGGGTACCATATGCACTGTGTGTGAGTATACTGGTGGGCAGCGACCCCTCAGACATCCTACCACTTCAGCGGCTGGATACCAGGGATTAAATATTCAACAGGAACATTAATATTTTAGATCCTAGTCCTCTGTTTGGGAGGGGAGAATTATGTGAACTATATCCCTCTGTCTGCCTGTGTGTCTGTCTGTCTGGCTGGCTGGCTGGCTGTCTGACTGTCTGTCTGGCTCCTTGGCTGTTTGGCTCCCTGTCTGTCTGTCTGTCTGTCTGTTTGGCTGTATGTCTATCTGTCTGTCTGACTGTCTGTCTGGCTCCCTGGCTGTCTGTTTGTCTGACTGTCTGTCTGGCTCCCTGGCTGTCTGTTTGTCTGACTGTCTGTCTGGCTCCCTGGCTGTCTGTTTGTCTGACTGTCTGTCTGGCTCCCTGGCTGTCTGTTTGCTTGTCTGAAAAGTTTTCAACCACTTTGTATTCACTTTATGTTAATTTTAGCATCTCTCATCTCATTTCGTTCCATCCCAGCTTCCACAATCTGTCCCCCCTTCGGCCCAGATCTGGTTACTGTAGTCGGTAGATGCCTGGATGATGCCAGACCATGTGGCATAGCGCAAACTTTACCCATCAAGAACTATGAGTTCAGTGTTAGCCAGGCTAGCTCAGATCAGTATAGAGACTTTGAATATTGCGCTGGCAGCCTGGCAACAATGAAGGGCCCATGGAGATCCTATTAAATTACTAGAGTGTGGCTCATAAACCCTCAAAGTTCATGGCTGCTGCTCCTGAATGGTCCTTTGTCTGTCTGGACTCTGGAAGTACAAACAGCTGCTGAGCTCAGACCTCAAGCACTGGGCTGGGTTACTGTTTCTTCTCTGCTCAGTGTGCTGTAGTGACCGTCAGGATGGGGAACAACAACCATCTGGATGAAACTGTGGAGTCGGCTAAGCATAGCAGAAATTAGAAAACGTAGATCTGATTTGGCAAGGTGCAGGCCGACTGAACATAACACTCTGCACTTATCTGTCTCTCCCTCCCTCCCTCCCTCTCTCTCTCTCTCTCTCTCTCTCTCTCTCTCTCTCTCTCTCTCTCTCTCTCTCTCTCTCCCTCTCTCCGTCCCTCTCTCTCTCCCTCTCTCCCTCCCTCCCTCCCTCCCTCCCTAGTTGACCCCCGTGGTGCCCGTCACCTCCTGACTTCCCAGCATTCTTTGCCAGGGATCCCCGTAGCGCTGAAACAGACCATTGACCTGCGCACCTCCATGGACGGCAAGTACAAGGAGATCGCTGAGGTGAGTAAGATAAGAAAGATGGACTTTACAAACATTTACAATTTCAGCCACACAAGTGGACATACTGCATTTAAAATAACTGAGGATAATACAACGACAACAACAACAACCACAAAAAAACAAGCTACCCTCTCTGTGTGTCTGTGCCCATGTAGGAGCTGTTCTCTCGCAGCTTAGCAGAGCGTGATATGCTCAGCGCCCCCTATGAGTTCCCTGAAGACAGTCCCATAGAACAGCTGGAGGAGAGACAACAACGACTACAGAGACAGATCAGCCAGGATGTCAAGTGAGAGAGAGAGAGAGAGAGAGAGAGAGAGAGAGAGAGAGAGAGAGAGAGAGAGAGAGAGAGAGAGACAGAGCTAGTGGAAGGGAGGGATAGTGGGAATCATGTTAATGTCTCTAAAAAAGTATTTAATTATGTCTTCTTCAGGTTTGAGCCAGATATCCTTCTCCGAGCCAAACAGGAGTTCATGAAGACTGACAGCGCTACTGACCTAGAGTGAGTACAGTAAGGAGACTCACATTAGCTCCGCTAGCTACTGACCTAGAGTGAGTACAGTAAGGAGACTCACATTAACTCCCTAAGCCAATATCTGTAGGCTTTAGCTAAGTGGGCTAGCACAGTCTCATGGCATGCAGAAGACCTTGGGTTTGAATCCTGGTTGGTCACATCTCTCTTAATCTCACCAGGCTACCACAGTCTATACATAGTCTCTCTTCCCTCTTTATACAATAATAATAGTCATTATTAAGTTTCAAGTTTTATTAGTCGTATGTACAGGATACACATGGGATACACCGTCCAATGAAATGCTTACTTGCTTACTTCCTTCTGGACAATGAAACAATAAAAAAACAGTAAATGGCTCAGTAGAATAGAATAAACATTCTCTATCGTGTGTTAGATACCTGAAGGAGCAGAGCCAGGCATTCATGGACCTGTATCCCAAGGAGAAAGAGCGTGAAGGAGAGAAGGAGTACCAGCGAGTCTCCATCTCTGGAGAGGAGAAATGTGGGGTAGGTCACAGAAATATCCTCAACGGTCATTACCGCTTCCACCACGGTAAACACCTTGACTTTTTTTCAGTAAGGCACCCTGGCTTTGCTGAATGGTATTGAATACAGGTCCTATGTAAAACTTGGATTTCTCTCCACTTGGAATTTACCACAAGTAGCCAACCTTCCAACATGTTACATGTTCCTTCGAAGCGGATTCCTTCCGGTAGTAGGAGGCTAGAGGTAGGACTGGTAGCACTAACCTGTGCCCTGTCTCCCCGTCCCCTCCCTCCAGGTTCCCTTCACAGACCTGCTGGATGCTGCTAAGTGTGTAGTGAAGGCCTTGTTCATCAGGGAGAAGTACATCGGCCTGTCCATGCAGAGCTTCTGTCGGACCACAGCCAGCTACCTGGAGGAGCTCAGTGACAGACCACTAGATATGGGCATCTATGAGGAGATACCTGAGACTTCTGTTACTGCAGGTAGAGTACACACACGTACAGTGGGGGAAAAAAGTATTTAGTCAGCCACCAATTGTGCAAGTTCTCTCACTTAAAAAGATGAGAGAGGCCTGTAATTTTCATCATAGGTACACTTCAACTATGACAGACAAAATGAGGGAAAAAAATCCAGAAAATCACATTGTAGGATTTTTTATGAATTTATTTGCAAATTATGGTGGAAAATAAGTATTTGGTCACATACAAACAAGCAAGATTTCTGGCTCTCACAGACCTGTAACTTCTTCTTTAAGAGGCTCCTCTGTCCTCCACTCGTTACCTGTATTAATGGCACCTGTTTGAACTTGTTATCAGTATAAAAGACACCTGTCCACAACCTCAAACAGTCACACTCCAAACTCCACTATGGCCAAGACCAAAGAGCTGTCAAAGGACACCAGAAACAAAATTGTAGACCTGCACCAGGTTGGGAAGACTGAATCTGCAATAGGTAAGCAGCTTGGTTTGAAGAAATCAACTGTGGGAGCAATTATTAGGAAATGGAAGACATACAAGACCACTGATAATCTTCCTTGATCTGGGGCTCCACGCAAGATCTCACCCGTGGGGTCAAAATGATCACAAGAACGGTGAGCAAAAATCCCAGAACCACACGGGGGGGACCTAGTGAATGACCTGCAGAGAGCTGGGACCAAAGTAACAAAGCCTACCATCAGTAACACACTACGCCGCCAGGGACTCAAATCCTGCAGTGCCAGACGTGTCCCCCTGCTTAAGCCAGTACATGTTCAGGCCCATCTAAAGTTTGCTAGAGAGCATTTGGATGATCCAGATGAGGATTGGGAGAATGTCAGATGAAACCAAAATAGAACTTTTTGGTAAAAACTCAACTCGTCGTGTTTGGAGTACAAAGAATCCTGAGTTGCATCCAAAGAACACCATACCTACTGTGAAGCATGGGGGTGGAAACATCATGCTTTGGGGCTGTTTTTCTGCAAAGGGACCAGGACGACTGATCCGTGTAAAGGAAAGAATGAATGGGGCCATGTATCGTGAGATTTTGAGTGAAAACCTCCTTCCATCAGCAAGGGCATTGAAGATGAAACGTGGCTGGGTCTTTCAGCATGACAATGATCCCAAACACACCGCCCGGGCAACGAAGGAGTGGCTTCGTAAGAAGCATTTCAAGGTCCTGGAGTGGCCTAGCCAGTCTCCAGATCTCAACCCCATAGAAAATTTTTGGTGGGAGTTGAAAGTCCGTGTTGCCCAGCGACAGCCCCAAAACATCACTGCTCTAGAGGAGATCTGCATGGAGGAATGGGCCAAAATACCAGCAACAGTGTGTGAAAACCTTGTGAAGACTTACAGAAAACGTTTGACCTCTGTCATTGCCAACAAAGGGTATATAACAAAGTATTGAGATAAACTTTTGTTATTGACCAAATACTTATTTTCCACCATAATTTGCAAATAAATTCATAAAAAAATCCTACAATGTGATTTTCTGGATTTTTTTTTCCTCATTTTGTCTGTCATAGTTGAAGTGTACCTATGATGAAAATTACAGGCCTCTCTCATCTTTTTAAGTGAGATGACTTGCACAATTGGTGGCTGACTAAATACTTTTTTCCCCCACTGTACATAAATACCTACATACATATACGTACACACCTACCTAATTACCTACCTACCTACATACATCCATAGGGTGGCGCACAATTGGCCCAGCGTCGTCCGGGTTTGTTCGGGGTAGGCCTTCATTGTAAATAAGAATTTGTTCTTAAAACCTCTTAAGGATCCGTTCCCTTTTTTTTTCAATTTTCGCCTAAAATGACAAACCCAAATCTAACTCGAACTGCCTGTAGATCAGGACCTGCCTGTAGATCAGGACCAAAGTTTTAGACAGATCCAATGAACTATTGCATATCTATTCAGAATGTTGTATCAAGACTGCCCAAATCTGCCTAATTAATTAAAATACATACATACCTACACACCTACCTACCTACCTACATGCATGCATACACTCACAGGTGGTAGGTAAAGCAAGCCAGCTACAGATGAAGAGATGGTTTTACATGTGCTATTCACTGAAATTCAGCATGAAAATAAATGTTTAGTTTGGCTCTGTGCATTCCCATTCCATCCCAAATGACGGACACAGACTTTAGTAACATTCTATTTGATTCTATTCTATTTAATGATGTTCTATTTGATTTTATTCTATTGTACTATATTCTATTCTAGACTTAGACCAGACGGTCCACCCTCCCGTCTCCGCCACACACCCCTACGAGAACCAGGACCCTGCCTGTATGCCTCCTGATATAGGCTACGGCTGCAAGATGGTAAACGGTGTCGTCCACATCTACACAAAGAAGGACAGCATGGACACGTGAGACACATCAATTAACTCTCAACATGTCATAGTGTTAGCCTTATTATAGCACATTGTAAAGGCTTATACGTGCTTATAACAAGTTGTCAAGCAATATACCTATTGGCTTTAGATAAATTGTTACCGTGGTTATAAACATGCCAGTACCTAGCAACCATACATCTTAGGTTTTATAAGTTCATCATTATGAAAATACTATTTGTGACAGTGCCTTTTAGTTTGCCGGCTGTTTGCTATCGAGACGGTGTTAAAGGCCTGTGTACTGCCATGTTAGGTCTACAGAGTTGGAGCTACCCTACCCAGACCTACCGGAGTACATCGCTGATATGAATGTCATGACGGCCCTCATCATCAACGGACCTGTGTGAGTTAACATACCTCTGATGTTATATATGTGGTAGTTTTGATTCAATCAGACTTGCGCTGCAGCGTGATTGAAATTTAAAGGCAATGTTCCCGCATTAGCAGAGACTGCATTTACGGGAAAGACACAGCAACATGTCGGCTCAATTGCAAGTTACCTTTCTATTTAAATCGTGCCACAGAGCTACAGATTGAACCAAAACTAAGGTTTCTATAATGGCCATTTTGTCAAGAAGCAAATCTTCTCCAGATACAGAACATCATGATGACAGACCGAGAGCCGTCTGTCAGTTTCTCCTGACGGTGTGCTGTCTGTTATCAGTGGACCAACTGACGTTGTGTCCGTGTTCACTTCCTGCCTTCACAGGAAGTCGTTCTGTTACCGTCGCTTACAGTACCTGAGTTCTAAGTTCCAGATGCACATCCTGCTGAATGAGATGAAGGAGCTTGCAGCTCAGAAGAAAGTCCCTCACAGAGATTTCTACAACATACGCAAGGTGAGTCCTCAATTAGCGTGTTGGAGAGGACCTCTACCATCTATACCGCTACGCAGAATCAATGATATCATCTTGCACCCTAAATAACTGCTCATTATGTGACCAAGATTTTCAAATATGCACAGAGCCTCGCTCACGCCGATGCTCTCGAAGTGTAGCACATTTCTAGAGCCTTATGAGGTTCGGTCTGATGCTAGACCGTCATTGTAAATAAGAATTTGTTCTTAACTGACTTGCCTAGTTAAATAAAGGTTAAATAAAATAAATAAATATTCTATCTTCATTTTGAATGATGAAGTGCTAAATAACAGCTTCGTCTGTGTCTGTATCTGGTTGCTTGTTGCGCACCCAGGTGGACACCCACATCCACGCCTCATCCTGTATGAACCAAAAACACCTGCTGAGGTTCATCAAGAGGGCCATGAAGAAGTATCCAGGGGAGATAGTGCATGTGGAGAGAGGCAAGGGACAGACGCTCATGGAGGTGTTCGAAACCATGAACCTCACAGCCTTCGACCTGAGTGTGGATACACTGGACATGCACGCTGTGAGTAGCGCTGGAGAGGGAGAGGGAGGGTGAAGGAGAGGGAGGGAGAGGGTGAGGGTGAAGGAGAGGGAGAGGGAGAGGGAGAGGGAGGGAGAGGGAGAGGGTGAAGGAGAGGGAGAAGGAGAGGGAGAGGGAGGGTGAAGGAGAGGGAGAGGGAGGGTGAAGGAGAGGGAGAGGGAGAGGGAGGGTGAAAGAGAGGGAGAGAGAGGGAGAGGGAGAGGGTGAGGGTGAAGGAGAGGGAGAGGGAGAGGGAGAGGGAGAGGGTGAAGGAGAGGGAGAGGAGGGAGAGGGAGAGGGAGAGGGAGAGGGAGGGAGAGGGAGAGGGTGAAGGAGAGGGAGAAGGAGAGGGAGAGGGAGGGTGAAGGAGAGGGAGAGGGAGGGTGAAGGAGAGGGAGAGGGAGAGGGAGGGTGAAAGAGAGGGAGAGAGAGAGGGAGAGGGGGAGGGTGAAGGAGAGGGAGAGGGAGAGGGTGCATGTCGATAGTCTTATGTAGCTACCTCTCCTTCATCCTCTCTGTTTATACTATATTGGTTTTGGAAACATAGAGGAGACAGGAAGTTCAATGATGAGATCTCAGGAAAAGGATGGATTAACAGTCGTTCAATCTGTTTTAGACTTTTGATTGACAACTGTGCTTTAAAGACAGATCACTATCTGACTTGACAGCTTGGCAGCGACATCAAAAAGTGTGACATTGACTGAGAACTGTCCCCTTTCTCCTCACAGGACCGTAACACTTTCCATCGCTTTGACAAGTTCAACGCCAAATACAACCCCATCGGGGAGTCCATCCTGAGAGAGATCTTCATCAAGACAGACAACCACGTAGAGGGGAAATACTTTGGACACATCATCAAGGTGAATTTATAATCAGCATACTGTACATGCACTCTACCTTAACCTAGTAGACAATGGTTGCGTCACAATTCTCGACCCTTTCTCCCGTGTGAACTTTCACAATCCCCATCTGAAATGAAAAGCATTGGATTTGTGTAAGCAAATTGGAGGGAGTTTCCACAAGAGAAAGAGTGTTCCGAGTGTTCAATACATAAGAAGAGTAGAGAATCACGATGGAACCAAAAAACGTATAAAGGGCGGTGTGGAGTGCGATTGAGATCGTGTCCTCTGTGGATCTGTTGGGGCGGTATTCTAATTGGAGTGGGTCTAGGGTGTCCGGGAGGATGCTGTTGAAGTGAGCCCTGACCAGCCTTTCAAATCACTTCATGGCTACTGCCGTGAGTGCCACGGGGCGGTAATCATTTAGGCAGGTTACCTTTGCTTCCTTGGGCACAGGGACTATGGTGGTCTGCTTGAAACATGTACAGTCGTGGCCAAAAGTTTTGAGAATGACACAAATATTAATTTCCACAAAGTTTGCTGCTTCAGTGTCTTTAGATATAATTACAAGCATTTCATAAGTTTCAAAGGTTTTATTGACAATTACATGAAGTTGATGCAAAGAGTCAATATTTGCAGTGTTGACACAACTTTTTCAAGACCTCTGCAATCCGCCCTGGCATGCTGTCAATTAACTTCTGGGCCACATCCTGACTGATGGCAGCCCATTCTTGCATAATCAATGCTTGGAGTTTGTCCGAATTTGTTGGTTTTTGTTTGTCCACCCGCTTCTTGAGGATTGCCCACAAGTTCTCTATGGGATTAAGGTCTGGGGAGTTTCCTGGTCATGGACCCAAAATATTGATGTTTTGTTCCCCGAGCCACTTAGTTATCACTTTTGCCTTACGGCAAGGTGCTCCATCATGCTGGAAAAGGCAAACTGTTCCTGGATTGTTGGGAGAAGTTGCTCTGGATGTGTTGGTACCATTCTTTATTCATGGCTGTGTTCTTAGGAAAAAATGTGAGTGAGCCCACTCCCTTGGCTGAGAAGCAACCCCACACATAAATGGTCTCAGGATGCTTTACTGTTGGCATGACACAGGACTGCTGGTAGCGCTCACCTTGTCTTCTCCGGACAAGCTTTTTTCCAGATGCCCCAAACAATCGGAAAGGGGATTCATCAGAGAAAATGACTTTACCCCAGTCCTCAGCAGTCCAATCCCGGTACCTTTTGCAGAATATCAGTCTGTCCCTGATGTTTTTCCGGGAGAAAAGTGGCATCTTTGCTACCCTTCTTGACACCAGGCCATCCTCCAAAAGTCTTCGCCTCACTGTGCATGCAGATGCACTCACACCTGCTTGCTTCCATTCCTGAGCAAGCTCTGTACTGGTGGTGCCCAGATCCCGCAGCTGAATCAACTTTAGGAGATGGTCCTGGCACTTGCTGGACTTTCTTGGGTGCCCTGAAGCCTTCTTCACAACAATTGAACCACTCTCCTTGAAGTTCTTGATCATCCGATAAATGGTTGATTTAGGTGCAATCTTACTGGCAGCAATATTCTTACATGTGAAGCACTTTTTGTGCAAAGCAATAATGACGGCATGTGTGTCTTTGCAGGTAACCATGGTTGACAGAGGAAGAACAATGATTCCAAGCACCCTCCTTTTGAAGCTTCCAGTCTGTTATTCGAACTCAATCAGCATGACCGAGTGATCTCCAGCCTTGTCCTCGTCAACACTCACACCTGTGTTAACGAGAGAATCACTGACATGATGCCAGCTAGTCCTTTTGTGGCAGGGCTGAAATGCTGTGGAAATGTTTTTGGGGGATTCAGTTCATTTGCATGGCAAATTGCCATCATACAAACTGAGGCATACTTTTCAAGCCCTGCCACATCCGAAGAGTGTCAGAGCCGGTGTAGCAGGATTCAATCTTACTCCTGCATTTGTTTGTTTGATGGTTTGTCTGAGGGCATAGCTGGATTTCTTATAAGTGTCCGGATTAGTCTCCCGCTCCTTGAAAGCGGCAGTTCTAGCCTTTAGCTGGATGCGGATGTTGCCTGTAACCCATGGCTTCTGGTTGGGATATGTACGTACAGTCACTGTGGGGACGGCGTCTTCGATGCACTTATTGATGAAGCCGATGACTGAGGTGGTGAATTCCTCAATGCCATTAGATGAATCCCGGAACATATTCCAGTCTGTGCTAGCATTTTCTTCCCCTGGTTGCACATGTGACATGCTGGTAAAAATTTTGTAAAGTTGATTTAAGTTTGCCTGCATTAAAGTCTTCGGCGACTAGGAACGCCGCTTCTGGGTTAGCATTTTTGTCTTTGCTTATGGCCTTATAGAGTTGGTTGAGTGCGGTCTTAGTGCCAGCTTCGCTATGTGGTGGTAAATAGAAAGCTACGAATAATACAGATGAGAACTCTCTGGTAGAGAGTGTAGTCGACAGCTTATCATAAGGTACTCTACCTCAGGCGAGCAATACCTCGAGACTTCTTTAATATTAGACATCTCACACCAGCTGTTATTGACACTTACCAGACGTAGCGTCTCTGTTCTGCCGATGCATGGAAAATCCCGCCAGCGCTATATTGTCAGTTTCTTTGTTCAGCCACTTCTCGGTGAAACATAAGATGTTACAGTTTTTAATGTCCCGTTGGTAGGAAAGTCTTAAAACCTCTTAAGGATAATTGGGGTGCTAGCACCCCATTCCCGACACTACCCGGAGAAATGTAAGGCGCCAAATTCAAAATCCAAAAGTTGAATTATAAAACATTAATCAATATACAAGTGTTGCATAGTCTACAAAAGCTTAGACTCTTGGCAATATCACAGCATTGCCGGATTTCAAAAAGGCTTTACGGCGAAAGCACAACATTTGATTGTTTGAGGATAGCACCTCACATATTCTATGCATTAGCATAATATCATAACCGGGTCTCACAAAACACATATAAGAGCTAAAATAAATTGCTTACCTTTGATGATCTTCTGCTGAGGGCAATCCGAAGTGTCCAAGCAAGACAATCCATGTTTCTTTTGTTAGAAAAAGTCATTGTTTATATCCATAAATCTCAGTTTGGTTGGCGCGTTATGTTCAGAAAATCCAGTTTCACTTAGCTGCCCGCAGCCACTTTAAATAATAGAAAATTGGATGTAACAAAGTATCACTAGCCACTTTAAACAATTTTGTATATAATGTTTACATATCCGACATTACTCATATCAAATGTATACACTGTACTCTATACCATCTACTGAATCTGATTTGATTTGATTTGAGCTCTATTCTGTAAGCTCGCAATGTGTCACTCAGCCACGGAGCAAGAGGGGAAGGCCGAGCCAGCCTGGAGGAAAGGGGACAGTGCGAGTCATAGGATGCGGAAAGGGAGGAGAGTAGGGTTGAAGAGACAGATTCAGGAGATAGCATGGAGAAGGATTTAGCAGAAGGGAGAGATGATAGGTTAGAAGAGGAGAGAGTAGTGGGAGAGAGAAGATTGTGACGGCACAAAACCATCTGGGTAGGGGGCTGAGTGGTTAGGGTTGGAAGAAAGGGAGACAGGAAAGGAAACCAAGTAGTGATCGGAGACCTGGAGGGGGGGTTGTAGTGAGATTAGTAGGAGAACAGCCTCTAGTAAGGATGAGGTCAAGTGTATTGCCTGCCAAAAAAGGGCCAAAAAGCCTGGGGACTGAAGGGCAGCATTAGCTGAGATGAACTTGGCGTTCTTGACCGCAGATCAGCAATTCCAAACGCTGCCGGAGACCAGGAATTCAACATGGGTTGTGTGCGCAGGGTACATTAAATTAGAAGGGCTTGCCTACGGTGTGGAGCCTTCCTCTCATTTCTGTCTCGAAGAACTCTGCAGAACCGTCTTTGTTTCGGCAAAGGTCTTAGTTTTGACAATGAGACAGCCGCTGACACTGATTACCAAAACCACAACAGTCACAAATTACCCTTAATTATGGTTGATGTGTCAACAGTCATCTGCAAGTTATGAGCAGACAGCAGCTCACACACCAAGTAAGCTACTGGGAAGACAGGCAGCTGTTCACACACCATGTAGACTACTGGGAAGACAGTCAGCAGTTCACACACCAAGTAGACTACTGGGAAGACAGGCAGCTGTTCACACACCAAGTAGACTACTGGGAAGACAGGCAGCTGTTCACACACCATGTAGACTACTGGGAAGACAGGCAGCAGTTCACACACCAAGTAGGCTACTGGGAAGACAGGCAGCAGTTCACACACCAAGTAGGCTACTGGGAAGACAGGCAGCTGTTCACACACCATGTAGACTACTGGGAAGACAGGCAGCTGTTCACACACCATGTAGACTACTGGGAAGACAGGCAGCAGTTCACACACCAAGTAGGCTACTGGGAAGACAGGCAGCAGTTCACACACCAAGTAGGCTACTGGGAAGACAGGCAGCTGTTCACACACCAAGTAGACTACTGGGAAGACAGGCAGCAGTTCACACACCAAGTAGGCTACTGGGAAGACAGGCAGCAGTTCACACACCAAGTAGGCTACTGGGAAGACAGGCAGCAGTTCACACACCAAGTAGGCTACTGGGAAGACAGGCAGCTGTTCACACACCATGTAGACTACTGGGAAGACAGGCAGCTGTTCACACACCATGTAGACTACTGGGAAGACAGGCAGCAGTTCACACACCAAGTAGGCTACTGGGAAGACAGGCAGCAGTTCACACACCAAGTAGGCTACTGGGAAGACAGGCAGCTGTTCACACACCAAGTAGACTACTGGGAAGACAGGCAGCAGTTCACACACCAAGTAGGCTACTGGGAAGACAGGCAGCAGTTCACACACCAAGTAGGCTACTGGGAAGACAGGCAGCTGTTCACACACCAAGTAGACTACTGGGAAGACAGGCAGCAGTTCACACACCAAGTAGGCTGCTGGGAAGACAGGAAGCACTTAAAGTAGATGACCCTAGCTAGCAAAAAGACAGTACTAGACCACAACAGAGACCACAATGACCACGATGAAGACAAAAAATATACTTATAAAATAAAGGTGAAATAAAAAAATTAAAAATTATCACTCCTGGAGATATCAGGAGTCCTCTGTAGTAATGTTGTATTGCAGTAATGTTGTATTGCAGTAATGCTGTATTGTATTTTGTATTGTAGTAATGTTGTTTTGTAGTAATGCTGTATTGTAGTCATGCTGTATTGTAGTCATGCTGTGTTGTAGTAATGCTGTATTATAGTAATGCTGTATTGTATTAATGTTGTATTGTATGTTGTATTGTAGTAATGCTGTGTTGTAGTAATTCTGTATTGTATGTTGTATTGTAGTAATTCTCTATTGTATGTTGTATTGTAGTAATGCTGCATTGTATTTTGTACTGGAGCAATGCAGTATTGTAGTAATGTTGTTTTGTAGTAATGATGTATTATATGTTGCGATGTAGTAATGTTCTATACTAATTGTTATGCCCCCCTGCTGACTATTGTATGCCTCTGCACCCCGTCAGGAGGTGATGGCTGACCTGGAGGAGAGTAAATACCAGAACGTGGAGCTGCGTCTGTCCATCTACGGCCGCCAGAGGGACGAATGGGACAAGCTGGCCCAGTGGGCCGTCAAACACCAAGTCTACTCTAACAACGTACGCTGGCTGTTGCAGGTGCCACGACTCTTGTGAGTACCAGCAAAGCCTCTTACAACATTATATACCATCTCTGTTACTACTACTTACATACATTCAACAATCAATTGTCTGGTGTTCCCACTTCTTCCACATTATTCTGAATGAAACAACATATTTTCACGTTCGTATTAGACAGAGGTTAGAGTGCTTCAGTCCTTCCACACAGCTATAGTCAAGCCAGCTGTCAGATAACATTGAATTACTATGAAAGTACCTAATTATTGTTACTGAAACCATGATTCTTTAATTTGAGCTGAAAACCCAATACAATTCTGAAAGAAAGTGACCAGTCCTGCATGCTCTCTATCGCTGTCCACAGTGATGTGTACCATACCAAGAAACAGCTGTCTAACTTCCAGGAGCTGCTGGAGAACATCTTCATGCCTCTGTTTGAGGTCACCATCAACCCCGCCGGGCACCGTGAGCTGCACCTCTTCCTACAACATGTGAGTAAACAACCGAATGCCTTCAACAGAAATGTGTCTTCCGCATTTAACCCAACCCCTCTGAATCAGAGAGGTGCGGGGGGGGCTGCCTTAATCGACATCCACGGCACCCGGGGAACCGTGGGTTAACTGCCTTGTTCAGGGGCAGAACAGCAGATTTTTACCTTGTCAGCTCAGGGATTTGAACTTGCAACCCTCCGGATACAAGTCCAACGCTCTAACCACTAGGCTACCTGCCGCCCCTGTAAACCATGGGTTTAGTGGTTCAGAGAAAATTGTGTTTGGGTCAGTCATTATGGCTTTTGTCTAGCAGTAACCTAACGTAGCAGGTGTTAAAGAAATAGCTGAGCGCCGTTTCTTCCTGGTCCCGACGAGAGAAAAAAAACTGTGGGGGAGGTTCTCTTCTGCACTGTTCAACCAATCCAGTTAATGTGGAGGAGGAGTTAAGATGGAGTGTCGCCTTGTTAAACGTCTGAAAGAGGAAGTCACGTCACAGGCTCTCATTCCATTTCCCCTGAAAACCGGAACTTCCGGTTGTCTCCGACCCCACAGAGGGTAGTCTAGCAGAAAACCTCTCTGAGACACTGGCCGTGTTTGAGAACATCAATTCCGACAGGATCTACACATCACAGTACGTCGTTATTTAGGATGCAAGGTGATTTGTAAATCAGTCAGTCGACTCAGTGTGTCATCGGCGACTGATCTAAACTGATGCTCTCAAACACGACCACTGATCATGAAGATGAGGACGTCGACGATGATGATTACGATGACGATGGTGTGTTTGTGTTCAGGTGGTGGGCTTCGACAGTGTGGACGATGAGTCTAAACCCGAGCATCACTGCTTCAACATGGAGAGTCCTCTGCCGGTCAACTGGACTGTGGAGGACAACCCTCCTTATGCCTACTACCTGTACTATATGTACGCTAACATGACCGTGCTCAACCACCTGCGCAGGTACGGGACCACATGACAATGCAGCACTGTACCACTTACTAGCATTCTAGCATTATCACTGTAAACACCTGGCTATGTGTGGGAACGGTAGCTAGATCAGGGCTCTCCAACCCTGTTCCTGGGGGGTTTCAGTACAACCCTGTTCCTGGAGGGTTTCAGTACACTCTGTTCCTGGAGGGTTTCAGTCCAATCCTGTTCCTGGAGGTTTTTCAGTCCAACCCTGTTGCTGTAGGTTTTCAGTACAATCCTGTTCCTGGAGGTGGAGTCTAATCCTGTTCCTGGAGGTTTTTCAGTCCAACCCTAATCTAGCACACCCAATTCTAATAATTAGCTGGTTGATAAACGGAATCAGGTTAGTTACAACTGGGGTTGGAGCGAAAACCTACAGGAGGGAAGCTCTCCAGGAACAGGGTTGGAGAGCCCTGGTGTGAACCTACAGGAGGTTAGCTCTCCAGGAACAGGATTGGAGAGCCCTGAGCTACTGTAGATACTTGCCACCAAAGGTCATAAGCAACACTTCTTCTACATTGTACTCGTTCATATGTCCGTGAGGGTCATGACCCTATACAGAAGTACCAATAGATAATGGACATCGTAAACCCACCGACAATACAATCACTTATCATAACAGAACAGTGTAAGATGCAACATAAACAAACTCAATATGCCCTGGCTTTGACCTCTATGTTATGTAGCTGTGTTATACAGTGTTGCTAAGATAATATAACCACCTTATCTTCTTAGCTGTCTGTGTAGCTGTGTTATACAGTGTTGCTAAGGTAATATAACCACCTTATCTTCTTAGCTGTCTGTGTAGCTGTGTTATACAGTGTTGCTAAGGTAATATAACCACCTTATCTCTTGAGCTGTCTGTGTAGCTGTGTTATACAGTGTTGCTAAGGTAATATAACCACCTTATCTCTTGAGCTGTCTGTGTAGCTGTGTTATACAGTGTTGCTAAGGTAATATAACCACCTTATCTCTTGAGCTGTCTGAGTTGCTGTGTTGTATATGGTTTGAGTCTCATCCCCACCGTACCTCTATGATTGTGTGTACCACCAACCAATCTATCTATCTATCTATCTATCTATCTACAGTGGGGCAAAAAAGTATTTAGTCAGCCACCAATTGTGCAAGTTCTCTCACTTAAAAAGATGAGAGAGGCCTGTAATTTTCATCATAGGTACTCTTCAACTATGACAGACAAAATGAGGGAAAAAAATCCAGAAAATCACATTGTAGGATTTTTAATGAATTTATTTGCAAATTATGGTGGAAAATAAGTATTTGGTCACATACAAACAAGCAAGATTTCTGGCTCTCACAGACCTGTAACCTCTTCTTTAAGAGGCTCCTCTGTCCTCCACTCGTTACCTGTATTAATGGCACCTGTTTGAACTTGTTATCAGTATAAAAGACACCTGTCCACAACCTCAAACAGTCACACTCCAAACTCCACTATGGCCAAGACCAAAGAGCTGTCAAAGGACACCAGAAACTAAATTGTAGACCTGCACCAGGTTGGGAAGACTGAATCTGCAATAGGTAAGCAGCTTGGTTTGAAGAAATCAACTGTGGGAGCAATTATTAAGAAATGGAAGACATACAAGACCACTGATAATCTTCCTCGATCTGGGGCTCCACGCAAGATCTCACCCTGTGGGGTCAAAATGATCACAAGAACGGTGAGCAAAAATCCCAGAACCACACAGGGGGACCTAGTGAATGACCTGCAGAGAGCTGGGACCAAAGTAACAAAGCCTACCATCAGTAACACACTACGCCGCCAGGGACTCAAATCCTGCAGTGCCAGACGGGTCCCCCTGCTTAAGCCAGTACATGTTCAGGCCCGTCTGAAGTTTGCTAGAGAGCATATGGATGATCCAGATGAGGATTGGGAGAATGTCATATGGTCAGATGAAACCAAAATAGAACTTTTTGGTAAAAACTCAACTCGTCGTGTTTGGAGTACAAAGAATGCTGAGTTGCATCCAAAGAACACCATACCTACTGTGAAGCATGGGGGTGGAAACATCATGCTTTGGGGCTGTTTTTCTGCAAAGGGACCAGGACGACTGATCCGTGTAAAGGAAAGAATGAATGGGGCCATGTGTCGTGAGATTTTGAGTGAAAACCTCCTTCCATCAGCAAGGGCATTGAAGATGAAACGTGGCTGGGTCTTTCAGCATGACAATGATCCCAAACACACCGCCCGGGCAACGAAGGAGTGGCTTCGTAAGAAGCATTTCAAGGTCCTGGAGTGGCCTAGCCAGTCTCCAGATCTCAACCCCATAGAAAATCTTTGGTGGGAGTTGAAAGTCTGTGTTGCCCAGCGACAGCCCCAAAACATCACTGCTCTAGAGGAGATCTGCATGGAGGAAAATACCAGCAACAGTGTGTGAAAACCTTGTGAAGACTTACAGAAAACATTTGACCTCTGTCATTGCCAACAAAGGGTATATAACAAAGTATTGAGATAAACTTTTGTTATTGACCAAATACTTATTTTCCACCATAATTTGCAAATAAATACATTAAAAATCCTACAATGTGATTTTCTGGATTTCTTTTTCTCATTTCGTCTGTCATAGGTGAAGTGTACCTATGATGAAAATTACAGGCCTCTCTCATCTTTTTAAGTTGGAGAACTTGCACAATTGGTGGCTGACTAAATACTTTTTTGCCCCACTGTATCTATCTATCTATCTATTTATCTATCTATCTATCTATCTATGAACCATAACTCTATGTGTGTCCTAGGCAGAGAGGTTTCAACACCCTGGTGCTGCGTCCTCACTGTGGGGAGGCGGGGCCTATCCATCACCTGGTGTCAGGTTTCATGCTGTCAGAAAACATCTCCCACGGACTGCTGCTTAGGAAGGTACTGCTGCTCTTTTTAATCCCACGAACACGCGCACACACACACACACACACACACACACACACAGACACACACGTGCACACACACAAACACACACACACACACACACGTGTCAGCCGCCACAATCTCTCTATTTCCCACACTACAACGAGGACAAGGCCTCAGTCAACTACAATATGAGCTTGTGACCATCTGGTGCCGTCCGAACATGGCGGCTACTGTAAATGGCTCATGGGTTCATAGTGTAACACCATTGTCTTCCCCCTGTCCCCTCCAGGCCCCTGTGCTGCAGTACCTGTACTACCTGGCTCAGATCGGCATCGCCATGTCGCCTCTCAGCAACAACAGCCTGTTCCTCAGCTACCACCGTAACCCCTTGCCTGAGTATCTGTCCAGAGGACTCATGGTCTCACTGTCCACTGACGACCCTCTGCAGTTCCACTTCACTAAGGTTGGTGAACCCCAAACGATGTGTATAAATGAACGCTATGAATACCGGTATGTGAAATTATACTGTATAATATATGTGCCTTGTCGCTAGCTAGATTTCCATCCAATTGGAAACAGATTTTCATGAAAATATTCTAAAATCTACATAAGGAAAATATGCGCATTTTCCCACCACCGGTGGTGTTTCCACTAAACTGACTTTTGCTGATAGAAATCAGTAATAACGTAGTGCACACAATGTACTTTTTCACTTAAGTTTTCATGTACCGAATAAAAATATATGTTTAATATGCTGATTTTGTTTTGTCACAAAAAAAAAACTGTTGTGTTAAATAACAAATGTTTCTACTCTGGTCTTGGTGCCTGCGCTCTAGACAACAGCTCTCAAATACAGTACGGGTAGGCTAGTCTACACGATGACATTATTTTGGATAATAGGGAGAATATTTTGTATTTGTCAAATGGCAATAAAGCATCGATCATCATGTCACCAGAATTAGACCCTCGATATCTATTGGAAAGGAGCATCATCAGTATTTGTGCATAGACCATGTTCTGATGGGTAGATAAATAGCTGTGGAGAATAGACCATGTTCTGATGGGTAGATAAATAGCTGTGGAGAATAGACCATGTTCTGATGGGTAGATAAGTAGCTGTGGAGAATAGACCATGTTCTGATGGGTAGATAAGTAGCTGTGGAGAATAGACCATGTTCTGATGGGTAGATAAGTAGCTGTGGAGAATAGACCATGTTCTGATGGGTAGATAAGTAGCTGTGGAGAATAGACCATGTTCTGATGGGTAGATAAGTAGCTGTGAAGAATAGACCATGTTCTGAAGAGGTAGATAAGTAGCTGTGGAGAATAGACCATGTTCTGGTGGGTAGATAAGTAGCTGTGGAGAATAGACCATGTTCTGATGGGTAGATAAGTAGCTGTGGAGAATAGACCATGTTCTGATGGGTAGATAAGTAGCTGTGGAGAATAGACCATGTTCTGATGGGTAGGGTAAGTAGCTGTGGAGACTAGACCATGTTCTGATGGGTAGATAAGTAGCTGTGGAGACTAGACCATGTTCTGATGGGTAGATAAATAGCTGTGGAGAATAGACCATGTTCTGATGGGTAGATAAGTAGCTGTGGAGAATAGACCATGTTCTGATGGGTAGATAAGTAGCTGTGGAGAATAGACCATGTTCTGATGGGTAGATAAGTAGCTGTGGAGAATAGACCATGTTCTGATGGGTAGATAAGTAGCTGTGAAGAATAGACCATGTTCTGAAGAGGTAGATAAGTAGCTGTGGAGAATAGACCATGTTCTGGTGGGTAGATAAGTAGCTGTGGAGAATAGACCATGTTCTGATGGGTAGATAAGTAGCTGTGGAGAATAGACCATGTTCTGATGGGTAGATAAGTAGCTGTGGAGAATAGACCATGTTCTGATGGGTAGGGTAAGTAGCTGTGGAGACTAGACCATGTTCTGATGGGTAGATAAGTAGCTGTGGAGACTAGACCATGTTCTGATGGGTAGATAAGTAGCTGTGGAGAATAGACCATGTTCTGATGGGTAGATAAGTAGCTGTGGAGAATAGACCATGTTCTGATGGGTAGATAAGTAGCTGTGGAGAATAGACCATGTTCTGATGGGTAGATAAGTAGCTGTGGAGAATAGACCATGTTCTGATGGGTAGATAAGTAGCTGTGGAGAATAGACCATGTTCTGATGGGTAGATAAGTAGCTGTGGAGAATAGACCATGTTCTAAGAGAGAATAAATAAAGTAAATAAATAAGTACAGTTGAAGTCGGAAGTTTACATACACTTAGGTTGGAGTCATTAAAACTCGTTTTTCAACCACTCCACAAATTTCTTGTTAACAAACTATAGTTTTGGCAAGTCGGTTAGGACATCTACTTTGTGCATGACACAAGTAATTTTTCCAACAATTGTTTACAGACAGATTATTTCACTTATAATTCACTATTTCACAATTCCAGTGGGTCAGAAGTTTACATACACTAAGTTGACTGTGCCTTTAAACAGCTTGGAAAATTCCAGAAAATGATGTCATGGCTTTAGAAGCTTCTGATAGGCTAATTAACATAATTTGAGTCAATTGGAGGTATATCTGTGGATGTATTTCAAGGCCTAACTCAGTGCCCCTTTGCTTGACATCATGGGAAAATCAGAAGAAATCAGCCAAGACCTCAGAAAAAAAATTGTAGACCTCCACAAGTCTGGTTCATCCTTGGGAGCAATTTCCAAACGCCTAGGGGTATCACCTTCATCTGTACAAACAATAGTATGCAAGAATAAACACCATGGGACCACGCAGCCGTCATACCGCTCAGGAAGGAGACACGTCTCTTAGAGATAAACGTACTTTGGTGCGAAAAGTGCAAATCAATCCCAGAACAACAGCAAAGGACCTTGTGAAGATGCTGGAGGAAACAGGTACAAAGGTGTCACGAGAATTTTGTTCTCAATTGTTTACATAAACTATCAATCAGGCTTTGAATAATTCCCAGAGGTTGTAAAGCTCTAGTTAATGAAAAATTAGACAAAGTCCCAAATCTGCAATACGTCAGGTATTGTTAATTCATGAGAATTCTGAATCCCAAATGTGAACACAGTCTTTTTATATTGAACAAGCTTTAAGCTGAACACAAATGATACAAATGCTCCACCCTCTCTAGGCAATAGTACTTTCCCACAGTACACATAGATTGGCTTATCACTTTTTGCAACATAAGTCAATCTGGACAGCTCCTAGCCGTTCCTCCCTTCCTGAAAACGAGAAGGCCTCTTTTCTGTAGTCTGGTTTCACAGAGAATTCTTTGTTCTCCCAGATACTCCTTCTTACATTGCAAGATTGTACCACCTTGTTCCAGTCTCTATACAGTATACATTTCTAGACACACACACATCAATTGGATTATCATTGTTTTATAACCCTATCCCTATTGCATACATTTTCAGAATGGAATATTCTTTGTCATTACTTAAACATACACATTTCCCTATCAAAAGGTATCTATATCCACAGTAAAACAAGTCCTATATCGACATAATTTGAAAGGCCACTCAGCAAGGAAGAAGCCACTGCTCCAAAACCGGGAAAAAAAAGCCAGACTACGGTTTGCAACTGCACATGGGAACAAAGATCGTACTTTTTGGAGAAATGTCCTCTGGTCTGATGAAACAAATATAGAACTGTTGGGCCATAATGACCATCGTTATGTTTGGAGGAAAAAGGAGGAGGCTTGCAAGCCGAAGAACACCATCCCAACCGTGAAGCACGGGGGTGGCAGCATCATGTTGTGGCAGTGCTTTGCTGCAGGAGGGACTGGTGCACTTCACAAAATGGATTGCATCATGAGGAGGAAAATGATGTGGATATATTGAAGCAACATCTCAAGACTTTAGTCAGGAAGTTAAAGCTTTGTCGCAAATTGGTCTTTCCTCAAGCATACTTCCAAAGTTGTAGCAAAATGCATTAAGGACAACTAAGCCAAAGTATTGGAGTGGCCATCACAAAGCCCTGACCTCAATCCTATAGAAAATGTGTGGGCAGAACTGAAAAGGTGTGTGCGAGCAAGGAGGCCTACAAACCTGACTCAGTTACACCAGCTCTGTCAGGAGGAATGGGCCAAAATTCACCCAACTTATTGTGGGAAGCATGAGGAAGGCTTTCAGAAACGTTTGACCCAAGTTAAACAATTTAAAGGCATTGCTACCAAATACTAATTGAGTGTATGTAAACCTCTGACCCACTGGGAATGTGATGAAAGAAATAGCAGCTGAAATAAATCATTCTCTCTACTATTATTCTGATATTTCACATTCTTAAAATAAAGTGGTGATCCTAACTGGCCTAAGACAGGGTATTTTTATTGGGATTAAATGTCAGGAATTGTGAAAGACTGAGTTTAAATGTATTTGGCTAAGGTGTATGTAAACTTCCGACTTCAACTGTATGTGGAAGTGAACAGACTGTACGTAGTCATGATTCCATGCTGGGGTCCTCAATGCTGGGGTTCTCCCCACTGGGGCCCTCAATGCTGGGGTCCTCCCTGCTGGGGCCCCTACTATCCTTGACTCCAAGAGCTGGGGGTTCTGGGCCTTCCTCAGGCTGAATGTCATTATCAGGATGGAACATATGACATATTACTGTTACTGTATGCTGTCCCTTTCCAGGAGCCTCTGATGGAGGAGTACAGCATCGCTGCTCAGGTGTGGAAGCTCAGCTCCTGTGACATGTGTGAGCTGGCCAGGAACAGTGTTCTGATGAGCGGATTCTCCCATAAGGTACTACTGCCTTATCATTAACCACTGCATTATCAAGTTTCTACATTATTTACTTGAGCATCTATTCCTTACTACATCATCTACCTATTGTTAGCCTGCTCCTAATGTTAGCCTGTTCCTACTGTTAGCCTGTTCCTACTGTAAGCCTGTTCCTGATGTTAGCCTGTTCCTACTGTTAGACTGTTCCTACTGTTAGACTGTTCCTACTGTTAGCCTGTTCCTACTGTTAGCCTGTTCCGATTGTTAGCCTGTTCCGATTGTTAGCCTGTTCCTACTGTTAGTCTGTTCCTACTGTTAGCCTGTTCCTAAAGTTAGCCTGTTCCGATTGTTAATCTGTTCCTGCTGTTAGCAAGTTCCTATTGTTAGCCTGTTCCTACTGTTAGCCTGTTCCGACTGTAAGCCTGTTCCTACTGTACGTAGCCTACTGTACGTAGCCTGTTCCTACTGTACTGTTAGCCTGTTCCTACTGTTAGCCTGTTCCGATTGTTAGCCTGTTCCTACTGTTAGCCTGTTCCTACTGTTAGCCTGTTCCTATTGTTAGCCTGTTCCTATTGTTAGTCTTTTCCTATTGTTAGCCTGTTCCTACTGTTAGCCTGTTCCTACTGTTAGCCTGTTCCTACTGTTAGCCTGTTCCAATTGTTAGCCTGTTCCTACTGTTAGCCTGTTCCTACTGTTAGCCTGTTCCTACTGTTAGCCTGTTCCTTTTGTTAGCCTGTTCCTACTGTTACGGTGTTCCAATTGTTAGCCTGTTCCTATTGTTAGCCTGTTCCTATTGTTAGCCTGTTCCTACTGTTAGCCTGTTCCTATTGTTAGCCTGTTCCTATTGTTAGCCTGTTCCTACTGTTAGCCTGTTCCGATTGTTAGCCTGTTCCTACTGTTAGCCTGTTCCTACTGTTAGCCTGTTCCTATTGTTAGCCTGTTCCTATTGTTAGCCTGTTCCTATTGTTAGTCTTTTCCTATTGTTAGCCTGTTCCTACTGTTAGCCTGTTCCTACTGTTAGCCTGTTCCTACTGTTAGCCTGTTCCAATTGTTAGCCTGTTCCTACTGTTAGCCTGTTCCTACTGTTAGCCTGTTCCTACTGTTAGCCTGTTCCTTTTGTTAGCCTGTTCCTACTGTTACGGTGTTCCAATTGTTAGCCTGTTCCTATTGTTAGCCTGTTCCTATTGTTAGCCTGTTCCTACTGTTAGCCTGTTTCGATTGTTAGCCTGTTCCTAAGGCTATGTGCATGTTTGAGATTGACAGACTTTGCTAAGGTCTGTTCAGATCAACAGATCTTCGTAATGCCTGCAACCAATCAGTGTATCTCTAACACACACTATTATTTCCCACGGTCATACATGATCTGTTTGGAGGAAACCTCTTTTATCACCTGACAAGTTACAGTACTTTTCCTCAATCCACTTTCTCTTCTTAGGTGAAGAGTTACTGGCTGGGACCTCACTACATCATGGAGGGGCAGGAGGGAAACGACATCCGACGCACCAACGTCCCCGACATCCGTGTGGCGTACCGTTACGAGACCATGTGTGAAGAACTCAACCTCATCACCCAGGCCATCCGCACAGACGAGCTGGAGGCCATCACAGAAGAGGAAGGGACTCTGTCTATGGGGCCTGTCTAGAGGTAGAGAGGAGGGAGATCTGTCTATGGGGCCTCTCTAGAGGGAGAGAGGAGGGACAGAGAGGAGGGAGGTCTGTCTATGGGGCCTCTCTAGAGGGAGAGAGGAGGGACAGAGAGGAGGGAGGTCTGTATATGGGGCCTCTCTAGAGGGAGAGAGGAGGGAGATCTGTCTATGGGGCCTCTCTAGAGGGAGAGAGGAGGGACAGAGAGGAGGGAGATCTGTCTATGGGGCCTCTCTAGAGGGAGAGAGGAGGGACAGAGAGGAGGGAGATCTGTCTATGGGGCCTCTCTAGAGAGAGAGGAGGGAAAGAGAGGAGGGAGGTCTGTCTATGGGGCTTGTCTGGGGAGAGAGAGGAGGGAGGTCTGTCTATGTGGCCTCTCTAGGGGGAGAGAGGAGGGACAGATAGGAGGTGAGTCTTTGAATGGGCTTATCCTTGGTTCTGGCCTCACTACATCATGGAGGGGCAGGAGGGAAACGACATCCGACGCACCAACGTCCCCGACATCCGTGTGGCGTACCGTTACGAGACCATGTGTGAAGAACTCAACCTCATCACCCAGGCCATCCGCACAGACGAGCTGGAGGCCACCACAAAAGTGGAGACAAATTTGACCACAATAACTACCGCAGAATAAACATCAACATCAACCTTGGGAAAATCCTCAGCATTATCATTAACAGCAGACTCGTACATTTCATCAGTGAAAACAATGTACTGAGCAAACGTCAAATAGGCTTTTATCAAATTACCGTACGACAGAACACGTATTCACCCTGCACTCCCTAATTGACAAACAAACATGGGGCCTGTCTAGGGGGAGGAATGGAGGGACAGAGACGAAGGGAGTCTGTGTATGGAGCCTGTCTACAGGGAGAGAGGAGGGAGGAGGAGGAGGAGGAGGGCAACCTGCATATGGGACCTGTGTAGGAAGGAAGAGGAAGGAGGATTAACAGGATGAGTACGCACTACAAATGAGTACACAGAGGTCCGGACGTACAGTTGAAGACGGAAGTTTACGTACACTTAGGTTGGAGTCATTAAAACTCCTTGTTGAACCACTCCACATATTTCTTGTTAACAAACTGTAGTTTTTTTTTCAAGTTGGTTAGGACATTACTTTGTGCACGACACAAGTAATTGTTTACAGATTATTTCACTTATAATTCACTGTATCACAATTCCAGTGGGTCAGAAGTTGACAAAGTTGACTGTGCCTTTAAACAGCTTGGAAAATTCCAGAAAATGATGTCATGGCTTTAGAAGCTTCTGATAGCCTAATTGACAAAATTTGAGTCAATTGGAGGTGTACCTGTGGATGTATTTCAAGGCCTACCTTCAAACTCAGTGCCTCTTTGCTTGACATCATGGGAATATCAAAAGAAACCAGCCAATACCAAAGAAAAACAATTGTAGACCTCCACAAGTCTGGTTCATCCTTGGGAGCAATTTCCAAACGCCTGAAGGTACCACGTTCAGGTACCAAGAATAAACACCATGGGACCACGCAGCCGCCATACCGCTCAGGAAGGAGACGCATCCTGTCTCCTAGAGATGAACGTACTTTGGTGCGAAAAGTGCAAATCAATCCCAGAACAACAGCAAAGGACCTTGTGAAGATGCTGGGGGAATCAGATACAAAACTATCTATATCCACAGTAAAACAAGTCCTATATCGACATAACCTGAAAGGCCACTCAGCAAGGAAGAAGCCACTGCTCCAAAACTGCCATAAAAAAAAGCCAGACTACGGTTTGCAACTGCACATGGGGACAAAGATCGTACTTTTTGGAGAAATGTCCTCTGGTCAAACACAATCCCTGACATCAATCCTATAGAAAATCTGTGGGCAAAACTGAAAAAGTGTGTGCGAGCAAGGAGGCCCACAAACCTGACTCAGTTACACCAGCTCTGTCAGGAGGAATGGGCCAAAATTCACCCAACTTATTGTGGGAAGCTTGTGGAAGGCTACCTAAAACATTTGACTCAAGTTAAACAATTTAAAGGCAATGCTACCAAATACTAACTGAGTGTATGTAAACTTCTGACCCACTGGGAATGTGATGAAAGAAATAAAAGCTGAAATAAATCATTCTCTCTACTATTATTCTGACATTTCACATTCTTAAAACAAATTGATGATCCTAACTGGCCTAAGACAGGGTCTTTATACTAGGATTAAATGTCAGGAATTGTGTAAGACTGAGTTTAAATGTATTTGGTTAAGGTGTATGTAAACGTCCGACTTCAACTGTAGGTCATTTTTTTCAACAAAAATATGTACCGTTTTTTACAGTACAGTATATTTACAGTACCAGTCATAAGTTTAGACACACCTACTCATTCAAGGGTTTTTCTTTATTTTTACAGGGGAAAGGGGGAGGAAGAGCAGGGAAGAGGAGGGAGGAAGAGGAGGGAAGAGGAAGGAAAGAGGACAGACCTCAGTCCTGAGGAACCAAGACTGTTGCAAGAGACCCTATCATTCACGTCATACTGTATCTCTCCAAATCTCTCCATGTTAAACCCATTGCCAGGACAGAGTAGGGAATACATTGTAATTTTTTTTAAGGAAAATCTTTGCAGAGACTTTACAGGCAGATATTGGTTGATATAAATAACTGTGTGGGAGAGACATGGAAGAGATCTGGGCAATGCAATATTGGAGAACAAACGTATTCCTGTCAAAATGACCTGTTTTTGATTAACATTGTCGTGACTTTCCATTGTATCTTTTGATTTCACTATTCTTACTGTCAAACCTTTACTTGTCACTGTGATATAATTTCTGAATTTATTTATTTGCAAGTGAATATAGGTTACATATTATTTAGAATGTCTGCCAGTATTTAAAATGTCTGCCAGTATTTAAAAAACAACTACATATTTCTGGCAATATTTCTTAAGCCTTTATGGTTTTATACTAGCTTGGTGAATTCCAGTCTGTTTGTGCTAACATTCCACTCATTGCCACTTCTTGTCATACCAAACAACATGTACAGTGAGTGGAATGTTAGCACAAAACAGGTTCTGGATTTCAGGCTAGTTTCACATCTGGGGTGGCATAAAGACCTTTTACTGGAGCTGCTACTGTGGTAACTTGTCTTTTGTCTCAGATTCATCCTGACAATAGACTTTTATTATATTGACTGTATCATATCTTATGTCATTTCGTTGCGTACGATGTCACTCTGTGAACTCTCTATCTGACCTCGAATCAGTGTCCTGCATAGCCTACAATACAAATAAAGCTCCAAGTTAGGATCATCTACTAGATGGAGATACTGCATCACGTTTCATATCTGTTATACAATCAATAATACCTGATAGATTTGTCTGTGTTTCCATAAAACTTAGGGACATGTCCCAAATGACGGGTGAACACACTCATCATAGTTTTGTATCACCAGTAGTGACGTACAGTAGCTTCATAATGGTCTCTGTTCAGACTTGCGTTCCCAAGGTAAACTAACGTCACACCTCAGACTGTACGGTTGACTGTTATTTGCATTTACTTTCCCAATAACTGTGGACTGAAAAGACGTGTGACTAGGTACAATATTTTCTGTTGATTTATAGTTGGTGTTTGTTTGTTTATCTCTGAAATAAATGTCTCTACGACTCAAGAATTCATTGCAGTTGTTAAAGTGTGTGTCACGATCGTCGTTTGAATAAATGGACCAAGGCGCAGCGTGTGTAGAGTTCCACATGTTTAATAAAGGTGGAACATACAAAAGAAACAACAAAGAACACAACTGATCATACAATACGTAGCGCTCAACGGCACTAACCAAAACAATATCCCACCAATGAAGGTCCCCAATTAGAGGTAACTAATTAGAGGTAACTAATAACAGCTGCCTCTAATTGGGAACCATACTCAAAACCAACAGAAATAAAATAACTAGAACACCCCTCTTAGTCACGTCCTGACCTAAAACACCATAGAGAACCCAGAGGGCTCTCTATGGCCAGGGCATGACAGTACCCTCCCCAAAGGTGCGGACTCCGGCCGCAAAACCTGAACTTAGATGGGGAGGGTTCGGGTGGGCAACTAGCGTTGATGGCGGCTCCGGTGCGTGACGTAGCCCCCGCTCAGACCGCGGAGCGGGACTGGACGCCGTGCCTGGACTGGGCACCGGCGCAGAGGAAGACTCCGGCCTTAGGGCAGGACTGGACGCCGTGCCTGGACTGGGCACCGGCGCAGAGGAAAGCTCCGGCCTTGGAGCGGGACTGGACGCCGTGCCTGGACTGGGCACCGGCGCAGAGGAAAGCTCCGGCCTTGGAGCAGGACTGGACGCCGTGCCTGGACTGGGCACCGGCGCAGAGGAAAGCTCCGGCCTTGGAGCAGGACTGGACGCCGTGCCTGGACTGGTGACATGCTCTTCAGGGCGAGTGCGGGGAGCTGGCACAGGACATACCAGGCTGGGAAGGCACACTGGAGGCCTGGTGCGTGGAGCCGGCACAGGTTGCACCGGACTGGTGACACGCTCTTCAAAGCGAGTGCGGGGAGCCGGCACAGGACGTACCGGGCTGGGAAGGCACACTGGAGGCACAGGTTTCACCGGACTGGTGACACGCTCTTCAAAACACCTGCGCTGCAGCATTCTCCTAGCCAACATCTCTCTCCGATATCCTTCTTCAAACTCTTCGATCGTCTCCCAGACGGGCTCTGGCTCTCTCCTCGGCTGACCGCCCCTTGTGCCCCCCCCCAAAAAGAATATTGGGATTGCCCTTGGGCTCCTTTTGGCTGCGGACCCCGGCGTCGTCGCTGTCCTCCAATATTCCTTGGCGACTCCCGCCAGGGAAGGGTCTCGCATCCTCCTAGAATCTCTTCCCAAGTCCAACTCTCCTTCACCTCCTGGGCACGCTGCTTGGTCATGTATTGGTTGGGTATTCTGTCACAATCGTCGTTTGAATAAATGGACCAAGGCGCAGCGTGTGTAGAGTTCCACATATTTAATAAAGGTGGAACATACAAAAAAAAAAAAACACAACTGATCGTACAATACGTAGCGCTCAACGGCACTAACCAAAACAATATCCCACCAATGCAGGTGGGAACAGAACACATTAAGTATGATCCCCAATTAGAGGTAACGAATAACAGCTGCCTCTAATTGGGAACCATACTCAACACCAACATAGAAATAAAACAACTAGAAAAAAAAACTTTGTCATGTCCTGACCTAAAACACCATAGAGAACCCCGAGGGCGTGACAGTGTGATTCATTTCGAAGCAATTACATTTTTTGTTGACCAAAATCGACACTCTGCCAATGACATCCATACAAAAACTCCTCACTTCGTGGTCTCATTTTCGTGGAAGTAAAGTCTCTCGCTTCGCCTCTTACTCTCAGACTGTTTGAGGAAATTGTTTTTTATTTAACCTTTATTTAACTAAGCAAGTCAGTTAAGAATCAATTAATATTTACAAAGACAGCCTAGGAACAGTGGGTTAACTGCCTTGTTCAGGGGCAGAATAACAGATTTTTACCTTGTCAGCTCTGGGATTTAATCTAGCAACCTTTCAGTTACTTGCCCAATGCTCTAACCACTAGGCTACCTGCCGCCCAACGACACCAAACAACACCAACTTTGAACCCAATGCTCCAAGTATGAGAAACTGCAGACTTGGAGTGTGTCTGAAAGTGGGCATTGCAAAAGAAGTTGGTGGATCATCAGCGATGTGTGATTCAGTGTGTGTAACATCAGCGCTCCAGTATTGGTTAGACTGGCCATATCTGCTTAATTACCTGATAGGCTTTCCATACACCCACTTCTGTTGACACGCCCACTGCTGTTGACACGCCCACTTCTGTTGATCCTCCCACTGCGGTTGACACGTCCACTTCTGTTTCTCCTCCCACTGCTGTTGACACGCCCACTTCTGTTGATCCTCCCACTGCTGTTGACACGCCCACTTCTGTTGATCCTCCCACTGCTGTTGACACGCCCACATATGTTGATCCTCCCACTGCTGTTGACACACCCACTTTCAGACACACTCCATGTATTGATTTATTTTACCTTTATTTAACTACTTAAGTCAGTTAAGAACAAATTCTTATTTACAATGACGGCCTACCCTGGCCAAACTGTAACCCGGACGACGCTGGGTTAGGGTATGCAGTTACCCATAACATAGCACTGGGGGCCTGAGTCTATATTGTAATGCCGCATTATATCTAGGATTACTCTCAGATTAGCTTTTTTAAATTAATAGATTTTGCCAAGATTATGTCCAGCAGCAGGTGTACTCGCATTATGTATGTAAACAAGAAAGCCAGGTGTTCTGAGGACAGCAATTTGTAATTTACATGAATAAAAAAATTAAAAATCCCTTTTTGGCCCAATTAATAAAGACTTTAGAAATGTAGAAATACAACTGCAATAGGTAGTTTTTGATGGATTTAAAAAATATATATATATTAACAAATTTCAACAAACAAAAGAGGAATAGTCACATGCAAACAAGCATACATAAAATATTTACATTGCCAGGAATCCTAAACAAACAAATCATATTCATTAATAATACAAGTTTTTATTGCCTTTTTGCTTTTCATTTTTGTTAAAGTAGTGCCATATTGTTTAACTTTATTTATAAAGTGAAAAAAGTTTACCTAGTATTATTAGCAGTTGAAATAAATATACTACTATCTTTATCTATGTCCGAATTTCTGAAATAATTAATTATATCAAAACCATTAAATAGTACAACCGGTTCTATTTTTTGTAACAAATTTCTGTATCTCAATCCCCAAAAAATCAACTATAAATACAGACAAAAAACAAATGCAAAATGATCTCCTTTTCCATTCCACAGAAATCACATTTATAGTCAATATTCAGCTTGAATGTTTCCAAAACATGTTTCACAGGATAAATTCTATGTAACATTTTAAATGAAACTTCCTTTACCTTGTTACTGATATAGTATTTGTAAGCAATGTTCCATGCTTTCCCCCATTGTATATCACTATAGATGTTTGACCAAAATAATCTTGCTGAGGAAATTGTAGTATCACAAACAATATTCTTAATCTGTATATTACTACATTTATGTTTGATGTTAATATTGCCAATGAATATATTTTTATGTAAATCTATGGTACTTACATCAACCACAGAGGAATATAAAAGACATACAACCCCCTTTGGAATTGCATCAAAAACAATTGCATATTCTTTCGGGGTTATTGGAATTTTAAAAGTATCAATAAATTCCCCATATGAGAGTAGATATCCATCCTCATTCAGTAACTGACCAACCAAAATAATTTTATTCTCAAACCAGTTACGAAAAAAAAACAGACTTATTTTTAAATCGTATATCTTTATTGTTCCATAAAAAGTATCTGTGGGGGGGGAAGTTGTGTTTATACGCTAACATCCAAGCTAAAATTGCCTGCTTATGGAATTTGGCCAATTTTACTGGGATTTTATCAACATCAAAGTTACATTGAAGCAAAAATTCTAAACCACCAACAGAGTCAAATAAATACTTAAGGAAGACATTCCAGATACCGTTCTGGTTCTTAATATACTTCAGAATCCAATTCATTTAAAGTATTATTTAGAGTATTGAAATCTAAAACCTCAAGACCTCCTTGTTCTTGGGTATTAGTGAACAATATCTTTCCGTAGATAGTGAGGCTTGTTCCTCCAAACAAAATTATGTCGAATCTTATCTAAGTCCTTTACAATTTTAGGGGATAATTCAAGTGATAACGAGACATAAACCAATCTGGATAACCCTTCAGCTCAGGACAATAAAACCCGCCCAAATAACGAAATATCTCTCAGCAACCAGAAGTTCAATTTCTTCTTTGTTTTCTCAATAACGGGGTTAAAGTTTAATTCACTCCTTTGTTTTTCATCCTTGCATATAAGTAACCTTATCTTGGAATTTAGATACCATATACTTCCTGTAAAACACAATCCTTGCGTGGAAATAAGACTGACTTATGGATATTCATTTTCAACCCCGAAACTAAGGAAAAGTCTTCAATACAGGAAACTGCTTCAGAAACCTCATTCCAGTTGACATAGCTTAAATTCATTGCCAAGTTCTGAACTACATTCTTGATATGAAGAGCCATAATTTGAGTAACCAATAAAAATAAAAATGGACTAATTGGGCAGCCCTGCCTAATGCCACGGCCAATATCAAATGTTTGGGATGTCCCGTAAGTTAATTTCACAGAGCTAGTACAACCACTATATAAAGTTTGGACTGTTTCTTTTTTTTTAAAGTCACCAAACCCCCAAAAACGTATTGCCTTGAACATAAACTCATGTTCTACAGTGTCAAAAGCTTTATAAAAATCAACAAACATTACAAAACTATCATCAAGAATGCGGTCATTATTGTCAATCATAGCTAAGATCAACCTGATGTTATTACTAATGTGTCGACCATGCATAAAACCAGATTGTTCTTCATCAATTATATGATGCAAGCCTTGTTTCAACCTCTTAGCAAATACAAGAGCAAATAATTTCCCATCATTATTCAACAGGCTAATGGGCCTCCAGTTATCTATGTAAAGACTATCCTTATTAGGTTTGGGAATATAAGTAATTACACCTTGCTTTAAGGAAGCCGGGGTAGTTTACATGTAGCCCTTGATCATCTCTGCAGTCCATTACATCACTCAGGTAGTGTGGTAGAAAAACTCATGACTAAGATTGCATTTCCAAATATTAGCAGGCAGAATTTATACTGTCCACTTTTAAGTGCTGAGACAGAATGGCTATATAAGGAATGGAACATATAGGACCAGGGCTCAGCCACCATTATAGCTACCATTATAACCTAGACAGCTGTCAGATGTGGGCGTTAACAAGCAAAGAACTGAGAGGAAGATAATGGTGAAGAAAGGTCAAGATGAGTTATTTTATCGGATAGAGGGAGGGGATTCTATACGTTGAGCAGGGACAGAATACTATAAAGGCAGGGCTTTGTGATAAGAGATTTCAGTCTTTTTCCATGGAAGGGCTCGGCTTTATTACGTGGTATTAAAGTCAAAATTGAATTCACAAGCTCCAGTATCTGTGTAAATATTTGACTCAAGATTTTCCACAACAGTAGTTTACACGTAGCCCTTGATCATCTCTCCATTCCATTACATCACACAGGTAGTTTACACGTAGCCCTTGATCATCTCTCCATTCCATTACATCACACAGGTAGTTTACACGTAGCCCTTGATCATCTCTCCATTCCATTACATCTTGGACGAAGGTGTCTTCTGTACGGGGGAGTTTTGTTTAGTGCCCCGACGCTCGGTCTGAACATTAACATGCAGCATAAGGACCTTATCTTTGATATCAGCGAGAAAACATTTTCAATTGATACACACCTTTGTAGGGTTTGGGTTAATGTTCCCACACGGCCACATCTCCATGTTACAGCGCGTGTTTATGGAAGACAGAGGGAACGTCTGTGTGGAACGGGAAGAAAGAAATGTGTTACATGTAGCCCTTGATTATCTCTGCAGTCCGTTACATCACACAGGTAGTTTACACATAGAAATGTGTTGTCACAGAAATGTGTTGTCACTGAAAAACACTGTTTTCTACAACTGTGATGAAGCAGGTTAAAACAGTGTATATTATGTTTTTTTATTTTTTTTTATTTTTATGTGATATGAAAGTCAAGGGCTTTATGTTTCTAGAATCGTATCACAAATGAGAATCGATTCACGTTTCGATGGAGTATTTCGCTGTTTTGGCTGCCAGAGCCAGTGTACCTCTGAAAATAACATACAAGGTCCTTGAATTGAACGAAGTAACGGAGGAGTACACATGGGGCTGAATAGCCTACACTAACATTTCGATTAACGTTCTCCTAGCAGCAGAATATTATGCTGGTGGCATCGCAGATTTCTTTTTCTCAAAATAAGAGTCCCCCTGCAAAGACTTGCTATACATTGGGAATATCGATGTCTTTTTTCAGCAGTAGTCCATTACAACTGTTTTTCATAGCATTGCAACCACCTCAGAAAAAATATAGATACTTAAAAAAAAATATATATATATATATATGTAAAAGGTGTAAAATGTACGTTATATATTTCACCGAAAATCCCTCATATTTATTTTAATTTATTATTTTAAGGTTATTTTAAGATGTATTACATTACTTTCAAGAGTGAATTATTTTATTGTATTTATTTTCAAAAATTGTGTTAATGCTGTGATGTCATTAACAGGAGCCATGCGCTTACTCAGAGCGTGATGAGGAGAGCTAGGTGTGACGAATGCTCCGGTCTTTTGAACGCACATGTTCGCAAATTCACAAGGAAATACAAGCAAAAGTTATATCGTCACTGATTTAGTATTGCATTACTGTTTTATAGGAATATATATTCATGTGAATGGGGATAATGTTCAGAGTACAACTTTGCAAGGCTATCCCAACAGTGGAGGTTCTAGACCCATTCAACTGGGGGGGGCCAAGCTGGGGCCAGTTGTACTGTTAGAGGGGCCAGTTACATTAGATGGTATTGTTGTCATATCGTTTTCTTCACTTCATTGCAGGCATTAGTAGGCAAAAGACCATGTCCCTCTAGTAAATGTGTGGGTTTAATTAGTTTTCCAAGTTGCCACTGTCTAATAACAGATGTAAAAAAAAGAACGATAGCAAAAATGTGTTATGCAAAAATTATTTCATACTCCACATTTAGGGGGCCACAAGGGGTCCAAAATTGTTGTCACAGGGCACTGCCCCCTGGCCCCGTCCCAGAACCGCCAGTGTATCCCAACTAGTGTTAGCTAGTTGGGATACACTGGCCAGTAGCCAGTAGCAGCCCCCCTCCTATTTGCTTAGTAGACACCCTGCTATGTATTTTCTCTCTACAGAACAATATTGTCAACATATCCAGTGTCGACATTGTATTTGTTCATTGTTGTAAGCGTATATACATTTGTCATTTGTTTGTATTTATTTCTTTATTTAGTTTTGTAATGCGGGCTTTTATTTTTTGAAGGTTAATATTACCATGCGAAAGTGACGTCATAGTTGGTGCTGCTGGCAGAACAGTGGTAACCTTTCGCGTTCCCGACAGTGAAGGCTCCGGTATAAAGCGTCGAGACAGGCTGCTGCGAGAACTCATTTTAACGCCGTTCTTCGTCTGTGTTTACCATAAACTCGGTGCTGTATTCTGTGCTACCTTGTTTCGTGAAAAGGTACAACATGGCAATGAAATTGGCTTACTGGGATATTCGCGGGGTAAGGGATAATATTCTTCTTTTATTTTTCTGCACGCAGTTGTACAGTTGGTATGAACAGCGGGTTTTTTATTCATTGTGCCTGTCGTGGTAGGTTATGGTAACGTTACTTTGTTTTATCTCCAATACTCGGCGTGATTTCAAGCTTTTCATAATAGTTGGATGTAATTATTGTCACGCAGTGCACATGTCTAATTGTTTTGAATCGAGAAATTGTGTTACATTTCAAAGACTCGCATAGAAATGTTATGTTATGTAACTCTATGAATTGTCAACTTGCAGCACGTGTTTTTACTTTGTGAAACATTCTCAACCTGCTTGCCTGAGGAGGGGGGGGGGGAAGAATTAACCTGAAATTTGTTCAAACGTAATCGCCACGTGTCAGTGTATCAGATTGTCAATATGAAATATTTTTGATTTAGCTCACACCTGCTATTTAAATGTTCATAGTATTGTAATGAAACAGGTAGGGAGCAGGTCTCGAACCCACAACCTTCTAGCCCACTATCGACTGTGCCCCAAAAGCATGCTCAAGCGGCAGAGTCGATATCCGGGCGTATAAACCCAGGGTCGTTACAGTGTTGTCACACTGTCTCATCCATGATATGGGGACCTCCGTCAGAAAAGTTAGATTTGTGCCATGTATTTTCTTTCTAAATAGCTTGCTCAGCCCATTCGTCTACTCCTGGAGTACACCGACACTAAATATGAGGACAAGTTCTACACCTGCGGAGAAGGTAAAATTGAATTTGTCGAATTCCTAAAGAGAAGATAAAGATTCTTCAAGTTCTAACTTTGTCTAACTGTCTCCTGTAGCCCCAAACTATGACAAAAGTTGCTGGTTTGATGAGAAGCACAAACTGGGAATGGACTTCCCCAACGTAAGTAGCCCATCATATAATATGCTGAACAAAGACCGTCAACACAAACACACTTTCTGCTACCATACCACCTGTGACTGTTGCCGTGTTTCCCCCTAGCTTCCCTATCTAGAGGACGGAGACAGGAAGATCGTCCAGAGCAATGCCATTATGAGATACATCTCACGCAAGCACAACCTCTGTACTGTCTGATAAACTGCAACCAGGCCATTCAGGGTGGCATTATTGCTCTAGTGCTACAACACAGTACTTTACACACACACACACACACACAGGTAGACTATGATTAGACCACAGAGTTGCCACATCACTATTCTGTAAGTTTTTAGTTGAGAATATAGATGTTCTAATGTCTTCTCTTGTGTGATTTTTTTTGTAGCTGGGGAGAGCGAAGACGAGAAGGTTCGTGTGGACATTCTTGAGAATCAGGCGATGGACTTCCGGAACGGCTTTGTGATTATGTGCTACACAGACTTTGTAAGTGACAACCTTGCACTTTGACTGGCCTCTTGAATATCATTCCAAAGACTCGATTAATAATTAGCGACCATAGACTTTGTAAGTCACAGCCTTAGACATTGACCCATCACTCAAGACTTATTTCACCTCACTTTTTATATTCAACTTGTCATTATGGACTTTTAGTTTGGACCACAGACTTTTTTTCCTTTTTAATAAATACAGTACCAGTCAAAAGTTTGGACACCTACTCATTCGAGGGTTTTTATTTTGACTATTTTCTACATTGTAGAATAATAGTGAAGACATCAAAACGATGAAATAACACCAGATGGAATCATGTAGACAGGGTTAAACAAATTACAGCTTTGCACACTCTTGGCATTCTCTCAACTAGCTTCATGAGGTAGTCACCTGGAATGCATTTCAATTAACAGGTGTGCCTTGTTAAAATGTAATTTGTGGAATTTCTTTCCTCAATGCGTTTGAGACAATCAGTTGTTGTGACAAGGTAGGGTGGTATACAGAAGATAGTCCATATTATGGCAAGCAAAGAGAAACAATAGTCCATCATTATATAAGACATGAAGGTCAGTCAATCCGGAAAATTAAGAACTTTGAAAGTTGCAAAAACCATCAAGCGCTATGATGAAACTGGCTCTCATGAGGACCGCCACAGGAAAGGAAGACCCAGAGTTACCTCTGCTGCAGAGGATAAGTTCATTAGAGTTACAAGCCTCAGAAATTGCAGCCCAAATAAATGAGTTCAGGTAACAGACACATCTCAACATCAACGGTTCAGAGGAGACTGTCCTTTGGCCTGATGAGTCCAAATTTGAGATTGTTGGTTCCAACCGCCGTGTCTTTGTGAGACGCAGAGTAGGTGAACGGCTCTCTGCATGTGTGGTTTCCACCATGAAGCATGGAGGAGGAGGTGTGGGGATGCTTTGCTGCTGACACTCAGTGATTTATTTAAACTTCAAGGCACACTTAACCAGCATGGCTACCACAGCATTCTGCAGCGATACGCCATCCCATCTGGTTTGCGCTTAGTGGGACTATCATTTGTTTTTCAACAGGACAATGACCCAGCACACCTCCAGGCTGTGTAAGGGCTATTTGACCAAGGAGAGTGATGGGAGTGCTGCATCAGATGACCTGGTCTCCACAATCACCCGAACTCAACCCAATTGAGATGGTTTTGGATGAGTTGGACCGCAGAGTAACGGCAAAGTAATCAACAAGTGCTTAGTATATGTAGGAACTCCTTCAAGACTGTTGGAAAAGCATTCCTCATGAAGTAGGGCTGCACAATATGGGGAAAACCTTGACAAAATATTGCGATTTGACTGCGAGATACACGTAACTACCAAAATAAAGGAAACCCCAACAGTGTCTTAACAGGGCGTTGGGCCACTATGAGCCAGAACAGCGTCATTGCACCTTGGCATAGATTCTACAAGTGTTTGGCACTCTGGTGTCTCAATCCCTCCAATAACTTTCAGTGAGAAATTCCATAATGTGTTGTTGATGGTGGTGGAAAACGCTGTCTCAGGCACCGCTCCAGAATCTCCCATAAGTGTTCAATTGGGTTGATCTGGTGACTGAGACGACCGTGGCATTCGGTTTTACATCGTTTTCACACTCATCAAACCATTCAGTGCCCTGTGGATGGGGGGTTGTTGTCATCTTATGGGGGCATAGCCATGGTAGCCAAAATAAATAATGCCAGTATTTTTATACATGACCCTAAGAATGATGGGATGTTAATTGCTTAATTAACTCCAGAACCACACCTGTGTGGAAGCACCTGCTTTCAATCTATTTTGTATTCCTCATTTACTCAGGTGTTTCCATTATTTGTTAAGTGTTGTTTTAAAACACTTGGGTGAATGTTGAAATCAGAAATAAAACCATTTTAAATGAAGAGGCAATGGAAAGCAGCATCCTTCTTGTTTGGAACAATCGGTTGTCTGCATTTGACCTAACAGAACATGCTAACTTCTCGTGAATTTAACTGTGGCGAGGAGGAACTGAGCTGCTTGGGGGGGCGGGGCCTGATGTGGAAAGCGGCCTCGAGGAGAGACGACAGAGTAAACTATAAAAACGCATGTTACACGCGGCTGAGTGGCAGCAAAAAATATATTGCATACGATTATAGATGGGTTAGCTGACAACGTCACAAACAGCGCTTCAATGGGGCAGAAGTTTGAGTTGTGATTCTGGATGGCCACCAACTATGACACGAGACTGCCGTGTGGGGTATTGTGGCTCTTTTTGAGAGTTTTGTTTTGAGTGACTTCATGTCCATGCTAATGTGGCAAATTCACTAGCTAGCTAACCAACAACTGGCAACGATGTATTTTGAGACGAGTGGCAACAGTCTAAGCCAACCCAGTCTTTTTTTGCCCCATAGTTTCACACGCGTCTGTTTTTTGTTTAAACAACCAACACGTCTGTGGATCTCTCGTGATTTACGGATATTGCTGTTTTCAATGTGATCTGGGTTTGCAGCCCACTATAGGGACCTCGTGCTACTCACCTAATTTTCATAGCAGTACAATACCCCCCTATGTTCTAGTTCATTCCTCAAGACTCATCTTGATACTGAGTGACCCTAGATCGTCCGGAGTGTTTAACTCCCTGACTGTATTCTCCCTCAGGACGAGATGAAGCCAGGCTACACAGAGAGACTGCCCGGAACACTGAAGCAGTTCTCAGAGTTCCTTGGAACCCGGAAGTGGTTTGCTGGTGACAAGGTATGATATGCGCTTCTATTGGCTAGTCACTGCACTGTTGGCGAGACACGTAACGCACCAATGGTGCCAGCCAGAAGAGAATACACTCACGTTCTCTCTGGATAATGAATCATTGCTCTGTTGTTCCCCCCTTCAACCAGATCACCTTTGTGGACTTCATCATGTATGAGCTTTTGGATCAACATATAATGTTTGACGCCAAGTGCCTGGACGACTTCAAGAACCTACAGGAACTTGTCGACCGCTTCGAGGTCAGGATTGTCATTTTGTACATTAGGGATTATTATGATTTTACTTCTGTTTTTTTTTTTTATTAATTAATTGGAGCTCATTTGTAACTGAAAAGGGTCCTGATGGCACCCGCCACTTTTAAACGTTTGTTGTTGACTCCACTGACTTGGACGGCTGTATTATCTTTCTCAACAGGCGCTGGAGAAGATTGCAACCTACATGAAGTCAAGCCGCTTCATGAAGACTCCGGTCAATAACAAGATGGCCAAGTGGGGCAACAAGAAAGAGTAAAGAAACCAATGACTAGAAAACATCAATCATATTATTTAGATATAGAAGAGTTGGTTCTGACACCCACTGGGGTCACGGGGACATGTAAAGACATCTAGGATTTAGACTAGCTACTCTTAAGGTTTACACAGGCAACCCAATTCTGTTCTTTTGACCCCATTTTAGTGGCAAAATATCAGAATTGTGCTGCCTGTGTAAATATGCCTCCCATGCCAATACTCAACCAATCTTTGGGATTGAGTGAGTAACTGTTAGATGTTTGAATGGCCTAAAACATTTACTGTCCTGAATTATGATTTTTGTTTTGTACTTTTTTTTTGGGGGGGGGAAAACAAATGTTTTAAAGTGATACTTAGAACTTAATAAAAAATGATGTTTTCATTCAATGGCAGTGTTATCACTTTATTTTTAGGATGATGTTACTCGGAATATGCAAAAAGATATTGTTTTAATGATTTTTAGAGTACAATTACGTTCAAGTGCAAAAGGAAACCATTGCGTATCTGATTGGACAATGCGTGAACATTGAGGACACTTTGAAGCGTGTCAATTTGATTCTTGTAATGTGGATATTCAGAATTACTGACATAAACTGTACCATCCAACATGGGCTCACAAGTGACTGGGAGTATTAAGTCAAATTAACAAAGTAATTACATCTATTTGGATACTCAATTGATCTGCTTAGTCATCACTCCATTCTACGGAATGTACCGACGTCTATAAAAGGTTAAATAGTTCTCCCGCCGTAGGATCTTTTGGTTATTTGGGACGAGTCAGTCTAACGATCGTTATAAGGGCCATAGCCGGTGGATTCACTGGCAAGCTGCGGACGACAACAGGGGAAAATACTGGTTGTCATTTATCTCCATCTCACAGATGATGCATTTCATTTATCTTGAATTTGTCAGTAGTAGAAATGACCCGAGAAACACACCCAAACCCTTAGAAGATAAATATAGCTTGCTCTATCCGTGTATTTCTGTGTATGGGCCTGTATGCTACGGCTATGGAGGACTTGATGGCCTGCAGCTGAAAGAACACTCTTCCTCTAGACACACCGTCCTCGTCTCTGGTCATCCATAGGAGGTGAGCACCGTTCAGCACGGCCAGGCTATGAACAGTTCTGACAACACAGAGCCGTTTATAAAGCCTTCATAAACACATCCAACATCTCATCTCTGGTCATCCATAGCAGTAGGCAACATTAAAGGTTATTTAGTAGTGTTCCTCTACCTCTGTCCCTGTTCCCTGAGACTAGTTTGGCAGTGCTAGTTTTAATGGAAGCAGTCCTCCCAAGGAGAAAACACCATAGCTTGCCGGTCTGTGGTTTATAAAAAATACATTTTTTAAAGAGTCCATGTGACGTCTTACACTTTGGAGAAGGATTTGTACTCCAGCCATGCTTTAACATCTGGAGGTCTGGACTGGAGGGAATCGCACCTCCTGGCCCTCATCCCAGAGTTCCCCTCCATCCAGAGGCTCCAGGACATTCTTGGCAACATGACCCTCCTCAGCACGTTCGTTACGGACTCTCCACCACTGCCCTGACTTGTTCTTTACCTAGAAGAAGAAGAAACAACATACACTGAGTATAAGGAACACCTTTCTTTGACAGACTGACCAGGTGAATGCTATGATACCTTATTGATGTTACTTGGCAGTCCGACGGACAAATCTGGGTTTGGCGGATGCCAGGAGAATGCATACTGCTAACTGTAAAGTTTGGTGGAGGAGGAATAATGGTCTGGGGCTGTTTTTCATGGTTTGGGCTAGGCCCCCTTAGTTTCAGTGAAGGGAAATTTTAACGCTACAGCATGCAATGACATTCTAGACAATTCTGTGCTTCCAATTTTGTGGCAACAGTTTGGGGAAGGCCCTTTCCTGTTTCAGGATGACAGTGCCCCCGTGCACAAAGCGAGGTCCATAGAGAAATGGTTTGTCAAGATCAGTGTGGAATAAATTGATTGGCCTGCACAGAGCCCTGACCTCAACCCCATCGAACACCTTTGTGATGAATGCCGACTGCGAGCCTGACCTAATCAACCAGAATCAGTGTCCGACCTCACTAATGCTCTTGTGGCTGAATGGATGCAAGTCCCTGCAGCAATGTTCCAATATCTAGTGGAAAGCATTCCCATAAGAGTGGAGGCCGTTATAGCAGCAAAGAGGGCACCAACTCCATATTAATGCCCATGATTTTGGAATGAGATTTTCAACAAGCACATACTTTTGATCATGTAGTGTATTTTCTGTTATAAATATATATTATTTTAAATATTTGTATTTTTCATGTATTTTCCTTCTTTATTATTTGTCCCTAACCGTACCACCCCTTCCCTAATTAGAGTAAACTAATGGACAACAACACTTAGGCTCCTACTTACAGCTTATAGATACTATATACATTTCACAGACAGTATATTTTACATTAGTTATCTTTTGTTTGTTTTTAGTCCCATCCTTCAGCTACCCTCAAACCCCCTCCCATCTATCTCTGAACACCATCCAGTTTTGATTTGTATCTGCCATGTGTTTTAACACTGTGCTGTGATGTTTCACAAAAGTTCTGAACCTTAACTATTCTCATAGTTTCTACAGATTGTAAATTAAATATACACCTTTGCTAAGAGTATTATTAAATTACTGATTCGAATGACTATGACATTAAATCACCCAGCAGAGCTATTTGATGTCACTTGTTAAATCCACTTCAATCAGTGTAGATGAAGGAGAGGAGACAGGTTTTTAAAGAAGGATTTTTAAACCTTGAGGCAATTGAGACATGGGTTGTGTGTGTGTGTGCCATTCAGAGGGTGAATGGGCAAGACAAAGCATTGAACGGGGTATGGTAGTAGATGCCTGGAAAACCGGTTTGGGTGTGTCAACAACTGCATCGCTGCTGGGCTTTTCACGCTCAACAGTTTCACCTGAATAAACATACCAAACATGACTATAATGCATTTTACTCTTCTTTAAACCACAAAGAGTTTATTTTTCACCAATTGCAGCACCCATAACCTAATCTTACATGAGGGATGGCCTCCAGACAGCTACGTCTGTCAACAAGATACTTTTTTCACTGACATATTTTATAACAATTTTGTTGTTTTGATTCTGGTTTGGATTGTACATTCACTGCTATGATTGTTCCCCTGTACAACCTCTCCCTTCATAATGCTCAGCTCCTGGTGGTTCAACCCTAACCACAACCCACCTGGACCACCTCTCCATTCATAATGCTCAGCTCCTGGTGGTTCAACCCTAACCACAACCCACCTGGACCACCATTCATAATGCTCAGCTCCTGGTGGTTCAACCCTAACAGACCTGACCTACCGCTCCCTTCATAATGCTCAGCTCCTGGTGATTCCTGGCCATGAAGTCATAGATCACATGCATCCTCACTGGGGACGGCTCACTGGGGACGGCTCACTGGGGACGGCTCACTGGGGCAGGAAAGGAGATGAACAGTGCAACAGCAATGTAGTAACAATGCAATATTGATGCAAAGGAGACAGAGCAACACAATGTAGTAGATATGTAATAGCAATAGAATAGCTATATAATTACAATGTTATAACTATGTAATAACAATAGAATAGTTATATAATTACAATGTTATAACTATGTAATAACAATAGAATAGTTATATAATTACAATGTTATAACTATGTAATAACAATAGCAATAGAATAGTTACATAATTAATGTTATAACTATGTAATAGTTATATAATTACAATGTTATAACTATGTAATAACAATAGAATAGTTATATAATTACAATGTTATAACTATGTAATAACAATAGAATAGTTATATAATTACAATGTTATAACTATGTAATATTAATATAATTACAATGTTATAACAATGTAATAGCATTAGAATAGCTATATAATTACAATGTTATAACTATGTAATATCAATATAATTACAATGTTATAACTATGTAATAGCAATGGAATAACTATAGAATTACAATGTTATAACTATGTAATAACAATAGAACAGCTATATAATTACAATGTTATAACTATGTAATACCAATATAATTACAATGTTATAACTACGTAATAGCAATAGAATAGCTATATAATTACAATGTTATAACTATTTGTAAGCAATAAAATAGCTATATAATTACAATGTTATAACTATGTAATAACAATAGAATAGTTATATAATTACAATGTTATAACTATGTAATAACAATAGAATAGATATATAATTACAATTTTAACTATGTAATAACAATAGAATAGATATATATAATTACAATGTTATAACTATGTCCAGACTCACATTAAGCATCTCCAATCCAAAATTAAATATAGAATCGGTTTCCTATTTCGCAACAAAGTTTAAGCACAAGCTGTATAAAGTTTAAGCACAATAGCTGTATCATTACAATGTTATAACTTTGTAATAGCAGTAGAACAGCTAAATAATTACAATGTTATAACTATGTAATAACAATTGAACAGCTATATAATTACAATGTTATAACTATGTAATAGCAGTAGAACAGCTATATGATTACTATGTTATAACAATGCAAATGGCCTCTAAGAAAATGTGATACAGTACAATGATTTTACACACATTGAATTACTGAGGATATCAGTGGAGACCCGTTAGTCAGGGCAGGTGAGCCACACCTGTTCAGCTAAAACAAAACAAACATGTACAGTACCAGTCAAAAGTTAGGACACACCTACTCGTTCAAGGGTTTTTCTTTATTTTCACTATCTTCTATATTGTAGAATAATAGTGAAGACATCAAAACTATGAAATAGCACTTATGGAATCATGTAGTAACCAAAAAAGTGTTAAACAAATCAAAATATATTTTATATTTTATATTCTTCAAAGTAGCCACCCTTTGCCTTGATGAGAGCCTTGCACACTCTTGGAAGTCTCTTAACCAGGTTCAAGAGGTAGTCACCTGGATTGCATTTCAATTAACAGGTGTGCCTTTTGTGGAATTTCTTTCCTTAATGCGTTTGAGCCAATCAGTTGTGTTGTGATATTTGATCTCCACAGGATAGTCTGTCACCAGCATTCGGCACAGACACACAACAAACAGTCATGTCTGTTATTGACAATGCATCTATTACAGAGACAGTACCTTGGTCTCCATTTACAGACAACAATAGATACATTTTGATACATTGTACGTTGTTTGGAGACAGGTGACAGTTAGCTACCTTGGTCTCAATGTCGTTGAGATGGAGGCATCCTGCCTGGACCTCCAGGATCATCTCCTGTCCCCAGACCAGGCACTTAGCCTCCAGCCTCTGCAGCCTGGTCACACAGTCATCTAGGCTGCTCACCTCCTGGCCGTAGAACTCACACGTAAAACAGGTGCTAGAATGAGGAGACATGACTCCTATTCTACATGACGGAAAATCATACCAGATCCCACACATTATATTTCAATCTGAATTTTCATAATTAACCTTACCTCCACCCTGCACTGGAAGTTGTCCGGTTGTTTGTTCATTGTTTCGGAATACTCCTTCCTTTGCACTGAAATAGTAAACATGAACCATTAGGCCTAGTGCTTATTGAAATATTGAATTGAATTATCGGGCCTAGTGCGTATTGAAATATTGAATCATCAGGCCTAGTGCTTATTGAAATATTGAATTGAATCATTAGGTCTAGTGCTTATTGAAATATTGAATTGAATCATTAGGCTGAGTGCTTATTGAAATATTGAATCATCAGGCCTAGTGCATATTGAAATATTACATTGAATCATTAGGCCTAGTGCTTATTGAAATATTGAATTGAATCATTAGGCCTAGGGCTTATTGAAATATTGAATTGAATCATTAGGCCTGGTGCTTATTGAAATATTGAATTTAATCATTAGGCCTAGTGCTTATTGAAATATTGAATTGAATCATTAGGCCTAGTGCTTATTGAAATATTGAATTGAATCATTAGGCCTAGTGCTTATTGAAATATTGAATTGAATCATTAGCAACCCACTTAATAATCAACACAATGACACTACAGGTGTATTCTGTACCTTGGTTGAGATTACAGGTGTATTCTGTACCTTGGTTGAGATTAAAGGTGTATTCTGTACCTTGGTTGAGATTACAGGTGTACTCTGTATCTTGGTTGAGATTACAGGTGTATTCTGTACCGTGGTTGAGATTACAGGTGTATTCTGTATCTTGGTTGAGATTACAGGTGTATTCTGTACCTTGGTTGAGATTACAGGTGTATTCTGTACCTTGGTTGAGATTACAGGTGTACTCTGTATCTTGGTTGAGATTACAGGTGTATTCTGTACCTTGGTTGAGATTACAGGTGTATTCTGTACCGTGGTTGAGATTACAGGTGTATTCTGTATCTTGGTTGAGATTACAGGTGTATTCTGTACCTTGGTTGAGATTACAGGTGTATTCTGTACCTTGGTTGAGATTACAGGTGTACTCTGTATCTTGGTTGAGATTACAGGTGTACTCTGTATCTTGGTTGAGATTACAGGTGTACTCTGTATCTTGGTTGAGATTACAGGTGTATTCTGTACCTTGGTTGAGATTACAGGTGTACTCTGTATCTTGGTTGAGATTACAGGTGTATTCTGTATCTTGGTTGAGATTACAGGTGCACTCTGTACCTTGGTTGAGATTACAGGTGTACTCTGTACCTTGGTTGAGATTACAGGTGTATTCTGTACCTTGGTTGAGATTACAGGTGTATTCTGTACCTTGGTTGAGATTACAGGTGTATTCTGTACCTTGGTTGAGATTACAGGTGTATTCTGTACCCTGGTTGAGATTACAGGTGTACTCTGTATCTTGGTTGAGATTACAGGTGTACTCTGTATCTTGGTTGAGATTACAGGTGTACTCTGTATCTTGGTTGAGATTACAGGTGTACTCTGTATCTTGGTTGAGATTAAAGGTGTATTCTGTATCTTGGTTGAGATTACAGGTGTACTCTGTACCTTGGTTGAGATTACAGGTGTACTCTGTATCTTGGTTGAGATTACAGGTGTATTCTGTATCTTGGTTGAGATTACAGGTGTATTCTGTACCTTGGTTGAGATTACAGGTGTATTCTGTACCTTGGTTGAGATTACAGGTGTACTCTGTATCTTGGTTGAGATTACAGGTGAATTCTGTATCTTGGTTGAGATTACAGGTGTACTCTGTACCTTGGTTGAGATTACAGGTGTATTCTGTACCTTGGTTGAGATTACAGGTGTACTCTGTACCTTGGTTGAGATTACAGGTGTATTCTGTACCTTGGTTGAGATTACAGGTGTACTCTGTACCTTGGGTGAGAGGAAAACGGCCTGCTACTACTCCCAAACATTTTTTTAATTGTGACGTCACCAATCTGCAAAGGTCATGGTAGTGCATCATCAGGTGTTGCGAAACAGTGTGACCCGTTGGACACATCACAGGACATGAAGAAATGTTTCCTCTGCTGTACACCACATCACAGACCGTTGACTTGGAATGATCATTCAACTCTAGTTCTATGGAAGCTTCACTCCCCTTGTACTTCTGATCGAGTAATCAGTATTAAAAGCTGAGACGGCTATTATAAATCCAGAACTTATTCAGCTATGACTCACTAGTAAAAGGAAACCAAGAAGGAACAAGCTGTTACACACACACACACACACACACACACACACACACACACACACACACACACACACACACACACACACACACTTGACATCAGTCAGACACTGGTTAATCACTACCAATGGGTTGGTTTGAGAGTCTATCATAGTGGTTGTCCATTTCTATAAAACACTTGCCATCTTCTCTGTTCACACACCAGTTCAAATCCAATACAACAGGTGAAGGGCTAAGGTGAAATAGTTCACATTAATTGAGTGTCATTATTGATAGAAGGCCTATTGAATCACAGGAATACTTCAGGTTTGAAGTGTCGGTCCCATGTTTCATGAGCTAAAATAAACGCCCCTAGAAGGTTTTCATACAAAAAGCTTATTTCTCTCAAATTTTGTGAGAACTTGGCAGTACATCCAACCAGCCTCACAACCGCGGACCATGTGTTACCACAGCAGCCCAGGACCTCCACATCCTGCGGGATTGTCTTGAGACCAACCACCTGGAAGCTGATGAAACTGTCAGAAACCGCTTCAGGGAAGCTTATTTGAGTGCTTGTCGTCCTCACCAGGGTCTTGACCTGACTGCAGTTCGGCGTCATAACCAACGTCAGGAAAAGTAGCTGCTGCTTTGGCAGGAACTAATGGGGATCCATAATAAACCCCAGGAAGAGTAGCTGCTGCCTTGGCAGGAACTAATGGGGATCCATAATAAACCACAGGAAGAGTAGCTGCTGCCTTGGCAGGAACTAATGGGGATACATAATAAACCCCAGGAAGAGTAGCTGCTGCCTTGGCAGGAACTAATGTGGATCCATAATAAACCCAGGAAGAGTAGCTGCTGCCTTGGCAGGAACTAATGGGGATCCATAATGAACCCCAGGAAGAGTAGCTGCTGCCTTGGCAGGAACTAACGGGGATCCATAATAAACCCCAGGAAGAGTAGCTGCTGCTTTGGCAGGAACTAATGGGGATCCATAATAAAACCCAGGAAGAGTAGCTGCTGCCTTGGCAGGAACTAATGGGGATCCATAATAAACCACAGGAAGAGTAGCTGCTGCCTTGGCAGGAACTAATGGGGATACATAATAAACCCCAGGAAGAGTAGCTGCTGCCTTGGCAGGAACTAATGGGGATACATAATAAACCCCAGGAAGAGTAGCTGCTGCCTTGGCAGGAACTAATGGGGATCCATAATAAACCACAGGAAGAGTAGCTGCTGCCTTGGCAGGAACTAATGGGGATACATAATAAACCCCAGGAAGAGTAGCTGCTGCCTTGGCAGGAACTAATGGGGATCCATAATAAACCACAGGAAGAGTAGCTGCTGCCTTGGCAGGAACTAATGTGGATCCATAATAAACCCAGGAAGAGTAGCTGCTGCCTTGGCAGGAACTAATGGGGATCCATAATGAACCCCAGGAAGAGTAGCTGCTGCCTTGGCAGGAACTAACGGGGATCCATAATAAACCCCAGGAAGAGTAGCTGCTGCTTTGGCAGGAACTAACGGGGATCCATAATAAACCCCAGGAAGAGTAGCTGCTGCCTTGGCAGGAACTAACGGGGATCCTTAATAAACCCCAGGAAGAGTAGCTGCTGCCTTGGCAGGAAGTAACGGGGATCCATAATAAACCCCAGGAAGAGTAGCTGCTGCCTTGGCAGGAACTAACGGGATCCATAATAAACCCCAGGAAGAGTAGCTGCTGCTTTGGCAGGAACTAACGGGATCCATAATAAACCCCAGGAAGAGTAGCTGCTGCCTTGGCAGGAACTAACGGGGATCCTTAATAAACCCCAGGAAGAGTAGCTGCTGCCTGGGCAGGAAGTAACGGGGATCCATAATAAACCCCAGGAAGAGTAGCTGCTGCCTTGGCAGGAACTAACGGGGATCCATAATAAACCCCAGGAAGAGTAGCTGCTGCCTTGGCAGGAACTAACGGGGATTCATAATAAACCCCCAGGAAGAGTAGCTGCTGCCTTGGCAGGAACTAACGGGATCCATAATAAACCCCAGGAAGAGTAGCTGCTGCCTGGGCAGGAAGTAACGGGGATCCTTTATAAACCCCAGGAAGAGTAGCTGCTGTCTTGGCAGGAACTATCAGGGATCCATAATAAACCCCAGGAAGAGTAGCTGCTGCCTTGGCAGGAACTAACAGGGATCCATAATAAACCCCAGGAAGAGTAGCTGCTGCCTTGGCAGGAACTAACGGGGATCCATAATAACCCCCAGGAAGAGTAGCTGCTGCCTGGGCAGAAAGTAACAGGGATCCTTAATAAACCCCAGGAAGAGTAGCTGCTGCCTTGGCAGGAACTAATGGGGATCCATAATAAACCCCAGGAAGAGTAGCTGCTGCCTTGACAGGAACTAATGGGGATCCATAATAAACCCCAGAAAGAGTAGCTGCTGAGGCTCAGTAGTGTGTGTGGCCTCCACGTGCCTGTATGACCTCTCTACAACGCCTGGGCATGCTCCTGATGAGGTGGCGGATGGTCTCCTGAGGGATCTCCTCCCAGACCTGGACTAAAGCATCCGCCAACTCCTGGACAGTCTGTGGTGCAACGTGGCGTTTGTGGATGGAGCGAGACATGATGTCCCAGATGTGCTCAATTGGATTCAGGTCTGGGGAACGGGCGGGCCAGTCCATAGCATCAATGCCTTCCTCTTGCAGGAACTGCTGACACACTCCAGCCACAAGAGGTCTAGCATTGTCTTGCATTAAGAGGAACCCAGGGCCAACCACACCAGCATATGGTCTCACAAGGGGTCTGAGGATCTCATCTCGGTACCTAATGGCAGTCAGGCTACCTCTGGCGAGCACATGGAGGCGAGCGCTGTGCGGCCCCCCAAAGAAATGCCACCCCACACCATGACTGACCCACCGCCAAACCGGTCATGCTGGAGGATGTTGCAGGCAGCAGAACGTTCTCCACGGCGTCTCCAGACTCTGTCACGTCTGTCACATGTGCTCAGTGTGAACCTGCTTTCATCTGTGAAGAGTGTTCTCTGGCAAATGCCAAACGTCCTGCACGGTGTTGGGCTGTAAGCACAACCCCCACTTGTGGACGTCGGGCCCTCATACCACCCTCATGGAGTCTGTTTCTGACCGTTTGAGCAGACACATGCACATTTGTGGCCTGCTGGAGGTCATTTTGCAGGGCTCTGGCAGTGCTTCTCCTGCTCCTCCTTGCACTAAGGCGGAGGTAGCGGTCCTGCTGCTGGGTTGTTGCCTTCCTACGGCCTCCTCCACGTCTCCTGGTAGCGCCTCCATGCTCTGGACACTACGCTGACAGACACAGCAAACCTTCTTGCCACAGCTCGCATTGATGTGCCATCCTGGATGAGCTGCACTACCTGAGCCACTTGTGTGGGTTGTAGACTCCGTCTCATGCTACCACTAGAGTGAAAGCACCGCCAGCATTCAAAAGTGACCAAAACATCAGCCAGGAAGCATAGGAACTGAGAAGTGGTCTGTGGTCACCACCTTCAGAACCACTCCTTTATTGGGGGTGTCTTGCTAATTGCCTATAATTTACACCTGTTGTCTATTCCATTTGCACAACAGCATGTGAAATTTATTGTCAATCAGTGTTGCTTCCTAAGTGGACAGTTTGATTTCACAGAAGTGTGATTGACTTGGAGTTACATTGTGTTGTTCCCTTTATTTTTTTGAGCAGTGTATATTGATTTCACAATAATGACAGAGAATGTTTTCAATAATGTACTATATGTTGTTAAGAACACCACCAAACTAGAAGATCAGTGAATAAAATGAAACTTTTATTTTATAATCAGTTGACGTGTACAGTAAACACATATATATGGACAGACCATATATGGTTAAAGAGGAAATAGTTTATTTGTAATGAAAAGTGGGCATCACACAGTTGGGGTTCAAGAGAGAAGGTCTGGACAGTAGTGGTGAATTACGCAGTGGCCTTAGCCTGCTGGACTTTAGCCAAAACCTTCAGGTCTGTGATGCACTTTGCAATACTCGCCTTCTCCTGAAACACAAAATGAACACTTTTTTTTAGTTACTACATGATTCCATGTGTTATTTCATAGTTTTGATGTCTTCACTATTATTCTACAATGCAGAAAATAGTAAAAATAAAGAAAAACCCTTGAATGAGTAGGTGTGTCCAAACCTTTGACTGGTACTATATATAGACCCACCCCTCAAATACCCTGTTAAATATATAGACCTACCCCTCAAATATATAGGCCTACCCCTCAAATACCCTGTTACAGTGAGGGGAAAAAAGTATTTGATCCCCTGCTGATTTTGTACGTTTGCCCACTGACAAAGAAATTATCAGTCTATAATTTTAATGGTAGGTTTATTTGAAGAGTGAGAGACAGAATAACAACAAAAAAAATCCAGAAAAACGCATGTGAAATTTTTTTATAAATGGAATTGCATTTTAATGAGGGAAATAAGTATTTGACCCCTCTGCAAAACATGACTTAGTACTTGGTGGCAAAAAGCCTTGTTGGCAATCACAGAGGTCAGACGTTTCTTGTAGTTGGCCACCAGGTTTGCACACATCTCAGGAGGGATTTTGTCCCACTCCTCTTTGCAGATGTTCTCCAAGTCATTAAGGTTTCGAGGCTGACGTTTGGCAACTCGAACCTTCAGCTCCCTCCACAGATTTTCTATGGGATTAAGGTCTGGAGACTGGCTAGGCCACTCCAGGACCTTAATGTGCTTCCTCTTCAGCCACTCCTTTGTTGCCTTGGCCGTGTGTTTTGGGTCATTGTCATGCTGGAATACCCATCCACGACCCATTTTCAATGCCCTGGCTGAGGGAAGGAGGTTCTCACCCAAGATTTGACTGTACATGGCCCCGTACATCGTCCCTTTGATGCGGTGAAGTTGTCCTGTCCCCATAGCAGAAAAACACCCCCAAAGAATAATGTTTCCACCTCCATGTTTGACGGTGGGCATGGTGTTCTTGGGGTCATAGGCAGCATTCCTCCTCCTCCAAACATGGCGAGTTGAGTTGATGCCAAAGAGCTCTATTTTGGTCTCATCTGACCACAACACTTTCACCCAGATGTCCTCTGAATCATTCAGATGTTCATTGGCAAACTTCAGACAGGCATGTATATGTGCTTTCTTGAGCAGGGGGACCTTGCGGACGCTGCAGGATTTCAGTCCTTCACGACGTAGTGCGTTACCAATTGTTTTCTTGGTGACTATGGTCCCAGCTGCCTTGAGATCATTGACAAGATCCTCCCGTGTAGTTCTGGGCTGATTCCTCACCATTCTCATGATCATTGCAACTCCACGAGGTGAGATCTTGCATGGAGCCCCAGGCCGAGGGAAATTGACAGTCCTTTTGTGTTTCTTCCATTTGCGAATAATCGCACCAACTGTTGTCACCTTCTCACCAAGCTGCTTGGCGATGGTCTTGTAGCCCATTTCAGCCTTGTGTAGGTCTACAATCTTGTCCCTGACATCCTTGGAGAGCTCTTTGATCTTGGCCTTGGTGGAGAGTTTGGAATCTGATTGATTGATTGCTTTTGTGGACAGGTGTCTTTTATACAGGTAACAAACTGAGATTAGGAGCACTCCCTTTAAGTGTGCTCCTAATCTCAGCTCGTTACCTGTATAAAAGACACCTGGGAGCCAGAAATCTTTCTGATTGAGAGGGGGTCAAATACTTATTTCCCTCATTAAAATGCAATTCCATTTATAACATTTTTTAAATGCGTTTTTCTGGATGTTTTTGTTGTTATTCTGTCTCTCACTGTTCAAATAAACCTACCATTAAAATTATAGACTGATCATTTCTTTGTCAGTGGGCAAACGTACAAAATCAGCAGGGGATCAAATACTTTTTCCCCCTCACTGTATATATAGACCCACCCCTCAAATACCCCGTTATATATAGACCCCCACCCCTCAAATACCCCGTTATATATAGACCCCCACCCCTCAAATACCCTATTATATATAGACCCCCACCCCTCAAATACCCTATTATATATAGACCCACCCCTCAAATACCCTATTATATAGACACCCACCCCTCAAATACCCTATTATATAGACACCCACCCCTCAAATACCCCGTTATATATAGACACCTACCCCTCAATTACCCTGTTATATAGACACCTACCCCTCAATTACCCTGTTATATAGACACCTACCCCTCAATTACCCTGTTATATAGACACCTACCCCTCAAATACCCTGTTATATAGACACCTACCCCTCAAATACCCTGTTATATATAGACCTACCCCCCAATTACCCTATTATATATATAGACCTACCCCTCAATTACCCTATTATATATAGACCTACACCTCAAATACCCTGTTATATATAGACCTACACCTCAAATACCCTGTTATATATAGACCTACCCCCCAATTACCCTATTATATATAGACCTACACCTCAAATACCCTGTTATATATAGACCTATCCTTCTACACACCAGTCAAGTACGTAATGTCCCCATCTCTATACTGACTATATACTCAGTGAAATGCATAATTGTTCCCTATCTGTCTCCCATCCCTAACCCACCTGCTGGGGGGTGATGCTGGTGACAACGTTCTTCTCCACCCAGTTAACCATGTGTTCCTGCTCCATGCGGCGGTGAAGGGTCTGCAGTGCGATCTGGTAGTCCAGCCTCTTCTTCACCTCGTTGGTCACCATGTGGACCCTCTCCCTGCGGTTGGTCTCCAGTAGCATGGCCACGTTGTTCTGAGGTGGGGTGTGGGGGTGGTGGAGGAAGAACGGAGAAGAGAAGATTAGCACACCATCTCATGCTAAAATCATACCAAGACAAAAGGGTCTGGTTTCCCAGAGAGAGTTTAGTCACGGATTAAAAACACTCTTTCAACAGATATTCTCCATTGACAATGCTTTTTAATCCAAGTCTACACTTAATGAAGTCTGTGTCCGGAAAACCAGTCCTAGGAGTGGTTACACAGACCTAGACGAAGCTTAGTCCTGGACTGACGACCATGTTAAATAGGTCTATCAAAAGGCTTTTCAGTTGGATTGATTTGACCTCATTTGAGTGTGTGGTTGAGCCTAGGGTTTAATCTCATCTTTACCATACAGAAGAGCCATGTTCTAACCTCGTGTCACACTCACCCTCTTAGCTTCGAAGAGCATCTGTCGTCCCTCTGCCCTCCACTGCTCTTTCTTCTCATCCTGGATGGCCTGAGCCAAGCTGGTCATGGCCAGGTCCTTCACTTCCTGAGCCTTCTGAACTTTCTCCTGCAAAACCAGAACAGAACACACAGCCAACGTCAGAGGGTCAACAGAACACGGGTAAGGGTCAGGGTCATAGGTCAGCTATGAGACTACGAGCCTCAGAGGGACACAGCATATGATGGACAGTTTTCATAACATATGGAATGTCTCAGGACTGGTGACTTTAAATAAGGGGGGCTAAAAGCCTCAATAGAAAATTTAGTAGAAACGAGGCTGTGCGTTAACATGGTGCATCTTTTCAGTACTCCAGAGCAGAAACACTGTCGGGGCTGCTGGGGGTACTGGAGGAGTTGGGGCTGCTGGGTTGTACTGGAGGAGTTGGGGCTGCTGGGGGGTACTGGAGGAGTTGGGGCTGCTGGGGGGTACTGGAGGAGTTGGGGCTGCTGGGGGGTACTGGAGGAGTTGGGGCTGCTGGGGGTACTGGAGGAGTTGGGGCTGCTGGGGGGTACTGGAGGAGTTGGGGCTGCTGGGGGTACTGGAGGAGTTGGGGCTGCTGGGTTGTACTGGAGGAGTTGGGAAACTGCTCCAGAACTACTACAAAAGTCCAAAGATTTATGACAAGAATACCTGCAATTAATGATCCAATAGGCCAAACAAACTCAGGAGGACAATAAATTCCGCACCTCGTTCAGTTTGTCAGCGAAAGCTGCAACGTCGAGGCCAAACTTCGTGACACCATAGATGATGACGGTACCCATGCAGGCAGCAGCGAAGGTCTCATGGTTGATGATGTAGATCTCCTTGGAGAGAATGTACGTGAGCAGCCCAGCACCCAGCATGTAGGGGCCTAAAGACAACAGGAGTGGAGAAGACAGCGTTTATTTACTATAATTTATAGAGGAGACGACAGAGAGTGAAGCAGAACAGGATGTAGGGACCTGGGGGTGATAATAGAACACGAGTGAGGCGAGTGTCAAGGAGAAAAGCAGATAGGAGGGGGAGGAGGATAGGAAAGGGATAGGAGGGGAGAGGATAGGGGATAGGAGGGGATGGGAGGGATGGGAGAGGATAGGGGATAGGAGGGAGAGGATAGGGGGATAGGAGGGGATGGAGGATAGGAGGGGATGGGAGAGGATAGGAAGGGGATAGGAGGGAGAGGATAGGGGATAGGAGGGGATGGGAGGGATGGAGGATAGGGGGATAGGAGGGGAGAGGATAGGAAAGGGATAGGAAGGGGATAGGAGGGGAGAGGATAGGAAAGGGATAGGAGGGGAGAGGATAGGAAGGGATAGGAGGGGAGAGGATAGGAAGGGGAGAGGATAGGAAGGGGATAGGAGGGGAGAGGATAGGAAGGGGATAGGAGGGGAGAGGATAGGGATAGGAGGGAGAGGATAGGAAGGGGATAGGAGGGGATGGGAGAGGATAGGGGATAGGAGGGGAGAGGATAGGAAGGGGATAGGAGGGAGAGGATAGGAGGGGATGGGAGAGGATAGGAAGGGGATGGGAGAGGAGAGGATAGGAAGGGGATAGGAGGGGAGAGGATAGGAGGGGAGAGGATAGGAGGGGAGAGGATAGGAGGGGAGAGGAGAGAATAGGAAGGGGATAGGAGGGGAGAGGATAGGAAGGGGATAGGAGGGGAGAGGATAGGGGGATAGGAGGGGAGAGGATAGGAAAGGGATAGGAGGGGAGTGAAAGTTCATGTCCACATTCAATAGGCAAATAATGTTGATTACGTAGATAGAAATGTCATGAATACAAATTCAATTATTAGTTATTCAACATGTCAGTGAGGACTGTTTGTTCTACATATCATATTTCTATCTGAACATTGCTCCAGGTTTGTGGAAGTTCTGCTGACCTGTGACTCCAGTCTTGGGGTACAAGAGCTGGAAGAGCTCCTCAGGGATGATGCCATGGCGTGTCTTGCCTCCTTTCTCTGGCAGAGCGGGGACTGGAGCTTGGCTGTTGGGGGACGTGTGGAGATGGGACAGCTGGACCAGCCTGGGAGGACAGAGGACAGGCAGACTTTATTGTAGGAACTATGGAGAGGATGGGCATGTAGATCTTCAACGTAAAATTCAAGGTCACCATTATCATTTCGTCACCATTATTTCATTCATTTAGTTTGCCAATTCATATCAAAACTACTGGCACGTTAAAATGACATATCTAGTGTTGTGAATTGGCATTTAGGGAACGAGGAGGGGGATACCTGGTCAGTTGCACAACAATGCATTGAACCAAAATGCATCTTCCACATTTAACCCAACCCCTCTGAATCAGACACAGCCTTAAATCGACATCCACGTCATCGGTGCCCAGGGAGTTGTTGTTGTTGGGGGGTTAACTGCTTTGCCAGCTCAGGGATTCGAACAATCAACGACCTTTCTGTTACTGTCCCAACGCTCTTAACGCTAGGCTTCCTGCCGCCCCGTGATTTTATACATGTAAAACAAGCAGATGTATCTAGCTTAGGCTGTGCGATATATAAAATTCATTTCGTTTTGTTTTAGCGCGATGTTCCAAATGCCTGTATGGCAAGAATCGAGGTGTTTAATGGTCTCCTTCTGTGTACTTTCCTACACCCAGCCCCTCACACCCAGCCCCTCACACCCAGCCCCGTACCCTTTTTAAAGATACCTTTTCATGTCTCAACTCCCAAAATGTAGAATTAAGTAGACCCTACTAAAACGAGAATATCATTTAACATGATTGTGGGAAATTAATGTTCAGCATTTTAGCCAAATACTGTTACTTGCTAGCTGTTTAGTCTGTTTTATTAAAAATGTGCATTGAGCATAAAAATATACATTTATTCAAGGAACTGGCAACTCGTCATTCTGAGAAAAGAGCAGCAGCTTATCCAGGTCGGCCACTTGGTTTCAACATCTAAACCAAATGAACAGGCCATGTTGTTCAAACCGTTGGAGACGGACAGGAGGGTGTATTCATAACAGCTCAACTGTTCTACCTTGTTAGCAATCAAATAGATCCAAGTTGGCTAGACTTTAAAAGATACATTTAATTTAATTAGGCAAGTCAGTTAAGAATAAAAAATATTATTTACAATGACGGCCTATCCCTAACAACGCTGAGCCAATGGGGCAGCAGGAAGCCTAGTGGTTAGAGCGTTGGGCCAGTAACTGAAAGGTTGCTGGATCGAATCCCCGAGCGGACAAGGTAAAAATCTGCCATTCTGCCCCTGAACAAGGCAGTTAACCCACCGAAAACGTGAATGTTGATTAGGGCAGCCCCCCCCCCCCCTGATTCAGAGGGGTTGGGTTAAATACAGAAGACACATTTCAGTTGTGCAACGGACTAGGTTTTAAATGCAGTGTACTGACATGTAATTGTGTAATGTTTACTTAAGAGAATGTAATCTGGCTTCAGTTAAAGTAATAATGACAGGTGCATACCCAGCGCCGAGGGGACCACTGCTTTTTACAGCATTAGCTGGAGGAGAAAAGAACAGGCAATATAATAAAAAAAGACAATTAACATGTTTTGAATGTCAGGAATTAAGTGTCAATGAAACATGTGGTTGTTTGAAAGAGAGTCTGCTCTGTTGCTCAATTTGTCCCATAAATGGTAGAGAATAATATGGACTTTTAATGACGCATGTCAAACAGAGTCTGTGCTAGGAAACTGACAAGCTCTCCCTAACCAACGTGAGTCAGCTGTCAAGTGCAATAGCCATGACATCTGCAAACGTTAGTACACTAGTTAACGTTAGTTATCAAGTTAGCTAGTGTCCAGGATTTGATATTGTCCCTAGCTAGTTAAACATTTAGGTAACTAGTTGGTTAAACAAATATAGTTACCTACTTCAAGACACCAATATCATGCATGATGAACTTGCCCGATGAGTTGCCCACTGTCAGCTACAGTAACGATAGCGATGCTAACAGTTAATTAAAAATGTCAGTGATTAAATAAAAGGTGAAATTAAAAAATAAATAAAAAAGGTTTGCCACCTTTCCAAACAAGCAAGGGCAGAGATCAGAGACTAGCCCGGTTAACGCTAAAAACAGGGACTGCTACCTTGACACTCACAGTAACCAACTAGTTATTCCAAAACACGAGTGCAATAACTACCCAGATTTGACAATAAATCATATTTTGAAAAGGTAACATTTACGGTTCACTAGCTGGCTATATTTATCCTGTTCTTGTTGGGTTAGCATGTGGCTCATTCAATAGTGATCGCGGCCTCCCTCCCTCCCCTCCAACCACACCAGACTTTTTACCCTTCAGCTTTAACATTCAAGTCAGCCACACATCGTGGCATTTACTACCCGCTAGGTCAACTCAATGTTACGTGGACATTTTGCATACCTGAAACGAAAACGATCCTAGACAGCATGGTTTAAATTAAACGAAGAAGTGCCAAGTGTTAGATTTTACTCGCCACCTTGTCTTCGTGCCCTCTCTACTGCACGGATCCACACTAGGGATGGCCGAGAACTGGGACATCAAATGTCGCGAGATTATAAAGGGGATCTTGCATGTCCCTGCCATACAAAACTGTCCTTGTTGTTCAGTGTTTATTCCACTAGGTCGCACACACGTGAAATAGATATGACCTTTGCTGCACGGGATATTTAGTTTAAGCTCCTACATATAGTTTTGCAGTTGAATTTTGTTTTTTGAGCGTTTATGAATAGGACTAGTTTGAAAGCACAGTGTTTCAAGTTCAAAGGCAATCAGTGTTATATTCAAACACACACACAAAATAATACATTGATGGGAGTTTTACAGTGTATATGCATCATGTCCAGTAGTTACATATTATACCAACTTACAGTATGTACAGAAGTACATACCTAGTACATAACACCCAGCTGACCAGTCTCGCTGAGATGAGGAAGAGAGAAAACTCTACCAAATAGTCACATTCTACACCCAACTACAGTGTCAACTGGGCCTGGCAGTCTCTTATCAATGGGTCCCACCAGTGTGTGGCATCATTGGTGCTACAGCTTGTTGGTGAGATAGAGGAACACGCATGACGTGGTTCCCCATCCCCTCCACTTCCTGAAAAAAAACATGCAAGACAGAAAGAGCGATTTGAGAAAGACAGAGAATCTACAAGGAAGACACGGTTTAGAAGACAGAGAAAGCTTGGCTGTTTTTTTTTGTTTTTGTTTTACTTCACACCGCCTCTTCAGGATCCATTACTTCAAACGAGATTGACTGAGCAGGTGACATGTACCTATTGCAATAACTCTATGTAGATATCTTAAACCTCCCTGTAGTCATGCTTCCCTCCCCTACTGAAACTCTTGTTTGTTTGTGTTTAACTATCTTCTTCAACTTGCTTTTGATACATAAAGCCTTTAGCGACTGACAGATGTTCATTGTGCTTTAGTTTTACAACATTTCTGTGTTATATGTACACATTTGTCAAGTTTGAGGAGCAATGAAGAGCTCCCTGTCAACTGTAAAATGCAATGAGAGAAGTTGAACTGTGAATGGTTTGAGACCTGTGGGCAAAGAAATAACCAGTTGTAGGCTAAATATGTATTCATCTCATCTGCTTCTCGAGGTGTGTGTCATTTACTGATTGAGTATCCACCACGTTATCCACCAGGTTATCCACCAGGTTATCCACCAGGTTATCCACCACGTTATCCACCAGGTTATCCACCAGGTTATCCACCACGTTATCCACCACGTTATCCACCAGGTTATCCACCACGTTATCCACCACGTTATTCACCACGTTATCCACCACGTTATCCACCACGTTATCCACCACGTTATCCACCACGTTATCCACCACGTTATCCACCAGGTTGTCCACCAGGTTATCCACCACGTTATCCACCAGGTTATCCACCACGTTATCCACCACGTTATCCACCACGTTATCCACCAGGTTATCCACCACGTTATCCACCAGGTTATCCACCAGGTTACCCACCACATTATCCACCATGTTATCCACCACGTTATCCACCAGGTTATCCACCAGGTTATCCACCACGTTATCCACCACGTTATCCACCAGGTTATCCACCATGTTATCCACCACGTTATCCACCACGTTATCCACCAGGTTATCCACTACGTTATCCACCAGGTTATCCACCAGGTTATCCACCACGTTATCCACCACGTTATCCACCACGTTATCCACCACGTTATCCACCACGTTATCCACCAGGTTATCCACCACGCTATCCACCACGTTATCCACCAGGTTATCCACCACGTTATCCACCACGTTATTCACCACGTTATCCACCACGTTATCCACCAGGTTATCCACCACGTTATCCACCAGGTTATCCACCAGGTTATCCACCACGTTATCCACCACGTTATCCACCAGGTTATCCACCACGTTATCCACCAGGTTATCCACCACGTTATCCACCACGTTATCCACCAGGTTATCCACCAGGTTATCCACCAGGTTATCCACCACGTTATCCACCAGGTTATCCACCACGTTATCCACCACGTTATCCACCACGTTATCCACCAGGTTATCCACCACGTTATCCACCAGGTTATCCACCACGTTATTCACCAGGTTATCCACCACGTTATCCACCAGGTTATCCACCAGGTTATCCACCACGTTATCCACCAGGTTATCCACCACGTTATTCACCACGTTATCCACCACGTTATCCACCACGTTATCCACCAGGTTATCCACCAGGTTATCCACCAGGTTATCCACCACGTTATCCACCAGGTTATCCACCACGTTATCCACCAGGTTATCCACCACGTTATCCACCACGTTATCCACCAGGTTATCCACCAGGTTATCCACCACGTTATCCACCACGTTATCCACCAGGTTATCCACCACGTTATCCACCACGTTATCCACCACGTTATCCACCAGGTTATCCACCAGGTTATCCACCACGTTATCCACCAGGTTATCCACCACGTTATCCACCAGGTTATCCACCACGTTATCCACCACGTTATCCACCACGTTATCCACCAGGTTATCCACCACGTTATTCACCACGTTATCCACCACGTTATCCACCACGTTATCCACCACGTTATCCACCACGTTATTCACCACGTTATCCACCACGTTATCCACCACGTTATTCACCACGTTATCCACCACGTTATCCACCACGTTATCCACCAGGTTATCCACCACGTTATCCACCACGTTATCCACCAGGTTATCCACCAGGTTATCCACCACGTTATCCACCACGTTATCCACCAGGTTATCCACCAGGTTATCCATCACGTTATTCACCACGTTATCCACCACGTTATCCACCACGTTATTCACCACGTTATCCACCACGTTATCCACCAGGTTATCCACCAGGTTATCCACCACGTTATCCACCACGTTATCCACCAGGTTATCCACCAGGTTATCCACCAGGTTATCCACCAGGTTATCCACCACGTTATTCACCACGTTATCCACCACGTTATCCACCAGGTTATCCACCACGTTGTCCACCACGTTATCCACCAGGTTATCCACCAGGTTATCCACCACGTTATCCACCACGTTATCCACCAGGTTATCCACCACGTTATCCACCAGGTTATCCACCACGTTATCCACCACGTTATCCACCACGTTATCCACCACGTTATCCACCACGTTATCCACCAGGTTATCCACCACGTTATCCACCACGTTATCCACCAGGTTATCCACCAGGTTATCCACCAGGTTATCCACCACGTTATCCACCAGGTTATCCACCAGGTTATCCACCACGTTATCCACCACGTTATCCACCAGGTTATCCACCAGGTTATCCACCACGTTATCCACCACGTTATCCACCACAATATCCACCAGGTTATCCACCAGGTTATCCACCACGTTATCCACCAGGTTATCCACCACGTTATCCACCACGTTATTCACCACGTTATCCACCACGTTATCCACCAGGTTATCCACCAGGTTATCCACCACGTTATCCACCACGTTATCCACCACAATATCCACCAGGTTATCCACCAGGTTATCCACCAGGTTATCCACCACGTTATCCACCAGGTTATCCACCACGTTATCCACCAGGTTATTCACCACGTTATCCACCACGTTATCCACCAGGTTATCCACCAGGTTATCCACCACGTTATCCACCACGTTATCCACCAGGTTATCCACCAGGTTATCCACCACGTTATCCACCACGTTATCCACCACAATATCCACCAGGTTATCCACCAGGTTATCCACCAGGTTATCCACCACGTTATCCACCAGGTTATCCACCACGTTATCCACCACGTTATCCACCAGGTTATCCACCAGGTTATCCACCACGTTATCCACCAGGTTATCCACCACGTTATCCACCACGTTATCCACCACCTCCACTCCTGCATTCATTTAGCCAATCTGACACAACCATTTTAACTGCTATATTTTGTCATGTGTCTCTAAATATCAATTGCAATAACAATATACCTTATTTTTTAACATATTCACTTGCAGTTGTAAGACTAGGCCTACACCCTCATCATAACGGCCAGACAGGACACACTACCATGGAGACCCTGGATATCACCCTGACCCAGTGGTTTAAGGTGAGAGAATAACAACTCTGCCTGATGAAGGTCTCTGGCTGAAAGGTCACGCTATGTTTTTAACCTTGGATTTACAATAAATAACGTATGTTTTATAATGGAGAGAGTGTCGTGCTTCAATTTCTGATGCGTCATTCGTTTATTTAAGGTAGCACTACTATTCCAGTTGTTTGACCACAAAACCCTCTATTGCTTCAGGTGAGAGAATATGACCAGAAGAGTGAGCAGCGGGCAGAGAAACACAAGGGACTCCGGGGACGCAACAACATCACTTCCTGTCGGAGCCCAACCAGAGAACTGGACACACAGTGGATCAAGAAGGAGCTGAGGCGGAAGAGACAGCAGGAATTCGGTAGAAGACGATCAGCCAGCCCAGAAAGGCCCAAAGATTCTGGAAAGGTCAAGGACGACAGTTGTGTCATCTGTGACACAGCCAAGTCAGAGACAGTGGGGACTAAGATCAGTGTGACCCTTAAGTCAAATCTATATGGGTCACAAAGAGCGAAAGACTCTGCAAAGGTCAAGGATGACAGTTGTGTCATCTGTGACGAAGCCAAGACAGAGTCTTTGCAGTGTAACATCGATTGGCCTATGCCCCCTAGGCTTATGTCCAATGGACGGCCATTGATAATGGGTCGAAGAATAAAGATATCCAAAGATGACCTGGACAACAGTAAAGGGGTAAAAGAAAACACATGTAATTAATGTCTTACCATCTACTTTACTGCATGTAATTCATGTCTTACCATCTACTTTACTGCATGTAATTCATGGCTTACCATCTACTTTACTGCATGTCATTCATGGCTTACCATCTACTTTACTGCATGTCATTCATGGCTTACCATCTACTTTACTGCATGTCATTCATGGATTACCATCTACTTTACTGCATGCCTATTGGTTTACCATCTACTTTACTGCATACCTATTGGTTTACCATCTACTTTACTGCATGCCAATTGGTTTACAATCTACTTTACTGCATACCTATTGGTTTACCATCTACTTTACTGCATGCCTATTGGTTTCCCATCTACTTTACTGCATGCCTATTGGTTTACTATCTACTTTACTGCATGCCAATTGGTTTACAATCTACTTTACTGCATGCCTATTGGTTTACCATCTACTTTACTGCATGCCAATTGGTTTACTATCTACTTTACTGCATGCCTATTGGTTTACCATCTACTTTACTGTATACCTATTGGTTTACTATCTACTTTACTGCATGCCTATTGGTTTACCATCTACTTTACTGCATGCCTATTGGTTTACTATCTACTTTACTGCATGCCTATTGGTTTACCATCTACTTTACTGTATACCTATTGGTTTACCATCTATTTTACTGCATGCCTATTGGTTTACTATCTACTTTACTGCATGCCTATTGGTTTACCATCTACTTTACTGCATGCCTATTGGTTTTAACATGATATTTGATGTGTATCTTGTTAATAGGGCTACAGTCTAAAGTCTGATTCTGACTATCCAGGGCTCATTTATTTATTAAGGTAACGTTACGTCATAATTATTGAGTTCCTTCATTATCGCTGTTGTATTTACCAGGCTTCAATATGGAAAAATGAGAAGAGCAGTACTAGAACACTAGAGGCAGTTTCCTCCAGAGAACCACCCACCTCCACCCCAACCATCACCACCTCGACCAGAGAACCACCCACCTCCACCCCAACCATCACCACCTCGACCAGAGAACCACCCACCTCCACCCCAACCATCACCACCTCGAACAGAGAACCACCCACCTCCACCCCAACCATCACCACCTCGAACAGAGAACCACCCACCTCCACCCCAACCATCACCACCTGGCCAAGAGAACCACCCACCTCCACCCCAACCATCACCACCTCGAACAGAGAACCACCCACCTCCAACCCAACCATCACCCCAAAAACATCCACACAAAGCAGAGAACTAGTCCAGCCCAGGTTAAAAGCCTCCACAAAACAACCACCCACGTCCACCCCTACCTCCACCCCTACCTCCACCCCTAAGTCCACCCCGAGCAGAGATCTAGTCCAGCCCAGGTTAAAAGCCTCCAAAAAGAAAGAAAAGGGTACTTCTATTTATTTATTCCACTTCCATACTACACAGTTATGACCCAAGTCATGTTTAATGAAAGCATTGCCATTTCACTCTAGCAGGCATCCTGAAGGGTACAGGAGGTAAGAAGACACAGCTAGAAGCCAGCGTACAGACAGAGTGAGTCTCAATCAAGTATTTTTTTCTTGAAAGGATGTTTGATAAAACCCACAAACTGTAGTGATAGAAAACACATTCAATCTCTGATTCTGTTTTCTTGATTTCCGTCTCTGTAACAAAATGCATTTTTCTCTATATACAGGCCTGGCTATGTTACCGTCAAGGAATCTGTGAGTTTACACAATCCACCTTGCTCACAATTGTGTGCAGTGCCATACACATCAGTCACTACAGTCTTAGGTTAATAAAGACACCCCCCCATTCAGATCAGTCACTACAGTCTTAGGATAATAAAGACACCCCCCATACACATCAGTCACTACAGTCTTAGGTTAATAAAGACACCCCCCCATACAGATCAGTCACTACAGTCTTAGGTTAATATAGACACCCCCCATTCAGATCAGTCACTACAGTCTTAGGTTAATAAAGACACCCCCCATTCAGATCAGTCACTACAGTCTTAGGATAATAAAGACACCCCCCCATACAGACTCAGTCACTACAGTCTTAGGTTAATATAGACACCCCCATTCAGACTCAGTCACTACAGTCTTAGGATAATAAAGACACCCCCATTCAGATCAGTCACTACAGTTTTAGGTTAATAAAGACACCCCCATACAGATCAGTCACTACAGTCTTAGGATAATAAAGACACCCCCCATACAGATCAGTCACTACAGTCTTAGGTTAATAAAGACACCCCCCATTCAGATCAGTCACTACAGTCTTAGGATAATAAAGACACCCCCCATACAGATCAGTCACTACAGTCTTAGGTTAATAAAGACACCCCCCCATTCAGATCAGTCACTACAGTCTTAGGATAATAAAGACACCCCCATACAGACTCAGTCACTACAGTCTTAGGATAATAAAGACACCCCCCCATTCAGATCAGTCACTACAGTCTTAGGATAATAAAGACACCCCCATACAGATCAGTCACTACAGTCTTAGGATAATAAAGACACCCCCCATACAGATCAGTCACTACAGTCTTAGGATAATAAAGACACCCCCCCATTCAGATCAGTCACTACAGTCTTAGGTTAATATAGACACCCCCCCATTCAGATCAGTCACTATAGTAACAACATGTACTTTTCACTTTCCCCTCTTTCTCCACGACAGGAAGTTATTCAGCTGGATGATTACTTGAAGGTATAACTTTTATATATTTTTTTTACCCAACCTGTAATGTGCCCAGTTGAACATGTGTAGGGTTAGTGTAGTGTGTAATGTGCCCAGTTGAACATGTGTAGGGTTAGTGTAGTGTGTATCTTTGATTTTATACAGTATCTGTTCTGTACCTCCTCATGGCCAGGAGGCTCTATGGAGAGAGGAGTGCCTGAAGAAGAAGTTGGCTGTTCTCCTGAAGCGTGGCTCCACCATGCTGCATCACTCTGACACCCTATGGACTGTAAGAAACACACCTGCCTCACATACCACACCCACTTTCCTCGTACCTGCCTCACATACCACACCCACTTTCCTCGTACCTGCCTCACATACCACACCCACTTTCCTCGTACCTGCCTCACATACCACACCCACTTTCCTCGTACCTGCCTCACATACCACACTCTCTCTCGTCTCGTACATGTCTTCCTCATACAAACAAAACTCATTGCCATGATCATGTACAGAACCTGTAGTGTTCTCTGTTTCTGACTACGGTACAGCAGACAGGATGAGTCTGTAGTGTTCTCTGTTTCTGACTACGGTACAGCAGACAGGATGAGTCTGTAATGTTCTCTGTTTCTGACTACGGTACAGCAGACAGGATGAGTCTGTAGTGTTCTCTGTTTCTGACTACGGTACAGCAGACAGGATGAGTCTGTAGTGTTCTCTGTTTCTGACTACGGTACAGCAGACAGGATGAGTCTGTAGTGTTCTCTGTTTCTGACTACGGTACAGCAGGCAGGATGAGTCTGTGGTTAAGGGCTAGCTTCCTTCTGCTCTTGTCTGTACCTTGCTCACAGAGTAACATCAGAGAACATCAGTATCTAGGAAGAGAGATTGCTGTAGCTCTCATACAGGAAGGGTGTGTTCTCATTGGTTCGGTTCACAACAGACTGTATCTGCCTTTAATTGGTGTGTACGGATAGACCGCGGTGACAAGTGAGGAGACTCGTTGTGGTGTCAACCAGCCATTAAGTCTTTCCTCGGCAGATTTCAGTCGTGTAACACTTCAGGCTACAGACGTTTCCTCTCCACTCCCACAGACACACTGCAATGAAGACCTACTAAAGAACAAGATCAGAGCACTAGAAACACAGCTGCAAGTCTGTCTGCAGGTAAGAATAGCACCCTGCTACATCTGCAGCTGTTGACTGACGATGTGTTCCTTCTCAGCAAAGATAAAATATCACTCTTGTCATTTCCGAGTTTGTCCTATTTTGTTGTCAGATGCTTCTAATGTTTTGCACATGAGTTTGAAAAGTAAGGTTTTGGCATCCCGTTAAGTCTCATTAGTAGGCTTTATCACTGTTGTATGCTGCCCTTTGCTCAAAACAACCATTCAGGAAATATCTCGGTTCAGAACCCACAACCATCTCATGCTGATCTGATGATACTGTCCACAGAGAGTGGTGTTCAAAATCAAATCAAATTTTATTGGTCACGTACACATTGGTTAGCAGATGTTAATGCGAGTGTAGCGAAATGCTTGTGCTTCTAGTTCCAACCATGCAGTAGTATCTAACAAGTAATCTAACAGTTTCACAACAACTACCTTATACACACAAGTGTAAAGGAATGAATAAGAATATGTACATATAAATATCTGGATGAGCGATGGCCAAACGGCATAGGCAAGATGCAGTAGATGGTATAGAGTACAGTATATACACATGAGATGAGTAATGTAGGGTATGTAAACAGTATATAAGGTGGCATTGTTTAAAGTGACTAGTGATACATTTACATATTACATCCAATTTTAATTATTAAAGTGGCTAGAGATTTGAGTTAGTATGTTGGAAGCAGCCACTCAATGTTAGTGATGGCTGTTTATCAGTCTGATGGCCTTGAGATAGAAGCTGTTTTTCAGTCTCTCGGTCCCAGCTTTGATGCACCTGTACTGACCTCGCCTTCTGGATGATAGCGAGGTGAACAGGCAGTGGCTCGGGTGGTTGTTGTCCTTCATGATCTTTTTGGCCTTTCTGTGACATCGGGTGGTGTAGGTGTCCTGGAGGGCAGGTAGTTTACCCCTGGGGATGCGTTGTGCAGACCTCATTACCCTCTGGAGAGCCTTACGGTGTTGTCCTGCAGCTACTCTTCCAGGGGTTTATTATGGATCCCCATTAGTTCCTGCCAAGGCAGCAGCTACTCTTCCAGGGGTTTATTATGGATCCCCATTAGTTCCTGCCAAGGCAGCAGCTACTCTTCCTGGGGTTTATTATGGATCCCCATTAGTTCCTGTCAAGGCAGCAGCTACTCTTCCTGGGGTTTATTATGGATCCCCATTAGTTCCTGTCAAGGCAGCAGCTACTCTTCCTGGGGTTTTGTATGGATCCCCATTAGTTCCTGTCAAGGCAGCAGCTACTCTTCCTGTGGTTTATTATGGATCCCCATTAGTTCCTGTCAAGGCAGCAGCTACTCTTCCTGGGGTTTATTATGGATCCCCATGATTTCCTGTCAAGGCAGCAGCTACTCTTCCTGTGGTTTATTATGGATCCCCATTAGTTCCTGCCAAGGCAGCAGCTACTCTTCCTGGGGTTTATTATGGATCCCCATTAGTTCCTGTCCAGGCAGCAGCTACTCTTCCTGGGGTTTATTATGGATCCCCATTAGTTCCTGTCAAGGCAGCAGCTACTCTTCCTGTGGTTTATTATGGATCCCCATTAGTTCCTGTCCAGGCAGCAGCTACTCTTCCTGGGGTTTATTATGGATCCCCATTAGTTCCTGTCAAGGCAGCAGCTACTCTTCCTGTGGTTTATTATGGATCCCCATTATTTCCTGTCAAGGCAGCAGCTACTCTTCCTGGGGTTTATTATGGATCCCCATTAGTTCTTTCCAAGGCAGCAGCTACTCTTCCTGGGGTTTATTATGGATCCCCATTATTTCCTGTCCAGGCAGCAGCTACTCTTCCTGGGGTTTATTATGGATCCCCATTAGTTCCTGTCCAGGCAGCAGCTACTCTTCCTGGGGTTTATTATGGATCCCCATTAGTTCCTGTCAAGGCAGCAGCTACTCTTCCTGGGGTTTATTATGGATCCCCATTAGTTCTTGCCAAGGCAGCAGCTACTCTTCCTGGGGTTTATTTTGGATCCCCATTATTTCCTGTCAAGGCAGCAGCTACTCTTCCTGGGATTTATTATGGATCCCCATTACTTCCTGCCAAGGCAGCAGCTACTCTTCCTGGGGTTTATTATGGATCCCCATTAGTTCCTGCCAAGGCAGCAGCTACTCTTCCTGTGGTTTATTATGGATCCCCATTAGTTCCTGTCCAGGCAGCAGCTACACTTACAACAGATTTCAGAACAGATTTCACAACAGGCCCCTACTCTACTACCACATACAGTATCTACAACACAAAATCCATGTGTATGTGTGTGTATAAAGCATATGTTATCATGTGTGTGTATGCATGTGTCTTTGCCTGTATGTGTGTCTCTTCACAGTCCCCGCTGTTCCATAAGGTGTATTTTCGTCTGTTTTTTAAATCTGATTCTACTACTGTCATCAGTTACTTGATGTGGAATATAGAGTTCCATGTAGTCATGGCTCTATGTAGTACTGTGCGCCTCCCATAGTCTGTTCTGGACTTGGGGACTGTGAAGAGACCTCTGGTGGCATGTCTTGTGGGGTATGCATGGGTGTCTGAGCTGTGTGCCAGTAGTTTAAACAGACAGCTCAGTGCATTCAACATGTCAATACCTCTTATAAATACAGTGTAGCGCAACTAGCAAACATATGTCTATGTATGACCAGTTTATAACTTGCTGTTCTCACAGAAACAGAAGCTCCCCTTGGATGGAGTGAAGAAGCTAGTGCTACAGATGGAGAAACAGAAGGGAGCGTATGAGGAGAAAGCCTTGGAGGCCATCCAGAGGGCTACAGAGGAGAAAAATGAAGCTCTCTGTCAGGCCGAGACACTCGAGGTTGGGGTCTTTCTTTGTCTCTCTCTCTCTCTCTCTCTCTCTCTCTCTCTCTCTCTCTCTCTCTCTCTCTCTCTCTCTCTCGGGCACATACAGACACCCTGTTCATGTACAGGCCGACACTTTGCATCTATACTTAACTGATGTTAAGTTTTGGCTATAATGAGATGCTCATACCATTTCACTGGTTTCTACTGTTGAGATAGTGTATTGAATACTATGAAGCCCTACATTGATAACACTTGTAGTGGCTTGTCTTGTATAATGTAGGTGTACTTCTCTGTCCGCTAGGTGCTGTCTCTCTGTATAATGTAGGTGTACTTCTTCCTCCTGTCCACTAGATGTTGCTGCAGGCAGCCAGGGTGGACGCGGTGCAGTGGCAGGGTCTGTGTGAGAAAATGAAAGAGAGCTCAGAACAGCTGAAGAAGAAACAGGAGATCAGCTCGGAACAGGTTCTACAGCTGCAGAACCAACTGGAGGTACAGTAGACACTCTGTACAGACAGCAGCTAATCGCAGCGGGGAGTGTTCTGTGAGGCACTGAAGGATGCCATCATAATCAGTTAGCCTCTGGCAAAGTGAGACTACATCATTATCAGAGATACCGCTACATACAGTATGATCCGTTGGGTTACTGTCATTTACTCACTGGAGTTGGATGAAATGTGGATCTAAAATAGATCTCAGGGTATCACTTTGTACATTTAATTCTGGAAAAATGTTGTATGGACATGTGTGATGTGTATATTAAGAGGCTTGTGTCTGTTGTGTGCAGCTGGCCAGGGATCAGGAGGCGGGGCTGAGGGAGGAGCTGGGGGCAGTACAGCAAGTGGAGGAGGAGTTACAGTCCAACATTGTTCTGCTGGAAGAACAGAACCAGAATCTGAGGGACCAGATCCAGGAGATGAGAGGTTAGAGGTTATACAAATAACAGATGTAGTTTGACACACACACCAATTTTCATGGGGTTCTGCATCTGAATATATTTTAGTAGTGAAGTAGAAACTAAAGGAATGAATTAATGAATGGCTTTCTCATCTTGCCCTGCCTGACTCCTAGATGCCAGAGCTGAGACTCAGGAGGAGTCCCTGGATGAATCCCTGGCCCAGTTGGATGTGTCTCTGGAGCAGTCAGAAGAGTTGGAGCGGACCCTGGCCCAGCTGGATGTGTCTCTGGAGCAGTCAGAGGAGGAGACCCTGGCCCAGCTGGATGTGTCTCTGGAGCAGTCAGAGGAGGAGACCCTGGCCCAATTGGATGTGTCTCTGGAGCAGTCAGAGGAGGAGGAGGAGGCCCTGGCCCAGCTGGATGTGTCTCTGGAGCAGTCAGGAGAGTTGGAGCGGACCCTGGCCCAATTGGATGTGTCTCTGGAGCAGTCAGAGGAGGAGACCCTGGCCCAGCTGGATGTGTCTCTGGAGCAGTCAGAGGAGGAGACCCTGGCCCAGCTGGATGTGTCTCTGGAGCAGTCAGAGGAGGAGGAGGAGCTGATTGTATCATGCCAGCAGAAGCAGTTATCATGCGGAGATGGAGATCAGGTTCTGGAGCAGCTCCGTCACGCTCTGGACCGACTACAGCTGAAGGAGAGGGAGGTGAGGGAGGAGGGGTTCATAAACCCAGGCCTCGTAGTGATTACAGGAGAATAATGACAGTTATGTTCATTGAAACTTTGCCAATAAGTAGGAATGGAATGAAAGGAGCTCCACCCTCCTGAATTGGACCAATAAGTGGAATATGAATATTTCATTCTCAGCTAAATGTAAAGATGTTTCAATTCAGTTCCCAAATTATATTTCATACACAATGGTGAAATTGTATTTCATAGTGTGTGTGTGTCTGTGTGTGCGCAGTGTGAGGAGTTGCAGAATGAGCTGGAGGCTGTGGAGGCAGAGTGCCAGTCGTGCCAGGTCCGTCTGACGCAGTGCAGGGACGAACTCCGACAGCTCAGCCACCGACGCAGCAGCAGGGTGAGCTGGGTGAGCTGGGTGAGCTGGGTGAGCAGGGTGAGTGTGTGTTTCTGTGAGTGTGTGTGAGTGTGTGTGTGTGTGTGTGTGTGTGTGCAGCTCCCTCCCTTTGTTGTCCTTCGGCCCACTCTGAAATATGCCCCTGGCGGTGCAGTTACATCCACTCTGAAATATGCCCCTGACGGTGCAGTTACATCCACTCTGAAATATGCCCCTGACGGTGCAGTTACATCCACTTTGAAATATGCCCCTGGCGGCACAGTTACATCCACTCTGAAATATGCCCCTGACGGTGCAGTTACATCCACTCTGAAATATGCCCCTGACGGTGCAGTTACATCCACTCTGAAATATGCCCCTGGCGGTACAGTTACATCCACTCTGAAATATGCCCCTGACGGTGCAGTTACATCCACTTGAAATATACTAGTGTACAGTTACATCCACTCTGAAATATGCCCAGTGCAGTTACATCCACTCTGAAATATGCCCCTGACGGTGCAGTTACATCCACTCTGAAATATGCCCCTGGCGGTGCAGTTACATACACTCTGAAATACGCCCCTGGCGGTGCAGTTACATCCACTCTGAAATACGCCCCTGGCGGTACAGTTACATCCACTCTGAAATATGCCCCTGACGGTGCAGTTACATCCACTCTGAAATATGCCCCTGACGGTACAGTTACATCCACTCTGAAATATGCCCCTGGCGGTGCAGTTACATCCACTCTGAAATATGCCCCTGGCGGTGCAGTTACATCCACTCTGAAATATGCTCTGACGGTGCAGTTACATCCACTCTGAAATATGCTCTGACGGTACAGTTACATCCACTCTGAAATATGCTCTGACGGTGCAGTTACATCCACTCTGAAATATGCCCTGACGGTACAGTTACATCCACTCTGAAATATGCTCTGACGGTGCAGTTACATCCACTCTGAAATATGTTTCTGGCGTGTGCAGTTACATCCACTCTGAAATATGTTTCTGGCGGTGCAGTTACATCCACTCTGAAATATGCCCTATGTACAGTTACATCCACTCTGAAATATGCCTATGTACAGTTACATCCACTCTGAAATATGCCCCTGGCGGTACAGTTACATCCACTCTGAAATATGCCCTGGCGGTGCAGTTACATCCACTCTGAAATATGCCCCTGACGGTGCAGTTACATCCACTCTGAAATATGCCCCTGGCGGTGCAGTTACATCCACTCTGAAATATGCCCCTGGCGGTGCAGTTACATCCACTCTGAAATATGCCCCTGGCGGTGCAGTTACATCCACTCTGAAATATGCCCCTGGCGGGACAGTTACATCCTCTCTGAAATATGCCCCTGGCGGTACAGTTACATCCACTCTGAAATATGCCCCTGACGGTACAGTTACATCCACTCTGAAATATGCCCCTGGCGGTGCAGTTACATCCACTCTGAAATATGCCCCTGACGGTACAGTTACATCCACTCTGAAATATGCTGGCGTGCAGTTACATCCACTCTGAAAATATGCCCCTAGCGATGCAGTTACATCCACTCTGAAATATGCCCTGGCGGTGCAGTTACATCCACTTCTGAAATATGTTTCATGTGCAGTTACATCCACTCTGAAATATGCCCCTGACGGTGCAGTTACATCCACTCTGAAATATGCCCCTGGCGGTGCAGTTACATCCACTCTGAAATATGCCCCTGGCGGTGCAGTTACATCCACTCTGAAATATGCCCCTGACGGTGCAGTTACATCCACTCTGAAATATGCCCCTGGCGGTGCAGTTACATCCACTCTGAAATATGCCTGGCGATGCAGTTACATCCACTCTGAAATATGCCCTGACGGTGCAGTTACATCCACTCTGAAATATGCCCTAGTGTACAGTTACATCCACTCTGAAATATGCCCCTGGCTGTGCAGTTACATCCACTTTGAAGTAAATGTTTTTTTACTGCTCTTCAGTACAGGTAAACTTTTTAAAGACCAGAATTGTATGTACTTTTCCTTCTGTTTCTAGAAGCCCTGTGTCTCGTGGATATGGCTCTGTGTTCTAGTACTACTGCTCCTGTCCATGGTGGCGGCGGCCATCTTGTGGGCGTGGCATCCTCCCTTCAAGGACCAAGTCCAGGACCTGTACTCAGCTGTAGAGGAACACATAGAGGACTATCTACTGCAGGCCGCCTCTCCACAACACATTGGCTGCTTCAGGCCTATCTGACCACAGCACTAACCTAGTCCCACATCGGTTTGGGCTCTCTTGCCAACTCTATGACATCGGAGGCTCTCTTGCCAACTCTATGACATCGGAGGCTCTCTTGCCAACGCTATGACATTGGACTTGGCAAGACAGTACAAAGAGATCTGGGACTCAGGCTACCAGCTCAGGATTAGGATTAGGATTTTCAGCACAGCTCAGGATTAGGATTTATAGTTTGATTGAGTTTGTTTTGTGTATATTAGGAATGTTTGTTAAGGTATTATTAATTAATTTTTTTAAACAAAAATCTAACAGAAACAATCCAAATGATAAAATACAAAACAATCTATTAATTTAATTTATATTTGTAACTCAGATCCTTTGTGTGCCTTTATAGATGAATTTGAGAATCATTACTAAGAATGAGTTGCTTTTGATTTCAACGTTTAAGTAGTCTCTCTGCAGATATAGTTTGATTGACTTAAACATGAATGTTTACAATGTTACACATTACACAAACTCTGGGGATAAAAATAACAATTTACTGCCTATCCGTAGGAGGCTGCTGAGAGGAGGCTGGAATAGAGTCAATGGAACGGTATCAACCACATGGAAACCACATGTTTGATACCATTCCATTGACTCCATTTCAGCCATAATACTGAGCCGTCCTCCTCTCAGCAGCCGCCACTGCAGCATATGCATCATTATGTAATAACTGTTCAATATCTGTGTTGGAAATTATTATATTTGACTAATTCACCTCATATTTTAGTTGGACAAAAAAAATGGTGCAGATTATGAAAATTATCAGATAAGAATCATAATAAGTATTCAGTTTTGAGTCATTTTGTTTGAGAAACAGAGACCGGGATTCAATCCGATCAGCTGTAGATCTGCGTTGTAGCGCGCTTGAAATTTAAAGGTAATTTCCGAGGCGTCATGTGCAGCGTTTACCGTGAATGCGGTCTCCGCGACTGTGGAAACATTGCCTTTAAAAGGTCCAATGGACAATCGGATCGGATCTCGGCCTTATTGTTAATGATTGTGTTTACATTATTGTCACAAGTGCTGTCCGTTTTTGTGGAGTTTGTGGAAATCGACTGTAATAAAATGACTGTTGAAGGTCCAATATAGTAAACATATTTGTTTTAAATACCGAAGACAAAACAAAGATAAAGCATAGGAAATAAAACTTACAGCAGATGGAAGGGTGACTGTCCTGGAGGGGTGACTGTCCTGGAGGGGTGACTGTCCTGGAGGGGTGACTGTCCTGGAGGGGCGACTGTCCTGGATGAGTGACTGTCCTGGAGGGGTGACTGTCCTGGAGGGGAGACTGTCCTGGAGGGGTGACTGTCCTGGAGGGGTGACTGTCCTGGAGGAGTGACTGTCCTGGAGGGGTGACTGCTTGTTCAGATTCAGATTCTGCTGTATATTTGTCAAATTATCATTGAGTCTGTGGGCCTGTGAATTGCCAAAGCTGTGTCAACATGCCTGATCCCATTTGATGACCTGCAGCAGGCGATGTTTAAAGATAAAGGATTTATGAAACAATGACACTCACTGAAATGGTTTGAATATCACCAACTGCTAAAAGAGCAGACACGGAAGGTAGCAATTATACTTCTGGAAAATGGGTCCCAGAAAACAGAGTTTGTAGCAGGGACATCACAGTTTCTTCTTCCAATACACCTATGGTTAAAGAAAGAGGCTATGTACAACTGCATTCAGTATGCAGGGCTGGCCCTATCCTTCTGGGGCCCTATCCTTCTGGGGCCTTAGCCTTCTGGGGCCCTATCCCTCTGGGGCCCTATCCTTCTGGGGCCCTAGCCTTCTGGGGCCCTATCCCTCTGGGGCCCTATCCTTCTGGGGCCCTAGCCTTCTGGGGCCCTATCCTTCTGGGGCCTTATCCTTCTGGGGCCCTATCCTTCTGGGGCCCTAGCCTTCTGGGGCCCTATCCTTCTGGGGCCCTAGCCTTCTGGGGCCCTATCCTTCTGGGGCCCTAGCCTTCTGGGGCCCTATCCTTTTGGGGCCCTAGCCTTCTGGGGCCCTATCCTTCTGGGTTCCTACAGTAAATGAGTTTTGGTTGGCACACTGGACACATGATATAAAGTATGCAGAGTACCTTACATCTTGTAAAGAGAAAAGCCTCACCTAGAATGCATATTATCTTGTGAACTGCCACAGTAGCAGTTGGTATTAGAACAGCGACATTTTTCCCGAATGCCATGTTCTTAGCTCACCCAGCGATCGGACCCTCATTAGTTAGCTACCCATCCTTATGGTTCTTAGAAATGACAGAAATCTCATGAAAACAAGTTGAATGTAAGATAATACAGTATATTGAGACATATTGACCCTACTGTATAATAAACTCAGCAAAAAAAGAAACGTCCTCTCACTGTCAACTGTGTTTATTTTCAGTTAACATGTGTAAATATTTGTATGAACATAACAAGATTCAACAACTGAGACAAACTGAACAAGTTCCACAGACATGTGACTAACAGAAATTGAATAATGTGTCCCTGAACAAAGGGGGTCAAAATCAAAAGTAACAGTCAGTATCTGGTGTGGCCACCAGCTGCATTAAGTACTGCAGTGCATCTCCTCCTCATGGACTGCACCAGATTTGCCAGTTCTTGCTGTGAGATGTTACCCCACTCTTCCACCAAGGCACCTGCAAGTTCCCAGACATTTCTGGGGGGAATGGCCCTAGCCCTCACCCTCCGATCCAACAGGTCCCAGACGTGCTCAATGGAATTGAGATCTGTCTTTTCACTGGCCATGGCAGAACACTGACATTTCTGTCGCAGGAAATCACACACAGAATGAGCAGTATGGCTGGTGGCATTGTCATGCAGGAGGGTCATGTCAGGATGAGCCTGCAGGAAGGGTACCACATGAGGGAGGAGGATGTCTTCCCTGTAACGCACAGCGTTGAGATTGCCTGCAATGACAACAAGCTCAGTCCGATGATGCTGTGACACACCGCCCCAGACCATGATGGACCCTCCACTTCCAAATCAATCCCACTCCAGAGTACAGGCCTCGGAGTAACACTCATTCCTTCGATGATAAACGCGAATCCGACCATCACCCCTGGTGAGAGAAAACCGCGACTCGTCAGTGAAGAGCACTTTTTGCCAGTCCTGTCTGGTCCAGCGACGGTGGGTTTGTGCCCATAGGCGACGTTGTTGCCGGTGATGTCTGGTGAGGACCTGCCTTACAACAGGCCTACAAGCCCTCAGTCCAGCCTCTCTCAGCCTATTGCGGACAGTCTGAGCACTGATGGAGGGCTTGTGCGTTCCTGTTGAAACTCGGGCAGTTGTTGTTGCCAACCTGTACCTGTCCCGCAGGTGTGATGTTCGGATGAACCAATCCTGTGCAGGTATTGTTACACGTGGTCTGCCACTGCGAGGACGATCAGCTGTCCGTCCTGTCTCCCTATAGCGCTGTCTTAGGCGTCTCACAGTACGGACAAAGGCAGTTTATTTTCCTGGCCACATCTGCAGTCCTCATGCCTCCTTGAAGCATGCCTAAGTCACGTTCACGCAGATGACCAGGGACCCTGGGGCATCTTCCTATTGGTGTTTTTCAATCAGTAGAAAGGCCTCTTTAGTGTCCTAAGTGTAAGCTGTTAGTGTCTTAACGACCGTTCCACAGGTGCATATTCATTAACTGTTTATGGTTCATTGAACAAGCATGGGAAACAGTGTTTAAACCCTTTACAATGAAGATCTGTGAAGTTATTTGGATTTTTACGAATTATCTTTGAAAGACAGGGTCCTGAAAAAGGGACGTTTCTTTTTTTGCTGAGTTTACATTAAGCTGCAGATGAACTCAGATAAGATTCAACACAACTTAGCACAATCAAGACGAGCCGTTTGCCCCTCACAAACTGGAGCAATCTGAATCTCCTGACAAAAATGCCAATACATAATACAGAAAAGTACATTGTAAGTTATACAGGTACTGTATAATACATAATAATTTATTTGTATTTGTATTTATTATCAAATCAAATCAAATTTATTTATAAAGCCCCCCCTTACATCAGCTGATGTCTCAGAGTGCTGTACAGAAACCCAGCCTAAAACCCCAAACAGCAAGCAATGCAGGTGTGAGCACGGTGGCTAGGAAAAACTCCCTAGAAAGGCCAAAACCTAGGAAGAAACCTAGAGAGGAACCAGGCTGTGAGGGGTGGCCAGTCCTCTTCTGGCTGTGCCGGGTGCAGATTATAACAGAACATGGACAAGATATGGTTCCCCATTAGTTCCTGCCAAGGCAGACTATGGGAAGCGCACAGAAGTACATAGAATCTAGAGAGGGAAAACATGGAACTGTATTCCTGTATACTACATGGAACTGTATTCCACATCAAGTAAAACGTGCAAGCAGTAAAATTAGATAAAAAAAAACAGATAAAAATACACCTCATGGAACAGCTGGGACTGTGAAGCAACACAAACATAGGCACAGACACATGCAGACACACACTTGATAAGATATGCTTTATAGATTCTGTTTTCCCCTCCCAAGAGTCTGATTTCCCCCCTAGATTATTTTTTATTAGTTATTTATTATGTTCAAAACATAGGCCTCCCACAGTCCCCCCCGGAAGAAAAATAAAATACTAAAATAAAATTAATTCCATTCCCCACCCCCAAGAACCCCCCAATGCACCAACAACCAAGAGAAAGAACTAAAGAGAAAAATGGAAAAGACAGAAGGAAACAGCAAACAACAATGCAAAAAAACAACAACAAAATAATACATTTAAAACAAAGTACATCAAGGACAACTAAAATCATAACAGTAATGCCAATTGTATGTGTTTGTGTGCATGTCTGGCAATATCACATGTATGTGTGTGCTCTTGTATGTGTACAAACACCTGCACGGCATCAGCCTCAGGCAAACTGGCATTAGTTTTAAAAACACTGCCACTTAGTGTCATTCATTCTGTTTTTCCCTCTCTAGATTTTGTTTTTCCCTCTCTAGATTCTGTTTTTCCCTCTCTAGATTCTGTTTTTCCCTCTCCAGATTCTGTTTTTCCCTCTCTAGATTCTGTTTTTCCCTCTCTAGATTCTGTTTTTCCCTCTCTAGATTCTGTTTTTCCCTCTCCAGATTCTGTTTTTCCCTCTCTAGATTCTGTATTTCCCTCTCTAGATTCTGTTTTCCCCTCTCTAGATTCTGTTTTTCCCTCTCTAGATTCTGTATTTCCCTCTCTAGATTCTGTTTTTCCCTCTCTAGATTCTGTATTTCCCTCTCTAGATTCTGTCTCGCTGTGACCTGTGTGTGATTCAAGAGGTTTGAGACTCTAAAGGTGCAGCCATCAAATCAAATGTAATTGGTCACATACATATATTTAGCAGATGTTATGCTTATGTTCCTAGCTCCAACAGTGCAGTAGTATCCAACAATTCACAACAATACACACAAAACTAAAACCAAAAGAATGGAATTACGAAAGACACACTGTGGTTATCTCTTCCTAATCAATATGTTGAGTCTCCTCTTCTCCTGAAACCATCTCTTCTTCATCACTATGTTGAGTCTCCTCTTCGTCGTCACATGTCTCCACTGAGATATGGTCAGATACAGTTTGAGTTTCTCCACCAGGCTCTCCCTCTACCTCTTCCTGTCCTACATCTTCCTCTCTCAGCACCGGTAACGTTCCAGGAGACATGTCTTTGCTTGGCTTGGTCAAAATAGAGAGACTCAAAGTTTAACTCTCCTTCAGGGATAGATGGGAGGGATGTGTCTGCAAAAACAACATCACAGACAGAAAAATATCATATGAGATAGCATATGAGAAAATATATTATTTCATTCAGCACAAAGCACTAATACATTATATTTATTGGATATCTGCAGCCTGGAGTCTATTTTGAATTGATCCCGTGTAACATATTATACAAGAACGGAGATAGGAACATGGTTTATATATTCACTAGTAATTTATACGTGGTAGGGCCTAGACAGTTGATGCACCTTCATTTGCCAGAGCCAGACAGAGACAGATAGACAGGGTGGAAGTGGTAGCCTACATCTCTATAGGGATGGAGGTAGGGCTGAGGCTTGTGTTCTACATCTGACAGTAAAACCACGGCACGGCTGGACGTGTTGAATCTACGGTGAGTACATCAACATAAACATCTTCTTATGTGTGACTTTGTTTTATGACAAAGCAAATGCTTTTTAACAGACTGTGATTTTCTGCCATTTTAATGAACGTATTAATTTGAACTATTTTGTAGTTCTCTTTATGTACTGTCTGTCTGTCACTACTTGTCGACGCGTTTTGGTCTATTTCTGTATCCCCATTTTGACAGGAAGCTACTTGATGCAATAACAGACGTAAAACTAAACTCACTCTCTTCCTGTCAGAAATCAGAAAAACTTAATAGGAAATGAAATGCTGTCAAATGTTAAATCATAACATGTCTCTTGCCTGCTTGTCTCTTGGTAAACTGAAAAAACTAAAGGCACAATAATAATTTTATGACATATAGACTTTGCCTATCCTATTCTACCTAGAAGATGGAACAGAACTTTGCTGATTTGAGTACTGCACCTTCACTGGCATTTAGTGTAATTATTTCCTGAAAGTTTTTTTGTTTTTTCTCTCTGTCTTTGTTATTATTTGCTATCTCATATGTTATTTTTCTGTCTGTGATGTTGTTTTTGCAGACACATCTCTCCCATCTATCCCTGAAGGAGAGTTAGACTTTGAGTCTCTCTATTTTGACCAAGCCAAGCCAGACATGTCTCCTGGAACGTTACCGGTGCTGAGAGAGGAAGATGTAGGACAGGAAGAGGTAGAGGGAGAGCCTGGTGGAGAAACTCAAACTGTATCTGACCATATCTCAGTGGAAACATGTGACGACGAAGAGGAGACTCAACATAGTGAGGAAGAAGAGATAGGTTCAGGAGAAGAGGATACTCAACCTATTGATGAGGAGGAGGCAGAGATGATGGACTCAGGAGAAGAAGAGGACACAGGAATAAAGAACCTTGGCTCCCCAGGGGTTTGGTCTGTGGTTGTTCACTACGATGAAGAAAGCTGCGATGGTGCTCTACAGGACATAGAGAAGATTGTAACCACAGGACAACCTTTTGCCGAACAAGAGAGTGAAAACCGTGAAGTCAGAAACGTAGAGCAAGGTGCTTACGAGAACAGTGATGTGAGGTGTTTTGTGGGTGTCACTGAAGATGTCACCATGGAGATCACAGCAGATATATGCGAAGAAGAGGAAAGACCTGATCCAGACCTGGAGGTCCTGAATAGCTCTATCGCCAAAAAACGGAGAGAAGAGGGAAATAAAGCAGCGAGCTCATTCTCCCAGCAGACTTTTCCTCGGGAGAATGAAGAGGAAGAAGAAGAGCAAGATGAAGATGGCGCTCCAGAGGTTGTTTATGATTGTCCAGATCCTGCAGCGATGGTCAACGCCTTGGTGGAACACCCGCTTCAGAAGAAAATAATGAAGGAGTTCCTATGGGACGACAACCAAGAGGTGGATGAAAGATTTGCAGTTTACCCCTCTGTCTTCTCTCCATGTAATTACAAAAAGGATGGAGGAAAACTGTCTAGTCCCTTGCAGGGTATCTGGAATACAGAGGAGAACGTAGACGTCAAGGGAGAGGTAACTGCCGCTTTCTCTCCACGCGTAGAAGGTGAGCAAGATTTAGCAGATTGTGCGATGTTCAATGCCAATATTGACACTAGCATGAGGAAGAGTACTGGATACCATATTGAATCTCAGAGTGACAGCAATAGTTCCAGTGAGGATGAGGAGGAACAACATAAGTATAATGAAGAACACCCAGCGCTGCCAAGATACCAGGGTCTTCCTCGGAGAGACTGGGAATCTGAGGATTCTCCTCTTCAAGTTCAGTGGGGAGGTGGAGAGGAGGACGGCTCCAAGCAGAGTGTTGCCGACCTTCTGCGTCTTTCAGAAACCATCTCTGATGTCCCCACTTTTACCCTTCACAGTGAGGCCAGACGCGGTAGAGCAGCTATAACTATCTCCAGAGGTACCGGCAACATGTCATCGTCTGACTCTGAGGAAAGTTTGCCCGGAGCGTTGTGGACATCGGAGGCTGAACAAAGAGAGGACAAACGGGAGACTTGGCTTTGGGGGGGGGCTGGGCCAGGGGCTTTAGAAGACGAACATCTTTGTGAAGTTCAACTGGAACTAGCGGGAAGGTTGAAGAGCCACATTCACACTTATATACGCTGGGACACAGGGGAAAATAATGTGGATAGTGGTGGTTTAATTCAAGATGACCCGTATGAAGCGTCTGGAATCACAGAGAGTGGAGAACTTGCAGATGAAGAGGATGACGAAGAAGATAATAGGAGTTGGGAACAAGAGAAAGAGAGAATCAAGGCATTCTACAAGTTTTATAATGATGATGAAGAAGAGCGGGAGAATGCCACTGGAACAGAATGTGATTTTTCAGGGAGGAAGCCTATTGTTCAGTTCTGCATGGATCCCCTGCCTCAAGTCATTGAATACACTGACAGGTAAGTGAAATAACAAACGTAAAAAAAAAACGCCAATCAGGAAATGCCTATTTCTACTTGAACAAGACATGTCATATGTACTGTCACTGTGGTATAGATGAGTGAAGTAATTTCCTATGTTACTGCCTGTCTACTATGTTCTCAGCAGCAGTGATGTGGATTTGGTCGACAACTTATCTGATGGAGACGAGGACCTGGATTCTACAGAAAGGCTTGAAGTGAGCACACACACACACACACACACAAGCCCAAACATACACTCTCTCTCTCTCTTTCTCTTTGTCTCTCTCTCTCTTTCTCTTTGTCTCTCTCTCTCTTTCTCTCTTTCCTTCAGCCACCAGCACATGACGATGTTGTGATTATTTCAGGAGCAGAGTGAGCCTAAGAGACAGAGAATGAGTTTACCCGAGACTCAGGAGCCACAAGGAGAACTACAAGATCTTAACAAAATGCCTCAGACCCACACCAAGAGAGACCGGGTAAGTCTTTAACCCACAGCTTGCTGTAAAAAAAAAAAAGGGCTTGATTGATTGATTGATTGATTGATTGATTGCTCTGACACACTGTGTTTCTGTAGTGTCTGAGGGTGCTGAAGTTACTGGTGAAGATAACCCTGTTGACAGTGGTTGGACTTTTGTCATTTTGGTGGACAAGACACCAAATGAACTTGTACTGGTGATGTGGCTAAAATGGTCTTGCTTAACGACTGTACTGTCTTGTCAATGTGTCTGAATATAATTAGAACATAAAGTAGCAGTAGTTAAGTTAAAAATGCTTAATTGTAAAGGCTTATGCTATCTCCTTATACTGTAGTTGCTGTCACTTATTTTCATCATGCCATCATCTGTATCATGTCTTTATCTGTTTCGTGGATAATAAAGGGGTATATGTATAGTCCCATTCGACTTTAAGCGTCAGTCATTTTTGTTGTTGTTGTTAACATCACGGATACAGAAAGCTTTGCATTTTGCACACAAATAGATCAATCTTATTGTATAAATCTTCTCTGGTAAAATGATTTTACTGTGTGACTGTTTGCCAACGCGCATGAAATTCAGAGGAGGGCGCTGTCCCAGTTGAAATGGAAATAGAGGAGCCGGAAATAACACCGTGTGGAAGGTGGGTGGCGACAAGAAGGTTGTGTTTTTGGGGTGAAACGAAACTGAAACTGTTAGTCCAACACGAGTCATTTTCTGTTTCAATCAGAGTAACTATACATATATCGCCGACAGTATGGCAGCACTGCGCAATAAATCTGACCAAGAAATCAAGGATCTGCTGGACGAGTATGGGGTTAAGCACGGTCCGGTGGTCGGTAAGTCATGCTGCGATGTGTTGACTGATCTGACCTTATCTAACTAAGTTGACCCAGCCGACTGGACTCCACGGTTTCCTGGGGACTTGAGCCGTGACTGGAGCTCCGACTTCACACACAATAACACAATTACACGCATTTACACTGTTGTAACTTTATTTTATGTGACATCAGAGCTCCAGTCCTCCCACACTAGTTTATATATAAATATATATTATTGCCGTGAAAGCCATCGTTAATCATGGAGTGTAGTTGGCTAGGCCAGCCTATGTTTTAACGTTACAATACATGGGCTGGGTAGGCTTAGTTTAGTTTAACTACTAATTCCTAGTCTGAGTAGGCCTGCCTAATAGACTACGTGTCTATGACCAGACAATCTCAAATGTACTGATGATATTCTAATAGTCATGTAACTATGGGTTTTAAATGCATTACTGAGCCACATCTTACATTTCTGCATGGAAGACACTACAAGACCACTGTATGAGAAGAAGCTGAAGGAAGCCATGGCCAAAGCCAAGGTCACCGCGACAAAACCATCCCCAGACAGAACCTTCTACAGAGAGGACCGTAAGTTAGACATGCTTTATAACAACAAGGCTACTTTATCCATAAGGCATACATCTACCGGTAGAGACTGAGCTAAGCTCCCGATGTGGCGCACTACAGACCCTGGTTCGATCCCGGGGCTGTATCACAACCGGCTGTGATCGCGAGTCCCGTAAGGCGGCGCACAATTGGCCCAGCGTCGCCCTGGTTAGGGTTTGGCCGGTGTAGGCCGTCATTGTAAATAATAATTTGTTGTGAACTGACTTGCCTGGTTAAATAAAGGTTAAGACTGTTGGTTTACTTGTTTTTCTTAATTTCAGAGGAAGAAGTTTCCTACGTTACCTATCAGACACCAGTAAGTATTGATTATTTTGTTCGCAGTTGCTTCTATAACGTCCTTTTGTAGACAGAGTGTCTATTTATGCAATAAGGCATGGGGTGTGTGTGGTAAATGGCCTATATACCACGGATAAGTGCTGTTCTTTGGCACGAGTGCCTGGATACAGCCATTAGCCATGGTATATTGACCATATACCACAAACCTCTGAGTTGCCTTATTGCTATTATAAACTGGTTAACAACATAAGTAGGGCGGTAAAAAATACATTATTTTTCATAGCCGTGGTATACAGTCTGATATACCACGGCTTTCAGCCAATCAGCATTCAGGGCTCGAACCACCCAGTTTATAACCATCAATATTCTTCTGTTTGTCATATTTGCAGGTTAGAAGTGAGGGGCCTTCTGGAGATGGGAAACCCTACATGAGGTCAAGGCCAGAGTACAGCGAGAGGGACCGGGTGGATGAGTATGTTTACAAATGTTGTGGTGTTATCCAGTGTTTGTGGTCAGTTGATTTAAAGTGGACCAATAAAATGAATCAATGCTTTTCTCTCTCTCTCTCTCTCTCCTTTGCAGTAAACCCTATTCAAGATCAAGGCCAGAGTACAGCGAGAGGGACCGGGTGGATGAGTATGTTTACAGATAGCTTTGCATTAGTAAATGTTGTGATGTTATCCAGTGTTTGTGTGGTCAGTTGATTTAAAGTGGACCAATAAAATGAATCAATGCTTTTCTCTCTCTCTCTCTCTCTCTCCTTTGCAGTAAACTCTATTCAAGATCAAGACCAGAGTACAGCAGCGGAAGACAGTACATTGATGAGTAAGTCTTGTTTAGACAGATTTCACATTGTTTATGTATAATAAATGTTTTCACAGCCTGGTCCCTGTTCTGTTGCGGTCTTGCCAAATCCTATGGTCATTATTGTGCCGAAGACAACCATAGGAGCTGGCAACACAGCATAAACCGATCTGAAACCAGGCTAATGTTCAGAGATGTGATTCCTGCTTCTCTGACATGTATCCTTCATTCATATACGCTAGGTAGTCCACTGTTCCACTTGAATGTACCTATAGTACAGTGTATTCAGACCCATTCCCTTTTCCCACGTTTTGTTACGTTACAGACTTATTCTAAAATGGATGAAAATAAAACAAAAATCCTCAAATCTACACACAATAACCCCCATAATGACAAAGTAAACAGGTTTTTAGAATCTTTTGCAAACGAATTAACAAAAAAACGTATTTACATAAGTATTCAGACGCTGTGCTAAATGACTGGAAATTGAGCTCAGGTGCATCCTGTTTCTACAACTTGATTGAAGTCCACCTGTGGTAAATTCAATTGATTGGACATGATTTGGAAAGGCACACACCTGTCTATATAAGGTTCCACAGTTGACAGTGCATGTCAGAGCAAAAACCAAGCCATGAGGTCGAAGGAATTGTCCGTAGAGCTCAGAGACAAGATTGTTTCGAGGGACAGATCTGGGGAAGGGTACCAAAAGCTGCATTGAAGGTCCCCAAGAACACAAGTGGCCTCCATCATTCTTAAATGGAAGAAGTTTGGAACCACCAAGACTCTTCCTAGAGCTCGCTGCCCGGCCAAACTGGTCAGGGAGGTGACCAAAAACCTGTTGGTCAACTTGACAGAGCTCCAGAGTTTCTCCGTGGAGATGGGAGAATCTTCCAGAAGGACAACCATCTCTGCAGTACTCCACCAATCAGGCCTTTATGGTAGAGCGGCCAGATGGAAGCCACTCCTCAGTAAAAGGCACATGACAGCCCGCTAAGAGTTGTCAAAAGGCACCTAAAGGACTCTCTGACCAAGAGAAACAAGATTCTCTGGTCTGATGAAACCAAGATTGAACTCTTTGGCCTGAATGCCAAGCGTCACATCTGGAGGAAACCTGGCAACATCCCTACTGTGAATTATGGGAGTGGCAGCATCATGCTATGGGGATGTTTTTCAGCGGCAGGGACTGGGAGACTAGTCAAGATCGAGGGAAAGATGAACGGAGCAAAGTACAGAGAGATCTTTGATGAAAACTTGCTCCAGAGCGCTCAGGACCTCAGATTGGGCCAAAGGTTCACCTTCCAACAGGACAACGACCCTAAGCATACATCCAAGACAACGCAGGAGTGGCTTTGGGACACGTCTCTGAATGTCCTTGAGTGGCACAGCCAGTGCCAGAATCTCTGGAGACCTGAAAAAAGCTGTGCAGTGACGCTCCCTATCCAACCTGACAGAGCGTGAAAGGATCTGCAGAGAAGAATGTGAGAAACTCCCCAAATACAGGTGTGCCAAGCTTGTTGCGTCATACCCAAGAAGACTCGAGGCTGTAATCACTGCCAAAGGTGCTTCAACAAAGTACTGAGTAAAGGGTCTGAATACTTGTGTAAATGTGACATTTCTGTAATTTTTTTAAATACATTTGCAAACATTTCTAAACCTGTTTTTGCTTTGTCATTATGGAGTGTTGTGTGTAGACGGATGAGGGGGAAACTATTTCATACATTTTAGAATAAGGCTGTAACTTAACAAAATGTGGAAAAAGTCAAGGTGTCTGAATACATTCAGAAAGTATTCCCGCGCCATGACGTTTTACAGCCTTCATTTTCAAATAGATTCAATGGAGATGTTGTCTCCGGGCCTACACACAATACTCCATAATGTAAAAGTGGAATTATGTTTGTAGAAATGTTTACAAATTAATTTAAAAATAATAAAGCTGAAATGTCTTGAGTCAATAAGTATTCAACCCCGTTGTTATGGCAAGCCTAAATATGTTCAGGAATAATAATGTGCTTAACAAGCCATGTAATAACTTGCATGGACTCAGTGTTTGCGATTTAATAGTGTTCAACATTCTTTTCTTTTTTTAATGACTACCTCGTCTCTGTACCCCAACACATACAATTATCTGAATGGTCCCTCAGTCGAGCAGTGAATTTCAAACACAGATTCAATCACAAAGACCAGGGAGGTTTTCCAATGCCTCGCAAAGAAGGGCATCTAACCTAAATGACAGAGTGTTTAAAAAAGGAAGCCTGTACAGAATAAAATATTCCAAAACATGTATCGTGTTTACAATAAGGCACTAAAGTAAAACTGCAAAAAAGGTAACAAAGAAATGTACTTTATGTCCTGAATACAAAGTGTTATGCTTGGGGCAAATCCAACACATCAGAGTACCACTTTTATATTTTCAAGCATGGTGGTAACTGCATCATGTTATGGGTATGCTTGTCATTGGCAAGGACATGAGAGTTTTTTGGGGGGGGGTAAAAATAAACAGAATAAAGCTAAGCACAGGCATTATCCTAGAGGAAATCCTGGTTCAGTCTGCTTTCCAACAGTCACTGGGAGACAAATTCACTTTTCAGCAGGACAATAACCTAAAAGACGACATTGAATGTTCCTGAGTGGCCTAGTTAGAGTTGTGACTTAAATCTACTTGAAAATCTATGGCAATACTTGAAAATGGCTGTTTAGCAATGATCAACTTCACAGAGCTCGAATATATTTTTTTTTAAGAATGCAAATTTTGTACAATCCGAGGTGTGCAAAGCTCTTAGACTTACCCAGAACGACTCACCAAAGGTGATTCTAACAAGTATTGACTTGGGTGTGAAAGCTTACGTAAATGAGATTTGTGTTTCATTTTCAATAAATTTACAAACAATAAAAAAAAAACATTAAATATCTAACTTTGTCATTATGGGGTATTGTGTGTAGATGGGTGAGAAAAATCATCCATTTAATCCATTTTGAATTCAGGCTGTAACACAACAGAATGTGGAATAAGTCAAGGTGGAATAAGTCAAGGTGGATGAATAGTTACAGAAGGCTCTGTATAAAAAACGGACCTATCCCCCCCTAACTAAAGACACTGCTTTACTCTGTTGTTCTGATCACATAGCTGAATGTAGTCATGTTTGAGACTGTTTTCAGGTCCCATGTCTACAACACACCGTTGTCGTCATCCTCCTACTCCAAACCAAAGCCTGTGGCGAAGTCTGGAGGTGGCGTTGTGAAGGAAGAAAAACCAGCCAGCTCTGGGAGACTGATCCCTCTCTGGATCCAGTTCCTGGTCTTCCTGATCTTAGCCGGGTTCCTCTACTTTATATTCACTAACATGGAGTCAGCAGAGAGTAGCCCCTTTAACAGAATCCATTGATCAAATTTACAAATAAATGTCAATCTGGGACGTGTTCGTTAGGCAAGAAACGGAAGAAAACGGTCCAAAATGGGGAAGTACTATTTGAACGTGCGCTATAAGAATCGCTCGTTTTCTGTTGAACAATGTTTTAAAATGTTTCATTTCGTGTGTCCTAATGAATACGACCCAGTTTTCATATTTTACGAATATTTTATGGCACTTCCCATGGCTGTCATTCTTTTAACTGTTTTTGCGTGTTCTTTATATAAGGTGACTGACATTGGGTTCTGGGAACTTTACTATTGGTGAAAGGAAAGCCATAACATTTCCTCCTGTCCAAACTCCTATGTAATTACTAGATGGTGATGTATAGATGGTGTTCTGTGTATCATACAACTACCTTAGGGTGCTTCTACTGGGGGGTAATAGTAAAGCCACTTTTACTCACAGTACTATCTTCACAAATGTAGAGGGCCCACAGTAAATGTATATGATGCTGGCATGATTTGGTATTTGGTATGATTTGATACGGTCTATTTGGTATGATTTGATACGGTCCACTTGGTGTGATTTTGATAATGGCTATTTGTGTAAAGGTCTTGACACAATGAGCCATCTAGTTATAGTCTTGCTTAGTCAGCCAGACGCAGTATCCTCACATTCTTGGGGGTATACAGTACTACAAACCAGCACTGTAGCTTGAAATGGGCAAGTTCTAATTGACTCAACAACCAAAAACGCATATCTAAGTTTAGCTAGAAAATCTCTAGTTATTTCTGGAAGTTAGCTTGCTAACTCATGGATCCTGCCTTGTAGTATATGTAGAGAACCCCAACCCACCTGGCATTAAAGTTCTAAATGACATTACAAAATTCTAAATGACATTTAAAGTTCTAAACGAGGAACAAGGCAACCGTAAACAGATCCATAGTCCGTCCCCCAATGACAGTTTTAAATGAAGTGGCTTAGCATTTTGAACTGTTAATGATTTCTATCCAGACATTTATAGAACTGTAATTGCTGTGGTCGGTGTATTGTCATTTAAATGTAATGTGAGTTGTGGTTTTGTTAGATGTACTCGTGTTAACGCCTGACGTCACTATAAGATGTGCCACTGCTTCTTTCTATGTTTTTACACCTGCAGTATCATTTGTAATAGTCACTTTTTAAAGTTTTCAGACATTTGCCTGTTTTATCAGAGGAGATCACTTTGGTCACACAAGAATGTTTATAAGCACAGGCTGCGTCTTATATAGGAAATAGGATGCCATTTAGGACAGACCCAGTTTACAAATTTAAAATACTTTCAGGACAGTAACTGTTTACATAGATTTTTCTGACTGTTCAGATATATATTGAGTCTTTCATGGTATTTTCCAACTTTCAAATAAATGTTTTTTTTTTTATATCAAATTGTCTGCTATTTCTTTATTTCATTTGAATTAGAGGTTAGTAGTGGGGTCTCTCTCGGAGACGGACGCCCCAACGGGTCTCTCTCGGAGACGGACGTCCCAACGGGTCTTAAAGCCATCTTTCCAGATGGAGCGAAGCCTGGGCATCCGAGGCAACGTCACAACTATCAGCAAGATGGTCCCAGATCTGTTAGTACTACCTTGCCAACTCCTATAGCTGCAACATTAGACCATGGATTGCTATCTGTAGAAGCAAGAATTAATTCTTCTTGATGTAGCCCCCTGTTCATTTACTGTGCTGTCTTTTAATAAAAATAAGCGAATTATAGTGTAAAAACAACATTAACAAGAAACCTGAAGAGAACTAATTGATGTTTCACAGTCAAACTTTCAGTCTTAGTACCAGTATCAAACTCTTAGCCTGGTCTCAGATCTGTTTGTGCCGTCTTACCCAATTCTGTTGTTATTGTCTCACAAACAGATCTGAGACCAGGCTATCAAACTACTCCATTCTGGAGCGGAGCTGACAAGCCTAAAGTGAACCATAAAGGCCCAACCATAAATTTAAAAAATGTGATTTTCCTGTGTTTTCTATATATTTCCACGTTGATGTTGGAATAATACTGTGAAAATGATCATGCCCTTTTAGTGTAAGTTTGAAAAGACCACCTGAAACTTCCGCCTGTTTTGGTGGGATGGAGATTTGCCCTGCCTGGTGACATCACTAGGCAGTATATTAGTTAATAGACGAATAACTCGTTTTTCAGTTTTCTGCATTCAGACCACCACCCCCAGACAGTCCTAGAAAAATGATTGCTTGAGAAATTACTTTTTCTTAAGAAGCAATTTATTTTTGATCATTTTATTTGAAAACAAATCACAGTAAAGTACTTCATTGTTACCCAGAAATGATTTGATATCGAGATTAAAAACAGCTTACATTGGATCTTTAAATCATTGGAACACAGTGCTCTATTTCATGTCCATAACTGTCAGTTGTAGCTGGCATGAGAACTGGTCCAGAAAGGCCAATGTGTCCAAAAAGGGTCATTATAGCCATTGTCCTTTCATAGTTGATTGTAAGTGTTTATTACAGTGTACCCGGTATATAGAAGATGGCCTAACAATTATTCTACCTACAAGTGCTGCTGTCATGTTCTAATGCAGGATTCTACCAGGTACTAGTAGATGGTGAGAGACTGAGGCCTGTCGTGTCGATGGTCTCCTTCGTAAGTGCTTTGGTAACTTGTCTTGTGTCTTCTCCATCTGTGCTCTAGAGACATCCTTCAGGAAGGGGTTTGTCAGCTCAGGATGGTCCTCTCACAAACACATGGTCCTTCTCCAAATATACAGCAACTGCTCAACTCACTATTTTATTGTTAAGGCAACGTAAGTGTTGTCCACACCTGTTGGTCAAATCAGACATGTAAATGGACGTGTCAGTGTGTTGTTCATGGTGATTCTTCTGAATTACCTTGACAGTGGTAAGCGAAGATAGCCAGGAATACAAAACTGATATGCTCTGTTTCACCATTGTTTCTAAGTATATCAGTTTGGATTCCAGCAGGCAGGGTTAGGGTCAATTCCATTTAAATTCAGGAAGAACAATGAAATTCCTATTCTCTTCAATACTTTTCAATGAGGAAAATGTGTAATTGGTTTTACTTTCTGAATTGACTGGAAATGGAACTGACCCCAACTTGGATTCTAGGCTAAAGCTAGGAGTGGGAAGGGAATTATACATGACAAGGACTCACAGGTTCTGGTCTCTCTCTCTAGCGCCGAGGGTTTCTTCTCCCTCTTGCAGAGCACTCTGGCAACGATGATGATGATGAGGAGGAGAGCCACGAGGAAGGTCAGAGCAGACGCCAGCCAGCTGATCACCATAGGGCTCAACACTGGGTCTGGGTCTGATGAGCAGGACACAACCCAGATGGACAGACAGTCATTATATGAAAGTATAAACAGTTTACATTAAGAGTTTATATCATATCATTCATTACAACTAAACACTAGATCATCTATTTGTATGATTGTCTCAGTGTTTCTTTCTCTGCGTTAGAATTTAAGAATATGGTAATCCATGACAACAACAAACAAAAATTTACATTCAGATAACCGTTCTAAATCGATAAATAACCTTCAAGACACCAATCCACAAGGCCTGAGGTGGTGCCCTAGTAGGCTGGCCTATGATATGTTTGTGTTGTCTTGGCAACTCAACAACCATAGGAGTAGGCCATACAGCACAAACACATCTGCGACCAGGCTACTGTCCTAGATGCTGACTAGCACGCCCCTCACCTCCGATGGACCAGGCTACTGTCCTAGATGCTGACTAGCACGCCCCTCACCTCCGATGGACCAGGCTACTGTCCTAGATGCTGACTAGCACGCCCCTCACCTCCGATGGACCAGGCTACTGTCCTAGATGCTGACTAGCACGCCCCTCACCTCCGATGGACCAGGCTACTGTCCTAGATGCTGACTAGCATGCCCTCACCTCTGATGGAGATAGGTAGCGGTTGGCTCTCCCGGGACATGAAGGTTCTCCCGCCAAGCTGGACCTTGTAGAGGCAGTAATAGTAGCCCTCGTTGGAGCGCTGTGTGTTTGAAAAGGTGAAGGTGACGGAGGGAGAGAGGGCAGGCAGCGACTGTCGTACCGTGCCATTGGAACGGATCAGACGCAGCTGGAAAGAACCTTAGTAAAGAGATAAGATAATATGACTAGATAGTTTTTGTAAATGTAGCTATGTACTGCTTGTTCTTGACTCTATGGGCCCGGTTTCGCCATACACAGCTTAGCCCAAGACTAAAAAGCTTGCTGACTGGAGAAGCTCAATTGAAATTACTCCAGGACTAGGCAAATTGTAAAATGAATCCAATAAATCAAATCAAGTTACCTCCAGGGTACTGCTGCTCGGTGGAGCAGGTGATGTTGAAGCTGTGGCCTTTGATGACAGAGCCTGTGGGAGCCTCCATGGACGTGTTGTACCAGCGCTGAGGGGTGTGCAGCTCCACTGGCGAGATGGGAGGGAGACAGGGGGTTGAGGATCAATTTAACCCGTCATTGAGTTACAGGATAAGATCCAAATTACAAAACAAGTAACAGTCAGTCATTTTTTTGTTTCTGGAAAAGACGTCAGGACTTCAGACAAAACCAAAATGATAAAAGATGAGAGTAAAGTGTTTAGTAAGGAAAACACATTTTGAAAATGGAGTGAAATGAGGCAGTACTACTGTCTATCCTGAACATATGAACACAACTTTATATCTAACTGAACAGGCCCCAGATAACTCACCCACAGTGATGTTGATAGAGTTGCTTGGTGGAGAGCTGAGCAGGGAGGAGGGAGAGCTGCCCTTGATCCTGTACAGACAACTGTAGCTACCCTGGTGGGTAGTCTCCAGGTCTGACAGAGTCAGCTCCACCCTAGTCTGGGCAGAGTCCACCCTCTGAGTCACCAACGGGGTGGCTATGCCCCTCTTATACAGGTGGAAGTCATTCAGGTGGTGGCCCAGTAGCACAGTACAGCTGAAGCGAACCGCCTCCCCGGCAGAGAAGACAGTGTGAGGGGAAAGCAGGGACAAGGTGGGCATCAACAATGTACCTGTCAGGGACAAAAAGGTATGTTATATACCCATTAGGATAGTTCCTAGCCACATACATTGTCTCAAAAAAAACACTATCACACCACACGTATATTATCAATTGTTAATCGTTACCATGTATTCCAACATGGAAATGTTTTCTGTCCCATAACAAATCATCACTATTATAGGGGTCCTTGCCTTCTGTAGCCTGGGGATCTGTTTAAACAGTTTCAACAGATCTGGTACCAGGCTATCCTCCTGGGCCTCAGTCTCACCTGAGCATTTCACCCCAGCGTCATTATTATGGGTGCAGGTGAGGTAACTGTGGAGGACCCTGGGACATCGCGTCAGGCTGGCCTCGTGGCCAGAGCACTGGACGTGCCTCAGCCAGATCTCCCTGGAGCCCCTGCCAAACGCAGCTCCACGAAGGGCGTTCTCGGCCAGCCCACAGCCCAGCTCCAGGCACACCACGTCAGCCTCCCTCAGGTCCCAGCCGTGGTCACACACCGTCCCCCACTGGTTCCTCTGGAGTACCTCCACACGCCCCGAACACTCACTGTCCCCGTTTACTAGCCGGATGAATGACACGCCATCTGCAGAGGGTATCATTTTGAGCAATTCACCGTCTGCATTGACTCCATCCCAAGTAACAAGAGAACAGCCTGTATGGGAACAGCATGATGAACAGAGAGGAAAACAGTACATTAGAACTATAATCATTAAAAAAAACACTGCAAGAGGAGTCATTTGCTGCAGTACAAAGCTGCACCTTTACAGTCAAGATTATGACCACTTGCTCATCACATCAAAGAACACATTAAAATACTAAGCTAGTTGTAGAATGAACAAATTACACCATATATTCATCCGGCACAGAGGAAAAAAAAACATTTAAATCATCTCTGACCTAGTGCACAAAGGACAAGGACAATCTCCAGCATCTTTGTCACCGTTCCATTTAACCGCGAGTCGAGAGATGATGTTCTGGGGAACAGACTACTCAAAGTGCACCGGACAGCGGCGTCCTTCAGCTGGACACCGCTACGGCTGGCTGGTTAACAAGTCCCAAAGTATCGCCAGCTCGTACCGCCGGCTACAGCAGTACCGTTACCTACTCACGACGACGGCCGGTTAACGTCAGCTATCTAGCTGCATTCCTGCATACGTGGTTAGTCCGTCGCGGTCCTTCTTTTCACATTTAATAGCGGATATCAAACACGTCAACAAATTATTAACGGAGAACACTACCCCCTGTCGATAAAAAATGAATGTTCATTTAATATCAAAACATTTTGAGAGAACGCGAAGATAAAAACGAGCTAGCTAGCCTGCTAGCATATAGTTACTCTAGTTAGCTAATGGGCCGGATGGCGTAGCTATAGTTAACATTATAGATACAGTATTCTTTATAATCGGTATATATATATATATATATATAATCACTTCCAAGGTGTTCGGTAAATCATTTCGAAAAAATAATTTGTTTACGAAAAGTAGCTAGACACGTGTCCGTGACGCGTTGTATTTACGTCATCAAAGAACGTACGGAAGCGAACCTTCCAGGACAAGAGTCCCCTGGCCATGGTGGCCCTGGGGCTCTCCGGGACAGAAACACTATTAAAGCATAAGAAAACAAATCATTACTTGACACATTGGAATTCATTTATTAAAAAAAAAAACCGAGCAAACTGGAATGCTATTTTGGCTCTAAACAGAGAGTAAGTACACAGTGGCAAAATACCTGGCCACTGTGACTGACCCAAAATGAAGGAAAACTTAAGACTTTCCACAAAGTGACCCAGTGAGCCAGCCAGTGAGCAGAGCCTTGCTATTGAGAGAGGCCTCCGTAGGCAGACCTGGCTCTCAAGATAAGACGGGCTATGTGCACACTGCCCACAAAATGAGGTGGAAACTGAGCTGCCGAACCTCCTGCCAAATGTATGACCGTATTAGAGACACATATTTCCCTCAGATTACACAGACCCACAAAGAATTTGAAAACAAATCGAATTTTGATAAACTCCCACATATATTAGGTGAAATGACACAGTGTGCCATCACAGCAGCAATATTTGTGACCTGTTACCACAAGAAAAGGGCAACCAGTGAAGAACAAACACCATTGTAAATACAGCCCATATTAATGTTAATACATTTTCCCTTTAGTACTTCAATTATTTTCACATTGTTAAAAAACTGTACATAGCCATAATATGACGTTTACATTTCTCTATTCTTTTTAAACTTTGTGAGTGTAATGTTTACTGTTCATTTCTGATTGTTTATTTCACTTTTGTTTATTATCTATTTAATTTGCTTTGGCAATGTAAACATATGTTTTTCCATGCCAATAAAGCCCTTTTGAATTGAACTGAATGTTTTTCTCTGGCTTGTGACGATGGGTCTATTCATTACACCGATTATGTAGCGAAACGTTTCCGTTTCGCTACATAATCGGTGTAATGAATAGACCCATCGTCGAAAAACGAAAACAAGTATTTTCTATTGGGCAACCTCATGTAGGTCCCTCCCCGTTTAGTTCTGTTTGCTCTGTTTACTTCCGTTTGGTTCTTAAACTGTAATTGTTTTCTGTTGCGATGCGTAATGAATACACCCAATGACCATCCCACAAAATATATTCTTTTAAAAGTGTGACCATTCTTCCATCCCACAGACAGAGGTCACTCATTCACCACCAGCTACTCTGCTACAATGTATCCATTTCATACTGTATGTCATGGGTGAAGCTAGAGATGTACACTGAGTGAACAAAACATTAAGAACACCTGCTCTTTCCATGACATAGAGTGACCAGGTGAATCCAGGTGAACGCTACGATCCCTTATTGATGTCACCTGTTAAATCAACTTCAAATCAGTGTAGAGGAAGGGGGAGGAGACAGGTTAAAGAAGGATTTTTAATCCTTGAGTCAACTGAGACATGGATTGTGTGTGTGTGCCGTTCAGAGGGTGAATGGGAAAGACAAAATATTTAAGTGCCTTTGAACGGGGTATTTTAGCAGGGGCCAGGCGCACCGGTTTGTGTCAATAACTGCAACGCTGCTGTTTTTTTCCACGTTCAACGGTTTTCCCGTGTGTTTCAAGAACGGGTCCACCACCCAAAAAGGACATCCAGCAAACTTGACACAACTGTGGGAAGCATTGGAGCCAACATTTGCCAGCATCCCTGTGGAACGCTTTCAACCCATATTGAACAAACATTCTTGATGATCCTTTGATACAGACAGTCCCCCACCAAATCAATTAAAGAGCTTTGTCATCCCACTAATTCATCTGACTATATGAGTCAATTCCAGATAATGGGTTGTAAAAAATATATACAGCATTCGCATTCGTAAAAATTCATAACTGAAACCAAAAGCCTCATATGCGCTTTCACCTTTCAACGCACCACACTGACTTTTAGGGGCTGAATCAGGTATACATTTCTTAAATGTCTCTGCATTTTATCGAGGTTTTTAGAGATATTCTCATATTTTAATAATCTATTTATTTCTGTTAAATGTGAACAGGTTGAGAGCAGACTTGAGTGAAACAATGCAGAGAGAGACTCTGACGACCGTTCTACTTTTACTCTGTGGTAATTCTCATTTCACTCTAACAGTATTGTGCATAAGACTATGACAGTGATTACAATGTAACTGTTGGCTGAACGGCTTTATCTATTGTATCTAAAATGATAATAAACACGGAGGAACATTAGCTGTTATGCGGTTGAGGTTTGAACAGTGTTACTTTGCCATCTCAAACAGCACTAAATCTCTCCGCTGTCATTCAACAGATAAAGAGAAAATTATCATGAATGTTATTACCATGTTACACGTATAACAAACTCACTATCTCATTCCTTCTCTAGCTGGGCTTCCAGGTGACTGTGGAGCTATAGAGTTTCCAGTACTCCATTCCGATATAACCGGTAAACAACGTTATCCTTATTGGATGAGTGCCAGTCTGTTTCTGATGTAGAATCAGGCTATTCATTTTATTCCGTGTACACTAAAGCACATGCTAGTTTAATTCAATTGTGTTGTCATCAACCTGTTGATATATATTTTTCAGGCTGTATGAAAATGACATGTGCCAGGAGTATCAATGTCTGCGTGGACGCACATGGACAGGCCCCCACAGAACAGCTCAAGGGTGAGAAGGACAATGACAGGTGTTTTAGTTATAATACATTTATACATCATGGATTAAAAGCATCTTGAGGTTTTATTTATCCTAAAGTATATACATCAGCCTCAAAGTCTTTTCATCATGCATTATCAAACAATGATACACGATATAATATACTATTTTATTTATTTTATTATTATATTTTTACGCCAAACTGATGTCTTTAGGCCTTTTAAATCATTGTTACTGGTAACCAACCTGTTTTTTTTTTTTTTGCAGGTTGTGTTGTCCGCAAGTGTAGGAAAATCACCAACCGCTGTGTAGATCAGTTCTTCCAACAGTACCTACCCCTGCTATGTGAGTTAAGTTCAACACAGTTTAATATTATTACAGTGAAATGATTCATTACAGTTTAGTATTATTACAGTGAAATGATTCATTACAGTTTAGTATTATTACAGTGAAATGATTCATTACAGTTTAGTATTATTACAGTGAAATGATTCATTACAGTTTAGTATTATTACAGTGAAATAATGCATTACAGTTTAGTATTATTACAGTGAAATGATTCATTACAGTTTAGTATTATTACAGTGAAATGATTCATTACAGTTTAGTATTATTACAGTGAAATGATTCATTACAGTTTAGTATTATTACAGTGAAATTATTCATTACAGTTTAGTATTATTATTACAGTGAAATGATTCATTACAGTTTAGTATTATTACAGTGAAATGATTCATTACAGTTTAGTATTATTACAGTGTAATGATTCCCTCCTCTAACTATGAGAACTGTGTTTTCTAGTGGCACAAAATCCCAAGATTTCCTCAATTGTCGAATCAAATTACGGTATGTATCAATATTTTTTAATTATAATGACAATGGGTCTTTTAAGACAGGGACATAAATTATTCTAATCTATAAGGGGATATGAATAACTTCCATTGAGTGAGTTCTCTGTTTGTGTCAACATAGAGCTTTTCATGGCTGAAATGATAGATGCCTATCTTCAATGCTGGCTTGAGACAACAGACTCCGAAGTCGGAGGTGAGGCAATGTTCAGCAGTCAGTACAGTATTTGATGGTGAATACAATGTGTGACTGAGTGTGTATACTTATGTGATGGTCTGTATATATATCGACTGTATCTGTTGTTATGTGATGGTCTTTGTGTGTATACATATATAAATACTGTATCTGTTTTTAAGTGATGGTCTGTTTTGTATACAGTATACTGTATCATGTTGTTAAGTGTGTTTTTGTACTCTATCGTCGCAGAGGTGATTGTTGATTTAAGTCAGTCTTTCTCTTGCAGGTTGTTTTATGGACAGACTCATTGATAAGGCACAGCCGTTCATTACCCCGTTGTCTGCATTGATCTTTGATGATCCAGGTCAGACTTATTATCGCCTTAAAAAGTGATAGTTCACATTTTAAGTTTTACCTCCTAGGGTGGTGTGGTGTTGATTCATCCATACAGTTTTAAAGTCCATCAGCCTGATATTTAGCAAGTTTCTGAAGAGAAGTGTGAAAATGAGTACCTAGACAACAAGGTATTCTATAAATCCTTAGACAACAAGGTATTCAATGAGTACTTAGACAACAAGGTATTCTATAAATCCTTAGACAACAAGGTATTCAATGAGTACTTAGACAACAAGGTATTCTATAAATCCTTAGACAACAAGGTATTCTATGAGTCCTTAGAAAACAAGGTATTCTATGAGTACTTAGACAACAAGGTATTCTATAAGTACTTAGACAACAAGGTATTCTAGAAGTACTTAGACAAAAAGGTATTCTATGAGTACTTAGACAACAAGTTATTCCTTACCTACTTAGACAATAACATATTCTATAAGTACTTAGACAACAAGGTACTCTATAAGTTCTTAGACAAGGTATTCTATAAGTACTTAGACAACAAGGTATTCTATACGTACTTAGACAACAAGGTACTCTATAAGTTCTTAGACAAGGTATTCTATAAGTACTTAGACAACAATGTATTCTATACGTACTTAGACAACAAGGTATTCTATACGTACTTAGACAACAAGGTTATTCTATACGTACTTAGACAACAAGGTATTCTATGAGTTCTTAGACAACAAGATATTCTATAATTTTCAGGTCAGCTAAATCTGATTGCTATATATTCCCTATGTTCAGTCGTTGTGAGCTGTTGGCTCTCCCATGCTCTGAAAGGAATGGTAAGCTGCTATCGTCAGCTAGATGACAACTACATCAAGGAACTGAGTAAGGCAGATATCATATAATTTATATCATTACACAATTGTATTTCAAAATGTTTACATAAATGTACATATATATACAAAATGTTCATGTCCAGTGCCTTCAGAAAGTATTCATACCCCTTGACTTATTCAAAATGTTGTTGTTTTACAGCCTGAATTCAAAATGGATTACATAGAGGTTTTTTTATTTATTTTTTTATTTGTTGACGCACCTTTGGCAGCGATTACAGCTGTGAGTCTTTCTGGGTAAGAGAGAGAGCTTTCCACACCTGGATTGTGTAACATTTGCCCGTTATTATTTTCTAAGTTCTTCAAACTCTGTCAAATTGGTTGTTGATCCATTTATAGACAACCATTTTCAGGTCTTGCCATAGGTTTTCAAGTAGATTTAAGTCAAAACTGTAACTCGGCCACTCAGGAACATCCACTGTCTTCTTGGTAAGCAACTCCATTGTTTTAGGTTATTATCCTGCTGAAAGGTGAATTAATCTCCCAGTGTCTGGTGGAAAGCAGACTGAACCAGGTTTTCCTCTAGGATTTTGCCTGTACTTAATTATTACAAGGCTACCGATAACATGATGCAGCCACCACTTTGCTTGAAAATATGGAGAGTGGTACTCAGTAATGTGTTGTATTGGATTTGACCCAAAATTAACACTTTGTATTCAGGACAAAAAGAAAAAGATTTTGCCACGTTTTTAGCAGTATTGCTTTAGTGTCTTGTTGCAAACAGGATGCATGTTTTGGTATATTTATATTCTGTACAGGCGTCCTTCTTTTCACTCTATCAATTAGGTTAGTGTTCGGTTCTTATTTTTCAGAGTAAATAACCCACGGACACTAGAGAAGCTTTAACCAAGTTTAATTCTTCCTAAAGGTTCTGTACAGCTGTAATTTAGACAGCAAAACATTTCTCTCCATCACAGTTATATACATCCTACTTAAGACACGCCTTCTCTCCAATTCTTACATCTTAAGATTCAACAGGAAGAAGGTAACCAGATACTAAACCCTGATTACTCCCTTAAGGGGAACTGACCTCATCTCCTGACCTCAACCGTTCCTTCCCCTAGTCCACAGATGTCCATCTGTCTCCGCTATCTCAACAGTTGCTCTACTCCCTTCCACCCAACACATTCCAAAGCTATCTGTCTTTCCACAGAGAACCATTCACTTCTGACATAAAACCCAGTCTCTTTCCCTTTTTCTATACAATATCAAAAGTGTAATTAATTAATAACTTCACCATGCTCAAAGGGATATTCATTGTCTGCTTAATTTTGTTTTTACCCATCTATCAATATGTGCCTTTCTTTAAGAGGCATTGGAAAACCTCCCAGGTCTTTGTGGTTGAATCTGTGTTTGAAATTCACTGCTCGACTGAGGGTCCTTATTCAGTAGATAAATGTATGTGTGGGGTACAGAGATGAGTCATTTGAGTCATTCAAAAATCATGTTAATTAAACACTATTATTAGTGAGTCCATGCAACTTATTATGTGACTTGTTAAGCACATTTTTACTCCTGAACTTACGTAGGCTTTCCATAACAAAGGGGTTGAATACTTATTTTTATTCAACAGGAAGAAGGTAACCAGACTCAAGATAACTCAAGATAGCTTAAAATGTGAAATTAATTTGTAAAAATATTGAAAAACAAAAAAATATAAACGAAATAATATCGAAATAATTCCACTTTGACGTAATGGGATATTGTGTGTAGGTAGGCCAGTGACACAAAATTTCAATTGAATCCGTTTTAAACTGTAGGCTGTAACACAACAAAATGTGTAAAAAGTCAAGGGGTGCGACTAGTCTCTGAAGGCACTGTAGATTCCCCCGATTCATACAGGAATTGTTTGGCCCTTCTTTTTGAATTTAGATTTGTTTCTGTCTGATTATAAAGGTGACTTGAGTACTCCACCAATTCACCCACCATTTCATACTCTTTTCTCGACAGAAAAAAGGGCAGAGAGAGAAATGAAGGACAATATGTTACGTAAGTAAAATGGCATTCTTTGTAGTCACCGTATTAACTTTTAAGTCTACACTGAGCGTACAAAACATTAGGAACACCTGCTCTTTCCATGACATAGACTGACCAGGTGAATCCAGGTGAAAACTACGATCCCTTACTGATGTCACTTCACACAATCCACTTCAAATCAGTGTAGATGAAGGGCAGGAGACAGGATAAAGTTTAAAGGATTTTTTTAAAGCCTTGAGACAATTGAGACATGGATTGTGTATGTGTGCCGTTCAGAGGGTGAATTGGCAAGACAAAATATTTAAGTTCCTTTGAACAGGGTATGGTTGTAGGTGCCAGGCGCACCAGTTTGAGTTTGAGCTTTGCGGGGCACTATGGTGTTGAACGCTGAGCTCTAGTCAATTTGAGTCAACATGGGCCAGCATCCCTGTGGACCGCTTTCGAAACACCTAGCCCCATGGGCCAGGGGCCAGGGGGCTTCAGCCCCAGGAAGGTGATGCATTAACCTGGTTGTAGAATCCATGCACTGACAAATTGAGGCTGTTCTGAGGACAAAAAGGGGGGTGCAACTCAATATTAGGAAGGTGTTCCTAATGTTTTGTAAACTCTGTGTATTTATTTAAGTCTATACTGTGATAATAGTTAAAGTTTTCAAATATGACTATTATTTATAGTTGTATCACTTGTAATTATGATGCATATATTTTCCTCACGTTTAAGTTGTCTCTTACCAAGGGTGGAATCAGCTATGTTTCCCTCTCTTTGTGGTAGGTTACACAACATGCATGAGCAAACCTATGAAAAACTGGAACTGGTGTAAAGGACTCTTTGATGATCTTTTAGGTAAGTATTATAGTGTTAAAAAACAACAACATTAAGATGGCTAGAAATGAAGACCCAGAAGACGGAGAGATGTTTCTACTTTTTGAAGTAGAAGTAGTTTGAATACAATTTGTCTACCGGTAATTAAATGCTGTCCAATTTTACTCTGGTTTACTCTAGCTTCATCACCAAAGAGGAAACGCCAGTACAAAGGTAAGTCATAAAAAAAAAAAAACTTGGCCTGTGCACGATAAATTAATATTTAACAGAATTTCCCTCGCCACCTAAACCTATCCCTAAATCTTTTTTCCCCCTCAAGACTTCCTCATCTGTTCAATCCACGGTGGGATTACCGCAACAGCGAAATGCTAACTTGTTTTACGAGGTAATACCCTTTCTTATGAGGAAATTGTTTAAATTTTCCTTGTCAATGTATTCATTTGTTTTTCCTTACTTTGTTTTAGGGGAAAGTTATGCATTTGAAAATGTCCAAAGCAACAGTGGAAACACTAGAAGAACTGAATGAAGCATTTTGAATTAATCATCCACGAACACTAAAGTTTGATTATGCCTTGAAGATTATTGTTTTATTGTTTATCTTTAACATTTTCATTTTTTTTTAAATGTAAAACACTAGACCGTCTTTTATTACATGCACTGATAGACAATGAATAAACGTATTATAATCACAATTAAAATGTTCAACTTTGGATACAAACACACATGGGATTGTATTACAAATCCACAACAATTACTTTACATTGTTTGCAACCCACTGTATTTAAAATGTCCACAGTATTTTAGTGTCCACAGTATCTTACAGTGTCCACAGTATTCTAGTGTCCACAATAATTTACAGTGTCCACAGTATTTTAGTGTCCACAGTATTCTACAGTGTCCACAATAATTTACAGTGTCCACAGTATTTTAGTGTCCACAGTATTCTACAGTGTCCACAATAATTTACAGTGTCCACAGTATTTTAGTGTCCACAGTATCTTACAGTGTCCACAGTATTCTAGTGTCCACAGTATTTTAATGTTCATTGTATTTTAGTGTCCACAATAATTTACAGTGTCCACAGTATTTTAGTGTCCACAGTATCTTACAGTGTCCACAGTATTCTAGTGTCCACAGTATTTTAATGTTCATTGTATTTTAGTGTCCACAATAATTTACAGTGTCCACAGTATTTTAGTGTCCACAGTATCTTACAGTGTCCACAGTATTCTAGTGTCCACAGTATTTTAATGTTCATTGTATTTTAGTGTCCACAGTATTTTACAGTGTCCACAGTATTTTAGTGTCCACAGTATCTTACAGTGTCCACAGTATTCTAGTGTCCACAGTATTTTAATGTTCATTGTATTTTAGTGTCCACAGTATTTTACAGTGTCCAGAGTATTTTAGTGTCCACAGTATCTTACAGTGTCCACAGTATTCTAGTGTCCACAGTATCTTACAGTGTCCACAGTATTTTAGTGTCCACAGTATCTTACAGTGTCCACAGTATTCTAGTGTCCACAGTATTTTAATGTTCATTGTATTTTAGTGTCCACAGTATTTTACAGTGTCCACAGTATTTTAGTGTCCACAGTATTTTAATGTTCATTGTATTTTAGTGTCCAGAGTATTCTAGTGTCCACAGTATTTTAATGTTCATTGTATTTTAGTGTCCACAGTATTTTAGTGTCCAGAGTATTTTACAGTGTCCAGAGTATTTTAGTGTCCACAGTATTTTAGTGTCCACAGTATAGATATAGATTTTTTTGTTGTTGTTGTATTTTACCCCCTGTTTTGTGATATCCAATAGCGATCCAATTACGATCGTCTCATCGCTTCAACTCCCCAACGGGCTCGGGAGAGGCGAAGGTCGACTCATACGTCCCATGAAACAAGACCCGCCAAACCGTGCTTTTTAAAACCCGCCCGCTTAACAAGCAAGCCAGCCGCACCAGCGTGTCGGAGGAAACACCGTTCATCTGACGACCGAGGTCAGCCTGTAGGCGCCCGGCCCACCACAGGGAGTCGCTAGCGCGCGAATAGCCAAGTAAAGGCCCCCTTAGCCAAACCCTCCCTTAACCTGGACGACGCTGGGCCAATTGTGCGATGCCCTATGGGACTCCCGGTCACGACACAGCCTGGGATCTAACCCGGGTCTGTGGTGACGGGAGGCCGCGTCCACAGTATTTTAATGTTCACAGTATTTTACAACATCAACAGTATTTTAGTGTTCATAGTATTTGTGTCCACTGTATTTTAGCATTCATAGTATTTGTGTTTAGCGTTCATAGTATTCCAGTGTCCACTCCAAACATTGTTGATGCGACTTGTTATGAGGATGTTCTAGTAGATCAGAGAAACTGCATTTGATATGCCCTTCTCAGTCTGGCATAGTGTTTTCACTTTTGATTGAACCACTATGTAAAGTCAAAGTCACCATTATTAGTCAGTTGTACAACCGAATGCCTTCAACCGAAATGTGTCTTCCGCATTTAACCCAACCCCTCTGAATCAGAGAGGTGCGGGGGGCTGCCTTAATCGCCGGGGAACAGTGGGTTAACTGCCTTGTTCAGGGGCAGAACAACAGATTTTTTTTTTCCCCTTGTTAGCTCGGGGATTCGAACTTGCAACCCTCCGGTTACAAGTCCAACACTCTAACCACTAGGCTACCCTGCCACCCCTGTAGTTTGGTACGGAGTTGTGAAGTGAGAAACTGAGGAAATCCAGTCCATCTTTTACTGTAGACCAACAAGTGAAATCCATAACACCAAAAATCCAGTCCATCTTTCACTGTAGACCAACAAGTGAAATCCATAACACCAAAAATCCAGTCCATCTTTTACTGTAGACCACCACGTGAAATCCATAACACCAAAAATCCATATTTTCCAACCAGGTTACGTTGGTATGACACCATAAAAAAAAAACAATGAACAGAACACTTATTGATGCAATTTTATTGAGCCACTGGCCAAATAAGCATTCACATTGTCATTATATTGTAAAAGATGACCATGTTCTTTAACAAACACAATATACAGATTAACCTGTATTTGTCATGTAAAATATTATGATACATTACTCAGCGATAATTCTAATCAAAACTTCACCATGTGGTAGTGAATGAATAAACTATCATGATGACTAACACACACGTGTGTGTGTGTGTGTGTTTGCCTTTGCCTGGCAAGTATAACAAACTCTAGTTATGCCTGTCTTATTTCCCACCATTAGCGTGAAATGAAAACCTGTAATGAAATAACCTGTAGCCAAAGACAGTGGTGGAACGTTGGACATTCAACACGGATAATAAGCATCAGAGAAACAGCATTAACAAATACAAATACAGAAAATAATTTAGTTGAACTTAAACAGTGCTCTTCTATTCAGATGACCTCTTTACCTCGTGTGATTAAAACGGAAACTAAAAGGTCTTCTCAGACATGGAGTTGTCCTAGCCTGGTTCCCAGCTCTGTTTGTGTCGTCTTGCCAACTTACAACTCAAAACGACCAGCAATGGATTTGGTAATACAGCACAGACCGACCTGGGACTCGGGCTAGAGTTGTCCTGTCCTAAGTACCACAACTCTTGAGAGTGTACAATTCTTCTGAACACCTTAATAACATAACATGCTTCCTTTAAAATAAAACATTATTTCAGAGTCCCAAATGGCACCCTATTCCCTACAGAGTGCACTACTTTTGACTAGAGCCTATACGGTCCTGGTCAAAAGTAGTGCACTAAATAGGGATAGGGGATAGTTTGCTATTTGGGATGCACCTTTAAAATCAGTTTCAGGTCCTTTGGATAACAGTAAAACCTGCTTTCAAATTCCCTCAAGAGAAACCAACAGTTCACAAAACAGAAGTTCACTTTCTTCTGCAATTTTCCACAATAGTCTCTTTCTTACCCAACGTGCCTTGGGGTATAGCTACATCATGTTGCCCTTCCATCTGATGGTCCCGACCAAAACATGTTGTCATTGATCATTGCGAGGAGTCTCCCATCAGGTGGACAATGAGTTCGTAGGTGGAGAGGACGATGGCTGTGTTGGGGATCTGTCTGATAAGCTGCGGAATGAGTCCTCTGTAAAACGCAGCGTAACCCTCCTCCACTGCAACCAACCGTGCTGTCTGGAAGAAGTACTGGTATTTGCTGCCCTCTTCTCGCAGCCTTGTCCGAATCACCTCTGACGAAGGGAGACAGACAGACACGTTAAGAGTTAGAAGGTGATTTTGAACGCAGTTTTTCCAGAGTATTTGGAAGGAAAGTGGTTGGAGGTTTTTCTAAAGGCTGCTCACTCAAAAAAAGGTCAGGTCTGTAGCTTTCTGCACGACCCAACCAAATTCACAAAGAAATGTGAGTTATAGATCTGTCATTCTCATTGAAAGCAAGTCTAATAATCTGTAGATCCATTCTATGAGCGCCATTTCGATGCCCCGCGTTTCTTGAGTTTAGCTTTGGTTCTGTACGCCGTCTTCAAACAGCTTTAAAAATTGATGTTTTGGGTTATTGAAAAAATACTTCACAGGGGTTTCGATTTTACAATGATTCTCTACACTCCTTGTTTTGTCACAAACTGAAATTCGGTGAACATGATTTTTTTGTTTTTGAGTTTTGAGTCATAATGTGTGTACGCTTATTCCACAGTAGACTAGATGGCCGTTGATTGGGCCGTTGTCATTTAACAGCTACGGTTTGGCCTCCTACGTCAATGTGTATTTTGTCCATTGAGGTGTGGTATGACAAGTTAATATCCTAACAGTTTTTATTTGATTTCCTAACCATTAACCCCCATGCTTACCGTGTGGGTAGGCGACGCAGGAAGCACAACCCTTAGCGAAGGCAGCCGCCATCATCAGGCCTAGGAAGTCCGACGCCCCTTTTTCCGTTTCGCTGTTGGGCGACGTGAAGCGCGCTTCGTTCAGGCGTTTCTTCAGCGTCTCGTAGATGAGGAAACAGATCATGGTCTCGGAGATGCCAGCGTAGGACGCCGTCAGGCCTCGGTAGAAACCTCTCATGCCCTCTGTCTTGTAAACGTAACGGGCGCACTGCAGCGCGTTCGTCTTCTTCTCCCCTCGCGCCCTGGAGAAAATTATCGGAGGTTAGATTAGACTGAAATCATTTTTTTTCCAGCAGGAACTTCAATTCGTGGAAAACAGAAGAAAAGACAGTCCAAAACAGAGTGGTACTATTTGAACTTGTTTTGCTCCAGGTTTCTATGGTGTGCCTCCCGTGGAGCGGTTTACGGTTTAAGGCACTGCATCTCAGTGCTAGAGGCGTCACTACAGACCCTGGTTCGAATCCAGGCTGTATCATAACCGGCCGTGATTCGTGAGCCCCATAGGGCGGCACACAATGGGACCAGCGTCGTACGGGTTTGGACGGGGGTAGGCCGCCATTGTAAATAAGAATTTGTTCTTTAACTGACTTGTCCCCTAAAGCACCAGGTGTAGAGGTATCCCCTAAAGCACCAGGTGTAGAGGTGTCCCCTAAAGCACCAGGTGTAGAGGTATCCCCTAAAGCACCAGGTGTAGAGGTATCCCTAAAGCACCAGGTGTAGAGGTATCCCTAAAGCACCAGGTGTAGAGGTGTCCCCTAAAGCACCAGGTGTAGAGGTATCCCTAAAGCACCAGGTGTAGAGGTATCCCTAAAGCACCAGGTGTAGAGGTATCCCCTAAAGCACCAGGTGTAGAGGTATCCCCTAAAGCACCAGGTGTAGAGGTATCCCCTAAAGCACCAGGTGTAGAGGTATCCCCTAAAGCACCAGGTGTAGAGGTATCCCCTAAAGCACCAGGTGTAGAGGTATCCCCTAAAGCACCAGGTGTAGAGGTGTCCCCTAAAGCACTAGGTGTAGAGGTATCCCCTAAAGCACCAGGTGTAGAGGTGTCCCCTAAAGCACCAGGTGTAGAGGTATCCCCTAAAGCACCAGGTGTAGAGGTATCCCTAAAGCACCAGGTGTAGCGGTATCCCTAAAGCACCAGGTGTAGAGGTGTCCCCTAAAGCACCAGGTGTAGAGGTATCCCCTAAAGCACCAGGTGTAGAGGTATCCCTAAAGCACCAGGTGTAGAGGTATCCCTAAAGCACCAGGTGTAGAGGTGTCCCCTAAAGCACCAGGTGTAGAGGTATCCCCTAAAGCACCAGGTGTAGAGGTGTCCCCTAAAGCACCAGGTGTAGAGGTGTCCCCTAAAGCACCAGGTGTAGAGGTATCCCCTAAAGCACCAGGTGTAGAGGTATCCCCTAAAGCACCAGGTGTAGAGGTATCCCCTAAAGCACCAGGTGTAGAGGTATCCCCTAAAGCACCAGGTGTAGAGGTGTCCCCTAAAGCACCAGGTGTAGAGGTATCCCCTAAAGCACCAGGTGTAGAGGTATCCCCTAAAGCACCAGGTGTAGAGGTATCCCCTAAAGCACCAGGTGTAGAGGTGTCCCCTAAAGCACCAGGTGTAGAGGTATCCCCTAAAGCACCAGGTGTAGAGGTGTCCCCTAAAGCACCAGGTGTAGAGGTGTCCCCTAAAGCACCAGGTGTAGAGGTATCCCCTAAAGCACCAGGTGTAGAGGTGTCCCCTAAAGCACCAGGTGTAGAGGTGTCCCCTAAAGCACCAGGTGTAGAGGTGTCAGGGACACAACAGCCAGTCAACACCTCACCTCTCCAAACACATCCGTTGTGTGGAGAAGTCAGCATACCTCAGACTGCAGTCAAATATGGAGTCTGAGGTACAAGCATTTCGCTACATCCACAATAACATCTGCTACACACGTGTATGTGACCAATTACATTTTATTTGAATAGGTCACAGGAACGAGATAGAGAGGGTTCTCTCAAACAATACATCCTATATTCCATTTCCTTTCTCAAATATACATTTCAAAATATATTTTTAAAATAATGTTTTATGGCTTTTCCCTCCAGCAGTTAACACTAGTTCGAGGGACTAGCTATATGGACAAGTCCAGAGGGTAAATAGGACTCTAGGTCACCAGATAACCTGCTTATCCTTGTAACTGACCTCAACATGGTCCTCTCTGCTCCAAAATGGCACCCTTATTCCCTACATAGTGCACTACTTTTGAATAGGGCTCTGGTCAAAAGGAGTGCCCTATATAGGGAATAGGGGGTGAAATGTGGTACGCGGCAGCTTAATATAGCCTCCTCCTCCCACACAGCCTAATGCGTCAGCAGCTCGGGTATTTATGGACCTGCCTGGTCACATGTTAAACCATGCTGCACTGCGTAACACAAGGACAGCACTGCAGCTAAGATGGGGGCTCGTCAAAGGTCACATTACATTGGCTGGTGAGAGAACTGCAACTAGACTACCTACAGTAACCCTGAAAAGAACAGCTCCATGTCCTGTACCATTAGCAGAGAACAAACTCTTGAAGCTGTCTGCATTTAAAGATGTAATCAAAAGCTTTAATAACAGATGTGAACAGGTTAGGAACGTACTACATAATAACAGAGAGGTGAACAGGTTAGGAACGTACTACATAATAACAGAGAGGTGAACAGGTTAGGAACGTACTACATAATAACAGAAAGGAACAGGTTAGGAACGTACTACATAATAACAGAGAGGTGAACAGGTTAGGAACGTACTACATAATAACAGAGAGGAACAGGTTAGGAACGTACTACATAATAACAGAGAGGAACAGGTTAGGAACGTGCTACATAATAACAGAGAGGTGAACAGGTTAGGAACGTACTACATAATAACAGAGAGGAACAGGTTAGGAACGTACTACATAATAACAGAGAGGTGAACAGGTTAGGAGCGTGCTACATAATAACAGAGAGGAACAGGTTAGGAACGTGCTACATAATAACAGAGAGGAACAGGTTAGGAACGTACTACATAATAACAGAGAGGAACAGGTTAGGAACGTACTACATAATAACAGAGAGGAACAGGTTAGGAGCATTGCTACATAATAACAGAGAGGTGAACAGGTTAGGAACGTACTACATAATAACAGAGAGGAACAGGTTAGGAACGTACTACATAATAACAGAGAGGAACAGGTTAGGAACGTACTACATAATAACAGAGAGGTGAACAGGTTAGGAACGTACTACATAATAACAGAGAGGAACAGGTTAGGAACGTACTACATAATAACAGAGATGAACAGGTTAGGAACGTACTACATAATAACAGAGAGGTGAACAGGTTAGGATTACTACATAATAACAGAGAGGTGAACAGGTTAGGAACGTACTACATAATAACAGAGAGGTGAACAGGTTAGGAACGTACTACATAATAACAGAGAGGTGAACAGGTTAGGAACGTACTACATAATAACAGAGAGGAACAGGTTAGGAACGTACTACATAATAACAGAGAGGTGAACAGGTTAGGAACGTACTACATAATAACAGAGAGGTGAACAGGTTAGGAACGTACTACATAATAACAGAGATGAACAGGTTAGGAACGTACTACATAATAACAGAGAGGTGAACAGGTTAGGAACGTACTACATAATAACAGAGAGGAACAGGTTAGGAACGCGTACTACATAATAACAGAGAGGAACAGGTTAGGAACGTACTACATAATAACAGAGAGGTGAACAGGTTAGGAACGTATTTACATAATAACAGAGAGGAACAGGTTAGGAACGTGCTACATAATAACAGAGAGGAACAGGTTAGGAACGTACTACATAATAACAGAGAGGAACAGGTTAGGAACGTACTACATAATAACAGAGAGGAACAGGTTAGGAACGTACTACATAATAACAGAGAGGAACAGGTTAGGAACGTACTACATAATAACAGAGAGGTGAACAGGTTAGGAACGTACTACATAATAACAGAGAGGAACAGGTTAGGAACGTACTACATAATAACAGAGAGGAACAGGTTAGGAACGTACTACATAATAACAGAGAGGAAACAGGTTAGGAACGTACTACATAATAACAGAGAGATGAACAGGTTAGGAACGTACTACATAATAACAGAGAGGAACAGGTTAGGAACGTACTACATAATAACAGAGAGGAACAGGTTAGGAACGTACTACATAATAACAGAGAGGTGAACAGGTTAGGAACGTGCTACATAATAACAGAGAGGAACAGGTTAGGAACGTGCTACATAATAACAGAGAGGAACAGGTTAGGAACGTACTACATAATAACAGAGAGGTGAACAGGTTAGGAACGTACTACATAATAACAGAGAGGAACAGGTTAGGAACGTACTACATAATAACAGAGATGAACAGGTTAGGAACGTACTACATAATAACAGAGGTGAACAGGTTAGGAACGTACTACATAATAACAGAGAGGAACAGGTTAGGAACGTGCTACATAATAACAGAGAGGAACAGGTTAGGAACGTACTACATAATAACAGAGAGGTGAACAGGTTAGGAACGTACTACATAATAACAGAGAGGAACAGGTTAGGAACGTACTACATAATAACAGAGAGGAACAGGTTAGGAACGTACTACATAATAACAGAGAGGAACAGGTTAGGAACGTACTACATAATAACAGAGAGGTGAACAGGTTAGGAACGTACTACATAATAACAGAGAGGAACAGGTTAGGAACGTACTACATAATAACAGAGAGGTGAACAGGTTAGGAACGTACTACATAATAACAGAGAGGAACAGGTTAGGAACGCATTACATAATAACAGAGAGGAACAGGTTAGGAACGTGCTACATAATAACAGAGAGATGAACAGGTTAGGAACGTACTACATAATAACAGAGAGGTGAACAGGTTAGGAACGTACTACATAATAACAGAGAGGTGAACAGGTTAGGAACGTACTACATAATAACAGAGAGGTGAACAGGTTAGGAACGTACTACATAATAACAGAGAGGAACAGGTTAGGAACGTACTACATAATAACAGAGAGGTGAACAGGTTAGGAACGTGCTACATAATAACAGAGAGGAACAGGTTAGGAACGTACTACATAATAACAGAGAGGAACAGGTTAGGAACGTACTACATAATAACAGAGAGGTGAACAGGTTAGGAACGTACTACATAATAACAGAGAGGTGAACAGGTTAGGAACGTACTACATAATAACAGAGAGGAACAGGTTAGGAACGTACTACATAATAACAGAGAGGTGAACAGGTTAGGAACGTACTACATAATAACAGAGAGGAACAGGTTAGGAACGTACTACATAATAACAGAGAGGAACAGGTTAGGAACGTACTACATAATAACAGAGAGGTGAACAGGTTAGGAACGTGCTACATAATAACAGAGAGGTGAACAGGTTAGGAACGCATTTACTACATAATAACAGAGAGGTGAACAGGTTAGGAACGTACTACATAATAACAGAGAGGTGAACAGGTTAGGAACGTACTACATAATAACAGAGAGGAACAGGTTAGGAACGTACTACATAATAACAGAGAGGAACAGGTTAGGAACGTACTACATAATAACAGAGAGGTGAACAGGTTAGGAACGTACTACATAATAACAGAGAGGTGAACAGGTTAGGAACGTACTACATAATAACAGAGAGGAACAGGTTAGGAACGCATTACATAATAACAGAGAGGAACAGGTTAGGAACGTGCTACATAATAACAGAGAGGTGAACAGGTTAGGAGCGTACTACATAATAACAGAGAGGTGAACAGGTTAGGAACGTGCTACATAATAACAGAGAGGTGAACAGGTTAGGAGCGTGCTACATAATAACAGAGAGGAACAGGTTAGGAGCGTGCTACATAATAACAGAGAGAGGAACAGGTTAGGAGCGTACTACATAATAACAGAGAGGAACAGGTTAGGAGCGTGCTACATAATAACAGAGAGGTGAACAGGTTAGGAACGTACTACATAATAACAGAGAGGAACAGGTTAGGGAACGTGCTACATAATAACAGAGAGGAACAGGTTAGGAGCGTACTACATAATAACAGAGAGGTGAACAGGTTAGGAGCGTGCTACATAATAACAGAGAGGAACAGGTTAGGAACGTACTACATAATAACAGAGAGGAACAGGTTAGGAACGTACTACATAATAACAGAGAGGAACAGGTTAGGACCGTACTACATAATAACAGAGAGGTGAACAGGTTAGGAACGTACTACATAATAACAGAGAGGAACAGGTTAGGAACGTACTACATAATAACAGAGAGGAACAGGTTAGGAACGTACTACATAATAACAGAGAGGTGAACAGGTTAGGAACGTACTACATAATAACAGAGAGGAACAGGTTAGGAACGTACTACATAATAACAGAGAGGAACAGGTTAGGAGCATTACTACATAATAACAGAGAGGTGAACAGGTTAGGAACGTACTACATAATAACAGAGAGGAACAGGTTAGGAACGTACTACATAATAACAGAGAGGTGAACAGGTTAGGAACGTACTACATAATAACAGAGAGGTGAACAGGTTAGGAGCGTGCTACATAATAACAGAGAGGAACAGGTTAGGAACGTGCTACATAATAACAGAGAGGAACAGGTTAGGAGCGTGCTACATAATAACAGAGAGAGAGGTGAACAGGTTAGGAACGTGCTACATAATAACAGAGAGGAACAGGTTAGGAACGTACTACATAATAACAGAGAGGAACAGGTTAGGAACGTACTACATAATAACAGAGAGGTGAACAGGTTAGGAGCGTGCTACATAATAACAGAGAGGTGAACAGGTTAGGAGCGTGCTACATAATAACAGAGAGGAACAGGTTAGGAGCGTGCTACATAATAACAGAGAGGAACAGGTTAGGAGCGTACTACATAATAACAGAGAGGTGAACAGGTTAGGAGCGTGCTACATAATAACAGAGAGGAACAGGTTAGGAACGTGCTACATAATAACAGAGAGGTGAACAGGTTAGGAACGTACTACATAATAACAGAGAGGTGAACAGGTTAGGAACGTGCTACATAATAACAGAGAGGTGAACAGGTTAGGAGCGTGCTACATAATAACAGAGAGGAACAGGTTAGGAACGTACTACATAATAACAGAGAGGTGAACAGGTTAGGAACGTGCTACATAATAACAGAGAGGTGAACAGGTTAGGAACGTACTACATAATAACAGAGAGGAACAGGTTAGGAGCGTACTACATAATAACAGAGAGGAACAGGTTAGGAACGTACTACATAATAACAGAGAGGAACAGGTTAGGAGCGTACTACATAATAACAGAGAGGAACAGGTTAGGAACGTACTACATAATAACAGAGAGGTGAACAGGTTAGGACGTACTACATAATAACAGAGAGGTGAACAGGTTAGGAACGTACTACATAATAACAGAGAGGAACAGGTTAGGAACGTGCTACTACATAATAACAGAGAGGTGAACAGGTTAGGAACGTGCTACATAATAACAGAGAGGTAACAGGTTAGGAACGTACTACATAATAACAGAGAGGAACAGGTTAGGAGCGTACTACATAATAACAGAGAGGAACAGGTTAGGAGCGTGCTACATAATAACAGAGAGGTGAACAGGTTAGGAACGTACTACATAATAACAGAGAGGAACAGGTTAGGAACGTGCTACATAATAACAGAGAGAGAACAGGTTAGGAGCGTGCTACATAATAACAGAGAGGTGAACAGGTTAGGAGCGTGCTACATAATAACAGAGAGGAACAGGTTAGGAACGTACTACATAATAACAGAGAGGAACAGGTTAGGAACGTGCTACATAATAACAGAGAGGTGAACAGGTTAGGAACGTGCTACATAATAACAGAGAGGAACAGGTTAGGAGCGTGCTACATAATAACAGAGAGGAACAGGTTAGGGCGTACTACATAATAACAGAGAGAGGAACAGGTTAGGAAGCGTGCTACATAATAACAGAGAGGAACAGGTTAGGAGCGTACTACATAATAACAGAGAGGTGAACAGGTTAGGAGCATTACTACATAATAACAGAGAGGTGAACAGGTTAGGAACGTGACTACATAATAACAGAGAGGAACAGGTTAGGAACGTGCTACATAATAACAGAGAGGTGAACAGGTTAGGAACGTGCTACATAATAACAGAGAGGAACAGGTTAGGAGCGTACTACATAATAACAGAGAGGAACAGGTTAGGAACGTACTACATAATAACAGAGAGGTGAACAGGTTAGGAACGTGCTACATAATAACAGAGAGGTGAACAGGTTAGACGTGCTACATAATAACAGAGAGGAACAGGTTAGGAGCGTGCTACATAATAACAGAGAGGTGAACAGGTTAGGAGCGTGCTACATAATAACAGAGAGGTGAACAGGTTAGGAACGTACTACATAATAACAGAGAGGTGAACAGGTTAGGAGCGTGCTACATAATAACAGAGAGGAACAGGTTAGGAGCGTACTACATAATAACAGAGAGGTGAACAGGTTAGGAGCGTACTACATAATAACAGAGAGGAACAGGTTAGGAGCGTGCTACATAATAACAGAGAGGAACAGGTTAGGAACGTACTACATAATAACAGAGAGGAACAGGTTAGGAGCGTACTACATAATAACAGAGAGGTGAACAGGTTAGGAGCGTACTACATAATAACAGAGAGGAACAGGTTAGGAGCGTGCTACATAATAACAGAGAGGAACAGGTTAGGAGCGTACTACATAATAACAGAGAGGAACAGGTTAGGAGCGTACTACATAATAACAGAGGTGAACAGGTTAGGAACGTGCTACATAATAACAGAGAGGAACAGGTTAGGAGCGTGCTACATAATAACAGAGAGGAACAGGTTAGGAGCGTGCTACATAATAACAGAGAGGTGAACAGGTTAGGGACAGGTTACTACATAATAACAGAGAGGTGAACAGGTTAGGAACGTACTACATAATAACAGAGAGGAACAGGTTAGGAACGTACTACATAGAACAGGTTAGGAGCGTACTACATAATAACAGAGAGGAACAGGTTAGGAGCGTACTACATAATAACAGAGAGGAACAGGTTAGGAACGTACTACATAATAACAGAGGTGAACAGGTTAGGAACGTACTACATAATAACAGAGAGGAACAGGTTAGGGACGCATTACTACATAATAACAGAGAGGAACAGGTTAGGAACGCATTTACATAATAACAGAGAGGTGAACAGGTTAGGAGCGTACTACATAATAACAGAGAGGAACAGGTTAGGAACGTACTACATAATAACAGAGAGAGGAACAGGTTAGGAGCGTACTACATAATAACAGAGAGGGTGAACAGGTTAGGAACACTACATAATAACAGAGAGGTGAACAGGTTAGGAAGCGTGCTACATAATAACAGAGAGATGAACAGGTTAGGAGCGTGCTACATAATAACAGAGAGGAACAGGTTAGGAGCGTGCTACATAATAACAGAGAGGAACAGGTTAGGAACGTGCTACATAATAACAGAGAGGAACAGGTTAGGAACGTACTACATAATAACAGAACAGGTTAGGAACAGAATAACAGAGAGGAACAGGTTAGGAGCGTACTACATAATAACAGAGAGGAACAGGTTAGGAGCATTACTACATAATAACAGAGAGGAACAGGTTAGGAACGTACTACATAATAACAGAGAGGAACAGGTTAGGAACGTGCTACATAATAACAGAGAGGTGAACAGGTTAGGGCGTGCTACATAATAACAGAGAGGAACAGGTTAGGAGCGTGCTACATAATAACAGAGAGGTGAACAGGTTAGGAGCGTACTACATAATAACAGAGAGGAACAGGTTAGGAGCGTACTACATAATAACAGAGAGGTGAACAGGTTAGGAACGTACTACATAATAACAGAGAGGAACAGGTTAGGAGCGTGCTACATAATAACAGAGGTGAACAGGTTAGGAACGTGCTACATAATAACAGAGAGGAACAGGTTAGGAGCGTGCTACATAATAACAGAGAGGAACAGGTTAGGAACGTACTACATAATAACAGAGAGAGGAACAGGTTAGGAACGTGCTACATAATAACAGAGAGGAACAGGTTAGGAACGCATGCTACATAATAACAGAGAGGTGAACAGGTTAGGAACGTACTACATAATAACAGAGAGGTGAACAGGTTAGGAGCATTACTACATAATAACAGAGAGGAACAGGTTAGGAACGTGCTACATAATAACAGAGAGGTGAACAGGTTAGGAACGTGCTACATAATAACAGAGAGGAACAGGTTAGGAACGCACTACATAATAACAGAGAGGAACAGGTTAGGAACGTACTACATAATAACAGAGAGGAACAGGTTAGGAACGTACTACATAATAACAGAGAGGAACAGGTTAGGAACGTACTACATAATAACAGAGAGGAACAGGTTAGGAACGTACTACATAATAACAGAGAGGAACAGGTTAGGAACGTACTACATAATAACAGAGAGGAACAGGTTAGGAACGTACTACATAATAACAGAGAGGTGAACAGGTTAGGAACGTACTACATAATAACAGAGAGGTGAACAGGTTAGGAACGTACTACATAATAACAGAGAGGTGAACAGGTTAGGAGCGTGCTACATAATAACAGAGAGGAACAGGTTAGGAACGTACTACATAATAACAGAGAGGAACAGGTTAGGAACGTACTACATAATAACAGAGAGGTGAACAGGTTAGGAACGTACTACATAATAACAGAGAGAGGAACAGGTTAGGAACGTACTACATAATAACAGAGAGGAACAGGTTAGGAACGCATTTACATAATAACAGAGAGGAACAGGTTAGGAACGCATTACTACATAATAACAGAGAGGAACAGGTTAGGAGCGTGCTACATAATAACAGAGAGGTGAACAGGTTAGGAACGTGCTACATAATAACAGAGAGGTGAACAGGTTAGGAACGTGCTACATAATAACAGAGAGGAACAGGTTAGGAACGTACTACATAATAACAGAGAGGTGAACAGGTTAGGAGCATTGCTACATAATAACAGAGAGGAACAGGTTAGGAACGTGCTACATAATAACAGAGAGGAACAGGTTAGGAACGTACTACATAATAACAGAGAGGAACAGGTTAGGAACGTGCATACATAATAACAGAGAGGAACAGGTTAGGAACGTACTACATAATAACAGAGAGGTGAACAGGTTAGGAGCGTGCTACATAATAACAGAGAGAGGAACAGGTTAGGAACGTACTACATAATAACAGAGAGGTGAACAGGTTAGGAACGTACTACATAATAACAGAGAGGTGAACAGGTTAGGAACGTACTACATAATAACAGAGAGGTGAACAGGTTAGAACGTACTACATAATAACAGAGAGGAACAGGTTAGGAGCGTACTACATAATAACAGAGAGGAACAGGTTAGGAGCGTACTACATAATAACAGAGAGGAACAGGTTAGGAACGTACTACATAATAACAGAGAGGAACAGGTTAGGAGCGTACTACATAATAACAGAGAGGAACAGGTTAGGAAACGTACTACATAATAACAGAGAGGTGAACAGGTTAGGCGTGCTACATAATAACAGAGAGGTGAACAGGTTAGGAGCATCGTACTACATAATAACAGAGAGGAACAGGTTAGGAACGTGCTACATAATAACAGAGAGGAACAGGTTAGGAACGTGCTACATAATAACAGAGAGGAACAGGTTAGGAACGCACTACATAATAACAGAGAGGTGAACAGGTTAGGAGCGTACTACATAATAACAGAGAGGAACAGGTTAGGAACGTGCACTACATAATAACAGAGAGGTGAACAGGTTAGGAACGTACTACATAATAACAGAGAGGAACAGGTTAGGAACGTGCTACATAATAACAGAGAGGAACAGGTTAGGAACGTACTACATAATAACAGAGAGGTGAACAGGTTAGGAACGTACTACATAATAACAGAGAGGAACAGGTTAGGAACGTATTACATAATAACAGAGAGGAACAGGTTAGGAGCGTACTACATAATAACAGAGAGGTGAACAGGTTAGGAGCGTGCTACATAATAACAGAGAGGAACAGGTTAGGAACGTGCTACATAATAACAGAGAGGTGAACAGGTTAGGAACGTACTACATAATAACAGAGAGGTGAACAGGTTAGGAACGTACTACATAATAACAGAGAGGTGAACAGGTTAGGAACGTACTACATAATAACAGAGAGAGGTGAACAGGTTAGGAGCGTACTACATAATAACAGAGAGGTGAACAGGTTAGGAGCGTACTACATAATAACAGAGAGGAACAGGTTAGGAACGTACTACATAATAACAGAGAGGAACAGGTTAGGAGCGTGCTACATAATAACAGAGAGGGAACAGGTTAGGAACGTACTACATAATAACAGAGAGGAACAGGTTAGGAACGCTACATAATAACAGAGAGGAACAGGTTAGGAACGTACTACATAATAACAGAGAGGAACAGGTTAGGAACGTACTACATAATAACAGAGAGGAACAGGTTAGGAGCGTGCTACATAATAACAGAGAGGAACAGGTTAGGAACGTGCTACATAATAACAGAGAGGTGAACAGGTTAGGAACGTGCTACATAATAACAGAGAGGAACAGGTTAGGAACGTACTACATAATAACAGAGAGGTGAACAGGTTAGGAACGTATTACTGCATAATAACAGAGAGGAACAGGTTAGGAGCGTGCTACATAATAACAGAGAGGAACAGGTTAGGAGCGCATTTACGCATAATAACAGAGAGGTGAACAGGTTAGGAACGTGCTACATAATAACAGAGAGGTGAACAGGTTAGGAGCGTATCATAATAACAGAGAGGTGAACATAACAGAGAGGAACAGGTTAGGAGCGTGCTACATAATAACAGAGAGGGAACAGGTTAGGAGCGTGCTACATAATAACAGAGAGGAACGGGTTAGGGCGTACTACATAATAACAGAGAGGAACAGGTTAGGAGCGTGCTACATAATAACAGAGAGGAACAGGTTACATAACATAACAGAGAGGAACAGGTTAGGAACAGGTTAGGCGTACTACATAATAACAGAGAGGAACAGGTTAGGAACGTACTACATAATAACAGAGAGGTGAACAGGTTAGGAACGTACTACATAATAACAGAGAGGAACAGGTTAGGAACGTGCTACATAATAACAGAGAGGAACAGGTTAGGAACGTGCTACATAATAACAGAGAGGTGAACAGGTTAGGAAGCGTGCTACATAATAACAGAGAGGGAACAGGTTAGGAACGTACTACATAATAACAGAGAGGAACAGGTTAGGACAGAGAGGAACAGGCTACATAATAACAGAGAGGAACAGGTTAGGAGCGTACTACATAATAACAGAGAGGAACAGGTTAGGAGCGTGCTACATAATAACAGAGAGGAACAGGTTAGGAGCATTGCTACATAATAACAGAGGTGAACAGGTTAGGAACGTGCTACATAATAACAGAGAGGTGAACAGGTTAGGAACGTACTACATAATAACAGAGAGGAACAGGTTAGACGTGCTACATAATAACAGAGAGGAACAGGTTAGGAGCGTGCTACATAATAACAGAGAGAGGAACAGGTTAGGCATTGCTACATAATAACAGAGAGGAACAGGTTAGGAACGTACTACATAATAACAGAGAGGAACAGGTTAGGAACGTGCTACATAATAACAGAGAGGTGAACAGGTTAGGGAACGTACTGCATAATAACAGAGAGGAACAGGTTAGGAACGTGCTACATAATAACAGAGAGGAACAGGTTAGGAACGTACTACATAATAACAGAGAGGTGAACAGGTTAGGAACGTGCTACATAATAACAGAGAGGAACAGGTTAGGAACGTGCTACATAATAACAGAGAGGAACAGGTTAGGAGCATTACTACATAATAACAGAGAGGAACAGGTTAGGAGCGTACTACATAATAACAGAGAGGAGGAACAGGTTAGGAGCGTGCTACATAATAACAGAGAGGAACAGGTTAGGAGCGTACTACATAATAACAGAGAGGAACAGGTTAGGAACGTACTACATAATAACAGAGAGGAACAGGTTAGGAACGTACTACATAATAACAGAGAGGAACAGGTTAGGAGCGTGCTACATAATAACAGAGAGGAACAGGTTAGGAACGTACTACATAATAACAGAGAGGTGAACAGGTTAGGAACGTACTACATAATAACAGAGAGGAACAGGTTAGGAACGTGCTACATAATAACAGAGAGGTGAACAGGTTAGGAGCGTACTACATAATAACAGAGAGGTGAACAGGTTAGGAACGTACTACATAATAACAGAGAGGAACAGGTTAGGAGCGTACTACATAATAACAGAGAGGAACAGGTTAGGAGCGTGCTACATAATAACAGAGAGGAACAGGTTAGGAGCGTACTACATAATAACAGAGAGGTGAACAGGTTAGGAGCGTACTACATAATAACAGAGAGGTGAACAGGTTAGGAGCGTGCTACATAATAACAGAGAGGAACAGGTTAGGAACGTACTACATAATAACAGAGAGGTGAACAGGTTAGGAGCGTGCTACATAATAACAGAGAGGTGAACAGGTTAGGAGCGTGCTACATAATAACAGAGGAACAGGTTACGTGCTACATAATAACAGAGAGGAACAGGTTAGGAACGTGCTACATAATAACAGAGAGGAACAGGTTAGGAACGTGCTACATAATAACAGAGAGGTGAACAGGTTAGGAACGTACTACATAATAACAGAGAGGTGAACAGGTTAGGAGCATTGCTACATAATAACAGAGAGGAACAGGTTAGGAACGTGCTACATAATAACAGAGAGGTGAACAGGTTAGGAGCGTACTACATAATAACAGAGAGGAACAGGTTAGGAGCGTACTACATAATAACAGAGAGGTGAACAGGTTAGGAACGTACTACATAATAACAGAGAGAGAGGAACAGGTTAGGAGCGTGCTACATAATAACAGAGAGGAACAGGTTAGGAGCGTGCTACATAATAACAGAGAGGAACAGGTTAGGAGCGTGCTACATAATAACAGAGAGGAACAGGTTAGGAGCATTACTACATAATAACAGAGAGGAACAGGTTAGGAACGTACTACATAATAACAGAGAGGAACAGGTTAGAGGAACGTTAGGAGCTACATAATAACAGAGAGGAACAGGTTAGGAGCGTACACATAATAACAGAGAGGAACAGGTTAGGAGCGTGCTACATAATAACAGAGAGGTGAACAGGTTAGGAGCGTGCTACATAATAACAGAGAGGTGAACAGGTTAGGAGCGTGCTACATAATAACAGAGGAACAGGTTAGGAGCGTACTACATAATAACAGAGAGGGAACAGGTTAGGAGCGTGCTACATAATAACAGAGAGGAACAGGTTAGGAACGTACTATAATAACAGAGAGGTGAACAGGTTAGGAGCGTGCTACATAATAACAGAGAGGAACAGGTTAGGAGCGTACTACATAATAACAGAGAGGAACAGGTTAGGAACGTGCTACATAATAACAGAGAGGTGAACAGGTTAGGTTGAACAGGTTGCTACATAATAACAGAGAGGAACAGGTTAGGAGCGTACTACATAATAACAGAGAGGTGAACAGGTTAGGAGCGTGCTACATAATAACAGAGAGGAACAGGTTAGGAGCGTACTACATAATAACAGAGAGGTGAACAGGTTAGGAGCGTGCTACATAATAACAGAGGTGAACAGGTTAGGAGCGTGCTACATAATAACAGAGAGGAACAGGTTAGGGCGTGCTACATAATAACAGAGAGGAACAGGTTAGGAGCGTACTACATAATAACAGAGAGGAACAGGTTAGGAGCATTACTACATAATAACAGAGAGGAACAGGTTAGGAACGTACTACATAATAACAGAGAGGAACAGGTTAGGAGCGTACTACATAATAACAGAGAGGGTGAACAGGTTAGGAACGTGCTACATAATAACAGAGAGGTGAACAGGTTAGGAGCGTGCTACATAATAACAGAGAGGAACAGGTTAGGAACGTACTACATAATAACAGAGAGGTGAACAGGTTAGGAGCGTGCTACATAATAACAGAGAGGAACAGGTTAGGAGCGTACTACATAATAACAGAGAGGAACAGGTTAGGAGCGTACTACATAATAACAGAGGAGTGAACAGGTTAGGAGCGTGCTACATAATAACAGAGAGGAACAGGTTAGGAGCGTGCTACATAATAACAGAGAGGTGAACAGGTTAGGAGCGTACTACATAATAACAGAGAGGAACAGGTTAGGAACGTACTACATAATAACAGAGGTGAACAGGTTAGGAACGTACTACATAATAACAGAGAGGTGAACAGGTTAGGAGCGTGCTACATAATAACAGAGAGGGAACAGGTTAGGAGCGTGCTACATAATAACAGAGAGGAACAGGTTAGGAACGCATTACTACATAATAACAGAGAGGAACAGGTTAGGAACGTACTACATAATAACAGAGAGGAACAGGTTAGGGAACGTGCTACATAATAACAGAGAGGAACAGGTTAGGGAACGTACTACATAATAACAGAGAGGTGAACAGGTTAGGGCGTGCTACATAATAACAGAGAGGAACAGGTTAGGAGCGTACTACATAATAACAGAGAGGAACAGGTTAGGAACGTGCTACATAATAACAGAGAGGAACAGGTTAGGAACGTGCTACATAATAACAGAGAGGAACAGGTTAGGAACGTACTACATAATAACAGAGAGGAACAGGTTAGGAACGTGCTACATAATAACAGAGAGGTGAACAGGTTAGGAACGCATAATAACAGAGAGAACAGGTTAGGAGCGTGCTACAATAACAGAGAGGAACAGGTTAGGGCATTACTACATAATAGAGAGGAACAGGTTAGGCGTACTACATAATAACAGAGAGAACAGGTTAGGGTCATAGGAACTACATAATAACAGAGAGGAACAGGTTAGAACGTACTGCATAATAACAGAGAGGTGAACAGGTTAGGAGCGTGATAACAGAGAGAACAGGTTAGACATAACAGAGAGAACAGGTTGAACAACTACATAATAACAGAGAGGTGAACAGGTAGGAACAGACTACATAATAACAGAGAGAACAGGAACGCAGTTTACTACATAATAACAGAGAGGAACAGGTTAGGAACGTACTACATAATAACAGAGAGGAACAGGTTAGGAACGTGCTACATAATAACAGAGAGGAACAGGTTAGGAACGTGCTACATAATAACAGAGAGGAACAGGTTAGGAACGTATTTACATAATAACAGAGAGAGGAACAGGTTAGGAACGTACTACATAATAACAGAGAGGTGAACAGGTTAGGAACGTGCTACATAATAACAGAGAGGTGAACAGGTTAGGAACGTACTACATAATAACAGAGAGGAACAGGTTAGGAACGTACTACATAATAACAGAGAGGTGAACAGGTTAGGAACGTGCTACATAATAACAGAGAGGTGAACAGGTTAGGAACGTGCTACATAATAACAGAGAGGAACAGGTTAGGAGCGTACTACATAATAACAGAGAGGAACAGGTTAGGAGCGTGCTACATAATAACAGAGAGGAACAGGTTAGGAGCGTGCTACATAATAACAGAGAGGAACAGGTTAGGAACGTACTACATAATAACAGAGAGGAACAGGTTAGGAACGTACTACATAATAACAGAGAGGAACAGGTTAGGAACGTACTACATAATAACAGAGAGGAACAGGTTAGGAACGCATTACATAATAACAGAGAGGAACAGGTTAGGAACGTACTACATAATAACAGAGAGAGGAACAGGTTAGGAACGTACTACATAATAACAGAGAGGTGAACAGGTTAGGAACGCATTTACATAATAACAGAGAGGTGAACAGGTTAGGAACGTACTACATAATAACAGAGAGGAACAGGTTAGGAACGTACTACATAATAACAGAGAGGTGAACAGGTTAGGAACGTACTACATAATAACAGAGAGGAACAGGTTAGGAACGTGCTACATAATAACAGAGAGGAACAGGTTAGGAACGTACTACATAATAACAGAGAGGTGAACAGGTTAGGAACGTGCTACATAATAACAGAGAGGAACAGGTTAGGAACGTACTACATAATAACAGAGAGGTGAACAGGTTAGGAACGTACTACATAATAACAGAGAGGAACAGGTTAGGAACGTACTACATAATAACAGAGAGGTGAACAGGTTAGGAACGTACTACATAATAACAGAGAGGTGAACAGGTTAGGAACGTGCTACATAATAACAGAGAGGAACAGGTTAGGAACGTACTACATAATAACAGAGAGGTGAACAGGTTAGGAACGTACTACATAATAACAGAGAGGAACAGGTTAGGAACGTACTACATAATAACAGAGAGGAACAGGTTAGGAACGTACTACATAATAACAGAGAGGTGAACAGGTTAGGAACGTACTACATAATAACAGAGAGGAACAGGTTAGGAACGTACTACATAATAACAGAGAGGAACAGGTTAGGAACGTACTACATAATAACAGAGAGGTGAACAGGTTAGGAACGTACTACATAATAACAGAGAGGTGAACAGGTTAGGAACGTACTACATAATAACAGAGAGGTGAACAGGTTAGGAACGTACTACATAATAACAGAGAGGAACAGGTTAGGAACGTACTACATAATAACAGAGAGGTGAACAGGTTAGGAACGTACTACATAATAACAGAGAGGAACAGGTTAGGAACGTACTACATAATAACAGAGAGGTGAACAGGTTAGGAACGTGCTACATAATAACAGAGAGGAACAGGTTAGGAACGTGCTACATAATAACAGAGAGGAACAGGTTAGGAACGCATACTACATAATAACAGAGAGGAACAGGTTAGGAACGTACTACATAATAACAGAGAGGAACAGGTTAGGAACGTGCTACATAATAACAGAGAGGTGAACAGGTTAGGAACGTACTACATAATAACAGAGAGGTGAACAGGTTAGGAACGTGTACTACATAATAACAGAGAGGAACAGGTTAGGAACGTACTACATAATAACAGAGAGGTGAACAGGTTAGGAACGTACTACATAATAACAGAGAGGAACAGGTTAGGAACGTGCTACATAATAACAGAGAGGAACAGGTTAGGAACGTACTACATAATAACAGAGAGGAACAGGTTAGGAACGTACTACATAATAACAGAGAGGAACAGGTTAGGAACGTACTACATAATAACAGAGAGGAACAGGTTAGGAACGTGCTACATAATAACAGAGAGGTGAACAGGTTAGGAACGCTACATAATAACAGAGAGGTGAACAGGTTAGGAACGTACTACATAATAACAGAGAGGTGAACAGGTTAGGAACGTACTACATAATAACAGAGAGGTGAACAGGTTAGGAACGCGTACTACATAATAACAGAGAGGTGAACAGGTTAGGAACGTACTACATAATAACAGAGAGAGGAACAGGTTAGGAACGTGCTACATAATAACAGAGAGGTGAACAGGTTAGGAACGTACTACATAATAACAGAGAGGTGAACAGGTTAGGAACGTACTACATAATAACAGAGAGGAACAGGTTAGGAACGTACTACATAATAACAGAGAGGAACAGGTTAGGAACGTACTACATAATAACAGAGAGGAACAGGTTAGGAACGTGCTACATAATAACAGAGAGGAACAGGTTAGGAACGCACTACATAATAACAGAGAGGTGAACAGGTTAGGAACGTACTACATAATAACAGAGAGGTGAACAGGTTAGGAACGTACTACATAATAACAGAGAGGAACAGGTTAGGAACGTACTACATAATAACAGAGAGGTGAACAGGTTAGGAACGTACTACATAATAACAGAGAGGAACAGGTTAGGAACGTACTACATAATAACAGAGAGGAACAGGTTAGGAACGTACTACATAATAACAGAGAGGAACAGGTTAGGAACGTACTACATAATAACAGAGAGGTGAACAGGTTAGGAGCACGTGCTACATAATAACAGAGAGGTGAACAGGTTAGGAACGTGCTACATAATAACAGAGAGGAACAGGTTAGGAACGTGCTACATAATAACAGAGAGGAACAGGTTAGGAACGCATTTACATAATAACAGAGAGGTGAACAGGTTAGGAACGTACTACATAATAACAGAGAGGTGAACAGGTTAGGAACGTGCTACATAATAACAGAGAGGAACAGGTTAGGAACGTGCTACATAATAACAGAGAGGAACAGGTTAGGAACGTGCTACATAATAACAGAGAGGAACAGGTTAGGAACGTACTACATAATAACAGAGAGGAACAGGTTAGGAACGTGCTACATAATAACAGAGAGGAACAGGTTAGGAACGTACTACATAATAACAGAGAGGAACAGGTTAGGAACGTACTACATAATAACAGAGAGGTGAACAGGTTAGGAACGTACTACATAATAACAGAGAGGAACAGGTTAGGAACGTACTACATAATAACAGAGAGGAACAGGTTAGGAACGTACTACATAATAACAGAGAGGAACAGGTTAGGAACGTACTACATAATAACAGAGAGGTGAACAGGTTAGGAACGTACTACATAATAACAGAGAGGAACAGGTTAGGAACGTACTACATAATAACAGAGAGGTGAACAGGTTAGGAACGTACTACATAATAACAGAGAGGTGAACAGGTTAGGAACGTACTACATAATAACAGAGAGGAACAGGTTAGGAACGTACTACATAATAACAGAGAGGTGAACAGGTTAGGAACGTACTACATAATAACAGAGAGGAACAGGTTAGGAACGTACTACATAATAACAGAGAGGAACAGGTTAGGAACGTACTACATAATAACAGAGAGGTGAACAGGTTAGGAACGTACTACATAATAACAGAGAGGAACAGGTTAGGAACGTACTACATAATAACAGAGAGGTGAACAGGTTAGGAACGTGCTACATAATAACAGAGAGGTGAACAGGTTAGGAACGTACTACATAATAACAGAGAGGTGAACAGGTTAGGAACGTACTACATAATAACAGAGAGGTGAACAGGTTAGGAACGTACTACATAATAACAGAGAGGTGAACAGGTTAGGAACGTACTACATAATAACAGAGAGGAACAGGTTAGGAACGTACTACATAATAACAGAGAGGAACAGGTTAGGGAACGTACTACATAATAACAGAGAGGAACAGGTTAGGAACGTACTACATAATAACAGAGAGGTGAACAGGTTAGGAACGTACTACATAATAACAGAGAGGTGAACAGGTTAGGAACGTACTACATAATAACAGAGAGGAACAGGTTAGGAACGTACTACATAATAACAGAGAGGAACAGGTTAGGAACGTACTACATAATAACAGAGAGGAACAGGTTAGGAACGTACTACATAATAACAGAGAGGAACAGGTTAGGAACGTGCTACATAATAACAGAGAGGAACAGGTTAGGAACGCATTTACATAATAACAGAGAGGTGAACAGGTTAGGAACGTACTACATAATAACAGAGAGGAACAGGTTAGGAACGTACATACATAATAACAGAGAGGAACAGGTTAGGAACGTACTACATAATAACAGAGAGGTGAACAGGTTAGGAACGTACTACATAATAACAGAGAGGAACAGGTTAGGAACGTACTACATAATAACAGAGAGGAACAGGTTAGGAACGTACTACATAATAACAGAGAGGAACAGGTTAGGAACGTACTACATAATAACAGAGAGGAACAGGTTAGGAACGTACTACATAATAACAGAGAGGTGAACAGGTTAGGAACGTGCTACATAATAACAGAGAGGAACAGGTTAGGAACGTGCTACATAATAACAGAGAGGAACAGGTTAGGAACGTACTACATAATAACAGAGAGGAACAGGTTAGGAACGTACTACATAATAACAGAGAGGTGAACAGGTTAGGAACGTGCTACATAATAACAGAGAGGAACAGGTTAGGAACGTGCTACATAATAACAGAGAGGAACAGGTTAGGAACGTGCTACATAATAACAGAGAGGTGAACAGGTTAGGAACGTACTACATAATAACAGAGAGGTGAACAGGTTAGGAACGTACTACATAATAACAGAGAGTAACAGGTTAGGAACGTACTACATAATAACAGAGAGGAACAGGTTAGGAACGTACTACATAATAACAGAGAGGTGAACAGGTTAGGAACGTGCTACATAATAACAGAGAGGAACAGGTTAGGAACGTGCTACATAATAACAGAGAGGAACAGGTTAGGAACGTACTACATAATAACAGAGAGGTGAACAGGTTAGGAACGTACTACATAATAACAGAGAGGTGAACAGGTTAGGAACGTACTACATAATAACAGAGAGGAACAGGTTAGGAACGTACTACATAATAACAGAGAGGTGAACAGGTTAGGAACGTACTACATAATAACAGAGAGGTGAACAGGTTAGGAACGCATTTACATAATAACAGAGAGGTGAACAGGTTAGGAACGTACTACATAATAACAGAGAGGAACAGGTTAGGAACGTACTACATAATAACAGAGAGGAACAGGTTAGGAACGTACTACATAATAACAGAGAGGAACAGGTTAGGAACGTACTACATAATAACAGAGAGGTGAACAGGTTAGGAACGTACTACATAATAACAGAGAGGAACAGGTTAGGAACGTACTACATAATAACAGAGAGGTGAACAGGTTAGGAACGTACTACATAATAACAGAGAGGTGAACAGGTTAGGAACGCATTGCTACATAATAACAGAGAGGAACAGGTTAGGAACGTACTACATAATAACAGAGAGGTGAACAGGTTAGGAACGTACTACATAATAACAGAGAGGAACAGGTTAGGAACGTACTACATAATAACAGAGAGGAACAGGTTAGGAACGTACTACATAATAACAGAGAGGAACAGGTTAGGAACGTACTACATAATAACAGAGAGGTGAACAGGTTAGGAACGTACTACATAATAACAGAGAGGTGAACAGGTTAGGAACGTACTACATAATAACAGAGAGGAACAGGTTAGGAACGTACTACATAATAACAGAGAGGAACAGGTTAGGAACGTACTACATAATAACAGAGAGGAACAGGTTAGGAACGTACTACATAATAACAGAGAGGTGAACAGGTTAGGAACGTACTACATAATAACAGAGAGGAACAGGTTAGGAACGTACTACATAATAACAGAGAGGTGAACAGGTTAGGAACGTGCTACATAATAACAGAGAGGAACAGGTTAGGAACGTACTACATAATAACAGAGAGGAACAGGTTAGGAACGTACTACATAATAACAGAGAGGAACAGGTTAGGAACGTACTACATAATAACAGAGAGGAACAGGTTAGGAACGTACTACATAATAACAGAGAGGAACAGGTTAGGAACGTACTACATAATAACAGAGAGGAACAGGTTAGGAACGTGCTACATAATAACAGAGAGGAACAGGTTAGGAACGTACTACATAATAACAGAGAGGAACAGGTTAGGAACGTACTACATAATAACAGAGAGGAACAGGTTAGGAACGTGCTACATAATAACAGAGAGGAACAGGTTAGGAACGTACTACATAATAACAGAGAGGAACAGGTTAGGAACGTACTACATAATAACAGAGAGGAACAGGTTAGGAACGTACTACATAATAACAGAGAGGAACAGGTTAGGAACGTACTACATAATAACAGAGAGGAACAGGTTAGGAACGTGCTACATAATAACAGAGAGGAACAGGTTAGGAACGTACTACATAATAACAGAGAGGAACAGGTTAGGAACGTGCTACATAATAACAGAGAGAGGAACAGGTTAGGAACGCACTACATAATAACAGAGAGGAACAGGTTAGGAACGTACTACATAATAACAGAGAGGAACAGGTTAGGAACGTACTACATAATAACAGAGAGGTGAACAGGTTAGGAACGTACTACATAATAACAGAGAGGAACAGGTTAGGAGCGTACTACATAATAACAGAGAGGAACAGGTTAGGAACGTACTACATAATAACAGAGAGGAACAGGTTAGGAACGTGCTACATAATAACAGAGAGGAACAGGTTAGGAACGTACTACATAATAACAGAGAGGTGAACAGGTTAGGAACGTGCTACATAATAACAGAGAGGTGAACAGGTTAGGAACGTACTACATAATAACAGAGAGGAACAGGTTAGGAACGTGCTACATAATAACAGAGAGGTGAACAGGTTAGGAACGTGCTACATAATAACAGAGAGGAACAGGTTAGGAACGTACTACATAATAACAGAGAGGAACAGGTTAGGAACGTACTACATAATAACAGAGAGGAACAGGTTAGGAACGTACTACATAATAACAGAGAGGTGAACAGGTTAGGAACGTACTACATAATAACAGAGAGGAACAGGTTAGGAACGTGCTACATAATAACAGAGAGGAACAGGTTAGGAACGTGCTACATAATAACAGAGAGGAACAGGTTAGGAACGTGCTACATAATAACAGAGAGGAACAGGTTAGGAACGTGCTACATAATAACAGAGAGGAACAGGTTAGGAACGTACTACATAATAACAGAGAGGTGAACAGGTTAGGAACGTACTACATAATAACAGAGAGGAACAGGTTAGGAACGTACTACATAATAACAGAGAGGAACAGGTTAGGAACGTACTACATAATAACAGAGAGTAACAGGTTAGGAACGTGCTACATAATAACAGAGAGGAACAGGTTAGGAACGTGCTACATAATAACAGAGAGGAACAGGTTAGGAACGTACTACATAATAACAGAGAGGTGAACAGGTTAGGAACGTACTACATAATAACAGAGAGGAACAGGTTAGGAACGTGCTACATAATAACAGAGAGGAACAGGTTAGGAACGTACTACATAATAACAGAGAGGAACAGGTTAGGAACGTGCTACATAATAACAGAGAGGAACAGGTTAGGAGCGTACTACATAATAACAGAGAGGAACAGGTTAGGAACGTACTACATAATAACAGAGAGGTGAACAGGTTAGGAACGTGCTACATAATAACAGAGAGGTGAACAGGTTAGGAACGTACTACATAATAACAGAGAGGTGAACAGGTTAGGAACGTACTACATAATAACAGAGAGGTGAACAGGTTAGGAACGTGCTACATAATAACAGAGAGGAACAGGTTAGGAACGTGCTACATAATAACAGAGAGGAACAGGTTAGGAACGTACTACATAATAACAGAGAGGTGAACAGGTTAGGAACGCATTCACATAATAACAGAGAGGAACAGGTTAGGAACGTACTACATAATAACAGAGAGGTGAACAGGTTAGGAACGTACTACATAATAACAGAGAGGAACAGGTTAGGAACGTACTACATAATAACAGAGAGGAACAGGTTAGGAACGTACTACATAATAACAGAGAGGTGAACAGGTTAGGAACGTACTACATAATAACAGAGAGGTGAACAGGTTAGGAACGTGCTACATAATAACAGAGAGGTGAACAGGTTAGGAACGTACTACATAATAACAGAGAGGAACAGGTTAGGAACGTACTACATAATAACAGAGAGGAACAGGTTAGGAACGTACTACATAATAACAGAGAGGAACAGGTTAGGAACGTACTACATAATAACAGAGAGGTGAACAGGTTAGGAACGTACTACATAATAACAGAGAGGTGAACAGGTTAGGAACGTACTACATAATAACAGAGAGGTGAACAGGTTAGGAACGTACTACATAATAACAGAGAGGTGAACAGGTTAGGAACGTACTACATAATAACAGAGAGGAACAGGTTAGGAACGTACTACATAATAACAGAGAGGAACAGGTTAGGAACGTACTACATAATAACAGAGAGGTGAACAGGTTAGGAACGTACTACATAATAACAGAGAGGAACAGGTTAGGAACGTACTACATAATAACAGAGAGGTGAACAGGTTAGGAACGTACTACATAATAACAGAGAGGAACAGGTTAGGAGCATTACTACATAATAACAGAGAGGTGAACAGGTTAGGAAGCGTACTACATAATAACAGAGAGGTGAACAGGTTAGGAGCGTACTACATAATAACAGAGAGGAACAGGTTAGGAACGTACTACATAATAACAGAGAGGTGAACAGGTTAGGAGCGTGCTACATAATAACAGAGAGGAACAGGTTAGGAACGTACTACATAATAACAGAGAGGAACAGGTTAGGAACGTGCTACATAATAACAGAGAGGAACAGGTTAGGAACGTGCTACATAATAACAGAGAGGAACAGGTTAGGAACGTACTACATAATAACAGAGAGGAACAGGTTAGGAACGTACTACATAATAACAGAGAGGTGAACAGGTTAGGAACGTACTACATAATAACAGAGAGGTGAACAGGTTAGGAACGTGCTACATAATAACAGAGAGGTGAACAGGTTAGGAACGTACTACATAATAACAGAGAGGAACAGGTTAGGAACGTGCTACATAATAACAGAGAGGAACAGGTTAGGAACGTGCTACATAATAACAGAGAGGTGAACAGGTTAGGAACGTACTACATAATAACAGAGAGGTGAACAGGTTAGGAACGTGCTACATAATAACAGAGAGGAACAGGTTAGGAACGTACTACATAATAACAGAGAGGAACAGGTTAGGAACGTGCTACATAATAACAGAGAGGAACAGGTTAGGAACGTACTACATAATAACAGAGAGGAACAGGTTAGGAACGTACTACATAATAACAGAGAGGAACAGGTTAGGAACGTACTACATAATAACAGAGAGGAACAGGTTAGGGCGTACTACATAATAACAGAGAGGAACAGGTTAGGAACGTACTACATAATAACAGATGTGAACAGGTTAGGAACGTACTACATAATAACAGAGAGGAACAGGTTAGGAACGTACTACATAATAACAGAGAGGAACAGGTTAGGAACGTACTACATAATAACAGAGAGGTGAACAGGTTAGGAACGTACTACATAATAACAGAGAGGAACAGGTTAGGAACGTACTACATAATAACAGAGAGGAACAGGTTAGGAACGTACTACATAATAACAGAGAGGAACAGGTTAGGAACGTACTACATAATAACAGGAATGTAAAAGTACATACTTTTTCTCCAGTTGCATCCTGGTCTTAACCATCCAGACGGGGTTCATGAGGGAGTTTGTAACAAAGGCTGAAACAGGAAGTAGAAACAGAGAGTTTCATGTCATATCACTGGATGGAGCAGGAAAGAGAGAGAGAGAGAAAGACAGATTTAATTGTATATCTCTGGATGGAGCAGGAAAGAGAGAGAGAGAGAGACAGATTTAATTTTCTCTCTGGATGGGAGTCCAGGGAAAGAACAAAAGGTCAGGGAGGTCAAATCCTCCAGGATTCCTGACAGAGCAGAAATTAAATCCTTACACAAGACATTATATAGTGTGCAAAGTGGTGGCTACTTTGAAGAATCTCAAATATATTTGGTTTTGTTTAACAATGTTTTTGTTACTACATGATTCCATGTGTTATTTCATAGTTTTGATGTCTTCACTATTACTCTGTCCAAACTTTTGACTGGTACTGTGTATACATACATACATACATACATACACGTTTTGGTGAACAAAATTCCACTGTATTTGTTCTTCATGCTTAGATGCAAAGGTTGCTCCTGTTTACACAACAGGTATAAAAACCATTTGTTTGCATAAGGTGGAAGCATTTACATGGCTCTATTGCTTCATACAGAATGAGGGTGTAGTGCTTCCACAGACACAGGGCTCTAGGTCCCAGGGCTCTACGTCCTCTACACAGGGCTCCACGTCACAGGGCTCTACGTCCTCTACACAGGGCTCTACGTCCTCTACACAGGGCTCTACGTCCTCTACACAGGGCTCTACGTCACAGGGCTCTACGTCCTCTACACAGAGCTCCACGTCACAGGGCTCTACGTCCTCGACACAGGGATCTACGTCCTCTACACAGGGCTCTACGTCCTCGACACAGGGCTCTACGTCCCAGGGCTCTACGTCCTCTACACAGGGCTCTACACAGGGCTCTACGTCCCAGGGCTCTACATCCCAGGGCTCTAAGTCCTCTACACAGGGCTCTACGTACTCTACACAGGGCTCTACGTCCTCGACACAGGGCTCTACGTCCTCGACACAGGGCTCTACGTCCTCTACGTGTTCTGCTTCAGACTGGGTCTCACCTGCAAAGCCAGCTGAGGACATGTGCACCACTCCACTGTTAGGGACGAAGACGCCATTGAACGTCTCTTTCGACTTTTTGTAGGCAGCAAAATAAATAGCTCTGCAAAGACAAAAGGGGAGGGAGGTGAGAAAATTTAAATGACAAATTGGTGATAACCCCCTGAATGAATGAATAATGTTCCCATCTTTATAAGTGTGTGTGTGTGTGTGTGTGAACAGCAGTGTGTGTTTGTAAAGTCACGTTTCCCGGAGCTGCCTGATGCCTGTGCTGTGAAGCAGCAGCCTTTGACAGAGCCAGCTTAACATGCCGTCTGTAGGGGTCCCTGTCCAAAGCAGTCTCATTTCTTTCTGCTATGCATTTGGAACAGCCCATCCCATTCACTGTGTGTGTGTGTGTGTGTGTGTGTGTGTGTGTGTGTGTGTGTGTGTGTGTGTGTGTGGTTCACAGGCAGCAGCAGAACGGGCTGAATAAGAACGGAGAGGGAGGATTAGATGGCTGATACTTAGTGAGGACTGTATACTATGTAGTGTATACTATGTAGTGTATACTATGTAGTGTATTACTATGTAGTGTATACTATGTAGTGTATTACTATGTAGTGTATACTATGTAGTGTATTACTATGTAGTGTATACTATGTAGTGTATTACTATGTAGTGTATACTATGTAGTGTATTACTATGTAGTGTATTACTATGTAGTGTATTACTATGTAGTGTATACTATGTAGTGTATTACTATGTAGTGTATTACTATGTAGTGTATACTATGTAGTGTATAACTATGTAGTGTATACTATGTAGTGTATTACTATGTAGTGTATACTATGTAGTGTATTACTATGTAGTGTATACTATGTAGTGTATTACTATGTAGTGTATAACTATGTAGTGTATTACTATGTAGTGTATTACTATGTAGTGTATTACTATGTAGTGTATAACTATGTAGTGTATTACTATGTAGTGTATAACTATGTAGTGTATTACTATGTAGTGTATACTATGTAGTGTATTACTATGTAGTGTATAACTATGTAGTGTATTACTATGTAGTGTATTACTATGTAGTGTATTACTATGTAGTGTATACTATGTAGTGTAAATAAACCCTGGGGTGGAAAAAGGGCTCAGGCACCAAGTCTACATTGGGATCATCCTGTCATGTAATGAACATCAAGGGCCTGAAGCCATGCATTTCCCCCCCTCTGTCAGTATACAGTATAACCATCCATGTCTGGCTTTCAAATAATAATCTACCTCCATGAATGAAAACAAAGGATTCCGTGAAATATTTACTATTTGTTGTTAATGTTTACATTACCAAGGGTGAATGTCTTAACGACGTCACCCTTCAGCCCTAGAAAATCAACACTATACATCAACTTTGTCACTTAAAAAAAGCGGCGTTGTGTTCATCAGGGCACAGTGTAGCAAAACATGTTGCAACGGGGGGGAAAAAAAAAAGCACTCATTTCTTATTGGACGAGTTCAGATAGAAGCTCTCCATTTTGTGTCTACTGAACAGGCCCCTGCTTTGTGCTCTTCCACCTCACTATTCTGCTCTGCCATCCTATCAGAGGTTACCGGAGCTGCCATCCTATCAGAGGTTACCGGAGCTGCCATCCTATCAGAGGTTACCGGAGCTGCCATCCTATCAGAGGTTACCGGAGCTGCCATCCTATCAGAGGTTACCGGAGCTGCCATCCTATCAGAGGTTACCGGAGCTGCCATCCTATCACCCCAGAGGATACCGGAGCTGCCATCCTATCAGAGGTTACCGGAGCTGCCATCCTATCACCCCAGAGGTTACCGGAGCTGCCATCCTATCAGAGGTTACCGGAGCTACCATCCTATCACCACAGAGGTTACCGGAGCTGCCATCCTATCACCACAGAGGATACCGGAGCTGCCATCCTATCAGAGGTTACCGGAGCTGCCATCCTATCACCCCAGAGGATACCGGAGCTGCCATCCTATCAGAGGTTACCGGAGCTGCCATCCTATCACCACAGAGGTTACCGGAGCTGCCATCCTATCAGAGGTTACCGGAGCTACCATCCTATCACCACAGAGGTTACCGGAGCTGCCATCCTATCACCACAGAGGATACCGGAGCTGCCATCCTATCAGAGGTTACCGGAGCTGCCATCCTATCACCCCAGAGGTTACCGGAGCTGCCATCCTATCACCCCAGAGGATACCGGAGCTGCCATCCTATCAGAGGATACCGGAGCTGCCATCCTATCACCCCAGAGGATACCGGAGCTGCCATCCTATCAGAGGATACCGGAGCTGCCATCCTATCACCACAGAGGTTACCGGAGCTGCCATCCTATCACCACAGAGGATACCGGAGCTGCCATCCTATCAGAGGTTACCGGAGCTGCCATCCTATCACCCCAGAGGTTACCGGAGCTGCCATCCTATCACCCCAGAGGATACCGGAGCTGCCATCCTATCAGAGGTTACCGGAGCTGCCATCCTATCAGAGGTTACCGGAGCTGCCATCCTATCAGAGGTTACCGGAGCTGCCATCCTATCAGAGGTTACCGGAGCTGCCATCCTATCACCCCAGAGGATACCGGAGCTGCCATCCTATCAGAGGTTACCGGAGCTGCCATCCTATCACCCCAGAGGTTACCGGAGCTGCCATCCTATCAGAGGTTACCGGAGCTACCATCCTATCACCACAGAGGTTACCGGAGCTGCCATCCTATCACCACAGAGGATACCGGAGCTGCCATCCTATCAGAGGTTACCGGAGCTGCCATCCTATCACCCCAGAGGTTACCGGAGCTGCCATCCTATCACCCCAGAGGATACCGGAGCTGCCATCCTATCAGAGGATACCGGAGATGCCATCCTATCACCCCAGAGGATACCGGAGCTGCCATCCTATCAGAGGATACCGGAGCTGCCATCCTATCACCACAGAGGTTACCGGAGCTGCCATCCTATCACCACAGAGGATACCGGAGCTGCCATCCTATCAGAGGTTACCGGAGCTGCCATCCTATCACCCCAGAGGTTACCGGAGCTGCCATCCTATCACCCCAGAGGATACCGGAGCTGCCATCCTATCAGAGGATACCGGAGCTGCCATCCTATCACCCCAGAGGATACCGGAGCTGCCATCCTATCAGAGGATACCGGAGCTGCCATCCTATCACCACAGAGGTTACCGGAGCTGCCATCCTATCACCACAGAGGATACCGGAGCTGCCATCCTATCACCACAGAGGATACCGGAGCTGCCATCCTATCAGAGGATACCGGAGCTGCCATCCTATCACCCCAGAGGATACCGGAGCTGCCATCCTATCAGAGGATACCGGAGCTGCCATCCTATCACCCCAGAGGATACCGGAGCTGCCATCCTATCAGAGGATACCGGAGCTGCCATCCTATCACCACAGAGGTTACCGGAGCTGCCATCCTATCACCACAGAGGATACCGGAGCTGCCATCCTATCAGAGGTTACCGGAGCTGCCATCCTATCCCCCCAGAGGTTACCGGAGCTGCCATCCTATCACCCCAGAGGATACCGGAGCTGCCATCCTATCAGAGGTTACCGGAGTTGCCATCCTATCACCACAGAGGTTACCGGAGCTGCCATCCTATCAGAGGTTACCGGAGTTGCCATCCTATCACCACAGAGGTTACCGGAGCTGCCATCCTATCAGAGGATACCGGAGTTGCCATCCTATCACCCCAGAGGTTACCGGAGCTACCATCCTATCACCCCAGAGGTTACCGGAGCTGCCATCCTATCACCACAGAGGATACCGGAGCTGCCATTCTATCACCAGAGGTTACCGGAGTTGCCATCCTATCAGAGGATACCGGAGTTGCCATCCTATCAGAGGATACCGGAGTTGCCATCCTATCAGAGGATACCGGAGTTGCCATCCTATCAGAGGATACCGGAGTTGCCATCCTATCAGAGGATACCGGAGTTGCCATCTCTCCAGTAGATTATTGGCCTTGCATTTTAAGAAAGGCAAACTATTTCCCCCATATCCTTAGGAGATAGTTAGATTAGAATGAATAATGAATAATAATGAATAAAATGAATAATAACAACTGGACCCAGGTTGGGGTAATCGGTGGTTTTTGTACCAACACAGTGAAACAAAGGACAACCACCTTATTAGGAAGTGGTGTAGTCTTAAGATAGTGTTACTACCCAGTTGTTTGTGTCACGTCCAGGCGGGTGTGTTTAGTTTTGGTTTTGGTGTAGGGTTTTTTTATGTTCTAGGTGTTATATTTCTATGTTGGGGTAATGGTTCCCAATTAGAGGCAGCTGTGTGTTGTTGTCTCTAATTGGGAACCATATATATGTTTGTAGTTTTCACTTGGGGTTTGTGGGTTATTGTTGGAGCATAGCTTGTTGTGTGTTTAGTTGTGGGCAGCGTCTCGATCGTCTTGTTATTTTTTTTTTTTACCCAGTTACGTTCTAAAATAAATATGTATACTGGAGGCATCGCTGCATCTTGGTCTGTCCCTTCAGAGGATCGTGACAGTTTAAGTCAAACATCTGTCCCTTGAGATGGCATGGTGTGTGTCATGTTACTGCACACATCCACACCCAAACAGTACTTCCACCAAATCCACCCTGTTAAATGCAGTGTAGAATGTAGACTGCAGAGTGGACTTACCTTGAAGGGGCCACACCGACAAGATTTGGACCCAGTCCCCGGAAAAGAGACCGTGGTCCCTCTTTTTTCTAGAATTGACCTAGAATGGGAAGAAGAAGAAGAAAAAATAACCAAATCAAATTTTCATTGAACTTTGAATTTCTAAAAAAAGTTATTCTCATTGTGATTCATCTCATGTGATTTCTAAAAACATTATTCTCATTGTGATTCATCTTTTTTTTGCAGAAGATTCTTCTGAGTTTGTTCCGTACAATTCAAATTAAAACTTTAAAAATGTTTGACTGAATGAGAATCTATTTCTATAGATGACTTGTGAACGTGTATTCAGTAGTGAGGGACAACAGTGGTAGGCTTAACAGCAGCCAAAGCAATGTCAGGTTAACTGAAGCTCAGTGTACGAAATGTTCCCTGCTGTCTCCTTCCCTTATCCCCAGCATTGACCCCTGCCCTCTGACTGACGTCACAAACACACCCCGTTGGAGTTTGTTGTGGCCACCACCCTACCCTCTTTCTGCACCCTTTGGGACTGGAAATGCACTGTGAACACAGCCTCCTCTGGGGGGGATTGACTTCACACACACACACACACACACACACACACACACACACACACACACACACACACACACACACACACACACACACACACACACACACACACACACACACACACACACACACACACACACACACACACACACACACACACACACACACACACAGGTATTGTTCTCTCTCTCTCTCTCTCTCTCTCTCTCTCACACACACACATATACTACTGCATGGTTGGAACTAGAAGCACAAGCATTTCGCTACACTCGCATTAACATCTGCTAACCATGTGTATGTGACCAATACCATTTGATTTGAAATGACACAGTCGGACACTTACTTATGACCCTAGGAAAGGATAACCTTAATTCTAGTAGCTGACAAACCGGTATGAGCCAGGTGGGTGGACACGCAACAGGTCAGCAAATGCACAAGTCCCGATCTCTGCTGTAAAGGCACAGCTGTTTTCTAGGACAATGTGTTGCTCGTACCTTTTGAGTCCCCCCCCCCTCCTCACTGTAACTATGTCATTTTATTCAGTTAGGCCTAAAAGAAAAACACAGTTCAGGCCAAGTAAATAAAGCAAATGTTACTACGCGGCACAATAAGGACTTACAGAGCTAGTTATATCGCCACAGTAAAGACAACAACCAAGCCTGAACTTCTCACGTTGGATAAACAAGGATTTTGAATACAACAATGATTGGCTAAATGAACCAAAAAACAGATACTTGAAGGCTGTTGTGTAACTTAGAATTGCAATGGCTCATGTCCAAACTCCGTTTCAAAAGGTGAAATGTTAAAACTTGCACTGGGTGAACAGGTTGAGAATATTATTTGGGCCAATCATCCATTCAGCGGAGTCCTGCCCACACTGGTTCAGTCAGTCAGCCAAAGGCCTCCAGCTCTAAACCCTTGAAGTGAAAAACACGAGAAACCCCAGAGCACAGCAGAAGTGGTAAATTCAGCAGTTTCCTCTTCCGTGTAAAATTTGGCAGAGGCACAGTCACACCATCGCTCTCCCACAGTCTGTGGACTGAGGCAACCCTGCTCGCTTCCTGCCCAAAACAGGCCCTGGACCTCAGGCGAGGGGCATTTCCACAGGTGGCATCAGCACTTACATAAGTGTCCTCACTGTACGTGTGTGTCCTCGCCTGCCTGCCTAGTAGTAAAACACATTCCCAACATGCTCTGTGGTGGAGGCGCCAGTGTGTCTGTGCTCCACACAGCTGGCAAAGAGAGCTTAGATCAGAGCAGGATTCTCAGTCTTTAATCTCTAGTACTTCTTTTATAAAAGATGAATTTATACTGAAGAAAAACATAAAAAAACGCAACAAGTGTTGGTCCCATGTTTCATGATCTGAAATAAAAGATCCCAGAACAATGTCCATATGCAAAAAAAAGCTTATTTCTCTCAAAATGTTGTTGCACAAATTTGTTTACATCTGTTAGTGAGTATTTCTCCTTTGCTGAGATAATCCATCCACCTGACAGGTGTGGCATATCAAGAAGCTGATTAAACAGCATGATCATTACACAGGTGCACCTTGTGCTGGGAAAAAAATAAAAACAACAAAAATGTTCAGTTTTGTCACAACACAATGCAACAGACGTCTCAAGTTGAGGGAGCGTGCAATTGGCATGCTGACTGCAGGAATGTCCACCAGAGCTGTTGCCAGAGAATTGAAGGTTTGCTTCTCTACCATAAGCCGCTTCCAATGTCGTTTTTAGAGAATTCGGCAGTACGTCCATCCGGACTCTTCACCTGCACAACCTGAAGAATTTTCTGCAAAACAACTGTCGGAAACCACATCTATAGTTGTTGGTAGAGAGAGTTCTATACCAAGTGGATCGGTAACGATGTAGTTATACCACCGCACGGTCGGAACTAGAAGCACAAGCATTTCGCTACACTCGCACTAACATCTGCTAACCATGTGTATGTGACCAATAAAATTTGATTTGATTTGGAATCCAGGTGACGAAAGTTGATCAATATCCTGGTCCTACGCGAGGCTGTGGTATTAGTTCTTCCTGCCGTGGCGTTGTTTACTTGTCTCCTTCTATAGACGGGTGGGTTGTTTAGCACCAAAAAATAAATAAACGATGTGTGTCGCAACCGTGGCGTAAAACAGGCAGTGTTGGCTTAGAATCAAAGGATTGTTGACGTCATGGAAACTATATTTTTGGTCTCAATCTTTATTGAAGACGTGGATACATTTGCACAACGAGCGCACTTGTCTCTGAAACATATCGTTGCAGTTCGTGACGTTGTCAGCTGACCCATCTATGACCAGCATTTGCTCCGTTCCGGACATTATTACGAGCTGTCCTCCCCTCAGCAGCCTCCTGTGCCCACTCACTTATACGAGCCCCTTTACCGTAAGACCCAGAGTAGAGACTGTCCCCACGCTAATTGAGCTCGCCAGCTTGTAGTCCAAAAAACCAGAAATTAGTTACCTCTGGTTGGTTCAGCCATCCCCATGGGGAAAATGAATGGGGAAAAAATAGGGTTTGTGGGAAAGACGACAATAATAAGGTCTGAGGTAAACACAGGCTTAGGAGATCTGATACGTTTTGTTCACTGTCAAAATAAGGGTCAGTTAACATGACCTTTTATAAGTTATGAAGCCTTCATGTTTTGTTTCTATGAGATACTATTAGTCAGTTAACATGACCTTTATGAATTATGAAGCCTTTATGTGAGCTTCAAAATTCACAAAAAAGTGACGTTAGCTGATGTAGCTTATCTCATAGAACAAAACGTACAAGATCTCCTAAACCACAGACCTTATTTTCAGCGATTATCCAAAAATGCCATTCACTTTCCCCGTAGGCTTTGTCCAACGAACCATGGAGGAGTGCCTACAAAAACACGCCATTACCATTTCCCTCTATTATAAGAAGAAGGACAACCCCTTTACCGTAAGACCCATTGTAGACTAGCCCCATGCTAATAAGGAAGGACAACCTCTTACCGTAAGACCCATAGTAGACTACACGCTAATAATAATAAGAGGGACAACCCCTTACCGTAAGACCCATAGTAGACTAGCCCCACACTAATAATAAGAAGAAGAGGGACAACCCCTTACCGTAAGACCCATAGTAGACTAGCCCCACACTAATAATAAGAAGAAGAGGGACAACCCCTTACCGTAAGACCTGCAGCAGGCTAGGTGGTGTAATGGTGCCTGAGCCTGGTCTGATGACCCCAGTACCATTGAGCGTGCCTAGTTGGACCTGGAACATGGGCCGGAGCGTAACGCCTGAAGACTGCAACCTGGTCTTCAGCACCTCCAGAGGACAGGTCACGATGGCACCCACCGTGCCGCTACATCTGCAGAGAGGAAGATATCAACATGTTGATAACATTTCTATAACACGGTAACAACAATATATTCAGGACTTTTAAGTCATCTGTACTACACATTCACTGAGAAGAGGAAAACGCATCAATATGGCATTACGTATTAATATGGCATCAATATGGCATTACGTATCAATATGGCATCAATATGGCATTATTATTATTATTAATAAATGATTAACATAGAAGTGGAGAAGGTTTTCTGACAAAATGAGTGACCAGGTATTTTATGTGTCGGGGTAGAACACAAAAAAGGCATCCCTATAGCCCAGGGCTGGGCAACTCCAGTCCTCGAGGGCCTGATTGGTGTCACACTTTTTCCTCCATCCCTAGCAAAACACAGCTGATTAATCAAATTGCCTTCTAAACGGAAGATCATGATGAGGTGATTATATTGGAGTCAGGTGTTTTAGCCGGGGCAAAACTGTGACAGCAATCAGGCCCCCAGAGGACTGGAATTGCCCACCCCAGCTATAGCCTGAGCCTAATAGACGTTTAAAATCTCCAAACCATTGCACTTTTTTTGATGTATGACCGTAACAAGTGAGGGATAGTCTCGAGTGACATCATAAAAATACCCGTCTACAACCCCTGTCCATCCAAGACAAGCTTAGACAGAATCAGATTAGTTTAGCGTACGCTTCATCTAGTGTGTCAATCCTGTACTGCCTGCCCTATACTCTTTGTCTAAAGGGCAGGTCAACTGACAAATGCAAGGGATTCCAATTCCTAACACCCAGCTAGACATCCATTCACTGTTTATCATGTCAATCTTCCTAGCGGACTGGGACACCATAAGATAAGATACTGTGTTTGATACAGAGTCACATGACCCTACGCACCCTTGTGTACTAACCCTAATATGGCTACAGGCCAGATGCCCTGATAGACACTCAAAGTTAAATGTTTACATTTGAAACTACCACTCACTGGGCATTCATTTACAAATGAAGGGACCGTGAGAGTCCCTATGTAAATATAGACTAGTTCTCAATGTTATGCCTGGAAAGTGCACTGCACCATGGCAGCCTTATGCAAAGTACCAGGACCTGCAGGACAAGTGAGACTAGATTTAGGTTCAAGCATAAATTAAGTAGCATTTCCTGAAATGATAGAGGAAACGAATCTGCTTGCTCCAGTCTACTGTAGATACACAATGGGGTGTGTGAAGTAACTACTAATCTTTTTTTTAAATCTGTAGTATCATATCATGATATGACAAACGAAGCTATCATCACCATTCTGGTACTTATTGTCATTGGCTAAGATATTCAGACACACACACACACACACACACAAGATATACTGCATATGACTGGGATTTCTATTCCTCTGTGGGATTAATATAGTATCAGTGTGTAAATATCAGCGCTAGGTATTGAATGGCGCTTTCCCAAATGTCAACAGCTGTTAATGGATGACCTTAACAAGATTGAGTGATAAGTACTGACTTCCAAAATCAGCTTCCAAGTTAAAGATGGTTGGAATCTCTCTCTCTCTCTCTCTCTCTCTCTCTCTCTCTCTCTCTCTCTCTCTCTCTCATGACTTGCTAGCTAGTGTAACTAGCTATATATTAGCTAACATCCATTTTAGGGATGGGTACCTTAAGATCATATTTAAATGTTTCCCCTCTATGGCAGAAAAGTACGTTTTCTATGTATAGCTTGGAGTCCGTCATTCTAAGCTGCAGTAGCTAACATGAGACAGCTTGTTAGTTGAGCACATTGCATGGTCAAGAATCAGTGTTTCCCCAAACTCGGCCCTGTGGCCCCCTCGGTGCACTTGGGTTGTTGCCAACTCATCATGAAGCTGTGATTATTTGAGTCAGCGGTGTAGTGTCAGGACAGAAACCAAGACATGCACCGAGCCCAGGACCGACTTTGGGAAACCCTCATGAGAAAAAATACAAATAAAAAAAATACGATAATTAATTATATTTAAAAAGTTAAGGTTAGGCATAAGGTTAGTAGTATGATTAAGGTTACGTTTTGAAATCTGATTTTATGAAGACATTTTTTTTTAAATAGGCAAGAGTTTATGCCTTTGTGGCAACTAGACCAAGCCACCTGCCATCCAATGTGCCATCTAATGCCACATCAAATTAAAAACATTCATCTTAATTTTTACGAATGCTGTGTTTATTATATCTCAACTGTTATCAACTTTATAGAATAAGACAGCATTACAAACGTCAAAGATTCCCACATCAAGTTATCTGGCTAAAATAGATAGCGGCTTAGCACGCTTCAAGAAACCAATCTCCGGTTGACTAGCCAAGCTCACTAGCATGGCCAGCAAGTGAGAATGACAATATTTTTGGGCCACCTTGACATTGCATAACTAGACAGAACCGGTACATTTGGGCTTGAGGAGACGATTAATATGACGGAGATCTCCTCTCGTCGTATATACACACAATGGGTCTCCTCAAACCCAGCCGGTACCGGTTCAGTCGAAAAAAGGGGTGCGTTCGTTTTACGCATCAGTTCCTTCTGCTCTCTATTGCTACACTCTGCTCTGAAATCGACTTGTTAAGATAGCCGTAGGGGAATTTACGAAACATATACTAGTTAGCCAGTTAAATACACTAGGTCCGGAACATATTGACATTGTATATCATTACAGTTAAGTTAACAACCGCATGTTGTAGCGAACTAGCCCTCGGAACGAGTCTAGCTATTGTAAACTCTTTCTTTTAAAAAAAATATATATATATATTCAGCTATGCTATCTAGCTGTCACATTTGAGAAGAATAGGAAGGACAGGAAGACTTACCCCCCTGCGAAGAGATGTAATAACGTATTATTATTCTGTGCCATTTTTTTTTTTTTTTGTTGTTAAAACACTATAACCATAATCGTATTTTTCTTCACCTAAATATAATCTTTTATAAATCAGAGGCGAGAATGTGGTTTATCTTGCTCATCAAATGTTGTCGTCCAACCCGGCTTTCTCTGAATAGGACCAACTCTGCTGCAGCGGAGTCTGAAGAGATTCATTCATTTGCGTCATGGGGGCTGGTAGGGGGAGTTGTCCGTGACGTAGAGAGGCTGGTAGAGGGGTCTTTTATTTAGAAGATTGACCGATTGATTGACAGAACAGTTGACAACAAAGAAAGGTTAATAGTATCCAATAAACAAATATACTCAATAGAGTGAGTCTGATGTCCTATTCTACCCTTAGTCAATGTTACCGATAAGAAGAACTTTACAGGTGGAAGAAATGACCAGATAACGTTACATTCACTTAGCCATTGTACTAAGAGAGTACATAAAAGGAGAGAACAGATCTTAATGCATACAGGGTGATTCAACTAGTGGACACACACAAGGCTAGCTCTAAATCCATAGAGCTGAAGGTCTACACACCATAGAGAATGATAGAGGCATCTAGATGTGGATAACCCAACCTTTTGCGTGGACATTGTCTTTGAGGGCTTCCACCATTTTAAAGTAGTCAACTGGATGGAGATTCCTATGGGTTAAGGAAGGATCACATAATTCCTTCCAGGTCATCAGGAGGAATAAGCCAATTAATTATACTCCTGAGCAAACATTCCATAACTACAGGTGGCTGTAAAATTGCCAATCTTGGCTTTTTACCAGTTCAAACAACACTCTCCAGGGGGCAGTATGCACCTTTTCAGTTTGTTTACCAACTCATAGAAGTAGTAGAAGAAAATGGACTACTTCAAAATAGAGATGACCCATGCTCTCTCAGACGCCATAATGAGACAGATACAATCATGCGATGTCTATCTAAGTCTATGGTCTATACCTGTGACCACTTCAGCACCCCCCCACCCATTGAAGGGGTAAAGGCTTAATTTGTACTGGGCAACAGGCTGGCTTTTTCCAGTTTTCAACAGACCAATTGTCTTGCTGCTAGGTTTATTACTAATTTACAAAAGTGAACCGATATGTGACTTCATGCACCTCCTAGGCTACTGTTTTGGATGCTGATCAATAAGTTACAAACGTCCCAGTTTTTACCACACACACAACGACATAATTAGCAGGGGCAAATGTGTTATGCACCGATGATTTTTTGGTTTGAATGCTGCACAGCACCTTCACTGTTTGAGCACAAAGTAAACCCCCTAGTGTCTTACAGTAGACCTGTCTGCCAATCATCTACCAACTTCTACTTCGCCCTAAAACAAGCAGGCATAAAAAAATACATATTGTTCTACCATTTTTAGTTAGGGGTTGAACATGACACCTGACACCCTGACTATTCACTGTGGCATCTGAAAGAGTTCTGTAGACACGTGACATGGCGTGTCGTGTGTCAACTGAGCAGCCAGCCAGCCCACCCAGCCAGCCAATGGGAGGTGAGGGTGTGCAAACATGGGTTCAAGCACTATTGGATATGCTTGATTGAGCGTGCCTGTTGAAACGGAACCAATCAGAAAGACTCAAAAACACAAACATCGACCATATGGCACTAAAACAAAACGCTCAAAAGTATTTTGAAAGATTTGGAATAGTGGTTGAACCCAGGTATGGAGGTGTGTAAGAGGTGGAATGTCACTGGATGGCTCACATTCTTACTAAGGGGAAATAGCTTCAGTAGCAGGTTCATCCTGCCCAGAAACTCCACCGAGAGGTTTAAGATGGTCATTCTTACCCACATCCATGAGGCTTTTTAATGAGAGTAATGATGAATGTTTTGTTGCTTGTTTCCCCAGAGTAGGATCCACAACAGCATTTCTTAACTTGAATCTGACTATTATTTTATGGCTGCTAAGATGCATGTGCCTTCATGTCTGTTTTTTTTGTTGTTGTCATAATTACAGGTCTTGTCCTTTTGATTTATTGATGATGTGGGAGTGATGAAAAAACATTGTTGGGATCAATAAAGTACTACTCGACATGATATCAAGGTTCATAACCTATGGAATAGACAGATAAGTAGGTCATTCAACCACCTGGAAATGGTGTTGTTTGGTCAGTGGAAAGTTGCCGACTTCTCTGTGAACCGGTTTTATTGGTCAGGGTAAAAAAAAATTATATAATTAATCCCAGGAGATAGTTGCCATTGTTTGTCATTTTAAGAGCATTTAAAACCTCAACAATTCACTTAATATTATACAAATATGTCTGGTGTCATACAGGATATTGAATCACAGTATGAACAATGACAAATATCTGATTAAAAAAAAAAAAAAAATGTATCTACCCTGGGAGACAAAAACAGGTTTGTTGACTTATATAAAAGTAGTGGACGGTCAGTTAGTCTTTTTTGTGGATGCAAGAGCCTAGAGGCAACACTGCAGAATTATCTTGAGCGAAAATCTGTTTTTTTATATTTTCTTTATACGACCACACATTTGTAAGTTGTTAACAGCAAATGATTCACTTGGGAGGTGAAATGTCTTAGAAGAGATTCAGCTGAACGTTTATACAGGTAGTTGGAGCCAGAAGTATGTGCTCTTCGGCATCCCCTGACGGCTAGATAAGGAAGACGCCGACGGAGCTCCCATTTCCTATTACAATCAGACGTCTTTATCCAAATCTGACTGCATATTTTTCGTATGGGTGGCGGGCCCCAACAGGAATCAAACCAATGATCATTGCAAGCGACAGATGACATTCTAATTTCTACCATATTTCAACCTTTACACAATCCAGTTCCATTTAGATTCTCACACACACGGTTCTATTACCATGTCGATACTTTGGGAGGACCCCATGAAATTAGTCACTTGACAGCACAAACACAAAATATAAATTTGAAATAAACTTTTAATTAGGTAGTTACTACATAAAGAAAAAAACAAAATGAGCAAAATGAGCAAACTAGAAAAGAAAAGGATAGGTGCAGTCAATGCTCAGCACAACGCCGACCACATCTGCCCATTAGAAAAAGGTAGTTCACTATGCAGGGAACAGGGTGCCATTTGAACATATGCTTTCCAACTAAAACAAACAATTGTTAACTAATTAAAAAAAAAAAAAAAAGACCACACACACACAACTTCCAATGACATACCCACACATTTCAGAATGACCCAACTATCCCTTATACCCAAACAAGTCCTTGATATACATGAAACACTATGGGTCCAAAGCCGAGAGAAATACCATTGGTCACGGACATTGTACAGTGAATGGCTTGGCTTTGGTGACCAATGACAAAACAGTCTCCTAGTACACGTCAGACATTCTCACAGCGGTCATCATTCAGTTTATATATATATATATATATATATATATATATATATATATAAAAGATCTTCAATAAAAATCTGTTGGGGACATCGGTACATAAAAAATAAAAATAACAGGCGCTTCAAATATTGCAGGGAGAAAACCTGATAGTGCAGCATAGCAGAGTTAAAAAGGGACAGTCCACCCAAATAAAATGAGTCTTTCTTACCCTGAAAGCAGTCTATGGATAATGGGATTCTAGGTAAACAAACCCAAAGCTTGGATTGTACTCCGTCCTTCTCCATAGACAGCTTACAATGTCAGGGGGAAAAAAATATGTAATTTTGTAATTTGGGTGAACTGTCCCTTTAAAGGGTGGGGGTGTACGGGTCACCTTGAGGGACAAACTGCGGTGCTGGTGCTTCCAGGAGTTGTATCACTACCTTAGTGCTGGGCCATCACCAGGCACACATAGTCTGGGCTAGATCAACCGCCATCTACTAGAGAGTGTTAGGAAGGTGAGCACTAACTCACTTTTTTAAAACCTTCCAAGGAAATCTCATAAAATCTCCCAAGTATGTTAAAGGAGTGCCATTTCCTGATGGACCATTTAAGAGGAGGAACAGGTAAAGATGAGAAATGGCACCACCTTGTGCTTAGAAAATGTTGGACAAATATTTTTCAACATGCAACAAACCTATCTATTATTACCACACAGGGTGATGATTCATTCCAACACAATAATCCAACTATTTACCAACAGGGCATGTCATACAGAAATCACATGATTTGAATTTTCATTTAAGAAGACAAACCTGAAAAGGAGAGACAAAGTCAAAATCACTATTAAGAGGTGTTGCGGTCACAACAGACTGACGTACCATTAAACTCATTGCACTTCAACACAGACAGACAGACATATTGTAGTACCACTATGTCCGTCATCCCAAAGCCCTCAGGACCAGCAAAGATATGCATAAAGTCCTCTGCATGTCCTGTCTGTCCTCGACGTGGATAACCCAGTATATGATTGAAGTAAACCATAAAACCATGGTCTCTACGGCTTCCTGAACACTCCAAGCATCACACAATGTTCTTCTCACTCTGTGGTGTGATGTGATTGGTACAAACCACCCCTGTGGGCTGGGAAGGATGAGTCACAGCTCTAGCCCAGAGACTGGAGTGATGTGGTGAGTTGTTGAACTGGTTGGGTTACCCTTCTGAGGGGGAAAATCCCAGAGACAGAGAGAGCAAGGGAGAGAGACATGTTCTGTGTATGTATTGAGGCAACAGACGGGGCAGTCAGGGGAGAGAGGGAGAGACATGTTCTGTGTATGTATTGAGACAACAGACGGGGCAGTCAGGGGAGAGAGACATGTTCTGTGTAGGTATTGAGGCAGTCCATTGATCTAAGAGATGTTCTATGTTCTATGTTGTGCTGAGGGGTCATTGGTAGAGCAGGTAATTCTTGAGAGAGGCTGGTAGAGGCAGACCATGGATCTGACTCAGTCGTTCTCTGCCCAGAGCTACCCTCACAGAGCGTCGACACAGGTCCATCAGAGGGAGAGGCTCAGCTGGGGAGGGGAGAGAGACATTTAGAATACAGCACAGAAATACAGATGTCTACATTTTAGTTGAACTTAAATAGAGTTCAAGAAATACATACACAGTGCCTTCAGTAGTGACACCCCTCAACTTTTTCCACATTTTGTTGTGTTACAGCCTGCATTTAAAATTGATTTAATTTAGATTATTTTGTCACTGGCCTACAGACAATACCCCATAATGTCAAAGTGGGATTTTTTTTCCACGAAATGTTTACAAATGAATAAAAAATGTAAAGCTGAAATGTCTTGAGTCAATAAGTATTCAACCCCTTTGTTATGGCAAGCCTAAAAAAGTTCAGGTGTCAAAATTTGCTTGACAAGTCACAAGTTGCATGGACTTGGACTGTGTGCAATAAGGAAATATCCCTTTGAGCATGGTGAAGTTATTAATTACACTTTGTATGGTGTATCAATACACCCAGTCACTACAAAGATACAGGCGTCCTTCCTAACTCAGTTGCCAGAGAGGAAGGAAACCGCTCAGGGATTTCACCATGACGCCAATGGTGATTTTAAAATAGTTACAGAGTTTAATGGCTGTGAAAGGAGAAAACTGAGAATGGATCAACAACATTGTAGTTACTCCACAATACTAACCTAAATGATAGAGTGAAAAGAAGGAAGCCTGTACAGAATATAAATATACCAAAACATGCATCCTGGCTGCAAAAAAACGTGGCAAAATCTTTTTCTTTTTGTCCTGAATACAAAGTGTTATGTTTGCTACTTATTTTCAAGCAAAGTTTCAAGTTTTAATGTCACATGCACAAGTACAGTGGTGGTTGCATCATGTTATGGGTGTGCTTGTAATCGTTAAGGACCGGAGAGTTTTTCTTTGTGCCTGGTTTTAAACCGGGTTCAGTCTGCTTTCCACCAGATACTGGAAGATGAATTCACCTTTCAGCAGGAAAATAAACTAAAAACGCAAGGCCAAATCTACACTGGAGTTGCTTACCAAGAAGACAGTGAATGCTCCTGAGTGGCCGAGTTAGTTTTGACTTAAATCTACTTGAAAACCTATGGCAAGACCTGAAAATGGTTGTCTATAAATGATCAACAACTAATTTGACAGCGCTTGACAAATTTAGAAACAATTTAAAAAAATGTTTTTTAAATTAAATGGGAAAATGTAACACGATCTAGGGGCCAGTAGCACCACCTGGTCGTGACTCTACACCCAACCTAGAAATGATACCTGTTGCACCACCTGGTTGTAAGCCCTTCTATGAGCTACGGTTGGGCCTAGATTGTACACCCTAGTAGGGAGCATGCGTATCTTCATCATGATACGCATAGAAAATAATAGCAATCTATATTTTCAAAAGGTTGCAAGTCTCGTGTTCATATTTCACAACCGCCGAGGGATTTTCGAGTTGCCTATGTGCGAGTAAACACCAAAACAACACACTTGATTTATGCTACATTATAAACTGGGTGGTTCGAGCTCTGAATTCTGATTGGCTGAGAGCCGTGGTATATCAGACCGTAATACCACGTGTAATGACAAAACAAATTATTTTTTACTGCGCTCATTTCGTTGGTAACCAGTTTATACTAGTGTAGCGACCCGCACAGACAGCTGTGTGTTATGGGTTAGGCTATTAGTTGGTTGTGTTGTCCGACATTGGAAGTTAAGATCGGGTTTAATCATTGTTTTTCTCTCTCTTACGTCTGGCCTTCACAAGAGAAGATCACGTTTGGTTTGTGGGGTGTATCCTTCATTAATTTGACGTGGGCTACGGCCAAACAGTAGCCTGTGTGAAGATGGGTTCATAAACCGTAAATTCGTAAACTCAAACCTCTGTCTGGACAATAGTTCATTTTATGATCTAGTCAGGTCATTACATTGGTGTCAGAAGTAAAAACGTTGATAAAAAGTTAGCCGGCTAGCTAGCCGACTTACGTGGAAAGCTAACGTAGGTGAGAACAGGGGGTTGAAAATGTTTCGAGGGAAAATCCGAAAGTGAAGGTAAGGGACGATTATGGCCAATATACCACGGCTAAGGACTGTATCCAGGCTCTCCGCTTTGCGTTGTGCATAAGAACAGTCCTTAGCCGTGGTATATTGGCCATATACCACAAACCCCAGAAGTGCCTTATTGGTTAATTATAGCATGCCAAATGTGTCAGAACAGATAATAGCAAAGTAATAAATGAGCTGCCCAGCCAGAGATCAAATAACCAAATATGCAGAGAAACAAAATCACATTGATTGATGATCAGTCAAGGGCTTTTAGCCAGGATATAGCCTACTTTGCAAGTAAAAGAGCAAAATAATCTAGGCTACAAAACATGCTGGCAAAATGTTCTGATAACACTGTTAGATTAACTAGACTAAAGATTAAATCGTCACGACCACACCTCAATTTGGCGAACATTTTCCCAGACGAATTATAACTACTTTTGGGACTTCCGGCGCCGACAGAGATGGCAGCCTCGCTTCACGTTCTCAGGAAACCATGCAGTATTTTGTTTTTTTATGTATTACTTCTTACATTGTTACCCCGGAAAATATTAAGTTTTATTACATACAACCGGGAGGAACTATTGGATATAAGAGCAACGTCAACTTACCAACATTACGACCAGGAATACGACTTTCCCAAAGAGGATTCTCCTTTCGTTAACCCAAACACAACAACAGACTGGATAGCACGTGGCTACTCAAAACAACGGCGGCGCCGGAGAAGAGGGAAACGGGCCGGTCTTTTGGTCAAGCTACGCCGACGGGCGCATCGTGCACCTCTCCCGAGTATTTTAATCGCCAATGTACAGTCTCTTGACAACAAAGTAGACGAAATCCGATCGAGGGTTGCCTTTCAGAGAGACATTCGAGACTGCAACGTTCTTTGCTTCACGGAAACATGGCTCACTCAGGACACGTTATCAGAGTCGGTACAGCCACCTGGTTTCTCCACGCATCGCGCCGACAGAAACAAACTTCTATCTGGTAAGAAGAAGGGCGGTGTGTGTCTTATGATTAACGAGGCGTGGTGTGATCATAACAACATACAGGAACTCAAGTCCTTTTGTTCACCTGACATAGAATTCCTTACAATCAAATGCAGACCGCATTATCTACCAAGAGAATTCTCTTCGATTATAATCACAGCCGTGTACATCCCCCCTCAAGCTAATACATCGACGGCACTGAAAGAAATTCATCGGACTCTATGTAAACTGGAAACCACATATCCTGAGGCTGCATTTATTGTGGCTGGGGATTTTAATAAGGCTAATTTAAGAACAAGGCTCCCGAAATTTTACCAGCATATCGAATGTGCCACCCGGGCTGGTAAAATCCTGGACCACTGTTATTCCAACTTCCGTGATGCATACAAGGCTATTCTCCGCCTCCTTTCGGCAAGTCTGACCATGACTCCATTTTGTTGCTCCCAGCCTACAAACAGAAACTAAAACAGGAAACGCCCGTTCTCAGGTCTGTTCAACGCTGGTCCGACCAATCTGATTCCATGCTGCAAGATTGCTTGAGCACGTGGACTGGGATATGTTCCGGATAGCATCTGACAACAACATTGATGTATACGCTGATTCGTGAGCGAGTTTATTAGCAAATGCATTGGTGATGTTGTACCCATAGCAAATATCAAAACCTTCCCCAACCAGAAACCATGGATTGATGGCAGCATTCAGCAAGAAACTGAAAGCGAACCACTGCTTTTAACCAGGTAAAGGCTACCGGAAACATGACTGAATACAAACAGTGCAGCTTACTCCTCCGCAAGGCAATCAAACAAGCTAAGCGTCAATATAGAGACAAAGTAGAGTCACAATTCAATGGCTCAGACACAAGAGGAATGTGGCAGGGTCTACAGTCAATCACGGACTACAAAGAATACCAGCCCCGTCGCGGACCATGACGTCCTGCTCCCAGACAAACTAAACAACTTCTTTGCTCGCTTTGAGGACAATACAGTGCCACCGACACGGCCCGCTACCAAAACCTGCGGGCTCACCTTCACCGCAGCCAATGTGAGAAAACATTTAAATGTGTTAACCCTCGCAAGGCTGCCGCCCAGATGGCATCCCTGGTCGTGTCCTCAGAGCATGCGCAGACCAGCTGGCTGGTGTGTTTACGGACATATTCAATCAGTCCCTATCCCAGTCTGCTGTTCCCACATGCTTCAAGAGGGCCACCATTGTTCCTGTTCCCAAGAAAGCTAAGGTGACTGAGCTAAATGACTATCGCCCGTAGCACTCACTTCCGTCATCATGAAGTGCTTTGAGAGATTAGTCAAGGATCATATCACCTCCATCCTGCCAGACACCCTGGACCCACTCCAATTTGCTTACCGTCCCAATAGGTCCACAGACGACGCAATCGCAATCACACTGCATACTGCCCTAACCCATCTGGACAAGAGGAATACTTATGTAAGAATGCTGTTCATCGACTACAGCTCAGCATTTAACACCATAGTTCCCTCCAAGCTCGTCATTAAGCTCGAGACCCTGGGTCTCGACCCAGCCCTGTGCAACTGGGTCCTGGACTTCCTGACGGGCCGGTCCCAGGTGGTGAGGGTAGGAAACAACATCTCCACCCCGCTGATCCTCAACACTGGGGCCCCACAAGGGTGTGTTCTCAGCCCTCTCCTGTACTCCCTGTTTACCCATGACTGCGTGGCCAAGCACGCATCCAACTCAATCATCAAGTTTGCTGGACGACACTACAGTGGTAGGCTTGATTACCAACAACGACGAGACGGCCTACAGAGAGGAGGTGAGGGCCCTCGGAGTGTGGTGTCAGGAAAATAACCTCTCACTCAATGTCAACAAAACAAAGGAGATGATCGTGGACTTCAGGAAACAGGAGAGGAGCACCCCCTATCCACATCGAGGGGACAGTAGTGGAGAAGGTGGAAAGTTTTAAGTTCCTCGGCGTACACATCACGGACAAACTGAATTGGTCCACCCACACAGACAGCGTGGTAAAGAAGGCGCAACAGCGCCTCTTCAACCTCAGGAGGCTGAAGAAATTTGGCTTGTCACCAAAATCACTCACAAACTTTTACAGATGCACAATCGAGAGCATCCTGTCGGGCTGTATCACCGCCTGGTACGGCAACTGCTCCGCCCACAACCGTAAGGCTCTCCAGAGGGTAGTGAGGACTGCACAACGCATCACCGGGTTAAACTACCTGCCCTCCAGGACACCTACACCACCCGATGTCACAGAAAGGCCAAAAGATCATCAAGGACAACAACCACCCGAGCCACTGCCTGTTCACCCCGCTATCATCCAGAAGGCGAGGTCAGTACAGGTGCATCAAAGCTGGGACCGAGAGACTGAAAAACAGCTTCTACCTCAAGGCCATCAGACTGTTAAACAGCCATCACTAACATTGAGTGGCTGCTGCCAACATACTGACTTAAATCTCTAGCCACTTTATACATAGGAATTGGATGTAACAAATGTATCACTAGCCACTTTAAACAATTTTGTATATAATGTTTACGTATCCGACATACTCATATCAAATGTATACACTGTACTCTAAACCATCTACTGTATCTTGCCTATGCCGTTAGGTCATCGACCCAAATCTCTAGCCACTTTAATAATTATAATTGGATGAAATAATGTATCACTAGCCACTTTAAACTTTAAACAATGCCATAGCCACTTTAATAATTATAATTGGATGAAATAATGTATCACTAGCCACTTTAAACAATGCCATTTATATAATGTTTACATATCCTACATTACTCATCTCATATATATGTGTATATACTGTACTCCATACCATCTACTGCATCTTGCCTATGCCGGTCAGCCATCGCTCATCCATATATTTATATGTACATACTCGTATTCATTCCTTTACTCTTGTGTGTATAAGGTAGTTGTTGTGAATTTGTTAGATTACTTGTTAGATACTACTGCATGGTCGGAACTAGAAGCACAAGCATTTCGCTACACTCGCATTAACATCTGCTAACCATGTGTATGTGACAAATAAAATTTGATTTGATTTGATTGATTTTTAAATATAAAAAAAAGGAAAAACGGAGATTGTGAAAAAAAAAAAAAAATCGGATTGATTAATTTATCAAGTCCACAAGCTTGTCACAAAACAGCGCGATAACGCTGTCCCAATAATCATAACGGTGCTGAAATGATAGTTGACCAAACACAGCTATTTCTTTAAAAAGTATTTAAAAATGGTTAAATGACTTTGGGAGTTTCAGTAAGCAACAATATGATAAAATGCCTTCAAAAATGGCATTAGTCCTACTTTTTCCCCCCAATATTTTCATCATTCAGTGATATTTATTTCCCCAGTGTTTACTGGTTGATCCATCCAGTTGTGGTGGGCTATACAAAGTGATGGGACATGAATTGTCACAAGGACCGGTTAACAGCCTAATAACGGACGCTGCCTAGCAACCATCATGACCAAGCATCAAAAGATTCATGAACGCGCATTGCTTAAAACCGGACATTCATGACTAGTCTTATTTTTTTTGGTTGGTGCAACATGGTTTCAATTCTGATCCTAAAGTTGGACGTAGCTACGCCCGACCTAGCATTTAAGACCAAAGTTTTTTTGTTTTTGTTATTACGCCCAACAGGTGCAGCCTGCCCCTCGTGTGGAAATCTCTTAAGCCTTGTTCACACTGCAGACCTTAAAACGCTCAAATCAGTTTTTGTTTTTCAAATCCCGTAATGGATTACTGACTGTCCAAATAGCAAGTTATAAGTGACCAAATCGGATGCGTGTGTGTGTGTGTGTTCAGAAAAACAGTAATTTTGCTGACATGGCTACAGCTAGTTGTCATAGTAACGACGGGTGTGCGCACAGTGGTGTACGCCGATTGGTGGTGGCGCTCATCCTTCTTTTCGCCCACAGGACTGCCCCGCTGACTGAATGGTTTTTTTTTTTGTCGCACCTCGATCTTCTGCACAGATTCCATCAGAGACTTGGGGTCCTGACGGTCAATCTCAGTAAGACAAAAATAAATGTTTTTTTGTTAAAAACAGGTCTAGTTGCCAGGATCACAAATACAAAATTGCATCTCAATATCGTTGCCCTAGAGCACACAGAAAACTATACCTACAGTACTTGGGCCTAAACATTAGTACCACGGGTAGAGTAACTTCCACTAAGCTGTGAACCTTCTGAGAGACATGGTAAATTCAAAATCCCAATTAAGATCTGGCAAAAAATAAATAAATACTTCAAAATCAGTTATAGAACCCAATGTTGTTTTTTTACCCTTATTTTACCAGGTAAGTTGACTCACCAACCAAGAATTCACAAAATGTGACAAAACACCAAATTGAGACTCTCCATGCAGAATTCTGCAGAAACATCCTCTGTGGACAACGTAAAAACACAAAATAATGCATGCAGAGCAGAATTAGGCCGATTAGGCCACTAATTATCAAAATCCAGAAGAGAGACGTTAAATTCTACAACCACCTAAAAGGAAGCGATTCCTAAACCTTCCATAACAAAGCAATCACCTACAGAGAGATTAACCTGGAGAAGAGTCCCCTAAGCAAGTTGGTCCTGGGGTTCTGTTCACAAACACAAACCACAGAGTCCCAGGACAGCAACACAATTAGACCCAACCAAATCATGAGAAAACAAAAAGATTATTATTTCCAATGTGTCAAGTAATTAACAAAAAAAAGAGAGCAAACTAGAATGCTATTTGGCCCTAAACAGAGAGACCACAGTGGCAGAATACCTGACCACTGTGACTGACCCAAACTTAAAGGAAAGCTTTGACTATGTACAGATTCAGTGAGCATAGCCTTGCTATTGATAAAGGCCTCCGTAGGCAGACCTGGCTCTTCACAGTAGACAAGCTAATGAGGTGGAAACTGAGCTGAACTGAGCTGAACATACCTCCTGCCAAATGTATGACCAGAGACATATTTCCCTCGGATTACACACTCACAAATAAAAGAAAAAATACAATTTTGATAAACTCCCATATGTAAATTGGGTGAAATACCAGTGTGCCGTCACAGCAGCAATATTTGTGACCTGTTGCCACGAGAAAAAGGGCATCCAGTGAAGAACAAAACACCATTGTAAATACAACCCATATTTATTTATTTTCCCTTTTGTACTTCAACTAATGGCTGGGCGGTATACTGTATTTTATGATATACCGTTATTGATGCAGGGACCGGGTTTGGGTTTTTACTTTACCTTCTATATCGGTATTTGAACATTTGGTTTGTTAAATGTGACACGTCGTGTGGAAACGTGCCTTTTTACTTTACTCCACTACTTGAGTCATCTCTCTCTGATCTCTACGCCCCACGCCCTGTCACTCAAGGAGTGCAATTTGATGTTGCTTGACCATCAACCCACTTGTGTTCATTTAGAAGATACTGTTTCACAAACAACATGTTAATTTAGGTCTACACAGTCGCTGGTATTAGCAGGTTGTATAGCTAGTTACTTTTGCTCTGACTCTGAACATTTTATTAGCTAACTAACGATTAGCATTAGCGGCTGACACGAGGCCTAACTTGCTAAGAAAATGCCACAAGCAACAATGTTGAAAACAATGCCGTTTTCTTTGTTTCATAATATAAAAATCCTCTAGTGTTCTATAATTTACACTAGTTTGCATTTTCTAAGCAAGTTAGGCCTCGTGTCAACTGATTCCAACAGTTCACCCAAGTGTTTTGTTCTAAGTCAAATCGCAATTGCAACATTTGGTTAAAAATAAAGCTTAGATTGTTTGCCCATATCGTGCAGCCCAAGTGGCAGTGTGGAAATTATCTCAAATGAGGAAATCCAGAAATCTAAGAAAAATGCTGAAAACGGTTTTTGGTTGAAGTTGAATAGAACAGTATAAAAACAACCAGAATGGAGGAAGACCCATTGGCTCAGTATGTATGTGTTGCCTCCCTAGGGTCAAGCACTACTCATGAAGCAAATTTAGAACGTATATTGTTCAAAAACATAAAATATGGTAAGAAAATTACTACTAATAATAATTCCTGTAATATGATACTTATTTTGCAATATTGCGCAGCCCTAACTTCAACTATTTTCATATTGTTACAACACTGTACATGGCCATAATAAAAACATTTTAAATGTCTATTACTTAAAAACTTCTCAGTATATTGTAACGAGTAACCTAAGGCAATGTTTACTACTCATTTCTGGATTGCCAAAGCAAGTGAAATTAACAATGTAAGCATATGTTTCCCATACCACTAAAGCCCTTTGGAGAGGGAGTGAGAACATCAAGCTCCCACTGTCTCCAACACCATCATTAGGTTTGCTGACGACACAATGATGGCAGGCCTGATCACCGACAACGATGAGACAGCCTATAGGGAGGAGGTCAGAGACCTGGCAGTGTGGTGCCAGGACAACAACAACCTCTCCCTCAATGTGAGCAAGACAAAGGAGCTGATTCGTGGACTACAGGAAAAGGAGGACAGAACACGCCACCATTAACATCGACGGGGCTGCAGTGGAGCGGGTCGAGAGTTAAGGTCCTTGGTGTCCACATCACCAACAAACTATCATGGTCGTGAAGAGGGCACGACAACACCTTTCCCTCCTCAGGAGACCGGTTGCATCACCGCCTGGTACGGCAACTGCTCCACATCTGACTGTAAGGCGCTACAGAGGGTAGTGCGTACGGCCCAGTACATCACTGGGGCCAAGCCTCCTGCCATCCAGCACCTATATACTAGGCGGTGTCAGAGGAAGGCACCAAAAAATGGTCAAAGACTCTCTGCTACCACGCGGCAAGCGGTACCGGAGTGCCAAGTCTATGTCCAAAAGGCTCCTTAACAGCTTCTAACCCTCGTACATATAGCCTCCACATTGACCCGGTACCCCTGCACATAAAGCCTCCACATTGACCCGGTACCCCTGCACATATAGCCTCCACATTGACCCGGTACCCCCTGTACATATAGCCTCCATATTGACCCGGTACCCCCTGTACATATAGCCTCCATATTGACCCGGTACCCCCTGTACATATAGCCTCCACATTGACCGGGTACCCCCTGTACATATAGCCTCCATATTGACCCGGTACCCCCTGTACATATAGCCTCCACATTGACCAGGTACCCCCTGTACATATAGCCTCCACATTGACCCGGTACCCCCTGCACATATAGCCTCCACATTGACCCGGTACCCCCTGCACATATAGCCTCCACATTGACTCGGTACTGGTACCCTCTGTACATAGCCACATTGTTCTTTTATTGTGTTACTTTAGTTTATTTACTAAATATTTTATTAACTCTATTTTCTTAAAACTACATTGTCGGTTGACACACGTGACAAATAACATTTGATTCTTACTGCAGGAGGAGACGTTCTGGACTAGAGAAGTAATCTTACTAGGAGTCAGAGTTTTTCCATGGTCAGATCGCATCCTGGGCCCCGTTTGAATACTCTTGAAATGAATCCTTCCTTAAATGGTTTTTGACATGACATAAATTGGTGAAAGCAATGCAATGGAAAGCTTGTTTAAGGCGCCTGTATACTAGGTTCGGTTTACTCACAGAATTCAGCCAGGTGAGTTTACTCCCTTAAAAAAAGACCTTCGCTTTGAAAATGAGAAGAGAGAAAAAAAAAAAAAGCTGCAATATTAGCCAGTATAAAACTTCCTCAAAATAGTCAGTTCAATTAATTACAGATTTCTTGATTACGTTTTTTGCAGAGGACATCTTAGGTTGCATTATGTCTAACTAAGACGTTTGATGTAATATTTGTCAAGTTGCATTACAACTAGTCGTCTCTCATCGACAAACACATTGTTGAAGAATTACATCCATAGGTTGACTCCTACTAGTGCTACTATTGACCAATCACCGATGAAGAGGCGTCGACATCGGCTACCGAACTTCCAACTTGCCTCAAGTAAAGAACGTGTGCGAACAGCCCCACAAAAAACTTCCCAAACACCAAAACATACAGAAATGTCACAAAGTCATAATATAAAATGCAACATGTAAAGTCTTGGTCCCATGTTTCGTGAGCTGAAATAAAACACCACAGAAATGTTATATACGCACAAGAAGCTTATTTCTCTCAAATGTTGTGCACAAATTTGTTTACATCCCTGTTAGTGAGTATTTATCCTTTGCCAAGATAATCCATCCACCTGACAGGTGTGGCATATCAAGAAGCTGATTAAACAGCATATCATTACACAGGTGCACCTTGTGCTGGGTACAATAAAAGGCCACTCTAAAATGTGCAGTTTTATCACACAACACAATACCACAGATGTCTCAAGTTGAGGGAGAGTGCAATTGGCACGATGACTACAGGAATGTCCACCAGAGCTGTTGCCAGAGAATTTAATGTTTGCTTCTCTACCATAAGCCGCCTCCAACATCATTTTAGAGAATTTGGCAATACGTTCAACCGGCCTCACAACCGCAGGCCACGTGTTACTACACCAGCCCAGGACCTCCACATCCGGCTTCTTTACCTGCGGGATCGTCTGTGACCAGCCACCCGGACAGCTGATGAAACTGAGGAGTATTTATGTCTGTAATAAAGCCCTTTTGTGGGGACATTGTTACATTGATGTTCAGTGTGCGTGGGAACTGGGAAGCACATCACAGGCTTTACAGTACACTATTCTAGCTATGTCAGATTAATAACTCAAAGGGACTATTCTCTTGCCACTTCTTACTACAGAAAATGCTACCCAAACCTAGATCAAAGTGATCAACAGGTTTGTTAAATGATTACATGTGTTGTATCTAGGGCATATATATGATGAGTGAGTGAGTTATAGATATATATATATATAGAGAGAGAGAGATAGAGAGATGATGCCAGTGGCACATTATCAGGTAGTGCCCAACTGGCTTACATAGTAGTTGGAATCCATGGCTCTAGCCTGGTTCCCAGATCGGTTTAGGCTGTCTTGCTGAATTGGCAGGCTAATGTTTGGGGAAAACAGCACAAACAGATCTGGGACCATGCTAGTCTAACAGTGTAGTCTGTAGATGCCTCTTACTTGCTCCCAGATCGATTTGTGCCATTTATCATAGAAGTAAGCATGGCCACACTAGCAGATCAGGCACCAGGCTAGTCTAACTGTAGTCTGTGCTAGCCTTGTTCCAGATCTGTTTGTGTTGTCTTGACAACTCCAATACATTAACAGTGACCATAGGCACTGGCAAGAGAGCACAAAGGTTTGGGTCCAGGCTACAAATCCTCAAATCCTAACAATGACAAAGTTTTACTCAAAACTGTGGTCAAAAGTAGTGCACTATATAGGGAATAGGGTGCCATAGGGCTCTGGTCAAAAGCAGTGCACTATATAGGGAATAGGGTGCCATAGGGCTCTGGTCAAAAGTAGTGCACTATATAGGGAATAGGGTGCCATAGGGCTCTGGTCTAAAGTAGTGCACTATGTAGGGAATAGGGTGCCATAGGGCGCTGGTCTAAAGTAGTGCACTATGTAGGGAATAGGGTGCCATAGGGCTCTGGTCTAAAGTAGTGCACTATATAGAGAATAGGGTGCCATAGGGTCCTGGTCTAAAGTAGTGCACTATATAGGGAATAGGGTGCCATAGGGTCCTGGTCTAAAGTAGTGCACTATATAGGGAATAGGGTGCCATAGGGCTCTGGTCAAAAGCAGTGCACTATATAGGGAATAGGGTGCCATAGGGCTCTGGTCTAAAGTAGTGCACTATGTAGGGAATAGGGTGCCATAGGGCGCTGGTCTAAAGTAGTGCACTATATAGAGAATAGGGTGCCATAGGGCTCTGGTCTAAAGTGGTGCACTATGTAGGGAATAGGGTGCCATAGGGCTCTGGTCTAAAGTGGTGCACTATGTAGGGAATAGGGTGCCATAGGGCTCTGGTCTAAAGTGGTGCACTATGTAGGGAATAGGGTGCCATAGGGCTCTGGTCTAAAGTGGTGCACTATGTAGGGAATATGGTGCCATTTGGGAAGCCCTCGCAATGTCAGTGTTTATTGACGTAATTAACTTGGGTGTAACAGAACGTTGAAAGGTTGGCCACGTTAAAAACATGAACGCACACTAAGGCAACACCCGAGAAGCCTGGTCTCAGATCTGTTTGTGCTCTCTTGTCAATTCCCATGGTCCACTGTTAATGTATAGCAGCTGGCGACTAATTGTACGACTAGGATCTTTCCTGCAAAAAAAAACGTCAAAAATCGATTACAGATTTCTTTACTTTCTATATTAGATGCATTTTTGAGAACATTTATAATGCAGCCCTGAAATGGTGTCTATGACCTAGTTATGAATCACAGTCTGCACAACCCAATGTCCGGAAAGACTGACACTGCTGCTAAAGTTCCCTAGGAGAAAGTATTACAACAAGGGTGGGAAATGAACACCCGCCACCTGCCAAATGCGGGTCTATTTCACCAGCCACATTGGCGGGTAAGATGTCTATTTCACCAGCCACATTGGCAGGTAAAGATGTCTATTTCACCAGCCACATTGGCAGGTAAAGATGTCTATTTCACCAGCCACATTGGCAGGTAAAGATGTCTATTTCACCAGCCACATTGGCAGGTAAAGATGTCTATTTCACCAGCCACATTGGCAGGTAAAGATGTCTATTTCACCAGCCACATTGGCAGGTAAAGATGTCTATTTCACCAGCCACATTGGCAGGTGATCACACAGCATTTGGGAACTGTTCCCCCAATCCAAAGCCCAAATGTAGAAGTTGGTTGACCTGAAAGGCTAGTCAAGTGTGACTTTGTCCTGGTGATTATTGGCTAGTTACATCGTTTTGTTCACACGCTAGGTTGTTGTTTAATATTAGTTTGAGTTTGCTGCAACTGTCTGCTGCTAGTGTAGACAGAGATCCTCATCTCTGACAGACAGACACAAGTGACGTTACCTTAAAGGGGCAGCTGAACACTTTGGTCTCACCTAATGACTCATATTTGGGGGTACATTGTGCTTGATTGAGCGTGGAACATGTCCCCCAAAAAAAACGGTAATTTATCATTAAAAACACTCAATGTTATTGTGATCCTACATTAATTTGTGTACCTAAATATAAACTTATGTGCTCCTTGTAAAAAAAAAGTCAGTGTTCGAGCCCTGAACTAATAAATAAATAAATAAACCGTATCACTCAGCATTTTGTGGCAGAGCAAGGAACTCTGTTGGTTGTTGCTGTTCAGTTGTACAACCGTTTATCCGTTTGACTATTGTATCAAAAATTATTTATTTTAACTAAATTGTTTAAAACTCAGGTCACAAATGTAATTGAGCAATATATTACTTCTTACTAGTAATACAGTTCTTGTTTAAAAAAAAAAAAAAAAAAAAACATTACAAAGAACGCTCATTCAGTTATTTTTGGTGTAATTATGTCAAAAATATGTCTGGTAAAAGTGTCTGGTAGATTCTCTCATTTACCTGCCAGTGACTGGTGGACCAAAACGTTACACTTGCCAGATTCCAACCACAACCCAATGTCCAGAGAGACACTGCTGCTCAAGTTCCCTAGGAGGAATTACTAATGGATAGCTAGAAACATGTGCAGTAGCCCTCATCTTTTCAACTGTAACAGATAGATAGAAGTGTCACTAGAGCCAACATGATTCCTTATCCCTAATTCATGTCAGAGAGGCATGTTTTTGGTTCTACATAAGAGTATTTCTGAACGTTTCAAAGCACTCAGGACAACAGCTGGCTGTGAGACACGGCTATAGTAGATTCCTACGGCGTTTAGAAACAAAAAAGAAGTCTAAAACCATGTCTCAGAGCAAAGACCAAAGCCAACCGTGAACCCTGACAGCTTAGAAAATATCATATTATAGGCCAGGGCACTCCAACCCTGTTCCTGGACAGCTACAGTCCTGGAGGTTTACTCCAACCCTGTTCCTGGACAGCTACAGTCCTGGAGGTTTACTCCAACCCTGTTCCTGGACAGCTACAGTCCTGGAGGTTTACTCCAACCCTGTTCCTGGACAGCTACAGTCCTGGAGGTTTACTCCAACCCTGTTCCTGTACAGCTACAGTCCTGGAGGTTTACTCCAACCCTGTTCCTGGACAGCTACAGCCCTGGAGGTTTACTCCAACCCTGTTCCTGGACAGCTACAGCCCTGGAGGTTTACTCCAACCCTAATCTAATCATTAGCTGGTTGATAAACTGAATCAAGTTAGTTACAACTGGGGTTGGAGCAAAAACCTACAGGAGGGTAGCTCTCAAGGAACAAGGCTGGAGAGCTCGGTTATAGGAACTACTTACGATCAAGTCCATTGATGTACCGGATTCGTATTTCACAGTGCCCCCACACAGCACTGACAACAGGGTACAGCTTCCTCCCTTTGAGTCCTCTGAAAGCCACCCCCAGGTACTGTCCATCCACTATATAGCTCAGAGTCCCTTCATCCATGTCCAACACTACCAGGAATGAGTCAGGAACTATAAACGTCTCATCCGGCTCCAGGAATGCAGGGTATGTCTTACTAGGCTGGTTCTTTCCGTCGTGGTGAAGTTTATTCCGTCCCAGGTCCCAGCCCCAGGACTCATGGTTATTACCCACTAGGGTCGTGTAGCCTACAGAATGAAGAGGCGCGTCTCCTGTCGCCACGCCGACGATGGCGTGCGTGCCCCTCTGTCTCATGGCCCAGCTGATCTCCCAGATGTGCAGCCCCCGGGTGTAGCCGATACAAGCCCGGATGGCATCCGTGCTCTGAGCCACGGGGTGCCGATGGAAGACCAGTTTGTTGTCGTCCTTGACGAAGATGTTGAGCGATCGGTCGTTGTTGTTCCAGGAGTGCTGCATCTGGACCTCCTGTCCAGCAGGGGGCATGTCCAGCAGCAGGTCCAGCCTGGAGGGCTTGGTATGGTCCATAGCTGCCAGCTCCAGAGGCCTGAATGCTGGGTCCCTCATGTCAATAGTCTTTACGCCTCCAGGAACGCTCTGCCCCATGCTCCTCTGGGAAGTTAGAGCGCACACAGAGCACTCCTCTCCCCCCCCCCTCAAAACAAAGAATTTAAAAAAAGGGGGGAGCAAAGCAGTTCGTTTTCGGTCGCCCCCTCCTCTCCACCTCCACAGCTTGCTTCTGTCACAGCCAATCAGGAGGCTAGGAGGCTATTGGTGCCCCGTCACTGGTTACCAGGATCAGGCCAGGTCCTGGTTCAAGCCCACCTGGGAAGAAATAGGAGAAGAGAGGAGGAGGAGAAAGGGGAGATGGATGAAGAGGAGAAGAGAGGAGGAGGAAAGGGAGATGGATGAAGAGGAGAAGAGAGAGGAGAAAGGGGAGATGGATGAAGAGGAGGAGAGGAGGAAAGGGAGATGGATGAAGAGGAGAAGAGAGAGGAGGAAAGGGAGATGGATGAAGAGGAGAAGAGAGAGGAGGAAAGGGAGATGGATGAAGAGGAGAAGAGAGAGGAGAAAGGGGAGATGGATGAAGAGGAGGAGAGGAGGAAAGGGAGATGGATGAAGAGGAGAAGAGGGAGATGGATGAAGAGGAGAAGAGAGAGGAGGAAAGGGAGATGGATGAAGAGGAGAAGAGAGAGGAGAAAGGGAGATGGATGAAGAGGAGAAGAGAGAGGAGAAAGGGGAGATGGATGAAGAGGAGGAGAGAGATGGATGAAGAGGAGAAGAGAGAGGAGGAAAGGGAGATGGATGAAGAGGAGAAGAGAGAGGAGGAAAGGGAGATGGATGAAGAGGAGAAGAGAGAGGAGGAAAGGGAGATGGATGAGAAGAGGAGAAGAGAGAGGAGGAAAGGGAGATGGATGAGAAGAGGAGAAGAGAGAGGAGGAAAGGGAGATGGATGAGAAGAGGAGAAGAGAGAGGAGGAAAGGGAGATGGATGAAGAGGAGAAGAGAGAGGAGGAAAGGGAGATGGATGAAGAGGAGAAGAGAGAGGAGGAAAGGGAGATGGATGAGAAGAGGAGAAGAGAGAGGAGGAAAGGGAGATGGATGAGAAGAGGAGAAGAGAGAGGAGGAAAGGGAGATGGATGAGAAGAGAGGTCGAACGTGAATCATTACGCCAACAACTTACATCGGCTTCCTATTCCCCTATTACTTTAATGTGTGGCTCAGTTAGTAAGGACCTGATGCTACTGGCCTGGTCGTGGGTTCAATTCCCACATGCAGGAATAACATACTAAAAATGTATGCACTCAATGTACTGTAAATCACTTTGGATAAAAAACATCTGCTAATTATATGAGATTAGCATTTTAGAACTGCCTGAGTTTAGCTCTTTAACCCACAGGTGCTGGCTAATCATTCGACCATGTCTGGTTATATATGTGCAACAGGCCCATAAAAACCCTATAGAGGTCTGAGGCTTTGATGTTCATTTTATACGGAGTTCTATCACTGGAACAGATTACAACATTAGGAAATCATTTTGTCTTCAGTATACAGTGGGGCAAAAAAGTATTTAGTCAGCCACCAATTGTGCAAGTTCTCTCACTTAAAAAGATGAGAGAGGCCTGTAATTTTCATCATAGGTACACTTCAACTATGACAGACAAAATGAGGAAAGAAAATCCAGAAAATCACATTGTAGGATTTTTAATGAATTTATTTGCAAATTATGGTGGAAAATAAGTATTTGGTCACATACAAACAAGCAAGATTTCTGGCTCTCACAGACCTGTAACTTCTTCTTTAAGAGGCTCCTCTGTCCTCCACTGTTACCTGTATTAATGGCACCTGTTTGAACTTGTTATCAGTATAAAGACACCTGTCCACAACCTCAAACAGTCACACTCCAAACTCCACTATGGCCAAGACCAAAGAGCTGTCAAAGGACACCAGAAACAAAATTGTAGACCTGCACCAGGTTGGGAAGACTGAATCTGCAATAGGTAAGCAGCTTGGTTTGAAGAAATCAACTGTGGGAGCAATTATTAGGACATGGAAGACATACAAGACCACTGATAATCTTCCTCGATCTGGGGCTCCACACAAGATCTCACCCCGTGGGGTCAAAATGATCACAAGAACGGTGAGCAAAAATCCCAGAACCACACGGGGGGACCTAGTGAATGACCTGCAGAGAGCTGGGACCAAAGTAACAAAGCCTACCATCAGTAACACACTACGCCGCCAGGGACTCAAATCCTGCAGTGCCAGACGTGTCCCCCTGCTTAAGCCAGTACATGTTCAGGCCCGTCTGAAGTTTGCTAGAGAGCATTTGGATGATCCAGATGAGGATTGGGAGAATGTCATATGGTCAGATGAAACCAAAATAGAACATTTTGGTAACTCAACTCGTCGTGTTTGGAGGACAAAGAATGCTGAGTTGCATCCAAAGAACACCATACCTACTGTGAAGCATGGGGGTGGAAACATCATGCTTTGGGGCTGTTTTTCTGCAAAGGGACCAGGACGACTGATCCGTGTAAAGGAAAGAATGAATGGGGCCATGTATCGTGAGATTTTGAGTGAAAACCTCCTTCCATCAGCAAGGGCATTGAAGATGAAACGTGGCTGGGTCTTTCAGCATGACAATGATCCCAAACACACCGCCTGGCAACGAAGGAGTGGCTTCAGAAGAAGCATTTCAAGGTCCTGGAGTGGCCTAGCCAGTCTCCAGATCTCAACCCCATAGAAAATCTTTGGAGGGAGTTGAAAGTCTGTGTTGCCCAGCGACAGCCCCAAAACATCACTGCTCTAGAGGAGATCTGCATGGAGGAATGGGCCAAAATACCAGCAACAGTGTGTGAAAACCTTGTGAAGACTTACAGAAAACGTTTGACCTCTGTCATTGCCAACAAAGGGTATATAACAAAGTATTGAGATAAACTTTTGTTATTGACCAAATACTTATTTTCTACCATAATTTGCAAATAAATAAATTAAAAATCCTACAATGTGATTTTCTGGATTTCTTTTTCTCATTTCGTCTGTCATAGTTGAAGTGTACCTATGATGAAAATTACAGGCCTCTCTCATCTTTTTAAGTTGGAGAACTTGCACAATTGGTGGCGAATAAATACTTTTTTGCCCCACTGTATTTGAACTATTCCAGTAAATGACTCCAAGAAGGTAGAAGGTTGAGGGATCCTATAACAGGATCTAGCTAGCCTGGTAACATACCTGTTTTATCTCCTATAACAGGATCTAGCTAGCCTGGTAACATACCTGTTTTATCTCCTATAACAGGATCTAGCTAGCCTGGTAACATACCTGATATATCTCCTATAACAGGATCTAGCTAGCCTGGTAACATACCTGATATATCTCCTATAACAGGATCTAGCTAGCCTGGTAACATACCTGATATATCTCTAATAACAGGATCTAGCTAGCCTGGTAACATACCTGTTATATCTCTAATAACAGGATCTAGCTAGCCTGGTAACATACCTGATATATCTCCTATAACAGGATCTAGCTAGCCTGGTAACAGACCTGATATATCTCCTATAACAGGATCTAGCTAGCCTGGTAACATACCTGATATATCTCCTATAACAGGATCTAGCTAGCCTGGTAACATACCTGATATATCTCTAATAACAGGATCTAGCTAGCCTGGTAACATACCTGATATATCTCTAATAACAGGATCTAGCTAGCCTGGTAGCATACCTGATATATCTCTAATAACAGGATCTAGCTAGCCTGGTAACAGACCTGATATATCTCCTATAACAGGATCTAGCTAGCCTGGTAACAGACCTGATATATCTCCTATAACAGGATCTAGCTAGCCTGGTAACATACCTGATATATCTCCTATAACAGGATCTAGCTAGCCTGGTAACAGACCTGATATATCTCCTATAACAGGATCTAGCTAGCCTGGTAACATACCTGATATATCTCCTATAACAGGATCTAGCTAGCCTGGTAACAGACCTGATATATCTCTAATAACAGGATCTAGCTAGCCTGGTAACAGACCTGATATATCTCCTATAACAGGATCTAGCTAGCCTGGTAACAGACCTGATATATCTCTAATAACAGGATCTAGCTAGCCTGGTAACATACCTGATATATCTCTAATAACAGGATCTAGCTAGCCTGGTAACAGACCTGATATATCTCTAATAACAGGATCTAGCTAGCCTGGTAACAGACCTGATATATCTCCTATAACAGGATCTAGCTAGCCTGGTAACATACCTGTTATATCTCTAATAACAGGATCTAGCTAGCCTGGTAACAGACCTGATATATCTCCTATAACAGGATCTAGCTAGCCTGGTAACAGACCTGATATATCTCCTATAACAGGATCTAGCTAGCCTGGTACTCTAGACCTGTTTTGGGACCTAAATGCGACAGACCCCGTTGGTTATGGTATGACAGCAGCCTAATTAAATCCGCATTGCACACAATTACATTTTGGGGCAGCTGATGACGCGAGTTAGCTATGACCTGACCTGTATAGCATGGTAGCTAGCCTAATCTCTAACACACAGAACATACAGCCCAGCTGGAAGTCAGCGATGACCACTAGACTGGCCCACTGGACCGGACCACTGGACCGGCTCACTGGACCGGACCACTGGACTGGACCGGACCACTGGACTGGACCACCGGACCGGCTCACTGGATCGGACCACTGGACCGGACCACTGGACCGGACCGGCTCACTGGACCGGACCACTGGATTGGCTCACTGGATCGGACCACTGGACCGGCTCACTGGACCGGTGAAGCTACGGTTACTTTGTAGCCTTAACACAGGAGGCGTGTTACTGGTCATAATCATTTAGATACGTGCGGGTGTGGCGACAAAGACTGATGACATTCCTCGTTGAAAATAACATGTATACAATTCTGACTTCGTGGCATTTGATTTGATAAATCAACCAAGCTGTATCCCTCTTCGTGACATATATTGATTTGCGTCTAAAACCTTGAATCGTCAATTATTCAGACAGGAAAGCCAAAGCAAAGCCGAAACAAAAGATCTACAAAAAAAAAAAAAAAAACACGAACGAAATAAAACTCACCTTGGCTTGGCAACTTCTTGTTTTCAACCAATAAAACCTACAGAGAGGACTGGAAAAGCGAGTTTTTGCAATTTAAACACAATAGCCAAGCTATTCCAGTGGTGTTCGATGTATCGGGTCCAATCCTTCCACCTCTTTCCCATGTTGGGTTGGACATGCATTAGGTACAACGATGGCTGCCCTAACGTGTACTACCCAATCACATGGTCCAATAGCGCCCAGCAGGGGCCAATTCATTACGCCCTTTCTGTTGCGAAACGCTCCTTCAACGGAAGCTAACGGAACGGCGAGGGACCTACCTGAATTTGTTCAATAGAAACTCTCGTTGTCTTTGAAAATCGAGTGCTACTGTGTGCACTGATGAATACACTCCTATATAAGCGCTTCCCGACAGAGCGACTCCGCCATATAAATGCTTTTTGTTTATGGGACTATTTATTACAGCAAGGCCCTGAGATGACTTGTGCTGTGGGAAACATTTGGTCAGTGACAGTTCAGTTATGCACCAGACTGAGTCAACATTGAAGTTTCATTTGACAACCATGTGAGGAGTCACTGGACTGTGATAAGGATATATAAAACGGTAAAACTATAAGATCAATGGGGCCTTCATAACTAACCTTGTTCAATCAACAGTTTATGTGAGGCTCATGTGAGGATGACACTTTTCACACTGATGCATGCCACTTACCCTATATCCCACAGACTGTTTCAAATTCCTGCTCAGTCATCCTATTTCCTGAGTAAAAATAGTATTTGAATGACCAAAACATCACTCATATTTTTACACTATTAAAATGCTCAGAAACTATCAGGAAGCATGAAAGAACAGGCTGAGTGGGCGGGGGAATGTATATTCATGAGCTGGCCTTGACTAACAGCTCTTTGAAACGCCCTTGTTGTCATTGCCAGGTAACAAGGTAAAAAATGGGCCACGTGTCATTGATGACCAGGTGAACAATGGGCCACATGTCATTCCGAGTTTAAATAGTATGCCTCAACCCATTTTCTCTGCAAAATGCTCTCATGGTCAACAGAGCTGATCATGGACTGTTGGATATCAGACAGACAGCAGCAATACACAATTGCATTTTCTATTATTTTGTAACTAATTACAGAATACATTTTCACTGATACAGTTCTTCACAATAATTAGTAAACCCCCCGAATCACCTTAGAAGCTTAGACATAAGCGAATGAATATGAAAACAGCATACAATAAGTGTATTGGACAATGTATTGGTGCCTCTACATTATCATTATAAATTACAATATGTTCAGAATTGTATGTATTGATCAGACATTTATATGATCATTTATAATAGGCCAGCGTAGCCAAAATATCGATCAACATGAACACTAAAGAGAAATAAAAGTGACCAATCATGGTGAAACATAATTTGACATAATTTCTTGTTTTAAATCAAAGCCATAAGTATGCAGGATCCCATTGATTCGTAACAATTTGTAACACTTATCTCCCGTCTGATGCTTAAAAAAGCTACAAAAACGACACAAAAGTAACAAAATATGATGTCATATCACGGTAAAAGTGAATTAGTTAGGCTTTAGGAAATGCAACCAACTACAGAGATTGATGGGGGACGGGGGGAGCGGGTGAGGAGGGAGGAGGGAGACCTATGCAGGCTTCAGTCACCCACTTGGCTGCAGTCAACCCCCAAGATTGAATCGGGAGACAAATCCAGCTATGGCCTCTCTCACTGGGCAGGCAGGGGTCCTGGGATGGACAGATCAGGCCTCACACGCTGGGTAGACAGGCGTCCTGGGATGGACAGATCAGGCCTCTCTCGCTGGGCAGGCAGGGGTCCTGGGATGGACAGATCAGGCCTCTCTCACTGGGCAGGCAGGGGTCCTGGGATGGACAGATCAGGCCTCTCTCACTGGGCAGGCAGGGGTCCTGGGATGGACAGATCAGGCCTCTCTCACTGGGCAGGCAGGGGTCCTGGGATGGACAGCAAGCACAGCTTCCTCACGTACAGATCTGGATCAAGGGTGCCTTCATTTACGTTTTTTGAAAAGGGACGTGTTTGTTAAATGGGTAGTGAATTTAATATCCTTTTATGTACTGTTCTGAGTTATGATGCTATCACTTCGTTTATGCCGTGACCTACTTATTAAATGTGTTTTTTCGGCTGTCTTTTAAGTACTCAATTTTAAATATACAATATTTAGTTGAGCACTTTTTAGTGAAACCTTTCAATGTCTTTATTTGTAATTTGTGTGCCTGAAGTGCTCAACTGATTTTGAAATGAATAACTGTGACTTGCAGTATGTTGCGTCTGTCTTCATAGACTTCACGGCATGCCCCCCCATTCTTTGACACGGGAAGGCTGATTTTGTATTACAACATTCCTGAGGCTAGGCGGTTGCCTGGAAAGCTGTGCAGACAGTAGATGTTGAATTTGCTTAAATGTCTATTATTACCGCTTGATGATAGTGGAAAGAAATGGAAAGTGAAATAATAGGTTTACATACACTAAGTTGACTGTGCCTTTAAACAGCTTGGAAAATTCCAGAAAATGATGTCATGGCTTTAGAAGCTTCTGATGGGCTAATTGACATCATTTGAGTCAGTTGGGAGGTGTACCTGTGGATGTGTTTCAAGGCCTACCTTCAAACTCAGTGCCTCTTTGCTTGACATCATGGGAAAATCAAAAGAAATCAGCCAAGATCTCAGAAAAAAAAATTGTAGACCTCCACAAGTCTGGTTCATCCTTGGGAGCAATTTCCAAATGCCTGAAGGTACCACGTTCATCTGTACAAACAATAGTATGCAAGTATAAACACCATGGGACCACGCAGCCGTCATACCGCTCAGGAAGGAGACGCGTTCTGTCTCTCTTAGAGATGAACGCACTTTGGTGTGAAAAGTGCAAATCAATCCCAGAACAACAGTAAAGGACCTTGTGAAGATGCTGAAGGAAACAGGTACAAAAGTATATATATACACAGTAAAACGAGTCCTATGTCGACATAACTTGAAAGGCCGCTCAGCAAGGAAGAAGCCACTGCTCCAAAACCGCCATAAAAAATCCAGACTGCGGTTTGCAACTGCACATGGGGACAAAGATCATACTTTTTAGAGAAATGTCATCTGGTCTGATGAAACAAAAATATAACTGTTTGGCCATAGAACTGTTTGGCCATAGAACTGTTTTGCCATAGAACTAGAACTGTTTGGCCATAGAACTGTTTGGCCATAGAACTAGAACTGTTTGGCCATAATCATTATGTTTGGAGGAAAAAGGGGGAGGCTTGCAAGCTGAAGGACACCTTCCCAACCGTGAAGCACGGGGGTGGAAGCATCATGTTGTGTTGGTGCTTTGCTGCAGGAGGGACTGGTGCACTTCACAAAATGGATGGCATCATGAGCCAGGAAAATGATGTGGATATATTGAAGCAACATCTCAAGACCTCAGTCAGGAAGTTAAAGCTTGGTCGCAAATGGGTCTTCCAAATGGACAATGACCCCAAGCATACTTCCAGGGTTGTGGCAAAATGGCTTAAGGACAACAAAGTCAAGGTATTGGAGTGGCCATCACAAAGCCCTGACCTCAATCCTATAGACATTTTGTGGGCAGAACTGAAAAAGCGTGTGCCAGCACGGAGGCCTACAAACCTGACTCAGTTACACCAGCTCTGTCAGGAGGAATGGCCCATAATTCACCAAACTTATTGTGGGAAGCTTGTGGAAGTCTACCCGAAATGTTTGACCCAAGTTAAACAATTTAAAGTCAATGCTACCAAATACTAATTGAGTGCATGTAAACTTCTAACCCAATGAGAATGTGATGAAAGAAATAAAAGCTGAAATAAATCATTCACATTCACATTCTTAAAATAAAGTGGTGATCCTAACTGACCTAAGACAGGGAAGTTTTACGAGGATTGAATGTCAGGGATTGTGAAAAACTGAGTTTAAATGTATTTGGTTAAGGTGTATGTAAACTTCCGACTTCAACTGTATGTTTGCAGTTATTACTATGACATCAGAGTGAGGCTGACTAACAAAATCAATATCAGGGTTTTATGCTTGCCATAAGGTTCATATGCTTCCTTTCTATTTGAGGGTTCGAAGCACTCCAAATCATCTGTACCTCACTGTGCTTCACCAGTGACAAACTCTAAATACATGTATATATACTCTAAATACATGTATCTATACTCTAAATACATGTATCTATACTCTAAATACATGTATCTATACTCTAAATACATGTATCTATACTCTAAATACATGTATATATACTCTAAATACGTGTATATATACTCTAAATACATGTATATATACTCTAAATACGTGTATCTATACTCTAAATATATGTATCTTTCCTCTATATACATGTATATATATGCATCTATACTCTAAATACATGTATATATACACTAAATACATGTATATATACTCTAAATACATGTATATATACTCTAAATACGTGTATCTATACTCTACATATATGTATCTTTCCTCTATATACATGTATATATGTATCTATACTCTAAATACATGTATCTATACTCTAAATATATGTATCTTTCCTCTATATACATGTATATATATGTATCTGTACTCTAAATATGTGTATCTATACTCTAAATATATGTATCTATACTCTAAATACATGTATCTATACTCTAAATATATATGTATCTTTCCTCTATATACATGTATATATATGTATCTATACTCTAAATACATGTATCTATACTCTAAATACGTGTATCTATCCTCTAAATATATGTATCTATCCTCTAAATTTGTGTATCTGTACTCTAAATATATGTATCTTTCCTCTATATACATGTATATATATATGTATCTATACTCTAAATACGTGTATCTATACTCTAAATACATGTATCTATACTCTAAATATATGTATCTATACTCTAAATATATGTATCTATACTCTAAATACGTGTATCTATCCTCTAAATATATGTATCTTTCCTCTATATACATGTATATATAAATGTATCTATACTCTAAATACATGTATCTATACTCTAAATATATGTATCTATCCTCTAGATACGTGTATCCGATGATAAGATACCGGTATAGCACTATATTGCCATCTAGTGGCTTCAACATTCCTGATACTGCCAGTATACCTTCGGATTAGATTTCAGACACACTTATCCAAAGTGACTGTCTGACCTTGACTATCCAATAGATGCAATAGATTAAAAAAAATAAAAATAACACAGCTTGACCATCCTTTCAACAGTATCAGAACCCCTGAAACACCAGTTGTTCCAGAACCAGTGTTATTATTCTGCGGCAGCTCACTCAGTCACCCCGTTTCTGACATCCAGGTGACGTTGATTGAAGGTCTTATCGCCTGATCTCCGGATAACAATAACCTTTTAATTTGCCCATGACAATGCCAATAAACGACCTTATTTGTGCATGAATGTAGTGAAGTGTTGTCTATAGGTAACACAGCTCATGTTACATCTCTGCCTCTGTAGAACAGTAACACAGCTACGGACTAGAATTACTCTCCACTCAGCTATCTGGGAGCACAAATCCTATTTTCCCCTCTGTGTGTGTGTGTGTGTGTGTGTGTGTGTGTGTGTGTGTGTGCGTGTGTGTGGCTGACTGTAGGGCAATGTGGTGGTAATGCTGATATCTCTCTCTCTGGCTATAGACACGCTGGGCCGAGTCCGGCCTCACAGTGTGTGTGTGCGTGTGTGCATGTCAAATTAAATAAAATGTTATTTGTCACATGCGCCAAATAGGTCTCCTGAGGGGGAATAGGCGTTGTCGTGCCCTCTTCATAACTGTCTTAGTGAGTTTGCACCATGATAGTTTGTTGGTGATGTGGACACCAAGGAACTTGAAGCTCTCAACCTGCTCCACTGCAGCCCCGTTGATGAGAATCTGGGCGTGTTCGGCCCTCCTTTGCCTGAAATCCACGATCATCTCCTTTGTCTTGATCACGTTGAGAGAGAGGTTGTTGTCCTGGCACCACACTGCCAGGTCTCTGACCTCCTCCCTATAGGATGTCTCATTGTTGTCGTGTGTGTGCATGGGTGAATGTGCGTGTGTGCGTGCGTGGGTGCGTGTGTGTGCATGGGTGCATGTGCGTGCGGGCGTGCGTGGGTGTGTGCATGCGTGGGTGTGTGTGTAGGCGTGTGTGTGCATGCGTGCGCCGGGGTGTGTGTGTGTGCGTGCGTAGGTGCGTGTGTGTGCATGGGTGCATGTGCGTGCGGGCGTGTGTGGGTGCGTGCGTGCGTATGGGTGCATGTGCGTGCGTGGGTGCGTGTGTGTGTGAGCTGAGGCAGCGCTCCTCTTCTCTTTTCTGCCTGTCTTTTCAAAAGCAGCAGATCGATAGAACGTCCCAATCTACAACTTTCCAGAGTCACACCACGATTCTATTAGAGAGAGAGAGAGACTGTGATTCTGTTGCAGAGAGAAAGAGAGAGAGAGAGAGACTGTGATTCTGTTACAGAGAGAAAGAGAGAGAGAGAGAGACTGTTATTCTGTTGCAGAGAGAGAAAGAGAGCGAGTGTGAGAGACTGTGATTCTGTTACAGAGAGAAAGAGAGAGTGTGAGAGACTGTGATTCTGTTACAGAGAGAAAGAGAGAGTGTGAGAGACTGTGATTCTGTTACAGAGAGAAAGAGAGAGTGTGAGAGAGTGTGATTCTGTTACAGAGAGAAAGAGAGAGTGAGAGAGACTGTGATTCTGTTACAGAGAGAAAGAGAGAGACTGTGATTCTGTTACAGAGAGAAAGAGAGAGAGAGAGACTGTGATTCTGTTACAGAGAGAGCGAGAGAGAGACTGTGATTCTGTTGCAGAGAAAGTGAGAGAGAGTGAGAGAGAGAGACTGATTCTGTTGCAGAGAAAGTGAGAGAGAGTGAGTGAGAGAGAGCGACTGTGTCTGTGATTTTGTAGCAGAGAGAGACCGACTGTGATTCTGTTACACAGAGAGAGAGTGTGAGTGAAAGAGACTGTGATTCTGTAGCAGAGAGAGAGAGAGAGAGAGAGACTGTGATTCTGTAGCAGAGAGAGAGAGAGAGAGACTGTGATTCTGTTTGCAGAGAGAGCGAGAGAGAGAGAGAGAGAGAGAGAGAGAGAGAGAGAGAGAGAGAGAGATTGGTCTGAGAGCAGAGTAGAGCATGTGTATCTGGGTAATGATGATCCATCACGTAGAGGAGAGAAGAGAAGAGAAGAGAAGAGAAGAGAAGAGAGAGGAGAGGAGAGGAGAGAAGAGAAGAGGAGACGAATGAGTTGCAGAGCCAAGAAGAGCTGTGTCCCACATGGCATCCTAGTCTTTATCTAGTGCATTGCATTTACCCAGGTCCCATAGGTCTCTGATCTGCACCATATAGGGAACAGGTTGCCATTTGTAACGCACGCACAGGAGGATGGTGGCATCTTAATTAGGGAGGACAGGCTCGTGGTCATGGCTAGACCGGAAATAGGTGGAATGGTATCAAATACATCTTACACAGTTTGCCATGTGTTTGATGCCATTCCATTCGCTCCGTTCCAGACATTATTATGAGCTGTCCTCCCCTCAGCACCCTCTGCTGGACACAGCCAATGTGAATAAAAGCATGCTGCACCAGACAGCTTGTACAGGACAGAACAGGACTCTTTACAAGGTGCAGTTTCAGGTTAAAGCCAGTGGGGGGGGGTACTAGGTCCAAGGCAGTCTGTGGTTATATTTGCTGCAGGACAGCACCAACACCATCCAAGGTACAGTATAGCTCTGGTAGCTCAGGGCATTAGTGCGCGTTGCTTCACCTGGAGGAATGCGCAGTAACGCCCTGGACCAGAGCTAAGGACATTAGTACTTTTGTAGGAAGCTAGTTATTGTAAAACGAAATTTACCTAAACTCACAGCAGCTGTGGGAAGACAGAGGTTAGACTGGAGCAACATCAACTAAAGGACTGTATTTCTACAGCGGGCTACTACTGTATTTCTACAGCGGGCTACTACTGTATTTCTACAGTGGGCTACTACTGTATTTCTACAGCGGGCTACTACTGTATTTCTACAGCGGGCTACTACTGTATTTCTACAGCGGGCTACTACTGTATTTCTACAGCGGGCTACTACTGTATTTCTACAGCGGGCTACTACTGTATTTCTACAGCGGGCTACTACTATAAAACACACTACGTTCTCCAAACTATATTGCTAAATTTCCTCCTCACTTCATGCACTTTGGTTGGAGAGCGAGGTACAGTAGCCGCCATGCTCCTTCCCCTATAGAAACTCCCACTGATGTTCAATGTACAACGATGTCAGAGGAGGTCCCTTTTGTTTTTTTATGTCGGTGGTGTTTTTTTTTAAAGGACGTGGAAGAAAAGGATTTGAAAAGGATTTGATGGCACGCCGTGGCTGTACATAACACCTGTATTCAGGTACATTCTCCTTCTAGGAGTGAATATACTGACTCAGCAACAGTGATTGTCGCTTTGCCCAGTTAACAAGACACGTTCCTATTAGTGTCACAAGTCAGACAATTGTTTCCAAAATATGACATATGCCTACAACGTGAAAGGACTGGAAATTCGAGATGTTCCCGTTAACATTACAGAATATTTGTGTTACATTTTCAATTGGCTGTGAAATTACACGACAAGCCATTGTTCTAGGAACGTAATTAAATCCAATTAGGATGCTGAAAATAGGTCCATTCTGCATTGCAGTAAAACCACACAGAAATGACTCCTCTCACCTGCTACACGGTGTGTTTTTGTGTAGATTTGTAATTAAACATGGATTCCATGTTTGCTCTGGACCCGCCAGGGAGTTTATGAAACGCGGTGCGAAATGGTTGAAGTCCAATGATACCTGACACCTTTAACAGGCCGTAGAGGGCAGTGAGCACTGAACCACTGAGGTTGTGTGTGTGTGTGTGTGTGTTTTTGCAGGTATGCGTGTGTACCGCATGCACTTCTGTGTGTTTGTGCGTCGGCAATGCATGTCTTCACATGAGTGTGTGCGTGTGTGCGTGTGCGTGTGTGTGTGTGTGTGTGTGTGTGTGTGTGTGCACCCCTGTGTGTATAACTCTGTGTATCCCTGAGTATGCAGGAGGAATAGAGCGCATGCAGCAGGGACGTCGTACATTAGTTGGGTAGGGTCATCCAATGTGAGATGGAACGGTGGTGCAGTATAGCGCAAGCACCAAGCACCCCTCTACTCTCCTCTCCTCATCCCCCTCATCCTCCTCTCCTCTCGTCTCCCTCATCCCCCTCATCCCTCTCCTCTCCTCTCCTCTGCTCTCCTCTGCTCCGCTCCTATTCCATTGCTACTACTTTGTCAAGTTGCCTGCAGAGTAGGCTTGAGTGGTGCATTGCTGATAAAACAGAAGCAATCAGCTTTGAGAGCCGTTACACATCCAGAGGGGGTGAGGGGTTCCAGGTGGATGAGGCAGTCTCCTTGGTGTCAGTTAGGGGAATTAACCTCTACATTGGTGTCAGGTAGGGGAATTAACCGCTACATTGGTGTCAGGTAGGGGAATTAACCCCTACATTGGTGTCAGGTAGGGGAATTAACCGCTACATTGGTGTCAGGTAGGGGAATTAACCCCTACATTGGTGTCAGGTAGGGGAATTAACCGCTACACTGGTGTCAGGTAGGGAATTAACCTCTACATTGGTGTCAGGTAGGGAATTAACCTCTACATTGGTGTCAGGTAGGGGAATTAACTGCTACATTGGTGTCAGGTAGGGAATTAACCGCTACATTGGTGTCAGGTAGGGAATTAACCCTACATTGGTGTCAGGTAGGGAATTAACCGCTACATTGGTGTCAGGTAGGATTTAACCGCTACATTGGTGTCAGGTAGGGAATTAACCGCTACATTGGTGTCAGGTAGGGGAATTAACCGCTACATTGGTGTCAGGTAGGGGAATTAACCGCTACATTGGTGTCAGGTAGGGGAATTAACCGCTACATTGGTGTCAGGTAGGGAATTAACCTCTACATTGGTGTCAGGTAGGGAATTAACCTCTACATTGGTGTCAGGTAGGGAATTAACCGCTACATTGGTGTCAGGTAGGGAATTAACCGCTACATTGGTGTCAGGTAGGGGAATTAACCCCTACATTGGTGTCAGGTAGGGAATTAACCGCTACATTGGTGTCAGGTAGGGATTTAACTGCTACATTGGTGTCAGGTAGGGAATTAACCGCTACATTGGTGTCAGGTAGGGAATTAACCGCTACATTGGTGTCAGGTAGGGAATTAACCGCTACATTGGTGTCAGGTAGGGAATTAACCTCTACATTGGTGTCAGGTAGGGGAATTAACCGCTACACTGGTGTCAGGTAGGGAATTAACCGCTACATTGGTGTCAGGTAGGGGAATTAACCGCTACATTGGTGTCAGGTAGGGAATTAACCGCTACATTGGTGTCAGGTAGGGAATTAACCGCTACATTGGTGTCAGGTAGGGAATTAACCGCTACATTGGTGTCATGTAGGGAATTAACCGCTACATTGGTGTCAGGTAGGGAATTAACCGCTACATTGGTGTCAGGTAGGGAATTAACCGCTACATTGGTGTCAGGTAGGGGAATTAACCGCTGCATTGGTGTCAGGTAGGGAATTAACCGCTACATTGGTGTCAGGTAGGGAATTAACCGCTGCATTGGTGTCAGGTAGGGGAATTAACCGCTACATTGGTGTCAGGTAGGGAATTAACCGCTACATTGGTGTCAGGTAGGGAATTAACGCTACATTGGTGTCAGGTAGGGGAATTAACCGCTACATTGGTGTCAGGTAGGGAATTAACCTCTACATTGGTGTCAGGTAGGGGAATTCAACCGCTACACTGGTGTCAGGTAGGGAATTAACCGCTACATTGGTGTCAGGTAGGGAATTAACCGCTGCATTGGTGTCAGGTAGGGGAATTAACCGCTACACTGGTGTCAGGTAGGGGAATTAACCTCTACATTGGTGTCAGTTAGGGGAATTAACCCCTACATTGGTGTCAGGTAGGGGAATTAAACCTCTACATTGGTGTCAGTTAGGGGAATTAACCTCTACATTGGTGTCAGGTAGGGGAATTAACCACTACATTGGTGTCAGGTAGGGGAATTAACCGCTACATTGGCGTCAGGTAGGGGAATTAACCGCTACATTGGTGTCAGGTAGGGGAATTAACCGCTACATTGGCGTCAGGTAGGGAATTAACCGCTACATTGGTGTCAGGTAGGGGGAATTAACCGCTACATTGGTGTCAGGTAGGGAATTAACCGCTGCATTGGTGTCAGGTAGGGGAATTAACCGCTACATTGGTGTCAGGTAGGGGAATTAACCGCTGCATTGGTGTCAGGTAGGGGAATTAACCGCTACATTGGTGTCAAGTAGGGGAATTAACCGCTACATTGGTGTCAGGTAGGGGAATTAACCGCTACATTGGTGTCAGGTAGGGGAATTAACCGCTACATTGGTGTCAGGTAGGGGAATTAACCTCTACATTGGTGTCAGGTAGGGGAATTAACCGCTACACTGGTGTCAGGTAGGGGAATTAACCGCTACATTGGTGTCAGGTAGGGGAATTAACCGCTGCATTGGTGTCAGGTAGGGGAATTAACCGCTACACTGGTGTCAGGTAGGGGAATTAACCTCTACATTGGTGTCAGTTAGGGGAATTAACCCCTACATTGGTGTCAGGTAGGGGAATTAAACCTCTACATTGGTGTCAGTTAGGGGAATTAACCTCTACATTGGTGTCAGGTAGGGGAATTAACCACTACATTGGTGTCAGGTAGGGGAATTAACCGCTACACTGGTGTCAGGTAGGGGAATTAACCGCTACATTGGTGTCAGGTAGGGGAATTAACCGCTGCATTGGTGTCAGGTAGGGGAATTAACCGCTACATTGGTGTCAGTTAGGGAATTAACCTCTACATTGGTGTCAGGTAGGGAATTAACCACTACATTGGTGTCAGGTAGGGGAATTAACCGCTACACTGGTGTCAGGTAGGGAATTAACCACTACATTGGTGTCAGGTAGGGAATTAACCACTACATTGGTGTCAGGTAGAGGGAATTAACCCCTACATTGGTGTCAGGTAGGGGTTAACCGCTACATTGGTGTCAGGTAGGGGAATTAACCGCTACATTGGTGTCAGGTAGGGAATTAACCGCTACATTGGTGTCAGGTAGGGAATTAACCGCTGCATTGGTGTCAGGTAGGGGAATTAACCGCTACATTGGTGTCAGGTAGGGAATTAACCACTGCATTGGTGTCAGGTAGGGGAATTAACCGCTACATTGGTGTCAGGTAGGGAATTAACCGCTACATTGGTGTCAGGTAGGGAATTAACCTCTACATTGGTGTCAGGTAGGGAATTAACCGCTACATTGGTGTCAGGTAGGGAATTAACCTCTACATTGGTGTCAGGTAGGGAATTAACTGCTACATTGGTGTCAGGTAGGGAATTAACCGCTACATTGGTGTCAGGTAGGGAATTAACCGCTACATTGGTGTCAGGTAGGGAATTAACCGCTACATTGGTGTCAGGTAGGGGAATTAACCGCTACATTGGTGTCAGGTAGGGAATTAACCTCTACATTGGTGTCAGGTAGGGAATTAACCACATTGGTGTCAGGTAGGTAGGGAATTAACTCACTACATTGGTGTCAGGTAGGGGAATTAACCTCTACATTGGTGTCAGGTAGGGAATTAACTCGCTACATTGGTGTCAGGTAGAATTAACCTCTACATTGGTGTCAGGTAGGGGAATTAACCACTACATTGGTGTCAGGTAGGGGAATTAACATTGGTGTCAGGTAGGGAATTAACTACATTGGTGTCAGGTAGAATTAACTCTACATTGGTGTCAGGTAGGGAATTAACCTCTACATTGGTGTCAGGTAGGGAATTCATTGGTGTCAGGTAGGGGAATTAACACATTGGTGTCAGGTAGGGAATTAACTCCACATTGGTGTCAGGTAGGGAATTAACCACTACATTGGTGTCAGGTCATTGGTGTCAGGTAGACATTGGTGTCAGGTAGGGAATTAACTACATTGGTGTCAGGTAGGGAATTAACCGCTACATTGGTGTCAGGTAGGGAATTAACCGCCCCATTGGTGTCAGGTAGGGGAATTAAACATTGGTGTCAGGTAGGGAATTAAACACTGTACATTGGTGTCAGTTAGGGAATTAACCTCTACATTGGTGTCAGGTAGGGAATTAACCACTACATTGGTGTCAGGTAGGGGAATTAACCGCTACACTGGTGTCAGGTAGGGGAATTAACCGCTACATTGGTGTCAGGTAGGGGAATTAACCGCTGCATTGGTGTCAGGTAGGGGAATTAACCGCTACATTGGTGTCAGTTAGGGGAATTAACCTCTACATTGGTGTCAGGTAGGGGAATTAACCACTACATTGGTGTCAGGTAGGGGAATTAACCGCTACACTGGTGTCAGGTAGGGGAATTAACCACTACATTGGTGTCAGGTAGGGGAATTAACCACTACATTGGTGTCAGGTAGGGGAATTAACCCCTACATTGGTGTCAGGTAGGGGAATTAACCGCTACATTGGTGTCAGGTAGGGAATTAACCGCTACATTGGTGTCAGGTAGGGAATTAACCGCTACATTGGTGTCAGGTAGGGAATTAACCGCTACACTGGTGTCAGGTAGGGGAATTAACCGCTACATTGGTGTCAGGTAGGGGAATTAACCGCTACATTGGTGTCAGGTAGGGGAATTAACCGCTACATTGGTGTCAGGTAGGGGAATTAACCGCTACATTGGTGTCAGGTAGGGGAATTAACCGCTACACTGGTGTCAGGTAGGGGAATTAACCGCTACATTGGTGTCAGGTAGGGGAATTAACCCCTACATTGGTGTCAGGTAGGGGAATTAACCCCTACATTGGTGTCAGGTAGGGAATTAACCCTACATTGGTGTCAGGTAGGGGAATTAACCGCTACACTGGTGTCAGGTAGGGGAATTAACCGCTACATTGGTGTCAGGTAGGGGAATTAACCGCTACACTGGTGTCAGGTAGGGGAATTAACCACTACATTGGTGTCAGGTAGGGGAATTAACCCCTACATTGGTGTCAGGTAGGGAATTAACCGCTACATTGGTGTCAGGTAGGGAATTAACCGCTACATTGGTGTCAGGTAGGGAATTAACCGCTACATTGGTGTCAGGTAGGGAATTAACCGCTACATTGGTGTCAGGTAGGGGAATTAACCGCTACATTGGTGTCAGGTAGGGGAATTAACCGCTACATTGGTGTCAGGTAGGGGAATTAACCCCTACATTGGTGTCAGGTAGGGGAATTAACCGCTACACTGGTGTCAGGTAGGGGAATTAACCCCTACATTGGTGTCAGGTAGGGGAATTAACCGCTACATTGGTGTCTATTTATAGACTCTCCTCTCCTCTCCTCTGCTGACAACGTCGCCTGCTCGTTCAAAAACTATCTGAAATGGGCCTGGACAAGGAGTTTTGCAAATTGTTTACGAACTATCTGACAGACAGGACAAAGTGTGTGCTTTCTGATGGTGTCAAGTCTAGTTTCCTCAATATTATGAAATGTGTATCGCAGGTGTCGGTATTGGGATCTGTTTCAAATCAAGCTTTATTTATATAGCACATTTCAGACATGGATGCAACGCAATGCACTTCACAGATAAAAAACTGAAATAAAAATAAAATAAAAAATAAATATTTACTACAAAAACATAAGAGGATAAAAAAAACAAAAGAATAACAATAAAAACTGAAAGACTTACAAGCCCTGATCAAACAATGCCGTTTTAAGAAAGATACGTTTTAAGAAAGTATTTACTAAAATAAAACTGAAGTAAAAAATGTATTAATAAAAATAAATGCAATGCATATAGTCTGGGTGGCCATTTGATTAGCTGTTCAGGAGTCATATGGCTTGGGGGTAGAAGCTGTTCAGGAGTCATATGGCTTGGGGGTAGAAGCTGTTCAGGAGTCATATGGCTTGGGGGTAGAAGCTGTTCAGGAGTCATATGGCTTGGGGGTAGAAGCTGTTCAGGAGTCATATGGCTTGGGGGTAGAAGCTGTTCAGGAGTCATATGGCTTGGGGGTAGAAGCTGTTCAGGAGTCATATGGCTTGGGGGTAGAAGCTGTTTAAGAAGACTTTTGGACCTAGACTTGGCACTCCGGTACCGCTTGCCGTGCGGTAGCAGAGAGAACAGGTCCTGGACCCGGACAACATCCATGGCACGGTGGGTCCAGCTGGTCTGTTTTACAGGTACCGGCTGCAGAACCTCACGTGGTTCACACTCTCACTGGTAACACTTTGTATTAAGTTGACCCTTTACATTCCACTTTACACTTTACATTCATTTTACACTTTACATTCACTTTACACTTTGAAATCACTTTGCATTCACTTTACATTCACTTAACATTCATTTTACACGTTACATTCACTTTACACTTTGCATTCACTTTGCATTCACTTTGCATTCACTTTGCATTTACTTTACACTTCACATCCACTTTACACTTCACATTAACTTTACACTTCACATTAACGTTACACTTTTTATTCACTTTACACGTTACGCTCACTTTACACTTTACATTCACTTTAAACTTTACATTTATTTTACACTTCACATCCACTTTACACTTCACATTAACTTTGCACTTCAATTCACTTTACACTTGTTATCCACTTTACACTTTGCATTCACTTTACACTTTGCATTCACTTTACATTTTACATTCACTTTACACTTTACATTCACTTTTCATTCACTTTACACTCTACATGTAGTAACTGTGTAGTAACACTGTAAATACTACAGTAGCAACAGTGTTGTTGCATAGCTAGTACGTTAGTAATTGCTTTCCATTTAAATAATGATAGAGTTCATGAACTCACTCTTCGTTTGGCATGCTCTGCGGGTTGGGGTGAATGTGTTAAAACTGCCATATTCTGGTATTTCCACTCCATTGCGTCTGGCAATTTATTTAATGTGATTTAGCTTGGTAATACCTTTCCAAGACAAGGATTGCCAACACGTTGAAACTCTTTGGTTTCTTTTCTCCTTTAAGTTGATGTGAATCCTTCTTCTCAGACTGTATCTTATTATTTTACTTCTAAAATAGGTCAGACTAATGACTGCACTAGATCATTTTATATGTGTAATACAGTATCGACATCCTCCACGTGTAATACAGTATCGACATCCTCCACGTGTAATACAGTATCGACATCCTCCACGTGTAATACAGTATGCACATCCTCCACGTGTAATACAGTATGCACATCCTCCACGTGTAATACAGTATCGACATCCTCCACGTGTAATACAGTATCGACATCCTCCACGTGTAATACAGTATCGACATCCTCCACGTGTAATACAGTATCGACATCCTCCACGTGTAATACAGTATCGACATCCTCCACGTGTAATACAGTATCGACATCCTCCACGTGTAATACAGTATCGACATCCTCCACGTGTAATACAGTATCGACATCCTCCACGTGTAATACAGTATCGACATCCTCCACGTGTAATACAGTATCGACATCCTTCCACGCGTGTAATACAGTATCGACATCCTCCACGTGTAATACAGTATCGACATCCTCCACGTGTAATACAGTATCGACATCCTCCACGTGTAATACAGTATCGACATCCTCCACGTGTAATACAGTATGCACATCCTCCACGTGTAATACAGTATCGACATCCTCCACGTGTAATACAGTATCGACATCCTCCACGTGTAATACAGTATCGACATCCTCCACGTGTAATACAGTATCGACATCCTCCACGTGTAATACAGTATCGACATCCTCCACGTGTAAAACAGTATCGACATCCTCCACGTGTAATACAGTATCGACATCCTCCACGTGTAATACAGTATCGACATCCTCCACGTGTAATACAGTATCGACATCCTCCACGTGTAATACAGTATGCACATCCTCCACGTGTAATACAGTATCAACATCCTCCACGTGTAATACAGTATCGACATCCTCCACGTGTAATACAGTATCGACATCCTCCACGTGTAAAACAGTATCGACATCCTCCACGTGTAATACAGTATCGACATCCTCCACGTGTAATACAGTATCGACATCTTCCACGTGTAATACAGTATCGACATCCTCCACGTGTAATACAGTATCGACATCCTCCACGTGTAATACAGTATCAACATCCTCCACGTGTAATACAGTATCAACATCCTCCACGTGTAATACAGTATCGACATCACTCAACGCATGTAATACAGTATCAACATCCTCCACGTGTAATACAGTATCAACATCCTCCACGTGTAATACAGTATCGACATCCTCCACGTGTAATACAGTATCGACATCCTCCACGTGTAATACAGTATCAACATCCTCCACGTGTAATACAGTATCAACATCCTCCACGTGTAATACAGTATCGACATCCTCCACGTGTAATACAGTATCGACATCCTCCACGTGTAATACAGTATCGACATCCTCCACGTGTAATACAGTATCGACATCCTCCACGTGTAATACAGTATCAACATCCTCCACGTGTAATACAGTATCGACATCCTCCACGTGTAATACAGTATGCACATCCTCCACGTGTAATACAGTATCGACATCCTCCACGTGTAATACAGTATCGACATCCTCCACGTGTAATACAGTATCGACATCCTCCACGTGTAATACAGTATCGACATGCTCCACGTGTAATACAGTATCGACATCCTCCACGTGTAATACAGTATCGACATCCTCAACGTGTATCAACTTGAGTAGTGCAGTGTTTCTAGTGTTCCACTGCGCCTAACCAATGCCTATTATTTTGCTGACCTAGTTTTTGCTGAAGCAGGGCACATTTCTCCCATGGCCAAGCCTGCCTACACGGCTTTAAAAAAAAAATGGACCTCAGTCAAAGATTCAGGCGGACACGTGAGGTCGTTCACCAGCTAAGGAGCAAATGTAGGAATTTGCTCCAGACATTGAACAATTACGTCATTTGTATGGAACATTTTGAGTTTTGAATCCACAATGTAAAGGTGTCCCTTTTACTTCCACAAGAATACTTTTGCTTTGAGGTGAAACAATTTCACCTGGAAGCACAACTTTTCTTCTATATAGTAATGAAATATATGACGCTTTAAGGTTATTGCTGGTATGGGCTATAACTGATAATTCTCTTGAATAGGTTAAGTGTCAGGAGCGTTAAATGTCCTGTCAGTGATGTGTGGCATTAAAAACAGGCCTCTATGTCTCACTCAGCATTGAAGAGATTGGATTAACAGCCCATGTGATGATATATAGGTGTTCTGTACTAAGGCTGCAGCTCTGTGACTGGCTAGAACTGTCACGTCCAGGCCTGGTTTAGCAGGCTGGTGTTTAGTTTGTCTTTTGTTTAGGAGGGTTTTGTGTTCTAGGTTTTGTATTTCTATGTTGGGGAAAATGGTTCCCAATTAGAGGCAGCTGATTGTCGTTACCTCTAATTGGGAACCATATATATGTTTGTGGTTTTCCACTGGGATTTTATGGGTCATTGTTCTATAGATGTTATTCTAGTATGTTTAGTGCTGTGTGCATGTTTAGCCACACCGGAGTGATGATCTTTGTGTTTGTTTTGCCAGTTACGGTTAATAAAGTATGTATACTGGAAACCTCGCTGCATCTTGGTCCGTCCATAAAGAAGATCGTGACAAGAGCTGGCTGATCCATGTGATCACGGATAGGTGTTCTGTACTAAGGCTGCAGCTCTGTGACTGGCTAGAGCTGGCTGATCCATGTGATCACGGATAGGTGTTCTGTACTAAGGCTGCAGCTCTGTGACTGGCTAGAGCTGGCTGATCCATGTGATCACGGATAGGTGTTCTGTACTAAGGCTGCAGCTCTGTGACTGGCTAGAGCTGGCTGATCCATGTGATCACGGATAGGTGTTCTGTACTAAGGCTGCAGCTCTGTGACTGGCTAGAACTGGCTGATCCATGTGATCACGGATAGGTGTTCTGTACTAAGGCTGCAGCTCTGTGACTGGCTAGAGCTGGCTGATCCATGTGATCACGGATAGGTGTTCTGTACTAAGGCTGCAGCTCTGTGACTGGCTAGAGCTGGCTGATCCATGTGATCACGGATAGGTGTTCTGTACTAAGGCTGCAGCTCTGTGACTGGCTAGAACTGGCTGATCCACATTAGTAATGAGCTGTGACTTTGTGAACCGGCTGCATTTTTGATTATCTCCCATAGTTCACAGCAGCATAGTGACTCAAATACATAAATGTCAAGGAAGGAGCCTTTTGGCCTGATCTTTTGGTTCAACATTTTCACATCTGGGACCAGGATAGAAGTACCAAAACAACTCTGTATTTGTTTATATTTTGAATCTTGGAATAGAACTTATATATTGGCTGTTATATTTCATGGCAGTTCAAAAACATTTCTCTAGTAGTAGACCTACATAAGGATATGTAAACCTCTCTAATAGTAGGCCCATAGGGATATTCAAACTTTGTGTAAGACAGAAATTACTACCTTTCTGCCCACTGAAGGTGTCTGTCTGAAAATGCCTGTCATGTTAGCTTGGAGAGCTTGTCCAGATTCTTTAAGGACAATTGTATTATAGTAACATGCAGTGAGGCTTATACAAGTCATAAATTGGCCACCCGGCAGTTGTGTGGGAAAAAAAGAAAGAAAATGACACCAAAAAACTGCAAGACAAAAATCACAACGTTTTTGCATAATTAGTCATGCTTACAGGGTCTAGAAGTTGTGTAACCTTTTCACCTGGGGAGTAGAGAATCAACAAGGACAAGTGTGTCACGGGGACAGTGACAATGCAGAGAGGATGATTATCTCTTGGCCCGTAGCTGTGCTGCAAAATACGTCTTGAAACGTCAGGATCCACGCTGGACTCAGTGAGTCCAGAGACATTTTTTTTTTTTTTTACATCTCTCTACTGGAGAAAACAGATGAATCAAGGACGAATGTCCACCATGACAGTACAGTGAGTAGGATTAGTAATACAACTGCCCAAAAAAATATGTAGTGCTGGAGGGAAAACAACTTGAAACGTCTGCAAAATCAGCCATACAGGCGATCCGTACATGAGTCAGTGAGTCCAGAGGCACTTTAACACCTTGCTTTGATTGAAGACTATTGAGACTGAGCTTGGCCTGATGGTTAACACTCAGCAAGCTGCTGAAGGGCTGAATCAATGAATTAATCAATGAACGAGCCAATGAATGAGTCAATAGACTAGTAGCAGGAAGCCACACTGCAACCCTAGGGTGCATACTATAGGGTAGCAGGAATCAGGAAGCCACACTGCAACCATATTAATAGAATGACCAGGAATGTCCATTCTAGACATACCTATTTCTATGATCGTAACCATCTGCTTACAATGTAGACTCATACTGTGACGAAAATAGCTATTAGACAGGGCACCGATTATGGCCTGCATGTTATAATCATGGAATGTTAGGGAAAAGAAGAAGATTCATTTATCTATAGCTGTGGTTCTCAACCTTTTTCGGTTGCTGCACCACCAAGTACATTTTGCTCTGCCTGGAGTACCCCTGAAGGACCCCCTCCTGAAGATCCCCTCCTGAAGAACCCCCTCCTGAAGGACCCTCATGAAACCCCCTGAAGAACCCCTCATGAAACCCCTCCTGATGAACCCCTCATGAAACCCCTCCTGAAGTACCCCCACCTGAAGAGCCCTCCTGAAGGACCCCTCCTGATGAACCCCCTCATGAAACGCCCTCATGAAGGACCCCCTCATGAAGAACCTTCTCATGAAGGACCCTCATGAAGGACCACCTTCTGAAGGACCCTCATGAAGGACCTCCTCCTGAAACCCCTCCTGAAGAACCCCTCCTGAAGAGCCCCTCCTGAAGGACCCTCTCTTGAAACCCCCTGAAGGACCCCCTCATGAAGGACCCCCTTCTGGCGCCGACAGAGATGGCAGCCTCGCTTCACGTTCTCAGGAAGCTATGCAGTATTTAGTTTTTTTATGGATTACTTTTTACATTATTACCCCGGGAAATCTTACGTTTTATTACATACAGCCGGAGGAATTATTGGATATAAGAGCAACGTCAACTTTACGACCAGGAATACGACTTTTCCTAAGCGGATCCTCTGTTTGGTCCACCAACCAGGACAATAGACTGGATCCCAGCCGGCGACTCAAAACAACGACGGCGCAGGAGAAGGGGTAGACGGGGCGATGTTCTGGTCAGGCTCCGTAGACGGGCACATCGCGCACCGCACCCGAGTATACTACTTGCCAATGTCCAGTCTCTGGACAACAAGGTAGATGAAATCCGAGCAAGGATTGCCTTCCAGAGAGACATCAGCGACTGCAACGCTCTTTGCTTCATAGAAACATGGCTCACTCAGGACACATTTTCTGAGTCGGTACAGCCACATGGTTTCTCCACGCATCGCGACGACAGAAACAAACATCTATCTGGTAAGAAGAAGGGCGGGGGGTATGCCTTATGATTAACAAGTCGTGGTGTGATCATAACAACATACAGGAACTCAAGTCCTTTTGTTCACCTGACATAGAACTCCTTACAATCAAATGCCGACCGCATTATCTACCAAGTGAATTCTCCTCGATAATAATCACAGTTGCATATATCCTCCCTCAAGCTGACACATCGACGGCACTGAAATAAATTAATTGGACTCTATGTAAACTGGAAACCACATATCCTGAGGCTGCATTTATTGTGGCTGGGGATTTTAACAAGGCTAATCTGAAAACAAGGCATATCGAATGTGCGACCCCGGGCTGGGAAAATCCTGGATCTGTCACGATCGCTGACAGAAGTGGACCAAGGCGCAGAATGCATGATTGAGTTAATCATATTTTAATTATAGAACTCACCAAAACAAAAGAAAGCCGTAACACAACGTGTAGCGCAACACAGCAACTAACACAATGAACATAAATATCCCACAACACAGGTGGGGGACTGAACAACCTAAATAGGATTCCCAATTAGAGACAACGACTAACAGCTGCCTCTAATTGGGAACCCAAACCAACCAACATAGAAAAATCAACATAGAACAAAAACACACCCCTGATCACGTCCTGACCAAAACCACCATAGAGCAGCCAAAAGGGCTATCTATGGCCAGGACGTGACAGGATCATTGTTATTCTAACTTCCGTGACGCATACAAGACCATTCTCCGGCCTCCTTTTGGCAAGTCTGACCATGACTCCATTTTGTTGCTCCCTGCCTACAGGTAGACTGGGATATGTTCCCGGACAGCATCAGACAACAACATTGATGTATATGCTGATTCGGTGAGCGAGTTTATTGGCAAGTGCATCGGTGATGTTGTACCCATAGCAACTATTAAAACCTTCCCCAACCAGAAACCGTGGATTGATAGCAGCATTCGCGCAAAACTGAAAGCGCGAACCGTTGCTTTTAATCAGGGTAAGACGACCGGAAACATGACTAAATTCAAACAGTGTAGCTATTCCCTCCGCAAGGCAATCAAACAAGCTAAATGTCAGTATAGAGACAAAGTAGAGTCACAATTCAATGGCTCAGACACAAGAGGAATGTGGCAGGGTCTACAGTCAATCACGGACTACAAAAAGAAAACCAGCCCCGTCGCGGACCACGATGTCCTGCTTCCAGACAAACTAAACAACTTCTTTGCTCACTTTGAGGAAAATACAGTGCCACCGACACAGCCCGCTACCAAAACCTGCGGGCTCATCTTCACCGCAGCCAACGTGAGTAAAACATTTAAGTGTGTTAACCCTCGCAGGGCTGCCGGCCCAGATGGTATCCCTGGCCGTGTCCTCAGAGCATGCGCAGACCAGCTGGCTGGTGTGTTTACGGACATATTTAATCAAGCCTTATCCCAGTCTGCTGTTCCCATATGCTTCAAGAGGCCCACCATTGTTCCTGTTCCCAAGAAAGCTAAGGTAACTGAGCTAAATGACTGTCGCCCCGTAGCACTCACTTCCGTCATCATGAAGTGCTTTGAGAGACTAGTCAAGGAACATATCACCTCCATCCTACCAGACACCCTAGACCCACTCCAATTTGCTTACCGTCCCAATAGGTCCACAGACGACGCAATCGCAATCACACTGCACACTGACCTAACCCATCTGGACAAGAGGAATACCTATGTAAGAATGCTGTTCATCGACTACAGCTCAGCATTTAACACCATAGTACCCTCCAAACTCGTCATTAAGCTCGAGACCCTAGGTCTCGACCCAGCCCTGTGCAACTGGGTCCTGGACCTCCTGACGGGCCGGCCCCAGGTGGTGAGGGTAGGAAACAACATCTCCACCCCGCTGATCCTCAACACTGGAGCCCCACAAGGGTGCGTTCTCAGCCCTCTCCTGTACTCTCTGTTCACCCATGACTGGGTGGCCAAGCACGCCTCCAACTCAATCATCAAGTTTGCTGACGACACTACAGTGGTAGGCTTGATTACCAACAACGACGAGACAGCCTACAGGGAGGAGGTGAGGGCCCTCGGAGTGTGGTGTCAGGAAAATAACCTCTCACTCAACGTCAACAAAACTAAGGAGATGATCGTGGACTTCAGGAAAACAGCAGAGGGAGCACCCCTCTATCCACATCGCCAGAGGGTAGTGCGGTCTGCCCAACGCATCCCCAGGGGTAAACTACCTGCCCTCCAGGACACCTACACCACCCGATGTCACAGAAAGGCCAAAAAGATCACGAAGGACAACAACCACCCGAGCCACTGCCTGTTCACCTCGCTATCATCCAGAAGGTGAGGTCAATACAGGTGCATCAAAGCTGGGACCGAGAGACTGAAAAACAGCTTCTATCTCAAGGCCATCAGACTGTTAAACAGCCACCACTAACATTGAGTGGCTGCTGCCAACATACTGACTTAAATCTCTAGCCACTTTAAATAATAGAAAATTGGATGTAACAAATGTATCACTAGCCACTTTAAACAATTGTGTATATAATGTTTACATATCCGACATTACTCAAATCAAATACACTGTACTCTATACCATCTACTGAATCGTGCCTATGCCGTTCGGCCATCGACTCAAATCTCTAGCCACTTAAATAATTACAAATTGGATGAAATAAATGTATCACTAGCCACTTTAAACGATGCCATTTATATAATGTTTACATATCCTACATTACTCATCTCATATGTATATACTGTACTCTATACCATCTACTGCATCTTGCCTATGCTGGTCAGCCATCGCTCATCCATATATTTATATGTACATACTCGTATTCTTTCCTTTACTCTTGTGTGTATAAGGTAGTTGTTGTGAAATTGTTAGATTACTTGTTAGATACTACTGCATGGTCGGAACTAGAAGCACAAGCATTTCGCTACACTCGCATTAACATCTGCTAACCATGTGTATGTGACAAATAAAATTAGATTTTACTTGATGAAGAACCCCCTCATGAAGGACCCCCTCCTGAAGAACCCCCCCATGAAGGACCCTCATGAAGGACCCTCATGAAAGACCCTCATGAAGGACCCTCATGAAGGACCCCCTCATGAAGGACCCCCTCATGAAAGACCCCCTCATGAAGGACCCCCCTCATGAAAGACCCCCTCATGAAGGACACCCTCCTCATGTGCTTTTAGGTAGTTGAGAATCACTGATGTATAGTAGCTATGTACTCAATACTGTACACATTGCCCTTTCGGTAGTAGATATCTCCGGAGGATATGGGGATGAGAGCAGAGCAGAGTGAGAAGCTGTTCGCTCTGACAGTGCTGACCGTGTCAGGTAAAGTCAAGGAGATAGTAGTAATATGATCAGACATGCAAAAGGGCCGGGCCTCGCCACTCCTCATGTGTTATTTATAGAGGGATGCCATTACTGAACAGTGCTGCATGTAGAGGGGATGAGGGATATGCTGCTGGGGGGGTTATTTTAGCTGAGTTAGAGAGACAGCTAGACGGCTCAATGATGGAAAAGGTTCTCAAAAAGTGATTTTTTTTTTAAAGATAAATATTTAAAGTGTGAAACACTTTTTCTGTTCCTTTGAATATTACCTATGCACATTCTGGGGTTGTTGCAATAAATTATTGTAAAAAAATCTGATTTCTTTATAAGATTGTTAAATTTACCTTTTAAAAAAAAAGTATTTTGGTGCGACCATGAATGTTTTGGAAATAATTTGTTTTCGGATGCATTATTTAAAGAAAATAATAGTAAAATAGGAATATATATATACGGTGGGGCAAAAAAGTATTTAGTCAGCCACCAATTGTGCAAGTTCTCCAACTTAAAAAAGATGAGAGAGGCCTGTAATTTTCATCATAGGTACACTTCAACTATGACAGACAAAATGAGAAAAAGAAATCCAGAAAATCACATTGTAGGATTTTTAATTTATTTATTTGCAAATTATGGTGGAAAATAAGTATAAAACCATATGAAATTTTACAAAAAATGAAATGTTCTCTTACAGACCAAGCTTCTCTGCATTGTTTTGAGGCAATAAAATAACTTCACTGTTTTTCAACATTAAAAACACTGGTTGTACCGAATTATATATTTAAATGGACTCATTTCATTATATGAACTGTAAATCAGTAAAATCTTTGTTGCATTGATATTTCTTGTGCATGGTACATGATTATATTATTATACATTTTTTTTACCTTTATTTAACTAGGCAAGTCAGTTAAGAACAAATTCTTATTTTCACTGATGGCCTAGGAACAGTGGGTTAACTGCCTTGTTCAGGGGCAGACTGACAGATTTTTATCTTGTCAGATCGGGTATTCAAACATGCAACCTTACAGTTACTAGTCCAACGCTCTAACCACTAGGCTACCCTGCCGCCCCCAATATGCAATATACAACTAAGAAAAACGGACACATTCATCATCATAGTCTCTGATCCTTACTCTGAGCTGACCGAGGGGGACCAGAACATCTCATTTCAGAGCTCTGGAAGTTGTTCCACATAAAGGGTGAAAGAAAACTAATTGCAGCTTTACCCAACTCTGTGGAGACTGAAGGGGCCTCCAGTGTTATCCAAGCCTGAGACTGGGTTTGACTAATTTGTAAGTCTAAATTGAATTAACGATGATACGGATTAGTTTGAATCCATAGAAAATGCCACAGTGCTGAGTAGGTACATGTTCTTCTTGTTTCTGGGTGACCGGACCATTACTCGTCGCGTGAAGTGTTGTGATATGTGGATTCTTATTGTTGACGTCTCTTAGGACAGGCTCCAGGTGAGCCTATACGGAACTCTCATCGTGCCTCAGGGAGTCCGATATGGTGGCCAATGGCGGACTTACAGCGGCTTCAGAATGTATTCCATATTTTGTTGTAGATTCAATAAAAAATAAATCTCACCCATCTCCACACAATACCCCATAATGACAAAGTTAAAACATGTTTTACAGAATTATCTAATTTACTAGTATTCACATCCCTGCCTCAATACTTTGTTGAAGCAGTGTTGGCAGCGATTACAGCTGTGAGTCTGTCTGGTTAAGTCTCTAAAAGCCTTCAACACCGGGGTTGTGCAATATTTACCCATTATTATTTTATAAATTCTTCAAGCTACATCAAATTGGTTGTTGATCATTGCTAGACAACCATTTTGAAGTCTTGCGATAGATCTACTCTTCAAGTAGATTTAAGTCGAAACTGTAACTCGGCCAACATTCAATGTCGTCTTGGTAACCAACTCCAGTGTAGATTTGGCCTTGTGTTATAGGTTATTGTCCTGCTAAAAGGTGAATTCATCTCCCAGTGTCTGGTGGAAAGCAGACTGAACCAGATTTTTTTCTAGGATTTTGCCTGTGCTTACCTCTATTCCGTTTATTTTTTATCCTAAAATATGAAGAGTGGTATTCAGTGATGGGTTGGTTGTGTTGGATTTGACTCAAACATAACACTTTGTATTCAGGACAAAAAGAAAAGGATTTTGCCACGTTTTTAGAAGTATTACTTTAGTGCCTTGTTGCAAACAGGATGCATGTTTTGGTATATTTATATTCTGTACAGGCGTCCTTCTTTTCACTCAATCATTTAGGTTAGTATTGTGGAGTAACTACAATGTTGTTGATCCATTCTCAGTTTTCTCCTATCACAGCCATTAAACTCTAACTATTTTAAAATCACCATTGGCGTCATGGTGAAATCCCTGAGTGGTTTCCTTCCTCTCCGGCAACTGAGTTAGGAAGGACGTCTGTAGCTTTGTAGTGACGGGGTGTGTTGATACACCATCCAAAGTGTAACGAATATCTTCACTATGCTCAAAGAGATATTCAATGTCTGTTTTTTTTTACCCATCTACCTATAGGCATTGGAAAACCTCCCTGGTCTTTGTGGTTGAATCTGTGTTTGAAATTCCCATGCTCGACTGAGGGACCTTACAGATAATTGTATGTGTTGGGGTACAACTTATTATGTGACTTGTTAAGCACATTTTTACTCCTGAACTTATTTACTATTGCCATAACAAAGGGGTTGAATATTTACTGTCTCGAGACATTTCATCTTTTCATTTTTTTAATTCATTTGTAAACATTTCGAAAAACATAATTCCACATTGACATTATGGGGGGTATTGTGTGTAAGCCAGTGCCACAAATTCCCAATTTAATCCGTTCCAAATTCAGACTGTAACTCAACAAAATGTGGTAGAAAAGTACAGAAAAGGGAAAGCTTTCTGAAGGCACTGTACCATTAGGTAGAAGAGCCAATGACATCATCAAGGGGCCTCATGAGCTGGGCATAAAAAAAAAGCTAATGATAATGGCTGGAAAGGAGTAAATGTGTTTGATGTATTTGATACTAATCCTGAAGGAGAATGTCCGGCCATCTGTTCGTGACCTCAAGCTGAAGCGCACTTGGGTTCTGCAGCAGGACAATGATCCAAAACACACCAGCAACTCCACCTCTGAATGGCTTTTAAAAAAAAATAAAAAATCAAGGTTTTGGAGTGGCCTAGTCAAAGTCCGGACTTGAATCCGATTGAGATGGTGTGGCGTGACCTTAAAAAAGCCGGTTCATGCTGGAAAACCATCCAATGTGTCTGAATTAAAACAATTCTGCAAAGAAGAGTGTGCCAAAATTCCTCCACAGCGATGTGAAAGACTGCAGTTGTTGCTGCTGAGGGTGGCACAACCAGTTATTATATTTAGGGGGCAATTACTTTTTCACATAGGGCCAAACAGGTTTGGATAGCTTTTTTCCCTTAATAAATAAAATGATCACTTAAACACTTCATTTTGTGTTTACTTGGGTTATCTTTGTGTAATATTAATGTGTTTGTTAATATGAAACATTTAAGTGTGACAAATGTGCAAAACAATAAGAAATCAGGAAGGGGGCAAATACCTTTTCAAAGCACTGTATATATATATATATATATATATAGTTTCCACATATATACTGCTCGTCAAACATCTCATTGTCCCAAAATCATGGACATTAATACGGAGTTGGTCCCCCCTTTACTGCTATAACAGCCTCCACTCTTCTGGGAAGGCTTTCCACTAGATGTTGTAACATTGCTGCGGGGACTTGCTTCCATTCAGCCGCAAGAGCATTAGTGAGGTCGGGCACTGATGTTGGGCGACTAGGCCTGCCTCGCAGTCGGCGTTCTAATTCATCCCAAAGGTGTTTGATGGGGTTGAGGTCAGGGCTCTGTGTAAGCCAGTCAAGTTCTTCCACACCGAAGAAACAGGAAAGGGCCTTTCCCAAACTGTTGCCACAAAGTTGGAAGCACAGAATTGTCTAGAATGTCATTGTATGCTGTAGTGTTAAGATTTCCCTTCACTGGAACTAAGGGAACCATGACAAAAAAAACTGCCCCAGACCATTATTCATCCTCCACAAAACTTTACAGTTGGCTGATAATAATGCCATCGCCGTCGAGGCAGAGGCCATGTATGTGTAGCCCATGTATCTGATGCTGTCTAGTCAAAAATACTATGGCATGTATCAGATATATAGGCTACATATAGTAAGACAGAGGGGCGCTGTTTCGCTCGCTTGGGGGGGGGGAGGGTTGTTGTAGGACTGGCAGTGTTGGATGGTGTTGTAGGACTGGCTTCACTCTGATGTGTACACAACACTTTTGTATATGGATACAAAAACAAACTGGAAAAGCACATTAACAAAATAAAATGTGTTTACTTGCTAGCTTGTCTTGAAGTATTTATGGTTGATAGCATAGCCTGAAAATGTGAAAGATGGGTTGGTGCTTTAGCTTGAACGATTCTAGAGTTGGCTTTTACTGTTGCTGGGTTATTGTATGCTATTTTTGTATTTACATTTAAATAGTTTATTACTTTTTGAAAATGTTGACGTTGTTTTAATGTTTGGAGCTGAAATGGCTAAAGAGCAGTAGCATTTGACATGTCTACCACCATGTTCTTATGGTGGACATTAAATCATTGTGGCTCCCGAGTGGCGCAGCGGGTCTAAGGCACTGCATTTCAGTGCTAGAGGCGTCACTACAGACCCTGGTTTGATTCCAGCCTGTATCACAACCGGCCGTGATCGAGAGTCCCATAGTGCAGCGCACAATTGGCCCAACGTCATCCGGGGTAGGCCGTCATTGACAAATAAGAATTTGTTCTTAAACTGACTTGCCTAGTTAAATAAAGGTAAAAAATGTGCCTTTGGACAGTTGCCCCAAATTACTTTTTATTTTTACTTTAGAGCACCGAAAGTGACCTCTTTAATTACAATTCACTGTGAATTCTTTTAGGACTCAATAAAAGAGAAAGGTTACATAACATAACATTTGTATATATTATTTGTCAAATTTTTGGAAAAATATTTTATCCAGACACTGTGTACACGTCACGCCATTGACCCAGACACTGTAAGCTTGACAGGCTGTGAGCAAAATGGAAACCCTATTTCTAATATAATCCAAAACTTTTGACCAGGTGACCACTTAGGTAATAGGGTGTAGTGTGCCATATCAGACGCAGACCTGCATGTAGGAGATATGCCTCTGGGTGACAGTGGTGTCACTGCAGGGCACAGAGAGACGCGGTGAAGGAGACAGAGATCCTTCCTGTCCATGCATTGGCTGAAACATTTCACCATGTGTGTTCCTATCCCCTACCTACCAGATGACTCTTCTAAGGACACCTAGTAATTGAGGTGTTTCGCACAACAGCAATAATATGTCTGGTGTGATTCATTTGTTTATTTCGTTTATTTTATCTCCATCAGCTGTTACTCAGCTGCTTACTCAGCTGTTATTCAGCTGTTACTCAGCTGTTACTGTTACTCAGCTATTTACTCAGCTGTTTACTCAGCTGTTACTCAGCTGTTACTCAGCTGTTTACTCAGCTGTTACTCAGCTGTTTACTCAGCTATTTACTCAGCTGTTACTCAGCTGTTACTCAGCTGTTACTCAGCTGTTTACTCAGCTGTTTACTCAGCTGTTACTCAGCTGTTACTCAGCTGTTACTGTTACTCAGGATATTTACTCAGCTGTTACTCAGCTGTTACTCAGCTGTTTACTCAGCTGTTGCTGTTACTCAGCTGTTTACTCAGCTGTTTACTCAGCTGTTTACTCAGCGGTTACTCAGCTGTTTACTCAGCTGTTACTCAGCTGTTACTCAGCTGTTTACTCAGCTGTTACTCCGCTGTTACTCAGTTGTTACTCAGCTGTTACTCAGCTGTTTACTCAGCTGTTTACTCAGCTGTTACTCAGCTGTTTACTCAGCTGTTACTCAGCTGTTACTCAGCTGTTTACTCAGCTGTTCCTCAGCTGTTACTGTTACTCAGCTATTTACTCAGCTGTTATTCAGCTGTTACTCAGCTGTTACTGTTACTCAGCTATTTACTCAGCTGTTACTGTTACTCAGCTATTTACTCAGCTGTTTGCTCAGCTGTTTACTCAGCTGTTACTCAGCTGTTTACTCAGCTGTTTACTCAGCTGTTACTCAGCTGTTACTCAGCTGTTACTCAGCTGTTACTCAGCTGTTACTCAGCTGTTTACTCAGCTATTACTCAGCTGTTTACTCAGCTGTTACTCAGCTGTTACTCAGCTGTTACTCAGCTGTTTACTCAGCTGTTACTCAGCTGTTTACTCAGCTGTTACTCAGCTGTTACTCAGCTGTTACTCAGCTGTTTACTCAGCTATTTACTCAGCTGTTTACTCAGCTGTTTACTCAGCTGTTACTCAGCTGTTTACTCAGCTGTTACTCAGCTGTTACTCAGCTGTTTACTCAGCTGTTACTCAGCTGTTTACTCAGCTGTTACTCAGCTAGTACTGTTACTCAGCTATTTCCTCAGCTGTTATTCAGCTGTTACTCAGCTGTTACTGTTACTCAGCTATTTACTCAGCTGTTACTCAGCTGTTACTCAGCTGTTTACTCAGCTGTTTACTCAGCTGTTTGCTCAGCTGTTTACTCAGCTGTTACTGTTACTCAGCTATTTACTCAGCTGTTACTCAGCTGTTACTCAGCTGTTTACTCAGCTGTTTACTCAGCTGTTTACTCAGCTGTTTACTCAGCTGTTACTACTCAGCTGTTTACTCAGCTGTTTACTCAGCTGTTACTCAGCTGTTACTCAGCTGTTACTACTCAGCTGTTTACTCAGCTGTTACTCAGCTGTTACTCAGCTGTTACTACTCAGCTGTTACTCAGCTGTTTACTCAGCTGTTACTCAGCTGTTACTCAGCTGTTTACTCAGCTGTTACTCAGCTGTTACTCAGCTGTTACTCAGCTGTTACTGTTACTCAGCTATTTACTCAGCTGTTATTCAGCTGTTACTCAGCTGTTACTGTTACTCAGCTATTTACTCAGCTTTTACACAGCTGTTACTCAGCTGTTACTCAGCTGTTTTCTCAGCTGTTTGCTCAGCTGTTTACTCAGCTGTTTACTCAGCTGTTACTCAGCTATTTACTCAGCTGTTAATCAGCTGTTACTCAGCTGTTTACTCAGCTGTTTGCTCAGCTGTTTACTCAGCTGTTACTCAGCTGTTTACTCAGCTATTTACTCAGCTGTTTACTCAGCTGTTTACTCAGCTGTTACTCAGCTGTTTACTCAGCTATTTACTCAGCTATTTACTCAGCTGTTTACACAGCTGTTACTCAGCTGTTTACTCAGCTGTTTACTCAGCTGTTACTCAGCTGTTTACTCAGCTGTTTACTCAGCTGTTTACACAGCTGTTTACTCAGCTGTTACTCAGCTGTTTACTCAGCTATTTACTCAGCTGTTTACTCAGCTGTTACTCAGCTGTTTACTCAGCTGTTACTCAGCTGTTATTCAGCTGTTACTCAGCTGTTACTGTTACTCAGCTTTTTACTCAGCTGTTTACTCAGCTGTTACTCAGCTGTTTACTCAGCTGTTTACTCAGCTGTTACTCAGCTGTTACTCAGCTGTTTACTCAGCTGTTTACTCAGCTATTACTCAGCTGTTTACACAGCTGTTTACTCAGCTGTTACTCAGCTGTTTACTCAGCTATTTACTCAGCTGTTTACTCAGCTGTTACTCAGCTGTTTACTCAGCTGTTTACTCAGCTGTTATTCAGCTGTTATTCAGCTGTTACTCAGCTGTTACTGTTACTCAGCTATTTACTCAGCTGTTTACTCAGCTGTTTACTCAGCTGTTACTCAGCTGTTACTCAGCTGTTTACTCAGCTTTTTACTCAGCTGTTTGCTCAGCTGTTTACTCAGCTGTTTACTCAGCTGTTACTCAGCTGTTACTCAGCTGTTACTGTTACTCAGGCTATTTACTCAGCTGTTTACTCAGCTGTTACTCAGCTGTTGCTGTTACTCAGCTGGTTACTGAGCTGTTTACTCAGCTGTTTACTCAGCGGTTACTCAGCTGTTTACTCAGCTGTTACTCAGCTGTTACTCAGCTGTTTACTCAGCTGTTACTCCGCTGTTACTCAGTTGTTACTCAGCTGTTACTCAGCTGTTTACTCAGCTGTTTACTCAGCTGTTACTACTCAGCTGTTACTCGGCTGTTACTCAGCTGTTACTCAGCTGTTTACTCAGCTGTTACTCAGCTGTTACTACTCAGCTGTTACTCAGCTCTTACTCAGCTGTTACTCAGTTGTTACTCAGCTGTTACTGTTACTCAGCTGTTACTCAGCTGTTTACTCAGCTGTTACTCAGCTGTTTACTCAGCTATTTACTCAGCTGTTTACTCAGCTGTTACTCAGCTGTTTACTCAGCTGTTACTCAGCTGTTTATCCAGCTGTTACTCAGCTCTTTTACTAAGCTGTTACTCCGCTGTTACTCAGTTGTTACTCAGCTGTTACTCAGCTATTTACTCAGCTGTTACTCAGCTGTTACTACTCAGCTGTTACTCAGCTGTTTACTCAGCTGTTACTACTCAGCTGTTACTCAGCTGTTACTCAGCTGTTTACTCAGATGTTACTCAGCTGTTACTCAGCTGTTACTACTCAGCTGTTACTCAGCTCTTACTCAGCTGTTACTCAGTTGTTACTCAGCTGTTACTGTTACTCAGCTGTTTACTCAGCTGTTACTCAGCTGTTACTCAGTAGTTACTCAGCTGTTACTCAGCTGTTACTCAGGTGTTTACTCAGCTGTTACTAAGCTGTTTACTCAGCTGTTGCTGTTACTCAGCTGTTACTCAGCTGTTACTAAGCTGTTTACTCAGCTGTTGCTGTTACTCAGCTGTTTACTCAGCTGTTACTCAGCTGTTTACTCAGCTGTTACTCAGCTGTTACTCAGTTGTTACTCAGTTGTTACTCAGCTGTTTACTCAGCTGTTACTCAGCTGTTTACTCAGCTGTTACTGTTACTCAGCTGTTTACTCAGCTGTTACTCAGCTGTTACTGTTACTCAGCTGTTTACTCAGCTGTTACTGTTACTCAGCTGGTTACTCAGCTGTTTACTCAGCGGTTACTCAGCGGTTACTCAGCTGTTTACTCAGCTGTTACTCAGTTGTTACTCAGCTGTTACTCAGTTGTTACTCAGCTGTTACTCAGCTGTTACTCAGCTGTTTACTCAGCTGTTACTCAGCTGTTACTCGCTGTTACTCGCTAAGTGTTACTTAGCTGTCACTACTCAGCTGTTACTCAGCTGTTTACTCAGCTGTTACTGTTACTCAGCTGTTACTCAGCTGTTACTCAGCTGTTACTCGGCTGTTACTCAGTTGTTACTTAGCTGTTACTCAGTTGTTACTCAGTTGTTACTCAGCTGTTACTCTGCTGTTACTCAGTTGTTACTCAGTTGTTACTTAGCTGTTACTCAGTTGTTACTCAGCTGTTACTCTGCTGTTACTCAGTTGTTACTCAGCTGTTACTCAGCTTTTACTCAGCTGTTACTACTCAGCTGTTACTCAGCTGTTACTACTCAGCTGTTATTCTTCCTGGGGTCCATAAAAAAAACACTAAACATGACAAGTAACAATACTACTACTACTAATAATAAGACTAATAGACTGATAGACAAGAACAGTCACACACATGTAAAATACAACGAAATACAAACAAGCGTTTGATGAGTAACATCATACAGTCGACCTCCAACAGTCATTGGAGCTCAACCATTGTGCAAGGCTGGCTGTTTTTGTGTCTGTGAACGGTACAGTGCAGCTTTTCCTTGACAGTAAAAATATTAATCTGTTCACCCTTCTAGGTGCTACCTATCAGGTAAAGAGTTGAGGTACAGAAGCATCATCCATGACACATTAATGCCCTTTTCATACTACTGAGCCAAGCCCAGCTGTAGCCTACTGCACTGTCCTGGTTACGCATTCACTGTAGTTGCTGAGCCTGGAACCATGCTGAAAAGGACAAGGTGAAAATAAAATATTCCAAGCCAGCAACAGGGCAGTTAGGGTCAGTGTGCAGGAATGCCTGGTTCTACGGCTGCAGAGCCCCCTGTGCTCCAGTGATGCCTGGTTCTACGGCTGCAGAGCCCCCTGTGCTCCAGTGATGCCTGGTTATAGGGTTAATGTGAAGCAGCTCCAGAGCTGCAGCCTAGTAGCGCTCCAGAGGGAAGGTTGAGAGGGTTCACTAGCTAGGGACCCAGGAGAACAAAGTCACGTGAAAAATACCTGCTATTCCTTCTTCTGTTTCTGTAGGGAGAAGACAGCTCCACGTCAGCCATTTAAATCAATTCACCGTAAAGTGCATGTCATTGTCCGAGAAACCTTGAAAGAAAATGCAAGAATATTCTTAAGCCCATTTACGCTCTCTCTCTCTCACACAATTGTGCCAATTTATCTAATAAAAGTTTTGGTTTCTGTGTCTCAGCAAAATGCACAGCCACGACTGTATCTTCACGTCTGGTTATTACCCTGTAACGATCTTCTACTGTAACTGATTCAATAGGAAGCAGTGACGCTCAGTTCTGAATCTGTTCTGAATATGTTCTGAATCTGTTCTGAATCTTAATTCACTAAGAATGAAAACCAGTTTCTGTGGTAGAATACAGTATTCTCTGCTAATATCTGCATCGTAAATTCAGTATTTCCATAATTTTCTATTACTGTAATTACTTTCTATTACTGTAATTACTTTCTATTACTGTAATTCCGAAAGGATGGTGTGATGATGATTTTGCTGTACTATGAAAATGAATGAAGAGAAAGATGAGGCAGGATCTGCTGTGCTGCAGTAGAGAGAGAGAGGGGGGAGAGGGGGAGAGAGAGAGAGGGAGAGTGAGAGAGGGAGAGTGAGGGAGGGAGTGAGAGAGAGAGAGAGAGAGAACACTGCTGAGCGATGCAGTTTGTGCTGCCAGTGAGCGTGCGAAACAGGAGGAGAAGGAAGAGGTGGAGTAAGGGATAGAGGGAAAGAGAGGGAGAGAGAGGGGGGAGAGAGGGAGAGAGAGGGAGAGAGAGGGGGAGAGAGAGGGAGAGTGCAATAAGAGGAGGAGGACGAGGCAGTAGAGCGCAAGAGGAGGAGGAGGAGGAGGAGGAGTAGTAGTGGGGGATAAAGAAAGAGGGAGAGGGATAGAAAGGAGGGAGAGAGAGCAAACAATGTCATTCTGTTCAGGAGGCAATGCTGCAGTCAACTTTGCGGCAGCCTGAAGGAAGCCTCGCACACCATCAACTCCTTCATCAGACAGCAGCATCAGTAGCAGCATCCCAGCTCCACTGAAGAGACTGAAGACAAGAAGAGTCCGTGAGTATGCAGAAGTTTCTCTACGTGTGTGATGATGCAGCTAGTTCTGTAGACTTCTCTTCATGGGCTGTGTGCTTGTATTTTAGTCTCTTCTTATGGGTGGCTGTATTCCTGTATTTACTACAAATGCCGATACTAAGATAGTATAATTGTTCTCTCATGGCATTATTATGGTGTTGTCATTATTTATCCTCAACTTGCCTCTCGCTCTATGGCGCTGATTCTTAAAGGAACCCTACAGCTGATGTCTATTCCTGTCTGACCGTAGTAATAGAATGAGTGTCTGACTCAGAGTCTGCGGTCACAGTCACAGAAAGCTCTAATAGCATCAGTGACCCAGTCGGTTGTTGCACCATCTAGCCAGTTAGCGGTCGGCTGTCACAGACACAGTACCTAGCGGTTGGCCGGTCGGCTGTCACAGTCACAGTGCACCAGGCGGTTACTGTAGTAGTCGGCTGTCACAGTCACAGTGCACCAGACGGTTACTGTAGTGGTCGGCTGTCACAGTCACAGTGCACCAGGCGGTTACTATAGTAGTCGGCTGTCACAGTCACAGTGCACCAGGCGGTTACTATAGTAGTCGGCTGTCACAGTCACAGTGCACCAGGCGGTTACTATAGTAGTCGGCTGTCACAGTCACAGTGCACCAGGCGGGTAGTGGTGGACTGCGGCACCTCTGTTTAACACATGGCAGAGACAGGGCTGAGATGCTTTAAATAGCAAGAGTGTGTCAGATATCAGGCAGTTGGTGGGGCCGTCTGTCGCAGGGTCTGACCGGGCCGGGGCCAGCCATGATGGGTGCTGCACTGCACTAAGTGATGAATCAAGAGATAGATAGAGATACACTATTCTGTTCTATTCTATTCTGTTCTATTCTGTTCTGTTTTATTCTGTTAAATTCTGTTCTGTTCTGTTCTGTTCTATTCTGTTCTGTTCTATTCTATTCTATTCTGTTCTATTCTGTTCTGTTTTGTTCTGTTCTGTTCTGTTCTATTCCGATATGTTCTATTCTACAACTCAGTGTGCTGGAATTCTATTATATTATGTTCTATTCTGTTCTGTTCTATTCTATTATGTTATATTCTGTTCTATTATATTCTGTTCTATTCTGTTTTATTCTATTCTGTTCAATTCTGTTCTATTCTGTTCTATTCTGTTATTTTCTATTCTGTTCTGTTCTATTCTATTCTATTCTATTCTGTTCTATTCTGTTTTATTTTATTCTGTTCTATTATGTTCTATTCTGTTCTATTCTGTTCTTTTCTATTCTGTTCTATTCTGTTCTTTTCTATTCTATTCTGTTCTGTTCTATTCTATTATGTTCTATTCTGTTCTATTATGTTCTGTTTTGTTTTATTATATTCTGTTCTATTCTGTTCTGTTCTGTTCTATGATGTTCTATTCTACAACTCAGTGTCCTGGAGTTGTTAACATACTGTGTTACCCTTTACAGGATTTGGTCAGTGGAAGGGATAATATAAGTGCTTGTTTCAGCTTTCTGCGTACTTTGTGGTACTCACTGAGTTGTCTTGGTATGTTTCATAGCTGTACGGTATATAGGTATATTATATAGGTGTATGAAATAGATGTATTATATTGTATATTATATTGTATTCTGTATAGTATATTATATAGGTGTATTATATAGTATATTATATAGGTATATTATATAGGTATATTATATAGGTGTATTATATAAGTGTATTATATAGTATATTATATAGGTGTATTATATAGATGTATTATATAGTATATTATATAGGTGTATTATATAGGTGTATTATATTGTATATTCTGTAGGTACATTATATGGTATATTATATAGCATATTATATAGGTGTATTATATTGTGTATTCTATAGGTATATTTTATAGGTATATTAAATGGGTATAATATATAGTATATCATATAGGTGTATTATATAGTATATTATATAGGTCTATTATATATGTGTATTACATAGTGCATATCCTAGTTATGTGCATATCCTAGTTTCTGGGCCTGAGTGGCAGGCATTTTACTTTGGGCACGCCAGACTCTCCAAACTTACGAATACTTCCCCGGTGCCTGTAGAGGTTAAATAGTATATTATATAGGTGTATTATATAGGTATTATATAGGTATATTATATAGGTATTATATAGGTATATTATATAGGTATTATATAGGTATATTATATAGGTATTATATAGGTATTTTATAGGTATATTATATAGGTATTTTATAGGTATATTATATAGGTATTATATAGGTATATTATATAGGTATAATATAGGTATATTATATAGGTATATTATATAGGTATTATATAGGTGTATTATAAGGGGAATTATATAGGTATATTGTATAGGTATTATATAGGTATATTATATAGGTATTATATAGGTGTATTATATAGGTATTTTATAGGTATATTATATAGGTATTATATAGGTGTATTATATAGGTATTATATAGGTATATTATTTAGGTATTATATAGGTGTATTATATAGGTGTTATATAGGTATATTATATAGGTATTATATAGATATATTATATAGGTATTATATAGGTGTATTACATAGGTGTGATATAGGTATATTATATAGGTATTATATAGGTATTATATAGGTATATTATATAGGTATTATATAAGTGTATTATAAGGGGAATTATATAGGTATATTGTATAGGTATTATATAGGTATATTATATAGGTATTATATAGGTATATTATATAGGTATTATATAAGTGTATTATATAGGTATTTTATAGGTATATTATATAGGTATTATATAGGTATATTATATAGGTATTATATAGGTGTATTATAAGGGGAATTATATATATAGGTATATTGTATAGGTATTATATAGGTATATTATATAGGTATTATATATATGTATTATATATATATTTTATAGGTATATTATATAGGTATTATATATATGTATTATATAGGTATTATATATATATATTATTTAGGTATTATATAGGTGTATTATATAGGTATTATATAGATATATTATATAGGTATTATATAGGTGTATTACATAGGTGTTATATAGGTATATTATATATATATTATATAGGTATTATATATATATATTATATAGGTATTATATATGTACTATATATATATATTTATATAGGTATATTATATAGGTGTTATATAGGTATATTATATAGGTATTATATAGGTATATTATATAGGTATTATATAAGTGTATTATATAGGTATTTTATAGGTATATTATATAGGTATTATATAGGTATATTATATAGGTATTATATAGGTATATTATATAGGTATTTTATAGGTATATTATATAGGTGTTATATAGGTATATTATATAGGTATATTATATAGGTATTATATAGGTATATTATATAGGTGTTATATAGGTATATTATATAGGTATTATATAGGTATATTATATAGGTATTATATAGGTATATTATATAGGTATTATATAAGTGTATTATATATGTATTTTATAGGTATATTATATATGTGTTATATAGGTATATTATATAGGTATTATATAGGTGTATTATATAGGTATTATATAGGTATATTATATAGGTATTATATAGGTATATTATATAGGTATTTTATAGGTATATTATATAGGTGTTATATAGGTATATTATATAGGTATTATATAGGTATATTATATAGGTATTGTATAGGTATATTATATAGGTATTATATAAGTGTATTATATAGGTATTTTATAGGTGTATTATATAGGTGTTATATAGGTATATTATATAGGTATTATATAGGTATATTATATAGGTCTAAGGTTCTTTGACTTTGGACAGGTGCTTCAATTATTTAATTGTCTCATTGGACAGTTGATATGACTGCTGAGCAGTGAACTGATGAACTGAAGGAGTTGTAGGAGTTAACTCTGAGAACCCTGTGGGCCCTGGTCAAAAGTAGTGCACTATATAGTGAATAGGGTTCTATAGGGCCCTGGTCAAAAGTAGTGCACTATATAGGGAATAGGGTTCTAAAGGGCTCTGGTCAAAAGTAGTGCACTATAGAGGGAATAGGGTTCTAAAGGGCTCTGGTCAAAAGTAGTGCACTATGTAGGGAATAGGGTGCCATTTGGGTCGCTGTCTCACAATGAGGCTAGAAGAATGACATGCACGGGACGGGACAGTCAGACAGTCAGACAGAGGGACTTTCTGCTGCAGTGAAGTCATGAAGTTGTGTCTTAGTTGAGAAGACTGCGTTTGTACCTAAACAGAAGAGTCAGCCAGCGTAGCACATTTTTGTTGATGTTTGTTTTTATTACGAAAGAGAGTGAGAGAGAGAGTGAGAGAATGGGGAATGAATGAAAGCTGCAGATAAATGAAATGTGAATCAAATCAAATTTTTATTTGTCACATACACATGGTTAGCAGATGTTAATGCGAGTGTAGCGAAATGCTTGTGCTTCTAGTTCCGACCGAATGGGGTGAAATTAAAGTGTCTGTATAAGTGTATACGGTTTCTGACAATTATACAGATTCTGTCTTTGTGACTATATATTATGTACTATCGGCTAACAGGATCTATGTGTCCTCAAGAGAGAGAGAGAGAGACAGAGAGAGCGACAGAGAGAGAGAGCGAGAGACAGAGAGAGAGAGAGACAGAGACAGAGAGAGAGAGAGAGAGAGACAGAGAGAGAGAGAGAGAGAGAGAGAGAGAGAGAGAGAGAGAGAGAGAGAGCGACAGAGAGAGAGAGTGACAGAGAGAGAGAGAGAGAGACAGAGAGAGAGAGACAGAGACAGAGAGAGAGAGAGAGACAGAGAGAGAGAGAGAGAGAGAGCGAGAGAGAGAGCGACAGAGAGAGAGAGAGACAGAGACAGAGAGAGAGAGAGACAGAGAGAGAGAGAGACAGAGACAGAGCGACAGAGAGAGAGAGAGTGACAGAGAGAGAGAGAGAGAGAGAGAGAGTGACAGAGAGAGAGAGACAGAGAGAGAGAGAGAGAGAGAGAGAGAGAGAGTAGAGGATCATCATTCTCTCAGTACTGCAGAGTAGAACTCTCCTATAAGAAATTTGTCTCTTTTGCACTTGCAACAAATCTCTGTGTGGCTCTCTCTCTCATCACCGTCTAGGACTCTAGGCTAGTGTTTTCTCTTTGGGGTCTAGGCCGGGTAATCTGTAAATCCCTTTGTGACTGCTGATGTAAAAAGGGCTTTATAAAATACATTTGAGTGATTGATCGTGCTAGTGTATTGGTATGTGCATTGTTCTAAAGGCCATTCTAAAGACCATCATGTTATTTTGTATGGTTTGTTTATTATAAAAGATTCTGAGTGAAGGTGAAATAGGGTTCCTAAACTCACGTACACCTGTCTAAAGGTTCCTAAACTCATGGACACCTGCCTAGAGGTTCCTAAACTCACGGACACCTGCCTAGAGGTTCCTAAACTCACGGACACCTGCCTAGAGGTTCCTAAACTAATGGACACCTGCCTAGAGATTCCTAAACTCATGGACACCTGCCTAGAGGTTCCTAAACTCACGGACACCTGCCTAGAGGTTCCTAAACTAATGGACACCTGCCTAGAGGTTCATTGTGAATCCAGGTCATAGTCTGACTGACGGTGTTCACTTCAGATTACTATGCTAACTAACACCTTGAAAATACATGGCCTTGATTCAGGTCGCTATGCTAACACCTTGAAAATAAATGGCCTTGCTTCAGGTCGCTATGCAAACACCTTGAAAATACACGGTCTTGCTTCGTCATCCCAGTTGTTTGCTCTTTGAGGTTAAGGCCAGGTAACTGCTGACGTAGAAATGGATTTATATAATACATTTGATTGAGTGATTGAGTCTTTCATCAGAAAGACAAAGAACGTGTATCCAGTAACAGGGTGAAGATCTCACCACTGCAGAAAGAGCTCTCTGTCTCTCTTTTTACTGAGGGGGGTTCTCTCTCTCTCTCTCTCTCTCTCTCTCTCTCTCTCTCTCTCTCTCTCTCTCTCTCTCTCTCTCTCTCTCTGCAGCTGCACTGACAGCAAGCAAATTGCTGCACTCACCTGATGTTCTTTCCTTGCACCTCAACCCTCCCCGTCCTCCTACTCTCTAGTTTCCTTTTACTGTAGTCCCCCTCTCTCTCTCTCTCCTCCGTTCTCTCTCTACTCTCTCTCCCCTTCTCTCAGGAGTCCCATTGCCCCTGCACAGTGCATCCCAAGCATGCTGCTCTGCACCTGTGTAAATCTGTACCCCGTTTCCCCCTACTCCCTGTGTATTTCTTGACCCCGTTTCCCCCCTACCCCCTGTATAATTCTGTACCCCGTTTCCCCCTACCCCCTGTGTAATTCTGGACCCCGTTTCCCCCTACCCCTGTGTGTAATTCTGGACCCGTTTTCCCCTACCCTGTGTAATTCTTGACCCCGTTTCCCCCTACCCCCTGTGTAATTCTTGACCCGCTTCCCCCTACCCCTGTGTAATTCTTGACCCCGTTTCCCCCTACCCCCTGTGTAATTCTGGACCCCGTTTTCCCCCTACCCCTGTGTAATTCTGTACCCGTTTCCCCTACCACTTGTGTAATTCTAGACCCCGTTTCCCCCTACCACTTGTGTAATTCTGGACCCCGTTTCCCCCTACCCCTGTATAATTCTGTACCCCGTTTTCCCCCTACCCCCGTGTAATTCTGGACCCCGTTTCCCCCTACCCCCTCCTCCTAAAACAGTATGCAGCAGCAGAGTAGAGCACATGTTCTCTTCCACTATCACCACCCTCCATCATTCCTGAGCAATTTGCCTGAGTGGGGGAAAAGAGGGTGTGTGTGTGTGTGTGTGTGTGTGTGTGTGTGTGTGTGTGAGCCAGCAGAACAGCACAGCAGCAGCCCCCTGCAGCAGTGTCCTGCAGCAGTGTCCTGCAGCAGTGTGAGCAGTTAGCTCTGTCAGCTCAGTTCCTGAATTCTGCAGTGCAGGTTGGGCTATCGTGCCAGCAGGCAGGCACACTCTAGTCAGCAGTCATGCGGTGCAGACAGAGAGAGAGAGAGAGAGAGAGAGAGAGAGAGAGAGAGAGAGAGAGAGAGAGAGAGAGAGAGAGAGAGAGAGAGAGAGGCAGATACCGGCCGGCTTTGGGCTGTCTGTGTACGGACTGGGGGTGAGTGAGCTGGGGAGAGGACGAGGAGCAGGGGCCAGGGCAGATAGGGGGAGATGCCTGC